>CM037873.1:10601488-11801488 GCA_021292105.1 Anadara kagoshimensis
ACAATTCGATAATGCCAACTTCCAACATATAAACACTTCTTAACAATATCATGATAACGTATGATTTTAATTTTACGGTAAGAGCCTTAGATTAAATTTAAAATCAGAAATCTTTACCACTTAATATTAATGTTGATATCTAAAACCGCGTACTGTTTGTAAGTCATTTGTTAATTTTGTTATCATTAATAAATCAAATAAAATACATTCTAAACATACTTAGGAATTGTTTTGTAATTGCAATGTGTATATCCAGCGCATAAGACGATTTACATTACTTGTTAACATCTTGTGATAAAGCAATACAAGTGATAGATATACATAATTATCTAACTCATCCACACATATTGAGAAGCTTATCATAAACAGTTTGTCTAATGATAATATTCTTTTGATTGTATCCAGTCAGCTGCATGTCAAAATATTGATAAGAAATAACAGATTAATTGATCACTAGATGGATGTTCATGCTCAACTTAGCAATTTCGTAATTTCATCTAGTTAGGGCATTAAGGTGATAAGATATGGAAATGGATCTAATAAGGTTCTATAAATGAATCAAATAAATATTTTTTATCTTATGCCATATGTGTACGATTTGTATAGCTCGGATGTTTCAAAATCAGCATAAATTTTTCTATAACTCAAATATTTGAATCCTTATCGATTTTTATACAAATGTGTGCTTATAGGCAGTATATTTAATGTAGTACAAAGGGACTCTCTTACGAGCATTCATCACGAATTGAATTATCGCACGAGATATTTGAGCTGGCGGCAGTTGCTTTTCTAGACACTTTTCTTTATGCTTGTAGATATTGAACTCATATTTGGCATATGAGCTACCATCATAATTTGCAGATCAATTTTCGATCATGTCACTGATTTTGGATGAAATTATGGCCTTTGGATCTACAGAAGTATCTTCAAAAATTGTTACCGGAAGTGAACTCACATTTTATATGTGCGTCTGCCATCATAATTTATAGATGTTGTTTGAGTTTCCTTTTGATGAAAACATTAGCTATGTCTAGATACTTTTGTCATTCTCCATTCTAAATCGTTTTCAGTGTGTAAACTTTTTAAAATGATTAATACACATTGATACCAATGGCGAGAACGTTTGGTCCTTAATTTAACATCACGATAACAAATTGGGGGATAAAATAAAGTTTACAAGTTTTCAAAACAGCTTCCAAATATTTTTATCTTTTTATTGTGATGATATATCTAGTTTTCATCAGATGATCACATGCAAACTTAGACTCGCTGTCCTAGTGGAAGTTCACATGTGAACAAAAGCTACTCAAAAACAAAAATACCAATCCAGGTCGAAATAAAAATTCCAAAGAAAAGTATTTTTTAAGAAACTGGAAACTTAGTTTTCTTCGGAATTTTTATTTCGACCTGGCTTGGTATTTTTGTTTTTGAGTAGCTTTTGTTTGTAATAACAATAGTTAACAGTTTACATTACTTCTTTATCGTTAGGGCTAATTTCAGCTCCGTTTGTATGTTCCAACTTAATTTGACCTCAATAAAACATCTGAGAAGTATTTGTATGGAAGAAGAATGAGTTTTTGTTGCAATGTATGAAAATCGTTTAAATATATTGAAGGACATACTATTGACATTAAAGAATCTATATAGGAACAAATCGCTAGGCTTCTTTTGTAATTTGCCAGAAGGTTTATGAAATTCGCAAATCTAACATTTTGTTACTCGTTATTTGTTTTTACTGTATGTATACGAGAGGTGTGTATTTACATTGTGTAACTTTATATTTCAGTTTTGAAAATATTAAACAGAGTATAATCAAAAACAAACATACTAATCCATGTCCGAATCACAATCCAGAAGCAAAGTTAAAACTTTGGAACTGACAAGTTAAGTTAGACACGTGAACTTCCACCAGGGAAGTGAGGCCGGGTGCTCCGGAGGGGTAAGCACCTCCTGTTTAGCTAGCTACACCGGCCACGTGTTAAATCAAAATTGTGTGAAAGGAATATGGAACTATGAGACGTCAAATATATTCAGGGCAATCCTGGACACAGAAACATCAAACTTATCAACAATAGTGTGATGACGGCCACAAAACTTTTTGAGGGCCTTGATAAGCCTAGGCTTGCAATATCCCTGAGTCAACAATTTATTTGCAAGCAGCTTACTTCGTTGTACAAAGTCCCCGCAGTGGAAACAAGCTCTACCATAGCGTATTAATTGGGAAACAAATACACCATAAGCAGGAGAAGCAGGTATATTGCTGCATAAAAAAGGAAAGTTGACAATAGAAAAATTGAAATCATCACGTTTGTCATAAAGTTTCAAATGTAGCCTTTCGTGTGCATAATAATTCAGGTATAAGTCTAAATATGAAGCAGAACTTGAGGGATCAGTCGTGTCTTTTATTTCAAGCTCACTAGTATAGATGACATTTACATAGTCTCCAAATTTAGGATTGTTAAGAGACAGAACGTCATCTATATATCTGTATGTTGAGTGGAACGATTTGGCGACAGTCTTCTCTCCAGATTTAACAGGGTTCTGCATAAATTCTGCTTCGTAAGAATAGAGAAACAAATCAGCAAGCAATGGTGCACAGTTTGTAGCCATTGGTATACCGATTGTTTGCTGAAAAACTATATTACCAAACACAACAAATATGTTATTTATCAAAAACTCCAACATTTTGATAATGGTATCTTCAGTATATTTTTCTTTGGAATCGGTATGGTGCTTGACAAAATAACCAGAATCCCTGTTCAGCACAAGGTATTTGTATCTTGGCTTACCGTTTTTGCAAAAGAAAGACAAGTGAATAATTTCTTTAAGACTTTCTTTCAATTTAGAATGAGGGATAGTGGTGTATAGTGTAGAAAAATCAAATGTTTTTATACTTTTTACAAAGTATTAGAAGAAAGATGTTGAAGTAAATCTTTAGAATTTTTGAGAATCCACATTTGGTTGATTCCAGATGTAGAATATACTTTTTCTGAATAACACTGAAGACCATTCTTGACGATTGTCAAAATTTGTGTTAGAGTTACCGATAATGATTTAGTAGTACATTTAGATGAGCCTGCTATATATCTTTCCTTGTATGGATTTTTATGGAGTTTAGGAATCCAATACAAGTAAGGAAGATCAAGATCTTCCTCTTTAAGATTGATACCTAAAGACTCGAGAACTCCCCTATGGTTGGAAAGAACTTCATCTTTGGTAAAATTAGTTCTAGTATATGCAGGGTTATTTGATATACTATCTAAAGCAAGCTCCTTAATAAGACATTCAAGGTAGAATCTCTTACAAACGAGAATAATGTTGTTGAAAGCCTTATCAGCTGGGACAACAACATATTTGTTGTGTATGTCTGTAAGGATTGCCTTGATTTCAGGATCCCTGAGTACTGAAGACGGTTTAGTACTCATAGACCCTTTAAGTTTGGCAATCCTAGTTTTAACGAAAGATCTAACAGCCTTTATCCAGTCGGATAAGGTATCAAGCTCAACATCTTCTAATTTAGCCCAACGTCTTGCGTACTCTTCAACGGAATCCATGACAAGTCTAAAATTCTGTCCCCAAGGAAAAGGTTGAGCTTCTCTATATTTAGGACCCTTTGAAAGTAAAGATCTTAATTTAGGGTTTTCGATTATATTGAGATCACCAGTTATTACATGTCCAGCTGGTCCATAAATATAGGGAGAAGACGAGCAAGAGCAGGTAGGTGGAGTAAAATTATGGAAGTTTAAACACTGCAATGTTTGCTTATAATTAAATATTTTGGATGCAATAGGTTTATTGTAGGAGTAGGAAACTAGAGGTGGCGAATTAATTTTGAAATAAGCAGGAACTTTAGATTGTACTTGTTTATTTTGAAGAATATTGGAAATGTGTATAGCATCTATGCCTTTGTTAGCATAGTGTAACTTAAGATATTGGCGTTGACCATCATTCTCAATATCGTTTTCCTGAGCAGGTTTAAATAATCTGTTTAAGGCAATATCCATGATGAAAGCTACTATAAGTTACTACCCTTAATCAAAACCAAACATACTAATCCATGTCCGAATCACAATCCAGAAGCAAAGTAAAAACTTTGGAACTGACAAGTTAGGTTAGACACGCGAACTTCCACCAGGGAAGTGAGGCCGGGTGCTCCGGAAGGGTAAGCACCTCCTGTTTAGCTAGCTACACACGCCACGTGATAAATCAAAATTGTTTGAAAGGAACATGGAACTATGAGACGTCAAATATATCCAGGGCAATCCTGGACACAGAAACATCAAACTTATCAACCATAGTGTGATGACGGCCATAAAATCCCTGAGTCAATATAATATGATTCAAATAGCAAATTTAGTTGATTTATGCAGATCCCAGCTTGTTATATTGTAATGTTTGTTAATAGTAATGTTAAAATGTGAACTATTTGCGAGTTGAAACTATAAAATTACCTGCATAAAGATATGTAGATTACCATAAACGCCCCAGGAAACCTCTTTTAATCGACGAAATGCAGATAGAAACATTGTAGTGGAAATTCTAGAGAAAAAAATATCTTGATGTCTGTTTTGATTCAAGTTATGACATTAGTTTCAAGCTTCAAGTTGAGTGGATATCACGTGATATTCATTATGTTTTGAATTAATATAGTTTTTGTCGGGTAATTACAGTCTGTTAGGATGTTATTTTTCATTTTTAAATACAAAATGCCTTTTGCATGTGATTTATTATTTAGTGCAAATAAAACAAAGATTAAAACAGACATTTATAGAAAAAAACCATGCATCTTTTAAGGATAAACGCGTAGTAAGATATGAACGATAAATATCTCACCTTGGGGAATATTCATTTAGACATCAGTATTGGTTTAAAAAGTTGTTAGAAATCTATTTGTTGCCGTCTAACAATATACCTTTTTACACTAGAACATAAACACTTTTTCTTGAAGCTTTAAGGTTTATTGACACAAATAAATGCAACTACAGCTTTACATATAAGCTACTTCTGTGAATTTTAAGCTTCTGAAAGACGTTTCGCTGTTACTTGTAAACCGATACTGCTAAAAACAGTACATCTTTGACGTCTTGTGTTTCTTGGTTTCCGTGTCTTTGAGAATTGATCAGTAAGATATCATATCAAACACATTAATGATAATTCATTTCTTTGATGATTTAAATCGTAATATAAACCTCCAATCTAATTATCATAATAACAATAATTTGTTTTTGTCTATCATGTTTATTTCTTAATTACGGAATATGAGGTTTACGTTCGTAAGATCGTGATATAGGAAAACATAAGCTGTTTTATCATTTTCATTTCTAGACTTAACAAGAGGTTTTAATGCTTTAAGAACATGTAGTTCCTACTCCTGGTGGAAGTCCACTTATCTTTATTTTTTTAGTTCTCAAAGTGTGTAGATTACCAAAGATAACGTCTCTGTCTGTAAAATATGATGAAGGAGAACATTCTTTAACATTTAGTTATTCTTGGTTCAATCGGCTGTTGTCAATTAACTATTTCGTATATACGTATCTAATGTGTATTTAGTTTTTAGATACTGTTAAATATTTATGTCAACTGCTTATTTTGAAAATACAAACTTATTTTATTTATTGAAAAAACATGTGAAATATTTATAAAAATTGGCTTTTTTTAACGGCACTTATGTGTTGACACTGACATTTGATCGTTTTTGCTCTGATTATAGCCCAAATGAGAGGTAAGGCAATATATGGCCTCTCGTTGATGGTAACATATTATTCTTCAATTAAGAGGTGTTTGAGATATTGAAGTGTTGAATGTTCCAGTGAGGGAAGAACTTCGAAAAAGTACATGTATTTGGTGAAAAGCTCAATAAGATTTTACATAAAGTTTACGTATCTATCGATATTAGAATTCATTCATTCGGCTTTTAATAATATTTCCGTATAACATTGCTTACACAAAAACAAACTAAGGATGAAAATTACTAATATAAGTGACATGTATTTTAGGAATAACGAATATAACATTGGAATTTTGAACTGGGATCCCTAATACTCACATATTGTAAAAATTCAATCCAAATATACTTCGAGAAAGATGAGACGGCTTTAGGACATTTCTTGAAATATAATGAAATAATGAAATATTTAGTGAAGTAACATACATCAGCAATATAATTTCATAAGCAGTTTCACGATTAGATATTCGCGTTATAATAACTTTGTATGCAGTACGTTTTTTCATCTGCTTTTAACATATATCATAAATCCTCACAAAACAAACTGACAGTATGAAATATTGTGCATGTAAGCGTATATATCTGTCAGTTTTGGTACTTTTTGTATCCGCGATACATTTTATGACGACATTAGTCAATAATACTAAAAACGACAATGACCTGGATATGGTAAAATCAAAGACTTATACAGCTGTATATTCCATGAATCAAGCGCATCCAATTTTAATTAAATGCCTTTTTGACACTCGTTTTGTTCTTTGAATTTAATAAAGTATTATTTAGATGTCGTCGAGTCAGGAGTGCATTTGTTTTTGACAATAGAGAAACTTGAGCTAAGCCAAAAGATCAGGTTAAAAACAATTAAAAACGCAATATGCCAATACTAATATAGCGAAAAACATATATAGCATACGGCGTACATAATTAGAAAATGCTGATTGCAGTTGTTTTATTAAGACTACAACACAATTGGTTAAAGAATATACACAAAAAACTAGCAAAATCAAAGATATTGAACAAATTTGGTTTCTAAGATTGAAACAAATAATCAATATAGATAGTCATTTAAATCAACCACTTATGCGATATGAATATATTTTAGTATAAAACACTTGAACTTATACAATAAATATAAGTATACAATATATTAGAACTAAGAACCATGCAGTTTTACTTTAGTGATCGAAACAATTTTGATTAATATTTAGCTTGCCTGGGACGACGCCTTAACATGTACACTGACTAATGAAATTTTTCTGCCCATACACAGGTCAAACGATTGGAAACTTTTGCCTAATGTGTCGGCTATTTCCATAATGCGATTATTACAACAAACCTTAAATTTAACACTTACTGAATCGCTGAATACTTTTTTATTCAAAATAAAGATGACACGTCTTAAAATTGTATAAATCTTTTTATTTTTTGTGTAAACGTCAACTATTAATGTTTATAATTTTTGCTTCGTTAATGAATGCCATACTGATACTTAATATTTGTTGGAATCCAACACAAACATCACGATCCAAGTTCTAATCACACAATTTTAAACCAAAAGATTTGAAACTGGCAAATTCAGTTAAATGAATTTACATTAGCAAAGTCGGTCTGGATGATCATAAAGGGAATCAATGTACCAAGGTTTTCAAGTTTTCTGAGTCAGGAATTTGATTGTGAGTACCTTGATTTGTTAAATAAAGTTTCTGTTGAACGAGCGAACTGATATTAGGAATTGAAACCATATATTTTTTCTTTAAAAAGGGTTTAATGTAACCCTTACAATTTTTGGTAAATTTTATATCTTAAAAATGTTTTATGAAAATAAATATTACTATGCAAGAATCAAATTCTGCCTTATTTAATACATTAAGAACTTGTTTTCCGATAAAAAAAATAATTCTGAAGTTGTATAGTGTAGGATTCTGTAACGTTTAACCTGTGTAATTTATATCCCTTTAAAGTTAATTTTGCATGTCAGGTACGCATAAGGATTATGTTAAAACACGCATCTATTTTACATAAAACTGTAGTATAGTTTAGATTCCTTTTCGATATAATAGAGTATTTTGTGAGATCTTTAAGTGAAATGCAGAACACAGAATTTAGTGATTATGAGTGATTTATTGTTTATTTCATCACGTTTGGTTAAAATAACCGTATTGTTGTTTCTAATAAAAACTTTAGTTAATAAAGTAGTTAATAACCTTCTAAACATTTAAATTTATAAACCTTGTTTGGCATTTAGGCTCTGGTGAATCAGCAAAAAAAAAACTTTTTCTACTTGATAATGTTTGACAGTCGGAACACATTAGGACTAGATTTACAAACTTCACTCAAGTGGCAGTAGCAAAATCACGTAATAAACTGTTATATAATGGAAACTGAGTAAATGCAATCTATAAATTTTAGAATGTTGTTTCTAAAGCATTTCAACTTTAAAAGTTTAGACTGTTTAAAACGTTAAAACATAACGCTGAAAAATGCATAAAAGAGTAAAAATATTCCACAAATCTGTAATGTAGAGCCATTTAAGAAAAAACATATTTGTGTATAACTTTTCAGCAAACAATCGGTATACTGATAGGGACAAGCTGTGTACCACTGTTTTCTGGTTTGTTTCTTTATTCTTATGAAGCAGAATTTATGCATAACCTTGTTAAATCTGGAGACCAGACTTTCACCGAAGCATCCAATTCCACATACAGATATAAAGATGACGTTCTCTCTCTTAACAATCCTAAATTTGAATATCATTTATCCTAGTCAGCTTGAAGCTTGAAATAAAACCAAACGATCGATTTCCCAACTTCTGGTTAATAGTTAGATTGATACGTCAATTATGACGCCCACGAAAGTCTACATATGAAAATGTACGACAAACGTGATGACTTCAATTTTTCTAATAGTATAGGTAGCTAAACAGGAGATGCTTACGCTTCCGGAGCACCGGGCCTCACTTGCCTGGTCACAATTCACGTGTTTAACCTGATTTTGCAGTTTCGAAGTTTTGACTTGCTTCTTGTTTGTTTTTAATTTAGACTACAATAGTAAACTATACATGTTTTTGCACGTTCATTGTTTTTCTACCTGTTTATGCGTGACTCAACGTGCACGTGAAAACTTTATACTTTAAATCGTTTTACAAATACCTCAATTACTTGTAACCTAGGTCATATTGTTTCAGCTATAACAGAGAACAATTCATTGTATTTTTTCATATATAATAATACCAAACACAAACATACACATACATGTTAAAATTACAAGCAAAGCATTTCCTTGTTCACGTTCTAAATCTCTAAGTTCTAAGTTTAAATCCTAATTTTCTTTGATATTATTTTTGGTCGAAAATTATGAAAACAACCGTAAAGTTTTTTACAAATATAAACAATTCTAAATGGTTTTTTCCATCGTTTTTTGTTGTGATTTTTTCAAAATAATGAATGTTTTAGTTTTAGCAGAAAATTCGAACAGACCACAATCAAACATTTCACCACCACTTGGAATTGCATTATTATTACCAAGAAAACATCGATAGCTCGTATACTATATCTATACACTGCAATGGTAGCATATCATTTGAAAAATTTAAAGTCAAAAAATGAAAATAATATATCATAATGTACAATATTTTCAAAGAACCATAGATTTGTAATACCTTTGGCAATACTGTAAGCACCTTTGTGAAGCCCTTGTTCTGGATAATTTCTTGTTTCCAATGTTACTTGTTAATTTCATCGTTGGCTTGTCAAACGAAAAAGAATCTGATTAATTGTACTTTACTTCAGCATGTTTAATAACAAATACATAAACAAATTAAAATCAGTCTGGCAGTTGACTTCAATTTTGGTCATGGGATCAAAATGGCACAATATAATTGATTTTCCTTCCATAATAAACATAAAGCAATTATTAATAATTTTGCCGTTGTTTTATTAAACCTATACATTCTTGTTATTAAATCCCTTGTCATCATTTTAGTACATGCTTTTTCCGTGACTAAATATTATTTAGAATATTTCTTTATGCTCCTCGCATTATATTAACTGCCTAACATTCTTGATTAAAATAGCTTACGGGACTCATATTTTATTTAATTATTATACGCTAGAATATTTTATTTCTGTAGAAACAATTCGGTTATATTTAAACTACCGGACTGCCGGTTCTATGTGCATATAAATAGTGTATTTAAGGTAATGCATATAATGCATTTTAAAATAATCGGTTATATATTGTATTGAAATGTTATGTTTAAATGCTTTAAACAACGAATAACAAACATTACAATCAAGAAGCAAAGTAAAAAACTTTACCACTGACAAGTTAGATTAAACAGATGAACTTCCACTACAAAATGCAGGCCGTGTGCTTATAACCTCGTAGGAAATGTTAATACTCCCTTAAATAAATATTAAACGAAGATAAACAAACAATTACTTTTATTGTTTGAATATGATTGGAATAACATTTTTTTTATTTTTAAAAACAAAAGTTTTTTTTCTTTTACATGGCTTATTATAATTTTGCAAATCTTATTATGCCATATAAGGTGATAAGTATGGTAAAAGTTTGAATCTTATTAACCGAAGAATGGTTAAATTCACTTATTTGGCGTAAGACTCCTTTCAAATTATATGCATACCTCAAATGCCCTTATTAGAACGAGGCTAAGTGAGCAAGCCACCTCTTTAACATTTCTATAACATGGCTACAAATATTACATCCAGTGTTTCAGAAATAAAAATTGATAGTAAATCCAAACAACATTGTTGTGTTCCTTTATGTACTTCGGATGCAAGATATAATCCTTATTTAAATTTCCATCATATTCCAAAATATCCTGACATTAGCAAAGAGTGGATAATAAAGATAAGAAGAGACGAGGGCACACATTTCAAAGTAAGTATTTTACTATTTACATACATTTTACCTTATGAAATATAATAAACGCACCTTAACAAAATTGCTGTATTTGTTATATATAATACTTTTCATAATTTTCTATCTATCTATCAATCGGTATATGATATTTTATTTGCAAATGTATTAATATCTGCTTATTTTTTCAATTGCAGATAACATCATCAACAGTTGTGTGCTCTAAGCACTTCAAGCCAGAGGACTATGAAAGCTGGACTCCAGTAAGAAAAGTTCTAAAAAAAATGCCATTCCGAGTATTTTTGACTGGTCAAAAGAGGGAAATCCGAGACGTGCCCTAAAGAGAAAAAATATGGCAACTGACTCTGGAAGTTTTGCAGAAGATATTGGTATGCAACCACCTGAAAGCACGTCTGAATCAAGTGATTCTATTACCCTTGCCATGCAAGACAACTTTGGCGCTGAAGAACAAAAAAAAGATCGAAAAATACAGGAGCTTTCAAAACAGTTGGAAATGAAAGTGAAGGAATGTGACGAACTTAGAAGTCAATTACAGCTAGAGAAATTTGGGGTTAACCGTTTTTCCTTTGATAATAGCATGATTCGATTTTATAGCGGGTTCCAAACATACAAATTGTTCATTGAATTTTTCAAATGTATTGAACCAACTGCACAAAATATGCAAAGTGCCTATTATCAAAGAAGCGAAACTGTAAACCTGGCTGGAAGGAAAAGATGTATGCTTTTAATTGACGAGCTTTTTATGTTCTTTTGTAGATTAAAGGCAGGACTTGTTGAACAAGATCTTGGCGTACGATTCAATTGTTCTCTAGCTACTGTAAGCAGAAAAATAGTAACTTGGACCAACTTCTTATATTTTGTTTTAGGAAGTATACCCATTTGATTAACAAAAGAAACAATTGACGAATTAATGCCAGAATGTTTCAAAAAACTTTATCCAAAAACAAGAGTAATTATTGACCGCACAAAAATCAGAACACAACAACCTTCTTCTTTAGTCCTGAACTCTCAGCTGTATTCCAACTATAAAGGAACCAATACATTTAAAGGACTTCTGAGTATTGCACCACATGGGGCTGGCTATAATATTTGTTTCTGCACTGTATACTGGCTGTATTTCAGATGTTGAAATTACAAAAATGTCTGGCTTTTTAGATCTGCTTGAACCAGGAGACGACGTAATGGCAGATAAAGGTTTCACAATACGCAAACTTTTGGAGGAAAAAGGAGTATTTTAGAATATCCCACAATTCCTGAGCAGAAAGCGATCTTTCACATTATCTGAAATCTAAGATACAGAACAAATTGCTCAGCTTAGAATCCACATAGAAAGGATGAACAAACGTATAAAAGAAAACCATCTATTTGATAACCCGATCCCGATGTCATTAGCAGGTTCAATTAACCAATTGTGGACTGTTGCATGTCTTCTTGCCAATTTTAATGGGCCGATAGTTCAGTCTTGGTCATAACATCTAAATATAAAAATTACAAGTAGTAAGAAAAGAAAAATTCATCCAGTCTGTCTTTCACTTGTTGTCATAGTACATTCTCGAAGTGAATTGTTTCCAAATGATCATCGTTCTCACACCAAATGTACAAATCACACCATGTCAGACCAGTCACAGCAAGTTAAGACAATACTTGATAATAATATGAATGATTTCGCTTGATACTTTGACTACCGGTTTCAACTTTTTTCAAGTAATTTACTTCAAGAACACTGGGGCATTTTATTTCTAATAAGCCAAAAGGTGGGTTACGCTCTTGGTTGTAACCTTTTCAATCGGGACTTGCTGCCAACCATGGTGCCGAAAAACTCACGACGACACCGCAACGATACAAGTTTACTCTGTTCCCTAATTTGTATGAATAAGCACCAACAGCAACTGGATCACATGCAAGTCTGTTGTTACATTTCTTGTTGACTTAAATCTGTCAAATCAGCCAAAGTCTCAAAATCTTTACGTCTTTTGTAAATATCCCCCACTTTAGAAGCTGTTATTCTATGTTTTAGTATTTTATACTATAAGTTGGGAAGACTTTGTAAGCGGGTCTGTAATTCAAATTTGTTTATTTCTTGCAAAGATAGAGTTAGACCTTCAATATCAACAGTTTTAGACATACTTAGTACTGCCTGATATTTATTGTTCGTTGGAACATCATAATATTGTAATGCAGGTAAAATCAACATGTCTGGAGATGTTTCCGACAATTTTTCATATTTGCTTTTCCAATCAACTTGTTCACCACGTACTGGATTATATATCTGGATTTAATAGATTTTGGAGCTATTTCACGTTCATTGTCCGACTTATGGTAACTTGAAACTTCAATTTCTTGGACAACTTTCCCTCTCATTTTTCCCCTCTAGGTGTGTGCCAAGTCTGCGGCTGCGATGTTTTTGCAACATCTTCCGGAAGTGCTCTTAGACCTAAAATTTTGTATTTTGCAAGCTGATATAGAAGTCCTGTGATGTGTCCACAGGAGGCAGAATTTCCAATTGGGCATGTGCAGTTTGCTTCCTTAATTGAAACAGGTGTCTTCTCCTTTTCAAATACAACAGATATTGAGTGCGGATCTTCAGATTTTCTTTGGGACTTGAAACATTTGCCTGTAATAGTTACTATACTGATGCCTTTTTGTTGTACAACTGAAAGCAAGAAATGGAAATTTTGCAGTGCATTTTTTGGAATTTGTAGTTTTGCTTGTACACATGTGTTTGTCATCACTTTTTAAAACACAACAATTAAGGTTAAAGTTACATGGGTATGGCACGAATGCCTGTCATGAAATGATCAAGAGTTACAAGTGGTTGCTGAAGTTGGAGTAAAATGTTCGTTTATTATCTTTATCTGGTGTAATATTATATATCAAAATAATAAAAAAAGTGAAAAGTTTTTCATAAACCAAATGTTTCAATTTGTTTGTCCCTACTCTAACTTTACATCATTCTGAATGTTCAATATGGATTTAATATGGCATGCTCATAGATACCTTTTAAATCTTTGATGTAGCCTTCACTGAAATACTTTGTTAATGGATTTTTTCCTGATGAGAATTTGTTTTTTTTAATTTAAATTTCAACAAAAGCAAAGGTAAGTTCAGGAATCAAATTCAAATCTCTATCACTATATAAAGTAGCCATTATCATTACTAAGGACGCTATGTACAGCTTATGCTCACTTAGCCTCGTTCTAAAATTTACATCAATATTCATGAGATAATATTAAGAAGGGTAGATTGCTTTGTGTTATATACTCATTTACTTGATAAGATAAAAGTACAAAAGTATGGTTTTTTCACAAAAATCACATTAGAATTCAATATTTCTGCTTAAAATGTCATTATTGTATTCTTAAAATCTGTTTTAAAATGTCTGTATTTATCTTTAACTTGTACACTATTACGCGATATTTATAAGTAGGGATAAATGATATCTATCATCACAAGATGATCCTGTTTTGTTTCTCAAAGATATAATTTTCATCTTATTAAGACTAAAATTTGTATTATAAACGTGTTAAAAAGAAAAAAACATCCTTCTTTACGCTTGTTTCATTTTCAGACCATTTAAACAAAAAACAATCATATTGATCCATGTCAAATCCATGTCAAATCAAACTCTAGAAGCAAAGTAAAAAAGAAACTGACTAGTTTGGTTAAATACTTGAACTTCTACTAAGGAATCGGGACCACATTCTCCAAAGCACATCCTGTTTAGCTAGCTAAGTCCGTCACGCGTGTAAGCAAGATTGAATAAAAGGAACATCGAACTATGGGGCGTAAAATATATCCAGGGCAATCCTAAACATATAATATTGTAAAAACGACCAAAAATAAAATTATTCCATTAGCAGTACTTTCACTTATTTATGTAATCTATCACGTACGTCAACTATGTCTATCAGACACAACGTGACCTAAATTTAGGACATCTATAAGTTCGATTTTAATGTATGTCTGATACAAAAATAGCTATAAGCACGTTCTAGTACCTAGAAGTCAATGGTTAAAACAACTGAACAAATTCACGAAATAATCTTCACTAATGAAAGATTGCCAGATCTCTTATCGGAGGCCAGCGGTTTTCTATGTTATTTCCCAACATGGAACTGAATGCTTCGATATATATATATTCTACAATCAGACATTTATCCATCTCACATGATTCGAAGATAATATTGTGACGTACCACTTGTCGGATATATCTAATTTTGTTTTCTTTCAGAGCTATTAAACTCTGTGTGTTTCCTCATATTTTAGTTCGTGAGAGTTCATTATTCTGTTCTTATAGTTATTATTAAAATTGTTTATTAAAAATCACTGATATATAATTATTCATTGATCTATTTAGATTAATAAAGGTCCTATATGTATTTAAATTACCTTGGTGCCGTTTTGTCTGATGATAGACAAATATCGCCGCATTTGCTGTCTCATCACAACTTATATGTTATAATCCTGTGATAAATAAATTAGACTAATGACTTATCAATTGTTGGAAGACATTCGAAGAATTTTGAAAAACTGATTTTGTTGGTTTAAATAATACTAATACATGGTCAAATAACAATTAAAATAAGATTGATTCGTATGATGTTTCTGTATCCAAATTTATCTTAGATGAATTTTAGATCTTATACTCATAGTAAGTTCCATGTTTATTTCCATTTCAAATTTGAGACGTCGAGTCTATGCCAAAGAGGTGCTTAATTTTCAGAATCGCTCAGCCTCGCATCCATAGGTTCACTATTCCAATGTTCATATGTTTACATTTACTTGCCATTTCTTACTTTGTTTCTATGATTATGATTTAAAAATCGGCCGGTTTAATTTTGTTTATCATATACTTTGAATACGTGCTTTTCTGAACGTATCTGTCTATTCACCAGCAAACTAATCTACAATTAGTAACATCACTCATTATATTGGCTGAAAAAATTAGATTCTATTTTAGCGGCTTCAGGTAATTGTTAATTATATCATAATTGCTTGACTTCTTGGCACTAGTCCTTGATCGAATAAGAATAATATTAACTGATTTAAGCAAAAGGATTTCAAAATTGTCACATCTGTTGAAATGTTTCTTCGAACAATTTATGGTACATTACTTCAGTAATAAAAAATATATGATTTTTTCAATCAGGGATCCGTAAAAGTTTAAAAACTGATAATTAAATACAAAAAATTATGGAGTATATCATTGAGTTGGCAAAACACAATTATCGTAAATGACATGAAATTATCAGCATCCTGTATGTGGGAGATTTGGTTTATCAGCAATTACAACGCATCATATTAAATTAATATTAATATTCATTATCGTGTATCTATATAAAACAAGTAAACTCATTCTAGCATTCAAGGAGCAGCATTGTTAGTGACAAAACACCATAATTGTAAAACCCTTTAACATTTCTATAACTTCCATGTATACATTTAATAAAAAGCAACTAAAGCAAAACAACATCGCCTAAATAAGAGGTTGTCGTATATCGATTATATTAAACCAATAAAACACAAACATATCAGTCCATGTTTCAATCCACAAAAGTACAGTAACAATTTTTAAAACTGGAAGATTAATTTAGCAGGGATTCTGTTTAACTTGCCAAGTAGCATACGGATTCCAAGTAAAAACGTTTTCTGAAGATACCATCAACAAATGTAAGAATTTTTATATTAATTATAATGTGTTTCGTTATATAATTTTCAATAAAAAAAATTGGTATAATAATTGGCAAAAACTGTGCACCATTGCTTGCTATTTTTTTTATTCTTATTAAGCAGCATTTATGTAGAACATTGTTCTAGACAGAGGCTGATACCAAATCATTCAACGTCACATGCACATACATAGATGACATTCTGCCTCTAAACACTCCTACATTTGGCGACTATGAGATTGACATCTATTCCACTGGGCTTCAAGTAAAAGAAAGGACTGACTATTCAAGTTCTGCTCCATATTTAGACTTATACCTCAATTATGACGTCTAAGTCTACATTTGAAACTGTATGGTTAGCGTGATGACTTTAATGTTTCTATTGTTATTCCTTTTCTGTGTTTCAATATATCTGCTACGCTTGGTTATAATGTGTTTGTGTAACAATATGCTATGGTAGAACATGTTCCCACTACGGGAACTTGATACAACGAAGCAAGCTGCTAACAAGTAAATTATTTATCCATGGATATTTCCAGCCTAGATTGATAAGAGCCCTCAAAAAGTTTAATGTTCGTCATCACAGTTTTGTTAATAAGCTTGATATCTCTGTGGCAAGTATTACCCTGGATGTAAAATCCCAACGTCTAGTGTTGTAAGACATCTTACCTGCTATCTAATTTTCTTATAAATCAATATCCTCGAAACCCACGCATATATTTAAATTATCTTTATTTACAACAATTATTTGCAATATAAAGGAAATATACTTTCAAGCAACCAGCAAAATAACTTTTAGGTTCACATATCTAGTATTCAAAAACCAATACAAATTAGTTTAATATTATATGCTTTTTAAAATTGGTTTATTTTTTTCGAAATGTCGTATTAGTGTATCTCGCACTTTTATTGCAAATTTACCTCTTAGTCTATTATATAAAGTTTTTTTATTCCATTTTGAACAGTATTCTTGCTGTAATAAAAGCTCAAATATTGACAACAGAAGAAACCTCCAAGAATAATCCTAAGAGTGGTTTGTGCCCATGTCACTACACTTCGACAGTAAGTAACAATATAATTCAACAATGAAAAGTTACAACATATATATACTCTTTACAATAATAGTGGCTAACCCATTTTATCATTCACGTGCAAAGGTGATTTTAATTTTGCGGTACATACCTTAGATTAAATGTTGAAATTAAAAATCTCAAACACTTTATATTAATATCCAAATCATGTACTATTTGTAAGTCATTTGGGCAGTTTGTTATCGCAAATAAATCAAATAAAAACACATTCTAATCTTTGTAAACCTACTTAGGAAGTGTTTTGCAATATTGTAATTGCAATGTGTTATTCGGCGCGTAAGACGATTTACTTTACCTGTTAACATCTTGTGGTAACATGGTAAAGATATTTTATTGAAAGTATCGATAAAGCAATAAGTGTTAGATTTCAATTATAATCTAACTGATGCACACATATTGAGAAGCTTATCCTGGAAGAGTCGTCAAATGATAATATTCTAATAATTGTATCCAGCCAGCTGCATCTCAAAATATTGATAAGAAATAACAGATTATTTGATCACTAGATGGATGCTCATGCTCCATTAAGCAATTTTGTAATGCCACCTAGTTAGGTCATAAAGGTGATAAGATATGGAAATGAATCTAATAAGCTGCTATAAATGAATCAAATAAATATTTTTTATGCCATATGTACGATTTGTCTTGCTCGTATATTTCAAAATAGCATAGATTTTCTAGAATCAAATATTTAAATCATAATCGATTTTGTTACAAATGTGTTCTTATAGGCAGTATATTTAAGGAAGTACATAGGAACTCTCTTACAAGGTTTCATCACGAATTGATTATCGCAAGAGATATATGAGCTGGCGGCAAATGCTTTTCTAGACTTTTTTTTATTTTTGTAGATATGAACTCATATTTGGCATATAAGCTACCATCATAATTTTCAGATCAAGTTTCGATCAAATCACTAATTTTGGATGAAATTATGGGCCTTGGAACTTAAAATTTCGAAAACAGCTTCCAAGTATTTTTTATCTTTTTATTGTGATGATATATCTAGTTTCCATCACATGGAAACTCAGACTCGCTTTCTTGTTGGATGTCCACGTGCTTAGCTTAAGTTTCCAGTTTCTAAATCTTTCCTTTGCTTTGGGTTTTTTATTTGGACCTTGATGTTTATTTTTGTTTTTGATTAGGTTTTGTTTGTAATAATAATTACTAGTTTATATTTTACATTACTTCTTCATCGTTAGGGCTTACTTTAGGTCCGTTTCTATTGTCCAACTTAATTTGACCTCAAGAAAACATTTGAGAAGTATTTGTATGCAAGAAAATGCGGTTTTGTGGCAATGTATGAAAAACGTTTAAATATATCAAACAGTGATGACATACTTCCTGATGCTTCTTTGACTATTGATATTAATATCTATATATCCAAATCGCTAGGCTTCTTTTGTAATTTGCCAATTTGTCAGAAGGTTTATGAAATTCGCAAGTCTAACATTTTGTTGCAAGAACATTAATAATATTATTGGTATCAGGATCTAGTTTAGCTAGATATTAACCTGTTGTTACTTGGAAAATAATATCGAAATGACTCGTTATTTGCTTTTACTGTATGTATATAACAGGTGTGGGATTGTTCTGTGCAACTTTATTTTGCAGTTTTTTAAATATCAAAAAAGTATAATTCACTCCCCTTAATATTATAGAAATTGCCAATTTAGTTGATTTATGCTGATTCTAGCTAGTTGTATTGTTAGTGATGGTTAATGGGTAATGTTGTAATGTGGATGATTTGACATGTTTTCATTGTCTGACTTAAAAGCTGTTTAGACTACTAAAAATGCCCTAGGATAACTCATTTTGATCTACGAAACCCAGATAGAATTTTTGATGTGGACATTATAGAGAAAAATTTGCACTTGATGTCTGTTTAGATTCAAATATTCTTTTTGTTCCAGTGACTGCAGTTTTTTTTCCCACTTTTTAAATACATAATACCTTTTGCTTGTAATCAATTATTCAGAGCAAATAAAACAAAGATTAAAATAGACATTTATAGAAAAGCCATGCTTCGCGTAGAAAGACATGTACGATAATTATCTCACATTGGGGAAATATTCATTTAAACCCAGTATTTGTTTATAAAATATACCTTTTTACACTAGAACCAAAGTCATAGAACTATAATTACATTTTTCCAATGTGACGTCACTCCTCTTTTGCTTGCGCCTACAGTCGTGGCGTCATTGATTGGCTGTTTCAGCAATTGGAATTGCATGTAGTACATGACAGGATTCAGGATTCAAAAACAAGAATAAGATTTTAAAATTTGCGAAATGTATATATAACAATTGAACTGTTAAGAAATGGCGTATACGTCCATTGCCGTTCAAAGCAAACTGCATAACGCCCGCTAACCAAAATACATTAAACCACATTTAGCTGATTTAGAACAATTGTGTATCAAAAACAAACATACTAATCCATGTGCGATTCACAATCCAGAAACAAAGTAAAAACTTTAGAACTGACAAATTAGGTTAGACACGTGAACTTCCACCAGGAAAGTGAGGCCGGATGCTCCGGAAAGGTAAGCACCTCCTGTTTAGCTAGCTACATCCGCTACGTGTGTAATCGAAATTGTGTGAAAGGAACATGGAACTATGAGACGTCAAATCTATCCAGAACAATCCTGGACACAGACACATCAAACTTATTATGAATACTGTGATGACGGCCATAAAACGTTTTGAGGGCTCTGATAATCCTAGGCTTGCAATCCCTGAGACAACAATTAATTGCATGTAGCCAGCTTCGTTGTACAAAGTCCCCGTGTGGGAACAAGCTCTACCATAGCATATTAATTGGGAAACAAATACACAATAAGCAGGAGAAGCAGATATATTGCTGCATAAAAGAATGAAAGTTGACAATAGAAAAATTGAAGTCATCACGTTTGTCATAAAGTTTTAAATGTAGCCTTTCGTGTGTGTCATAATTCAGTATAAGTCTAAATATGAAGCAGAACTTGAGGAATCAGTCGTGTCTTTTATTTCAAGCTCACTAGGATAGATGATTTACATAGTCTCCAAATTTAGGATTGTTAAGAGACAGAACGTCATCTATATATCTGTATGTTGAGTTGAATGATTTGGCGACAGTCTTCTCTCCAGATTTAACAAGGCTCTGTAAAAAATTCTGCTTCATAAGAATAAAGAAACAAATCAGCAACCAATGGTGCACAGTGTGTACACATTGGTATACCGATTGTTTGCTGAAAAACTATATTACCAAACACAACAAATATGTTATCTATCAAAAATTCCAACATTTTGTTGATGGTATCTTTAGTATATTTTTGTTTGGAATCCGTATGATGCTTGACAAAATAACCAGAATCCCTGTTCAGCACCAGATACTTGTATCTTGGCTGACTTTTTTGTAAAAAAAGACAAGTGAATAATTTCTTAAGACGTTCTTTCAATTTAGAATAAGGGATAGTGGTGTATAGTGTAAAAAAATCAAATGTTTTTATACTTTTACATGTGATAAAGTATTAGAAGCAAACTTTCAAAACGTATCCACTAGGTCCTATAAACGAACAAACGTCACCAAGTGTTTGTTCTATGATATATTGACAAGAAAAAATAAATAACCTAGTTTCTGTGAATTGTTGGATCGAAAAGTTTGTTTAACACAATTTTTATTTTGGTTGTTTGTCTATAAATGCCTTTGTTAAAATTAATTGATTTTACCATTGCATAATTTCAAGTGTCTTATATTAAAATTTATTTTAATCTGCATTCTTATTTGTTTGATTATTTGTTTCAATCTTGATATAAAATGCGTTCAATATGTTTTATTGATGTTTCTATTGTGTTTACTTATGAAACATTATTTGTAAGTTAAAAAAAGTGAAACACTATTCTGTTGTAGTCTCAATAAAAAAAACTTGCGATCAGCATTTTCCAATTACGTACGTCCTATGCTATATAGGTTTTCCACTATTTAACTTTTATGATTACATGTCAGATTGCGTTTTTAATTCTGCTTTGAACAGGTTCTTTCAGGTTATTTCAAAGTTCCATAATTTAAAAACATAGATTTTATAATAACCTAAATTATGAAATCAAAACAAATACAGTCATGATTTGAAGCAATTTTTAAGACTGATAGGTATTTCAATATACTTTATTGTATTCAAAGAAGAATACGAATGTCAGGCAGACCTTTGATCAAAATATTGAATGTGCTTGATTCATGGAAGAATATTAGTCTTGGATTTTAACTATATCCCGGTCATTGTCTTCTGTCTAGTATTATTGACTAATGTCGTCGTAACACGTATCATGGATATATAATGTATTAAACGTTTGTCTGACAGATATATACTCATACATGCAATATGTTTTATATCGCCGGTTTGTTACGTGGGGATTTATGATGTACGCCCAAGCATTGCAAGAAAGCAGATGTAGATACATACTGCATACAAAGTTATTACTTAAAGTCAATATCTAATCGTGAAGCTTCTTTTGAAAATCAAAAGCAAATTATATTGCTGATGTATGTTACTTCACTAAATATTTCATTATTCGCTACATTTCAAGAAATGTATTGTCTCTGTATGTAATGCTGTGGATTGAATATCTTGAAGCCTTTTGGGATTGAACTTTTTGATATTATTTTAAAGTATTAAAGACTCAAGTTCTTAATTATATTGTTATATTCGTTATTCCTTAAATACATGTCATTCATATTGAAAATATTCATTATCAGTTTTACATTGTTTTGTATAGGAAAGTATTTTACAGAATTCTTAAAAGACAACCATATGAATTTGTAGAAACAATGGATAGATACGTAACCTTTATACTATTTTATTTGGCTTTGAACCAACCAAATACATGTACGTCTCCCCTCCTGCCCTAGAACGTTCGACTCTAAAACATATTTTAATTCAAACATGAATCCACTGAACACTTACATGCTGAATATGCATACGTCCATTTGACAAATTATGAAACAACCAAGAATCCACAATCAGTTTTTACTAACAAAGATGTCATGAAGTAGATTGGACCAATACGTGAAATATAAACAGTCTAAACAACATTGGTTTTGTGATTTAACAGGAATAATGAAGGATTCTTCTTCAATTTGCATTACCAATCCCAATACCAAACGAAGATATAAATGCATTAAAAGTGAAAACCATGCATGGTTAAGTGATCGAAAAAATTTTGATTAATATCTGACTTGCTTGCGACGTCTTAGCGTGTAAACTGACTAATTAAATTATCCTGCCCAGACACAGGTTACAGGACGGGGAACTTTTACTTGTTTGGCTTCGCTATTTCCATATTCCGATTATTGCAACAAACCTTAAATCTAATACTTACTGAATCGTTGCATACTTTTAACCAAACTAAAGAGATGGCAAGTCTATATACTTGTATAAACCCTTTACTTGTTACTATCAACTATTACTTTTTTTAATTTTTGCTTTGTTAATGAATTCAATACTGATACCAATAGTTTGAATCGAACATTCACATACCGGTTTATGTCCAAAACTTGAGAACTAGCAAGTTAAGTAAAACATTCGAAACATTGAAAAAATACTTACATCATCCACATATGAAATTGAAAATTAAATTAACATGGAGCTATGGAATGTCAAATATAAACTAAAAAACTTTATTCATGATGTTAAATATTAAAATTATCTATCTTTGCTTAAAAACACGTTTGTTTTAACCTCTTCTATATATTGCTTTCTTAGCATATAAAATGTTCAATGAGATAAATCATTCTGGGCACAGATCAGATCGTGCATTTATCGTTACTTTTGAAACTTATTTTGAAATAAATAATCAATTTTGAAGTTGTATAGTGTAGGATTTTGTAACGTTTCACCTGTGTAATTTATATCCATGGAAAGTTAATTTCGCACGCCAGGACCGCATATTTTTCACAGATAATGCAGAAAATGCATCTATTTTACATAAAATTGTAGTATGGTTTAGACCCCGTTCCGATATAATGGTGTGTTTTCCGAGATCTTTAAGCGCAATGCCTATCGCAGAATTGATCAAGAGTGATTTATATTCTATTTCATCACATTTAGTTAAAACCGTAATGTTGTTACTAATGGAAACGTTAAGCAGTTTTGTGCCGTCTCCAATTATACCGGATTCGGAGTTGTTCCGTTTTCATTTCAACCTTTAGTGTATTTAATGTACTTCCTACTTTATTGCCTCGTGTAGTTAGCTGTTGTTTTTTACCGGCTGAATATATTGTGAATCACGTCACATTACGAAGTAAGTTTGAACTTTAATCTGTATAAATGATTTACTTTGGTTTTTCTCTAACGGTTCGTGTTATCCGCGGTTTGTAATTTCTTGTAGTTCTTGTGAAATTTGTTTTATTTGTCACATTTGTTGACATTTATTCCCGCGCTTTTTGTAAGCATTTTTTCTCTCTTTTTATAGTCTTTTACCATCAAGACTTCACACCAAACATAATGTCAGCACATGCAATGTCATTAAAAGATTACAGACATGTTCGTGTTTATTTGTATTGGTTTTGACGTGAACTGGTTAACTAGCTGCGGAGCAGTATAGTAAAAGATTCGTGACGTCACATTCCAGCATCTGTACAGGTACGTGGTAATAGTTCGCCATTATTTCACCTGCAACTAGCAAGCACACAAAATGCAAACTGAAAGTAGAGTCAGACCATTAACTGATAAAGGCCAAGAATATTTCCAGTCCATATACAATAAACATCATAAGAAATACGAGGCCACTCGCATCAAGCTACTAGAATTCATCACCAGCCTCAGTAGTTCAGATCAACTGCACACATTCGAATCAGATCTTTATAATCTATATGAACATTTTACAAGAGAAGCCAATGAACTGTCTCAATTTTTATTGCGTACTAATACAGTTGAAAGTGAATCACTTCATCAAGCCATTCTTATTCAAATGGACCATGCAAAACTCTGTAAGGAAGCATGTCTTCAATCACTTAGTATTAAAATGAAAATAAAAACTGAACCTTCTACTCAACAAGACCCTCCTGATAACATGTCAAGTGTAAGCAAGCATAGTAAGTCAGGCCTCAGTCATCATTCACATTTTTCGATAAAAGCAAAGGCTGATGCTGCCTTAGCTCAACTAGAGTTGGCTCAGCAAGAGACTGAACTCCGCAAACAACAAGCATTTCTCGATGAACAAGAAGAATTGCAGAGGGCAAAGTCAAAAAGGGAAAAAGCTGTTATTCAAGCTGAGCTTAAATTACTAAATGACAAGAAAGAAATAGCATCTGTCATAGCAGAAGCAAATGCTTTAAATGAAAATTCATCTTTGACTAATTATTCACTGCGTAATCTTGGAACTGTCAATCCAATTGAACGTGTTGGTCATTATGTGGAGAGCCAAAGGGAACATTTGGAACCGCTTTCTAATAAGCTATATTCAGCACCTTACAACACTTTGTCTCATGAATTATCTGTGCCACCTATATCACCTCCTATGTATAATGTTTCTTCAAACACGTATTCTGTCAAACCTACTGCTACACATTTCCATCATAGCACACCATTTCAGAAGTCTCCAAAGACTTGTTTAGATATCGATCAACGTCTTGATCTCAGTCGGTCCAATCTAGACCCCAGTGCAGAGACCTTTGTTCCTTGTGAAAAACCAAAAGTTAACGTTGCTAATGAGATTGGTCAGTTCTTCTTGAAAAAAGAACTTTTAATTTCTCAGTTAACCGAGTACAACGAAAAACCAGAAACGTACTATACATGGAAAACAAGTTTTCAGAGGTTAGTTTTAGATCTAAATTTGTCACCATCGGAGGAGTTAGAAATGCTATGTAAATGGTTAGGGCCCACATCACGAAAGTATGCGGAAAGCACAAGAAACTCTTGTGTCGCCGATCCAAAGAGAGGGTGTGTTTGCTTTGGGAAAGATTAGATCAGTGTTTTGGAACACCGGAGGTAATAGAAGCATCTTTGTTACATAGGCTAAATTCCTTTCCACCGATTACTCACAAAGATCCTAAGCGTTACTATGATTTGGTTGACCTTTTGTCAGAAGTTGAGTCTCTTCAACACAATGAACATTATAAAGTCCAACTTGCTACATTTAATACTTCATCAGGGGTAACACCAATTGCACAAAGGCTACTTCCTCGTGACATTTATGAAAAATGGGTCACTCGTGCATCAAACTATAAGTTGAACAACAGAGTAATATTTCCGCCATTCAGTGTTTTTGTGACCTTTGTCAAGGACATGTGCCGTATCCGTAATGATCCTAGCTTCACATTTCAACAATCTTCTAATTTACATGTTGGATCTAAACCACAGAATCAAGTTCGCAGTTTGCCAGCGTCTGTAAATCAGAAGCTACTGGTTAAGAAGACGGACATTTTAAATAGTGGAGATAAATCTGATAAGACTCTAGTTCAATGCCCAATTCACTTAACTAACCATACCCTTAATGAATGTCGTGTTTTCCGCACAAAACCTATTTCTGTTCGTCGCAAGTTTCTCAGCGATAATGGATTGTGTTTTGGTTGTTGTTTGTCTAAAGATCATAACAAGTCAAACTGTTCTATGCGTAAACATTGTGATGAGTGCAAAAGCAAGGAGCACCCGACTGCATTGCATATCAGCTTTAAACCGAAACAGCATGGCGGGGAGCAGAATTCTAGTGAAACTGTAAACACACCGAAATCCAAAGATCATGGCGGGGAGCAAAATGATTCTGCCACTCACACAATCGTAAACTCAAAATGTACTGAAGTTTGTCATGGCGACTTTCCCGGAAAGTCGTGTGCAAAGGTAGTTCTTGTGCGTGTTTTTCATAAAGATACACCTAGCAATGCTTTATTGACATATGCCATCCTTGATGATCAAAGCAACCAATCGCTTGCTAAGTCCCAGCTTTTCGCCCAGTTAAATGTCACAAGTCGCGAGATTGAATACTCAGTGAAATCATGTTCAGGAACGTCTAGTGCATCGGGACGCATTGCAGAAGGTTGCATTGTTGAATCGTTCGATGGAACTGCTAAACTTGCCTTACCGCCATTAATTGAGTGTGACAGTATTCCGGAAAATCGGGACGAGATACCGACGCCTAAAGTTGCCGCGTCATATTCGCATCTCCAAGATATTGAACCGTTTATTCCACCTTTACAGGATGCTAGAACACTTCTTTTGATAGGCCGTGATTTAGGCTCCGCTCATCATGTTTTAGATCAAAGACTGCCTGAAAATGAACATTTTCCATTTGCACAAAAGCTCCGGCTTGGTTGGGTCATAGTAGGTGAATCGTGTTTAGGAAACGTTCACAAACCGATTGTGTCAGTAAACAAAGTACAGTTATTGTCTTATGGAAGACCAACACTATTTCAACCTTGTGAAAACAACTTTCTGGTGAAGGAAAAGGTATTAGGTGCTAACGTGTTTGCTAAAACCCCAGAAGACAATAAGATCGGTACGTCAGTGGAAGAAAGGGAGTTCCTTCAAATTATGGACAGACACTTTACTAAAACCGAGACTGGTAATTGGCAAGCTCCATTGCCGTTCCGCTCAGATCGACCAACCCTACCTAATAATCGTGACAACACACTTCGTCGTGCTCGAAATCTGCACAGTAGTCTCATGAGAGATGATCAAAAGTGTGAACACATGGTAACATTCATAGGGAAAATGCTTGAACGTGGTCATGCAGAAGTGGCACCACCGCTAAAACCAGGAGAGGAGTGCTGGTACTTGCCTGTATTTGGGGTTTACCACCCACAAAAACCCGGTCAAATTCGTGCAGTTTTTGATTCATCGGCTCAATACTGTGGTGTATCTCTAAACAATGTACTACTTAGTGGACCAGATCTTAACAACAGTCTTCTGAATGTTCTCTTGCGCTTTAGAAAGGAAGCAGTTGCAGCCACAGCGGATATAGAACAGATGTTTCATAGTTTTTTAGTGGCAGAAGAACATCGCAACTTCTTGCGTTTCTTTTGGTATGAAAGCAATGACCCTAGTAAACATCTGATTGAATACCGTATGAAAGTCCATTTATTTGGAAACTCACCGTCACCAGCTGTAGCATGTTATGGTCTGCGAAAAACAGCAAACAACAGTGTAAACAACTACGGTCAAGATGTGAAAGTATTTGTAGACAACCATTTTTATGTTGACGATGGACTTATTTCACTTCCATCAGCTCCGGAAGTCGTAGACTTGCTAGAAAGGACAAAATCGGCATTGAAAGAAGAAGGCAATCTTCGCTTACATAAGTTCGCTTCGAATGATAGTTCGGTCATGCAAGCATTCTCATCAGAAGACCTTGCCAAAGATTTAAAAGATTTGGACTTTGACAATGACACACTACCAGTTCAACGTAGTCTGGGTCTTACATGGAACTTACAGTCAGACAGTTTCACTTTTCGAGTCAGCGATAGCAACAAGCCCTTCACGAAGCGAGGAATTCTCTCTGTAATCAACAGTCTTTATGACCCACTTGGATTTGCATCTCCTATCACCATTACTGGTAAACTATTTCTGCGTCAAGTTATGTCCAACAACGTAGATTGGGATGATCCTCTTCCCTGTGAATTGGAACCAATTTGGAACAAGTGGAAAGTTTCATTGTTGCATCTTGACAAGTTCAATATTTCACGTCGTTATACCTTTGGAGACACACCGTTCAAAGCTTCAGATAAAGATTTGCTTATATTTTGTGATGCATCTGAAGATGCAATTGCCGCAGTGGCATATATACGGAGTAAGTCTACAACTGGGACAGTGTCTTTAAGCTTTGTTATGGGAAAGGCAAAAGTGGCCCCTTCTCATGGGCATTCAATGCCTCGTTTAGAACTTTGTGCGGCAGTCCTAGCAGTTGAGATACGTGATATCATTGTCGGAGCTTTGCAGGTAGATTTTAACATACTTTTTTATACCGATAGTAAAGTAGTACTTGGATATATCAACAATTGTACGCGACGATTTTTTATGTATGTTTCAAACCGAGTTGAGCGTATCCACCAGAGCTCGAAACCTCAGCAGTGGCAGTATATACCAAGCAAGACCAATCCTGCTGATAGTTCTACCCGCAGTGTTTTTGGTATAGATTTAGAACAAACTCCTTGGATATGTGGCCCTAAGTCTGACAGTATTTTGAATGATAGTGGAGACAAGTTTCAGTTGGTAGAACCAGAAAATGACATGGAATTGAAACCAGAAGTATCTGTATTAAGCACATCTGTATCCATAAATCTAACTCCAGTGTCTGACAGGTTCTCAAGATTCTCTACCTGGACTTCTCTGTTGAGGACTATAGCCTGTCTTTCGCATATTGCATCTACATTTTCCAATTCCAACTCATCTAGTCATTGCAGCGGATGGCATATCTGTTCTGAATCAAGACTACCGCAAAATATTCAATCCGCTAAATTAACTATTCTTCGTTTAACACAAGAAGACGTCTTTTATGACGAAATCGAGTCATTGGAATCTGGTCAACCAGTATCCAGTAACAGTCCCTTACGTGACCTGGATCCTTATATTGATGATGACGGCCTCATTCGAATCGGTGGACGACTTTCAAGGTCACAACTGTCATATCAGGAAAAATTTCCGATTGTGTTACCAAAAACTCACCATGTTAGTTTAATGCTTGTTCGGCACTATCATCATCAGGTTCATCATCAGGGACGACACATCACTCAAGGGGCTCTTCGTTCAGCTGGCTATTGGATAGTCGGAGAGAAGAGATTAATTTCATCATGTATTTATCATTGTGTTACATGCAAAAAACAACGAGGGAAAGTGTCAGTTCAAAAGATGTCCGATCTTCCTGACGACCGTTTAACACCAGCACCGCCGTTCACGTATGTTGGAATTGATGTTTTCGGTCCCTGGAATATCGCATATAGGCGGACCAAAGGAGCAATTGTGAACTCTAAACGTTGGGCTGTCTTATTTACATGCTTAGTGATTCGAGCTATACATATAGAAGTCGTCGAGGAAATGTCATCGTCAAGTTTCATAAATGCACTCAGAAGATTTATCGCTATAAGAGGGCCCGTCAAAGAACTCAGATCTGATCGTGGATCGAATTTCATCGGATCAGTCGACGAATTGAAAGTAAATGTTGTAAATGTGGAAGATGTCAACACATCATCTTACCTCAATGATCAAGGCATTACATGGAAGTTCAACCCTCCTCACTCTTCCCATATGGGTGGAGTGTGGGAGAGGATGATAGGTGTCTCCAGAAGGATTCTCGATTCCCTGTTGTCAAATGTACATGGCAATTCGCTTACTCATGAAACTTTAGTGACTTTAATGTGTGAGGTCATGGCTATAGTCAATGCTAGGCCATTGGTTCCGGTTTCTACTGATCCGTACAACCCGCTTGTACTTAGTCCATCTGTTATGCTTACTCAGAAAACCAATGCAGATGTCCCTGCATATGATATTAATCAACGCGACATGTATAAAGCTCAGTGGAAGCGAGTGCAATACTTGGCAGAATGTTTTTGGAAACGCTGGTCAAGTGAATTTCTCCAGACATTACAGAAGCGTCGCAAATGGCAAAATGATGTTGAGAACATAAAAACCGGAGACGTTGTATTAGTCAAACAATTAGAACTTCATAGGAATAATTGGCCTCTTGGAGTAATCACTAATGCGATCAGTAGCGAAGATGGACGTGGTCGTAAAGCAGAGGTTCGTTTGATGAAGGATGGAGCTGCTAAGGTTTATACCAGACCAATATCAGAACTTGTGTTATTGATATCTGAGTGATATTTAGGGTTTATTTTGATATACTGTCCATGTTTTTTGTGTTTATCTTTGGACGTCAACACATTTATAGACTAGTCTTTTAAACATTTTATTTTTCTCTCAAGTACTTTAATGTTAAGAGTGATATCAGGGAGATATCAGACGGGGAGTGTGCCGTCTCCAATTATACCGGATTCGGAGTTGTTCCGTTTTCATTTCAACTTTTAGTGTTTAATGTACTTCCTACTTTATTGCCTCGTGTAGCTAGCTGTTGTTTTTACCGGCTGAATATATTGTGAATCACGTCACATTACGAAGTAAGTTTGAACTTTAATCTGTATAAATGATTTACTTTGGTTTTTCTCTAACAGTTCGTGTTATCCGCGGTTTGTAATTTCTTGTAATTCTTGTGAAATTTGTTTTATTTGTCACATTTGTTGACATTTATTCCCGCGCTTTTTGTAAGCATTTTTTCTCTCTTTTTATAGTCTTTTACCATCAAGACTTCACACCAAACATAATGTCAGCACATGCAATGTCATTAAAAGATTACAGACATGTTCGTGTTTATTTGTATTGGTTTTGACGTGAACTGGTTAACTAGCTGCGGAGCAGTATAGTAAAAGATTCGTGACGTCACATTCCAGCATCTGTACAGGTACGTGGTAATAGTTCGCCATTATTTCACCTGCAACTAGCAAGCACACAAAATGCAAACTGAAAGTAGAGTCAGACCATTAACTGATAAAGGCCAAGAATATTTCCAGTCCATATACAATAAACATCATAAGAAATACGAGGCCACTCGCATCAAGCTACTAGAATTCATCACCAGCCTCAGTAGTTCAGATCAACTGCACACATTCGAATCAGATCTTTATAATCTATATGAACATTTTACAAGAGAAGCCAATGAACTGTCTCAATTTTTATTGCGTACTAATACAGTTGAAAGTGAATCACTTCATCAAGCCATTCTTATTCAAATGGACCATGCAAAACTCTGTAAGGAAGCATGTCTTCAATCACTTAGTATTAAAATGAAAATAAAAACTGAACCTTCTACTCAACAAGACCCTCCTGATAACATGTCAAGTGTAAGCAAGCATAGTAAGTCAGGCCTCAGTCATCATTCACATTTTTCGATAAAAGCAAAGGCTGATGCTGCCTTAGCTCAACTAGAGTTGGCTCAGCAAGAGACTGAACTCCGCAAACAACAAGCATTTCTCGATGAACAAGAAGAATTGCAGAGGGCAAAGTCAAAAAGGGAAAAAGCTGTTATTCAAGCTGAGCTTAAATTACTAAATGACAAGAAAGAAATAGCATCTGTCATAGCAGAAGCAAATGCTTTAAATGAAAATTCATCTTTGACTAATTATTCACTGCGTAATCTTGGAACTGTCAATCCAATTGAACGTGTTGGTCATTATGTGGAGAGCCAAAGGGAACATTTGGAACCGCTTTCTAATAAGCTATATTCAGCACCTTACAACACTTTGTCTCATGAATTATCTGTGCCACCTATATCACCTCCTATGTATAATGTTTCTTCAAACACGTATTCTGTCAAACCTACTGCTACACATTTCCATCATAGCACACCATTTCAGAAGTCTCCAAAGACTTGTTTAGATATCGATCAACGTCTTGATCTCAGTCGGTCCAATCTAGACCCCAGTGCAGAGACCTTTGTTCCTTGTGAAAAACCAAAAGTTAACGTTGCTAATGAGATTGGTCAGTTCTTCTTGAAAAAAGAACTTTTAATTTCTCAGTTAACCGAGTACAACGAAAAACCAGAAACGTACTATACATGGAAAACAAGTTTTCAGAGGTTAGTTTTAGATCTAAATTTGTCACCATCGGAGGAGTTAGAAATGCTATGTAAATGGTTAGGGCCCACATCACGAAAGTATGCGGAAAGCACAAGAAACTCTTGTGTCGCCGATCCAAAGAGAGGGGTGTGTTTGCTTTGGGAAAGATTAGATCAGTGTTTTGGAACACCGGAGGTAATAGAAGCATCTTTGTTACATAGGCTAAATTCCTTTCCACCGATTACTCACAAAGATCCTAAGCGTTACTATGATTTGGTTGACCTTTTGTCAGAAGTTGAGTCTCTTCAACACAATGAACATTATAAAGTCCAACTTGCTACATTTAATACTTCATCAGGGGTAACACCAATTGCACAAAGGCTACTTCCTCGTGACATTTATGAAAAATGGGTCACTCGTGCATCAAACTATAAGTTGAACAACAGAGTAATATTTCCGCCATTCAGTGTTTTTGTGACCTTTGTCAAGGACATGTGCCGTATCCGTAATGATCCTAGCTTCACATTTCAACAATCTTCTAATTTACATGTTGGATCTAAACCACAGAATCAAGTTCGCAGTTTGCCAGCGTCTGTAAATCAGAAGCTACTGGTTAAGAAGACGGACATTTTAAATAGTGGAGATAAATCTGATAAGACTCTAGTTCAATGCCCAATTCACTTAACTAACCATACCCTTAATGAATGTCGTGTTTTCCGCACAAAACCTATTTCTGTTCGTCGCAAGTTTCTCAGCGATAATGGATTGTGTTTTGGTTGTTGTTTGTCTAAAGATCATAACAAGTCAAACTGTTCTATGCGTAAACATTGTGATGAGTGCAAAAGCAAGGAGCACCCGACTGCATTGCATATCAGCTTTAAACCGAAACAGCATGGCGGGGAGCAGAATTCTAGTGAAACTGTAAACACACCGAAATCCAAAGATCATGGCGGGGAGCAAAAGGATCTGCCACTCACACAATCGTAAACTCAAAATGTACTGAAGTTTGTCATGGTGACTTTCCCGGAAAGTCGTGTGCAAAGTAGTTCTTGTGCGTGTTTTTCATAAAGATACACCTAGCAATGCTTTATTGACATATGCCATCCTTGATGATCAAAGTAACCAATCGCTTGCTAAGTCCCAGCTTTTCGCCCAGTTAAATGTCACAAGTCGCGAGATTGAATACTCAGTGAAATCATGTTCAGGAACGTCTAGTGCATCGGGACGCATTGCAGAAGGTTGCATTGTTGAATCGTTCGATGGAACTGCTAAACTTGCCTTACCGCCATTAATTGAGTGTGACAGTATTCCGGAAAATCGGGACGAGATACCGACGCCTAAAGTTGCCGCGTCATATTCGCATCTCCAAGATATTGAACCGTTTATTCCACCTTTACAGGATGCTAGAACACTTCTTTTGATAGGCCGTGATTTAGGCTCCGCTCATCATGTTTTAGATCAAAGACTGCCTGAAAATGAACATTTTCCATTTGCACAAAAGCTCCGGCTTGGTTGGGTCATAGTAGGTGAATCGTGTTTAGGAAACGTTCACAAACCGATTGTGTCAGTAAACAAAGTACAGTTATTGTCTCATGGAAGACCAACACTATTTCAACCTTGTGAAAACAACTTTCTGGTGAAGGAAAAGGTATTAGTGCTAACGTGTTTGCTAAAACCCCAGATGACAATAAGATGGTACGTCAGTGGAAGATAGGGAGTTCCTTCAAATTATGGACAGACACTTTACTAAAACCGAGACTGGTAATTGGCAAGCTCCATTGCCGTTCCGCTCAGATCGACCAACCCTACCTAATAATCGTGACAACACACTTCGTCGTGCTCGAAATCTGCACAGTAGTCTCATGAGAGATGATCAAAAGTGTGAACACATGGTAACATTCATAGGGAAAATGCTTGAACGTGGTCATGCAGAAGTGGCACCACCGCTAAAACCAGGAGAGGAGTGCTGGTACTTGCCTGTATTTGGGGTTTACCACCCTCAAAAACCCGGTCAAATTCGTGCAGTTTTTGATTCATCGGCTCAATACTGTGGTGTATCTCTAAACAATGTACTACTTAGTGGACCAGATCTTAACAACAGTCTTCTGAATGTTCTCTTGCGCTTTAGAAAGGAAGCAGTTGCAGCCACAGCGGATATAGAACAGATGTTTCATAGTTTTTTAGTGGCAGAAGAACATCGCAACTTCTTGCGTTTCTTCTGGTATGAAAGCAATGACCCTAGTAAACATCTGATTGAATACCGTATGAAAGTCCATTTATTTGGAAACTCGCCGTCACCAGCTGTAGCATGTTATGGTCTGCGAAAAACAGCAAACAACAGTGTAAACAACTACGGTCAAGATGTGAAAGTATTTGTAGACAACCATTTTTATGTTGACGATGGACTTATTTCACTTCCATCAGCTCCGGAAGTCGTAGACTTGCTAGAAAGGACAAAATCGGCATTGAAAGAAGAAGGCAATCTTCGCTTACATAAGTTCGCTTCGAATGATAGTTCGGTCATGCAAGCATTCTCATCAGAAGACCTTGCCAAAGATTTAAAAGATTTGGACTTTGACAATGACACACTACCAGTTCAACGTAGTCTGGGTCTTACATGGAACTTACAGTCAGACAGTTTCACTTTTCGAGTCAGCGATAGCAACAAGCCCTTCACAAAGCGAGGAATTCTCTCCGTAATCAACAGTCTTTATGACCCACTTGGATTTGCATCTCCTATCACCATTACTGGTAAACTATTTCTGCGTCAAGTTATGTCCAACAACGTAGATTGGGATGATCCTCTTCCCTGTGAATTGGAACCAATTTGGAACAAGTGGAAAGTTTCATTGTTGCATCTTGACAAGTTCAATATTTCACGTCGTTATACCTTTGGAGATACACCGTTCAAAGCTTCAGATAAAGATTTGCTTATATTTTGTGATGCATCTGAAGATGCAATTGCCGCAGTGGCATATATACGGAGTAAGTCTACAACTGGGACAGTGTCTTTAAGCTTTGTTATGGGAAAGGCAAAAGTGGCCCCTTCTCATGGGCATTCAATGCCTCGTTTAGAACTTTGTGCGGCAGTCCTAGCAGTTGAGATACGTGATATCATTGTCGGAGCTTTGCAGGTAGATTTTAACATACTTTTTTATACCGATAGTAAAGTAGTACTTGGATATATCAACAATTGTACGCGACGATTTTTTATGTATGTTTCAAACCGAGTTGAGCGTATCCACCAGAGCTCGAAACCTCAGCAGTGGCAGTATATACCAAGCAAGACCAATCCTGCTGATAGTTCTACCCGCAGTGTTTTTGGTATAGATTTAGAACAAACTCCTTGGATATGTGGCCCTAAGTCTGACAGTATTTTGAATGATAGTGGAGACAAGTTTCAGTTGGTAGAACCAGAAAATGACATGGAATTGAAACCAGAAGTATCTGTATTAAGCACATCTGTATCCATAAATCTAACTCCAGTGTCTGACAGGTTCTCAAGATTCTCTACCTGGACTTCTCTGTTGAGGACTATAGCCTGTCTTTCGCATATTGCATCTACATTTTCCAATTCCAACTCATCTAGTCATTGCAGCGGATGGCATATCTGTTCTGAATCAAGACTACCGCAAAATATTCAATCCGCTAAATTAACTATTCTTCGTTTAACACAAGAAGACGTCTTTTATGACGAAATCGAGTCATTGGAATCTGGTCAACCAGTATCCAGTAACAGTCCCTTACGTGACCTGGATCCTTATATTGATGATGACGGCCTCATTCGAATCGGTGGACGACTTTCAAGGTCACAACTGTCATATCAGGAAAAATTTCCGATTGTGTTACCAAAAACTCACCATGTTAGTTTAATGCTTGTTCGGCACTATCATCATCAGGTTCATCATCAGGGACGACACATCACTCAAGGGGCTCTTCGTTCAGCTGGCTATTGGATAGTCGGAGAGAAGAGATTAATTTCATCATGTATTTATCATTGTGTTACATGCAAAAAACAACGAGGGAAAGTGTCAGTTCAAAAGATGTCCGATCTTCCTGACGACCGTTTAACACCAGCACCGCCGTTCACGTATGTTGGAATTGATGTTTTCGGTCCCTGGAATATCGCATATAGGCGGACCAAAGGAGCAATTGTGAACTCTAAACGTTGGGCTGTCTTATTTACATGCTTAGTGATTCGAGCTATACATATAGAAGTCGTCGAGGAAATGTCATCGTCAAGTTTCATAAATGCACTCAGAAGATTTATCGCTATAAGAGGGCCCGTCAAAGAACTCAGATCTGATCGTGGATCGAATTTCATCGGATCAGTCGACGAATTGAAAGTAAATGTTGTAAATGTGGAAGATGTCAACACATCATCTTACCTCAATGATCAAGGCATTACATGGAAGTTCAACCCTCCTCACTCTTCCCATATGGGTGGAGTGTGGGAGAGGATGATAGGTGTCTCCAGAAGGATTCTCGATTCCCTGTTGTCAAATGTACATGGCAATTCGCTTACTCATGAAACTTTAGTGACATTAATGTGTGAGGTCATGGCTATAGTCAATGCTAGGCCATTGGTTCCAGTTTCTACTGATCCGTACAACCCGCTTGTACTTAGTCCATCTGTTATGCTTACTCAGAAAACCAATGCAGATGTCCCTGCATATGATATTAATCAACGCGACATGTATAAAGCTCAGTGGAAGCGAGTGCAATACTTGGCAGAATGTTTTTGGAAACGCTGGTCAAGTGAATTTCTCCAGACATTACAGAAGCGTCGCAAATGGCAAAATGATGTTGAGAACATAAAAACCGGAGACGTTGTATTAGTCAAACAATTAGAACTTCATAGGAATAATTGGCCTCTTGGAGTAATCACTAATGCGATCAGTAGCGAAGATGGACGTGTTCGTAAAGCAGAGGTTCGTTTGATGAAGGATGGAGCTGCTAAGGTTTATACCAGACCAATATCAGAACTTGTGTTATTGATATCTGAGTGATATTTAGGGTTTATTTTGATATACTGTCCATGTTTTTTGTGTTTATCTTTGGACGTCAACACATTTATAGACTAGTCTTTTAAACATTTTATTTTTCTCTCAAGTACTTTAATGTTAAGAGTGATATCAGGGAGATATCAGACGGGGAGTGTGCCGTCTCCAATTATACCGGATTCGGAGTTGTTCCGTTTTCATTTCAACCTTTAGTGTATTTAATGTACTTCCTACTTTATTGCCTCGTGTAGTTAGCTGTTGTTTTTTACCGGCTGAATATATTGTGAATCACGTCACATTACGAAGTAAGTTTGAACTTTAATCTGTATAAATGATTTACTTTGGTTTTTCTCTAACGGTTCGTGTTATCCGCGGTTTGTAATTTCTTGTAGTTCTTGTGAAATTTGTTTTATTTGTCACATTTGTTGACATTTATTCCCGCGCTTTTTGTAAGCATTTTTTCTCTCTTTTTATAGTCTTTTACCATCAAGACTTCACACCAAACATAATGTCAGCACATGCAATGTCATTAAAAGATTACAGACATGTTCGTGTTTATTTGTATTGGTTTTGACGTGAACTGGTTAACTAGCTGCGGAGCAGTATAAGTTTATGCACGTCTAAACATGAACATAAATTTAAAACATAATGTGTCATTCAAGCTTCGATGAATCGGCAAAACAATCTAACTTTACTTCATAATGTTTGACAGTCGGAACACGTTAGGATTAGATTTACAAACTTCATTAAAAAGGCAGTAGCATAAACACGTAATAAACTGTAATAAAATGGAAACTGAGTGAATGCAATCTAGAAATTTTTAGAATCTTATTTATAAAGCATTTCAACCTAAAACAGTTAAACCATTTAAAACGTTAAAACAATAATGCTGAATTACACAGAAACAAGACATAAAAGAATGATAATCTGTATAAATCTGTAAATTAAAGCCATAAATAATGTAATGCAATATGTAATAGCTATACATATCAATCACAAACATAACGGTCCATGTTTAATATTATTCATTAGCATTAGTCAAGCATGATGACTCTATATCCAAAATAACCCTTTATATATTTGACGTCCCATAGTTCCATATTTATTTTAATCTCAAACTGGGTTACACATTGCGGATGTAGCTAGCCAAACAAGAGGTGCATTTCCGACCGTAGCACCTGATCTTTTCTGGATGGAAATTTACGTGTTTGACCTCAATTGCCAGTTTCAAAGTTTTTACGTTGTTTTGGGATTGTGACTTAGACATGAATAAGTATACTTGTTTTTGATGGATATTTAAAAAGTCCCATTAGAAAACCCTTATGATACCATACATTGCTAAAGAAATGCACTAGATGCCCAACATAGCAGCATCCGATTGCAAGATACACAAGTAACAGCTAAAAACAATACAATATAAATATAGGAAGCACTTTTGAGTACATGACTAGTCTAAACGAAACTTGGTCTAAATACGGAAACCTGAATCAAAAAGTTGCTTTTTAAATCACAACGTATCCAGCGACCCATCTACAGGCAATAAGTCACATACAGCATTAATTCTTTCGATGTTTTGGCCAGTAATTTATAATACGGTTGTGTGCAGACGTCTGTAAGAGTATGTTAATTTCTCCTTTATAATTCCGACTTTACTACATTGCTTGTTAGCATAGTCACCTGTGGAGAGGGACCCGTCGTGGCATAGTAGATAAACATTTCAGATGAGAGGATTTAGGTTTTTCATGTTTTTAAAAAAGGCATGTTTCGATATCAGGAGATACTACATTAACAAATAATTATTGCTTTCGCTCTTTATTTAATATTTCAAAATAATGTCGTATCTATTATATCATTTTGTCATTATTGATACAATTAGCACAAATAGTATCGAAATATATTAAATAAATCGTTGTGATCATTTGAATATTGAATGAATAAAATGTAGATTTATTGCTTCTTTTAATTTTTATATTTTAACATTCGAAATAAATCATTTTGTCAAATTTAATATTAATTGTAAAGGAATCAACACGGGTCACTGTAATTAACAATTCTGGATATCAGAGATTGCAGATAGAATATGTCTTTGAATTTATCCATTTATAAATCATAGAATATTGATATTATTCATTACGGTTTGCGATATTGATTCAGAGACAAATTCAATTACCTTTCTTAGTCTTTATCGTGGTACAGAGTCTTCTGTCATTTTGAACGAGTAATATTTCATCTCGCCATATTACGTAATATAAAAGATTTCTTAAGGAGTTTTGTTAATGGAAAACGTGAATGTTAAACGTTTTGTATAAAATATTACATTTTAATAGAGATTCAAAGATAACAATGTCCTTCATAATGTACAGAATTACGTAATAATTAACCTAGAATTAATATGTAACAAAAACCTCTGAAAAATAGATTTAATGTCTAAGTCAGTAAACACTTATCATCATTACCATCTTATTGGTATCATAAGGTCGTATTTGTAATAATAAAGTAACATATCTCTGAGATATACTTTCAATTCTTCTTTCAATAAGCTTTCGCAACAACGCCCTTTAAAGTGTAAAAAACCCATCTATCAATTGATCTAAAACAAACATATTATAATAACTGTGAAAAAAGATTTTACATTAAATGTAATAAAATAAGTAAAATAAGTAAACTCATGTTGTAATCAGGAACTTAAGTTTGTATTTGTTATATTGCAGTAACAAATGTTGACATATATTTTCAATTCTGGTAAGCTTTCGTAACAGTTGATTAACATCATCAGATCTTTCACGTCCAGCTTTGGCTAAAAACATTTCAAAGTTTTTCTGATATGAAGCACCAGGGATATCAGCAGGATCGACAATTTGAATCAACTCATCATAGATTTTATTTATTCTAGATCTTAGTGGTTTGAGTTCGTCTCTACTCCTCTTCAACGAGTTCTCTTCGTTCAATATCCTGAATAAGAAATAGTTTCAATTAAAGCATCATCGATTGTAGAATCTGAAATTATTAAGTTGGCGAACAAATTGTAATTCAGTCATTAATGACTTGTCTCTATTTCAGATATTGAAATTCTGCTAAATGTATTGATTAACAATAAGGCCTTATTGGGGATTTTCATGTTCATTAGCAAGTTTTTCGAGTCGTACAAAAAGAATCCATCAAAAAACCTAACCTATTTTTTTTTAACTTTCTGTAATGATTGTGCTTGAACATAACCTAATCATGCTTAGAGTGTTTAGTTTCCATTTACAGATAGGTGCTATGATGAAGCTACTTCCATAACAATGGCTTAAATCAATATCGTTAAACTTTGAATTAGTAATGAGGATCCGACACTTTCTGGAACGTAGCTTAAAACTAATTTTATTAAACTTGTAAATTTGGTGCTTGTAGAATTTGTTTTAGATTGTCTTGGATAATGGTAAATACAAATTTCTAAATTACAACATTCTATATTCTCTTTAAATGTGTTGTATATGTTTCATTCTCATTTCTATATTCGATTTTACTAGTGGCTAATGTAGCTAGCTTAACAGGTTCTGTCTTTGGTGGAAGTTCACCTATATAACTAAATTTGACAGTTTTTGCTGTCAACATGGATTGGTATGTTTATTTGATTTTTACTTTTTATAGTGTTGTATCTGTTCTTCCACATCTCGAAGTTTGGTGATTGCACTATCTGGGTCGTGTAATGACACCTTGGCATCCACTGGAGGCAGTTTTATAATTCCTTTTCTATGTTGCTCCAACGATAATACTGCTTCATGAATTTTATCTATTTCTATAGTTATATCTTTTAGCATCGTCTTCATTTCACGATTATCTGATTCTCTCTCTTTGATGACTCTACAATATGTATATTATGAGATATTTAAAATATTGCATAACTAATTGTTTTCCTTTTCTCTCATTGGTCAATTTCAGTAGTACATATGTTGATATTTAATGAACAACGTATCAGTTTTCGTTAAAAAAAGAGGTAGGGAATTTCCAGAAAGTATAGTGTCATATGTATCCAACCAATCAAAAGATAGCACACACTGTCGATCTTGGCAGAATCTGGCAATACACCAAGCAGTTTACAGACAAATAGCAGCCTAAACGCTTTGCGTCTATTGAAACATTTGCAAAAATAAAAAAAAACATAATGTAAGAGTTAAAAATAAACGATTGCAATCGAACACCAAAGTACGTTTCTTAGCACAATATAGAAATACATAGACGAGGACGACGAGTGTATGCATAAACATTCATAATGCATGCTAAATCTTATCAAACTGTTTCTAAATGCAACATGTTTTAGACAGCAGACCCTTCAAATAGTACGTTGACGCCGACGTAAAGGTGAAATTACAACACATTACAATTGAAATGCATTTTTACCGGCCATATGGCTAATGAAACAATAATAAATACATATTCACATGCACCTCGATAACTCTTTATTTCTTCTTTGTATAACTAGTACATCTTCACCTATATCTGTTACTGCCCTCAACATACTTTCAATGCCTAATTGTCTGCTGTCCGATTTTGAATGGTTGTCGGGTGAGTGTGACATGTCTTTTCCCCCTACTCTATGATGAAGAAGAGTAATTGCCGTTCTTAACTTCCCTAATCCTTCTTTCATCATATTTTCTAAATCTTCCTTTTCTCTCATTGTCCTAAATTTAAAAAACTGGTCGACATACAATTTGAGTATTTATAATCGTTATGTTTACGTTATATGTTGCGGGCGCAGCTAGCTAAACAGAAGATGCTTAGTGCTTCACTGTCCCGTTGAACGTGCACATTATACTCCAGTTGCAAGTTTACAAGTGTTAGCTTTAGATGCGGTTTGAACATGGAATAGTATATTTGTTATTTATTTGGAGACATGAACATAAAATAAGAGCATTAAACGTAATCTTGCAATGATTTGAATCCCAGTATCTCCATTATTCTGTAGTGCGTATTATTGTTGATAACCTTAATGGTATTTCTGAGTTTACAATTTATAGATTTTTTCAAAGAGAACTAATGCTAATTGCCCTGCAATATTAACTTGACACCTGCAAAGAATCTACAACTGTATTAAGAATTATCTTGATTATCTAATAGTTTGTTTGTATAAACACGAAAATGTCAAGGATAACGCATTAAAATACCAAAGGTCGGAAAACAGAACACTTATCAATTGAAAAACAAACTAACTAATCCAAATCTGAATCTAAATGCGGGAGCAAAGTAGTTTCAAAATTTTATATCAAGCACTATTGATGAGGAATTGTATTCCGAAACGGCTATCTAGGGCAATAAAATTTACACTTTTTAATATGTAATTAAAACTTCATACCCGTAATTTCAGGGTTATCAATATAAAAAGGTAAGAGTATATCTTGCTAACAAAGAAACAGGTTCTGTTATAAATATGTGTATTTTTCTGTTACCATTATATCAAACAAAAAATCTCTTAACCTTTATTGTCATCTGGTTTTCAAACGTTGTTAGATTGTCGATGACATTTTCATGCTTTTTGGTGAAAGGAGTATGACTTAAATGTAATACGGCAGTAATATGTTTGTGGTTAAAGTGACAGGGACAAATCTTCAACCTTTCTAGTCATTTTCCTTGCAAACATGACTTATAATGCTGGAGATAGACAATGTCAAATCCAACTTTAATGACATATGGGTGTCTTTCAAATAACTTTCGCGTCTATTCATCAGTTGAACTCGTTCAACCAATTTTTCTTTTCTAACTTGAAAATGTAGTAAATTGTCATATATCATAGCATTTATCTTTCAAGCTTAAGTACCCTTCGTATAATGAAACAATGCATCATCGAACAAGCTCTAAACCGACGTATTATGCACCGTTTTCTTCAATCTTTGTTTATTTATTATATCAGCACGGATACATAAAAGAAAAAAATTAGATGGTTTTGATACGGTAATTTGTTTTTATCAACAAGAATATTCTCTGAATTACTGTATTTTTATTTTTATTTTACTGCAGATGTGATTTTTTGTGGTTTCGTAATTCTTCAACGATCATTTTAGCCTTCATCGACATTCCTCACTCATTATCAGTAATATAGCTAAGACTGAAGAAAGATTTGATTTCGATAATTTGTGTGATTATAATATATTCACGTAAACAACAGTTTTTATTCTATATTTCCACATTCACGGTGAATATGATCAGAAACTTAATGGTAAGGCGGAAATAACTAATGGTAATTGTTTCCTTAACCTATTATATAATTTTCAATTTTAAAGTGTATTTAACAATCCATAATCATTATCATGAATAAAACAAAAAATTCAGAAGAATCAATATCATGAATCATAAACAAACGTTGTTAGTTATGTCATCAATCATTAAAATACGAAAATGGACATCTTTACTTTGTGCAGTATATTACTTCTTCAGAACAAAAAAAATAAAAATCAAACCACCACAAAAACAATATAATTTCATGAAGGACGTGATTTCTTAGAGATCTCAAAAAATGACTGATGAAATCCACAATGTCCATCATTGCTATAAAATCATAACTATATGGATGTTTGAAGGTGATGGAAACCGAAAAACATCGTCCTCCGACAAGCAAATTGGCAAATATTTTTACATCAAAATGCGAAATTCGGTTCTAGGAAACAAGAAAAGATGCGACATTAAGAAGAACAAATTTTGAATCTTACTTTTCTAAACTGCTATGAAGTTCTGTTTCAATTTCCATAATCTTGCCTTCTATTCCTCGTTTTTGCGTCATATAATGTTGTTCTATCTTCTCCACTGTTTTATCCATGGCTTTATGTGCAATTGGGTTGATACTTCTAAAACTATTAAAATGTTATCGAGGAAAGTGTAATGCACAGTGTAGGAAACATTTTTATCTTATTAATTTTTTACGTTATGTTCAATTTTGGCTTATCAAACAACATGAAGATTTAAAGAAAAGCTGAGTTCAGCTTTCCGAAAAGCGACTAGTGATTTGAGCGTTCGATGAAAGTTTAGATAATCTTGAAATAAAAAAAACCAAATAATATGCTAGCGTGGGATTTTGTCTAAATGATCTTATGTTGAGAAGTCGTGGAAAAATAAGATAAGGATAGAAATATCCGAGGGAATTAGAGTTGATACCCTTCAACCTGAAAATAATAATATCCAAACCCACATACCCAATGTGATATGACCTTGTTTTTCAAATGTGATCTTTGATCTTTAACAAAATACGTCAATAATACAGAAGTTACAATAAACACAAAATTATACCATGGATATTTTTATAAGATACAGTGCTTACGGCAGTAGCGGATCTTAGTCAGTAGCGGATCATTTTTTAAAATAAAGTTGATTTTTCCCTATCATTACGAGAAACCAATAAAATTCGGATATATTTCTGTAATACTGATAAATTTACTTCATTCTACATATAATTTATGTTAATAAACGTCCTATTATTTTAATTCTTGGCTTTTTCATGCGAATGTCATAAGCGTCTCAACGACACGAATGTGTTTTCCAAACACTTACTTTCGATTCGGACGACGTGTTCAATACTTTCAAAGGTAATTTGAAATGATTGCAATAGCTATTTACAACCGTTAATATATCTTCTTTCAAGACATAAACTTTTATTGAGCTTTACAGTTCTTGACAATAAAAAATAAACCCGTTTTCCGAAGGGTGCAAGTACGGCAATAACGGATCAGCTGAGCACTGTAAACAGGGGGCCCCTCTAAAGGCTAATGAAAATGGGGATTCGTAATATTTCTTAAGAAAAAAAGAAATTTTGCGCCTGATGTATATGTTGTAGTAAATTGTAAATAAACAATGCAGAGACCATTGGAGAACCAGTGCCTAGCTTCCCTCCTTGACCCCATGAGAAAGATGGGTCCATTGTCATGCTATGCCGCTATCTTATTTATCATGATAATACCAGATCAATGGGCGTTTTAAAGAAACCATAATTATCATGCTTGAAGGATAATCAATATAAGATTCAAATATATTGAATTAATACATTAATTAATATCCAACCCTATATATTCATTATACTTTTATGATTAAGACCATGAAAGTTTTATTCCATTCTATATTTTTGTCTGGTAACAATTTTGGACATATGATGCACATTGTACACTCCCAATATGTATCGTTGTTTGTATACACTGCTCTTGTTAAAATAAAATCTTTATGGACAACAGTATGTCATAAAACATAAGGCACAATGTTATTTTATTTTCTTCACCAATCTTTGCTTTTATATTTCAGTATTCAAGACAATGTTAATTGACTTAATTTATTATTACATTTATATCGAAACCTGTTGATGATTTGTTTTTTTTTTTTTTATTTAAATCATGTCATTTGTTGATATATACGGTTAAATTTTTTTATATTGTTTCATAATTTGTATTTTTTGCAATTGAATGATGAAAACTCAAACTAATCATGTTTTGAGTTGATTCCCTATCGTTTTCTTGACACTAGGTGGCGTGATCCGCTACTCACAAATTGATTCGTTACTGACGTAAATACATGGGATACAAAACGGGTGGATTACCCATACTTATAGTTGGACGATTTTTATCATCTAATGATAATTTGAAACAGTGGGGAAATGTCAATTGCTAGTACCAAAAAATTACAATCGGCTGCGATGATTTTTTCGGGGAGCAGTGAATATTGCACTAATGATCCGCTACTGCCGTAATCACTGTATTCCATAAATTGTCCCTTGAAATCAGCAATAAGATACAATCATCAAGCATGGCCACAAAATACAGGGTTGGAAGTATAAAGGCATTGTTGTCTTATTATATTACCGTTCATTTTCTTTCTGTAAATCTTGTATTTGCTTTCTAAAATTTCTATTTTCTTCCACAAGCCTATAAATAAAATTAAGTTATAATATTGATGCAGCATTAAAGAACCCCTATTATCTGTTATCAAATCATTGGCATTTTATATACATTTAAGGATAATATCTTGCATTCAAAATTAAATTATCACTTCGAAATTGTCTGTGTAAGATTAAAGACTAAAAAAACATAACACTGTCTTTCTTTATAGACCATTTATCGAATTTATATAGCTATCTAATTCTTTATAACATGTACGATATGGAATTGTCTAGAGGCATATTCCCTAGCCAAGTCTCATAGCGAGATCGCTTCAACTCGAGAGGGGATTTGGGATTATTGTGATTTCAACTCAGATGTTTTAAATCATATGTTCACATAGACCACTTTGTTATATGTACAATTTGGCAGGTACTTGCTTGATCACAATGAATGTTAAGTTACCAATTTTTATCTGCCATTTTGTAAATTAAACCTGGGAAAATATGAAAGACTTCATTTCACAAAACAAGAAAGCGATATTGGTAACTGTAAAAACCACGTACTTACCAATGCAAAATGAACCAGGAACACGACAGAATGAACGTTTTTGATGAAAACAGGAAAACAAGACAGTTAAATACTACTGCTGCATATAGGTAGTACTTTTTTTTACATAATTACACAAAGGTTTATACTTTTATTTTAATAGTTAACATGTCACATCTGTAAACGGGGTTATTTATGGCCGTCATCACATTATCATTGATAAGTTTGATGCCTCTGTGTCCAGGATTGTCCTGAATATATTTGACGTCCCATAGTTCCATGTTCCTTTCACAGATTTTTGATTACACACGTGGCGGGTGTAGCTAGCTAAACAGGAAATGCTTACCCTTCCAGGGCACCTGGACTCACTTCCCTGGTGCAAATTCACGTGTCTAACCTAACTTGCTAGTTCTGAAGTTTTTACTTTGCTTCTGGATTGTGATTTGGACATGGATTAGTATGTTTGTTTTTGATTATGTATTTGTAACACAAAACCATTATGTGCCTAAGGATGGTATTTGTTTTCTATTATACATGAAGTATCTTTCAGAAAACATAATTCTCAAACAAACCTCAATATCTCTGTATGTTGTGATGCTTTCTGTCGAACCAGTTCACCTTCAAACTGTTTAATTCTTTGGTGAATACTTAGGAAGTCTTCTTCATCATCTGAAGATTTATGTTTGGTTTTAGTGGAATACCTTGTACTGGATGAGAACACGTCGGGTTTGTGCACGTCAAGGTGATGATAGAGTTCTTCTACAGCTTTATGTAAGTTCTTGAGTTCTGATAAAGCCACTGGGATATAAGTTGGTGTACTAGTTAAAAAAATGAATACTGAATTAATAAAATGATATGCAGTTTTGTAATCTGAACTTAGGTTATAATTCCTGCAAAAAGTCAGATCGACCACAATGGTCTACAACAAAACACTTAAAATATAACGATGTCATACTATAAATATGCATTGTAGTCGACATGCTCCATGTTGAACGAAAGAATGACAAACATGTACTATGCAATTATTTTTCAAAAAGTAAAAGTTAATCTTTTAATAAAAGCAGACAAACAAACAGGAAAAATGCTTTAAGATAATTGATAATGGATCTCCTGAAGTACACTAAAGATAATATGTTCCAACCATCCCATTGGCAGTTATGCTGTAACCTATTGTTGATATACGTGCAAATACGTAGACATGACCTTCAAAGAAAAAACAGTAACCTCTATTCATAAATACATTATTTTATAAACTTGAAAACGCGTATTCGTTTATTTTTATTTTATTGTTCTTATATTAGACAACATAAGTTAAATATACCAAAATGAACCAACCACGCTCCAATTCATTAGTTAAGGAGTAATTGTGGAATTGGTGCCACTGATACATAGAGTGCATATTTTTGGAGTAGATAAAGAAAATATAAACTTAAGGAGCAGTAATGACTGGTCAAAAGACCATTGCATCATATTTTCAAACAGTGTTTAAACCAGAATTAAATTATTCAGTAGTTTGATCCATACCTTTTCTCCGACTCCGTGTCTTTGACATAAGATTGTCTTGAGATCACAGCAGTGGTTGTACGTATAGGTCTCCTATGTTCTGTATTAGTAGTATTGTCGTCTTCATCTGCTAATTGTAACTTTCCTGGTGACTAACAAAAACAATTACAGATTTCTTTTCACTTCCCAACGAAGTAAAATCTTTGCAACTATCAAATTTGATTAGACACGTGAACTGAGGCCGGGTGCTCAAAAAGGTAAGCTCATTGTAATCAAAATGAGAATAAAAGGAACATGGAGATATGGGACGCCAAATATATACAGGACAACGTTAGCTACAAAGACAACATGCATATCAACCAATTTTTAATGACAGCCATACATTTTTGAAGGTTCTGAAAAATACAGGCTTGCAATATTTATTTCGAATCTATCTATATTGAATGTGAATGAATCTAAATTGGGTTACGGAGTTACAATCTTCCACAAGATTTAGTGGCAATATCGCTCTTAATTATAATATCTTGTTTTTGTCATTTACGTCCAGTGCATTTGATGCCCAGTGTGAAATAAACATGCACTAGATATCGTGTTTGAATTAAATATAATGCATGTATTTACATGACTAGATTCGTTTTATTTTGATTTTGGCGAAAGATTTGAATGGTATACTTGCAAACGTGAAAAACACTATTCAAACATCCAAAGTACTAGTATTTGTAATTTAATATAAAAACTAACCTCTAAGAAAGATTTTTTGATCGTGGAGAATTCAGATTTCAGTATCTTATACAAGCCTTCTTGTTTTAAAGCTCTTTCCAGATCTATCAAAGTAAGTCGTATTTCAGATGGATTCCCTCGTCCTAGAAACACCTAAATATGCAACAGTAAGGTAATGAGGTTTATACAATACTGTTATCGAGTATAACTTAATCAAAAACAAACATACTAATCCATGTCCGAATCATAATCCAGAAGCGAAGTAAAAACTTTGGAACTGACAAGTTAGGTTAGACACCCGAACTTCCACCAGGGAAGTGAGGCCGGATGCTCCGGAAGGGTAAGCACCTCCTGTTTAGCTAGCTACACCTGTCACGTGTGTAATCAAAATTGTGTGAAAGGAACATGGAACTATGAGACGTCAAATATATCCAGGGCAATCCTGGACACAGAGACATCAAACTTATCAACAATACTGTGATAACGGCCATAAAACTTTTTAGAACCTTGATAAGCCTAGGCCTGCAATATCCCTGAGTCAACAATTTATTTGCAAGCAGCCTACTTCGTTATACAATATAATATAATAAGTAAGCGATTTAGATTGACTTCAATATGAACACTGGTAATTATAATATGAATTTAGTTGTATAACATCGAGCGGATCATTTTAAGAGATTTAGAGAATGGATAGATGTGTTATTTTTGTGTATGGTGTCTCAAGACTACACTATTGGAATAAAAAAAAGTGAATTAGGAAGCCAACTGAAAAAGGTATTTGTACTTCTACGTACCATTCTACGAAAACAATAATTAACACCAAAGTTACAATAAGGAGTTTTAAAAACATATTGATTTTACATGTACATCTTTCGGAAGTTGAATGATTGAGAGAACTGTATTTTCTATTTTTTCTATTTTCTACAGGAAATTAAAACCCTACAGTGGTCACGGTTACTCAGTACTAAACTGAGTTTTAAACATCAATAACAAAAGTCCACATGCTCTCTCGGAATTAGAATTGTTGAGAAACTACTTTCCTACAGGAAATTTAAAAATACCTATAGTGTTTACTCAGTGCTAAACTGTGTTTTTAAGATTTTTAACAAATATATTCACAAAAAAATTAGCATGGACTTACAGGTTTCTTTATTTAAAATCATCTTGTGTCAAAGAGTTTTAAAGAAGCATTGACCTTTTTATTGACGATGTTTATCTAATTTATCATTCTACAGGAGTGAAGAACGCAAGTGTAATCGTTTTATCTTTTAAAAAGCTTTAAACTTCCTGGTACATTGGTTAAACTGGATACAGTTTAATGGAATACAATTACATGTGCCCATTGCCTAAAAATGTGTACTCAAGTACATTATACAACAAAAGATTAAAAACAATAAATATATATTGATAACATTAATCACTACGGCGCATTTCATGTCCGCACTACGATATGAATTTCCGCATATCAAACTTATATTACTGCATTTTCCCCCGTAATTAACCTTTTGATAGCCCTTTCCGTTTGTTAGATTTAAATCCGTTGTCACTTGCTTATCGCATGGGGGTGGAAGCAGAATTTTTAATGAGAGATAAAGTATTCTTTGTTAAAAAATATGTCTGATGTTATTAAGCTAAGTAAACTAATTAAATACTACAGGCACTGTTCAGATTTTACAATCATTCCTTAGCTAGGATTTTCCTTAACTTAAATTTAGCAAATTTTGGTAATCTCTTTTTGGAACTGCTGGTGAATATTTTTATGAAGGCTAAATGCAAATGTTTGAATCTAGAAGTGACCTTGAAATGACACCTTACTCTTCTAAATATCTTGAAAATTAACAAAATCATAAAGATTAGAAATTTTGCCAGATTTTGGTTAAGGAAAATCTCAGCTACGGAATGACTGTGAAACCGCGACCAACACAGCATTATAGCCAATACTTCATCACGTTAAACTTATCATTGAATAAAGTAATAAGTAGCTGGTCAACTAAGTAATTTTTAGCAGTTTTCAACAAACCTTATCTAATTTCTATGAAAATATATAAATCATGTAAATTAAAATTATTGAATTGCGGAATGTCGAATTGTGAAGTTCCTAACTGAGTAGAAATTGGTAAAATACAATTTGCACTTATTTTGTGCATATATAAATTCCCTACTGAAAAATACAAAAGTACACATACCTCGCCTGCTGCTTCTAGAAACTTATCATATTCCTTACATACAACCTTAGAGTGTAAGGCTTTCTTCTGTGCTAATAATGATCCTAATTTCAATTTTAAGTTGTTCAGTTTTAATTTGTACGTGGTCATCTGTTAAATAAACATAAAAGACAATGTTACTATTAAGAAATAAAGAATGACAAATGTTTGGAGGAATGTCGTACTTCATGTCGTGTTCCTATTTTTTACATCATGTATTTTCACAATTTTGGTCCGAGCACTACTTTTAACGAATTTTATACCGAAGCAATTGTGTTGCAAAATTCAAACCGGTTTAGTAATAATAACTTCGTTTCACTAATTTTTGATTGAAAAAAAATTAGGTATTGCAATGTTTGAACAATGGCATTCTAGTGTTTTATTGTTATTGTTTCATTGTACTCGGCTTCAGCAAAGGTAAAAAATGTTTTGATCATGCAAAACCAGGGCTGTTGTGTAACTATGATTATGTGGGCAAATCAACAAAACCCTCCATCTTCGATCTAATTGTGTGTTTATAATGTAAGATGATGTACTGCAATATCTCACTCTGATTAAATTTGCAAATAGCTTGAAATTATATAATTAAGATATAATAGAAGATAACTAAGAGAAACCATAGACAATCTTATCGGTACAGGAATGAAATCTCTGTAGTGTTAAAAGTTCAGGATGAAAAGGAAGGATATTACATAATGAATTATATAACGAAGAATGTGATTATCCTTAACTAATCCCTTTTAATTCACTTCATACGTTAGTTAGAAGGTAAACGAAGCTTGAGCAAAGGTAACAATAATCATGCAAAAATGCGAAGCTCGACTGTTGTGCAACTTAAGATAATTGAACCATGTTTATGCGGGCAAATCAACAAAACCCTTCATCTCAGACCGAACTGTGTGTATATAATGTAAGATGATGTACTGTAACACTCTTCAATTACCTTAAATATAATTTGGAACTTGGAGAAACCATAGACAACCTTATCGGTACAAGAATGAAATCTCTACAGTGTTAAAAGTACAGGATGAAAGGAAGGACATAACATAAGAATTTATATAAGAAAAATATGATTATCTTTTACTAATTAGTTTCACATGTAATTCGCTTAATACGTTAGTTAGAATTTAATGTAACAACATAATTCTTTTACTAATGTCATATACCTTTTTTTTAAATTTAATCATAAAATACATTCACAAATGGTAAAGGACACTTATAACAAACAAGCAAACAACGTTATGATGTCTCTGTACCCAAAATTACCCATGATATGTTTGACGTGCTGTAGTTCTGTGTTTCTTTCATTTCCAATTGATTGTACACGTGGGTGATGTAGTAACTCACCATGTAAACAGGAGATGTTTACTCTTCCGGAGCTCCCGGTCTCGTCTCACTTAACTGGTCGGTGTTTACGTGTTTAACCTAATTTGCTACTTTCAAAGATTCTTACTTTGGTTTGGATTGTGGTTTGGACATGGGTAAGAGTGTTTGTTTTTGCAAACTTATTAAATTTGACCTTCTCACCTGTGTAGGCCACACATCTTTCCCTCTCGGTGTACGTTTTTGTTCCAAGTTTAAGCAAAATCCATTTTAGATGTGAAAGATGTGGCGTGGATAGGTTTACATGGACAGAAAAATATGGTGATTCTTATATATCTATAACCTCCACCAATATAAATTAAATGTGTGTGTGTGTGTGTGTGTGTGTGTGTGTGTGTGCTTTATCTGCATTTGAATTTTAAATTGTAAAATACAAATTGAATCCGATCAACAATAAGAACCCTCCAATACAATTTTACTTTCTTTGAGACAACAATCTGATTCACCTTTTAAACAAGTTGTGTCAAACGAAAATGTCACGTTTAGTCCATCTTATAGTGCAATTGTACGGCAAGCGTTAATTGATATGAAATAAAAATAATTCCAAAATAAAATAAAAACATATTATGAAAATACAATGTAAATAATTTAGTTCTACACATACTTCAATATTTTAATATAATGTGAAAAGTGCCTTACCTTCTCCAATCAAAAGCTCAACTATGAACACGCTCACTTACAGATACATAGGATGAATTACAAACATATTATTCTAAAGGTAAGTACAGTGAAAGAATAGTATTAAGACAATTGAACGTGTTTATTATTAAGTAGAATATAATAACATTTACATAAAGCAGAAAAGTCTTAAACATAAGTGATATGTTTAACTTAAGAAGACAACGTCATTGTCTAAAATCAAAAACCGCTATCACTAAAAACAAAGAACTTATAACATGATTACTGATGTGCACGATTAGCACCCACTAAACACCCGTTATGTCAATGTTGGGTTATGTTACATATTATATACCTACAATACAGACATGTCGAAAGTTTTAACACTGAGCTGACAAGCCCTATTGCCGCGAGTGGCCTAGCCATGGATAGCTAGAGGCTAAAAGCTGTTAAGCGATAGATAGAGCAGTCCCGTAATATAGCTTCCGATGGACCAAGATGAGCTTCCGATCCTGCACTGATTCGTTATGTTAGTATTTAACTTTAGACAGGTCTGTACTGTACGTGTGTACAAAGTTTTCTTTTATTTGTCGTTTTTTTTATTTGTGGTAACTTTCAAATTAGAGAACGAAAGTGAATCTACATGACTCATCACGTGGTATTATAACAATGAACTAATTGTGAAACGTCTCGAATCATGGCTAGTACATTGTTTTGTTAAAAATAAGTACAGCCCAATAGACACAGAAATAAAATAGTTATGAAGAAAATAAATAGTTTTGACAGACAAGATATACAGTACAGGCTTGTTGAAAGTTTAATCACTAAACAAACGAATTATATAATAAGGGGCAGCTTATCCCGGTCCCTTAGTAGCCATATCTTAACAACTTTTCGGCAGCTGCTATCTATCTCTTTGTAGTATCATGTGTTGCTTTTTATTTTTTATAAAATAACGCATTCAAAACTGTCATGTGCTACTTTTGAATGCGTTATTATATAAAAATACAAAAGTAACACATGGCAGTAGCTTTTCGGCCACTGGAAATCTATGTTTCGGTCACTCGACGGCCGAACTTTGACTTCTTTTCATTATTTCAGTGTTAAATGTCTACAAATATGCACGGTACAAAGGCAGCTATCTTTGAACCGACTCCAATGGAAACTGAACATGTCAATGTTTGGGTAAATGTCTATTGAAGCTATATCAAGGGAGATATCCAAGTTTGAACCACATCAACCATTCAAACATTATTTTCCCCTCACTGAATAAGTGATCGAACTATAGAAGTGTATACGTTACCACCCCTCGAAATTAATTGTGATACACTCAATCGGCTGTACTATATATACATGTAAGTATTCTACTTGTAACACTACGCTTAACCAAATTTTTTACCAAACTGTACAATATACCACCTGTTAACAATATGAATATTCATTAGCCTCCGTATCTATCTTATAAAAAAGTGCATCGCTAGAATGATAGATAACTGTTAACAACACTATAGTAAACATGTATTATTAAACCTATAAATTATTGTACGCTAATGAATTGATTAAGAATTCATTATGTAATTGTGCATGTATTTTGGCCTCAGTTACACATTAATTAGAAAATGTAAGTGGCAATAAACACAACGTGGAACTTATATGATTATTCATTGTTAGTTGTACGTATCACCAATAGTAGTGTCACAAGTTGACAGTTTCTGATGCTTTAGTAAACAGACAGTTGAGTTCCTGTCTGTTTCAATTTTGTTTTATCAAGATCTACTCTTCTTAAAGTGTGCAGAACATCTGTAGCCTTATAAATAAAACAGGCTTCATTTAAATGCAAATTTAAGAATAGTAGATATAATGAGTATTATTGAATGACCTCATCATACTTATTGTACAGTTATTGGACGCCGGTGGTTCTTGTGTACATTAAAATTTCAAATAATCTGTATCACTCGAATAAACCTGAGAAGTATTAAATATTGTTACATCGTTAGTGCCTTAATGCATTGCATTGCATTTAAATAAAATGCAGTAACGTATTATGCATCATTTACATATAAAAGCAAACCATTCACATTCCGCTGTAAAAATGTCGTGGATAAAAAAAATTAAGCTAGAAGTCCAATTATATACCGATATATCACAATACTCCTTGAATATGTTTGCGCTGATTGCAATATAATTACCCTACAGACAATGTCCTTTATTTTTTTTATTAATGATGTATTCTGTACATTGTCCGGGACGATTGGAAATGGTTCATTTGAAGCATTTTGCTGAGTCAGAATACATTTAGCCTACAGCTCCTTAATGATACACATTTAGAATTAATTCTTTAATCAAAACTAAAATCAGAACTCCAAACATATTACTCAGCAAGAATATGTTAACAACTTCGTAATGATACATAGTTAAAGTTATTCCTTAATCAAAATTAACATCTGAATTTTTATTGATTATAAAATCCTACATGACTATTTTATCAAAATAACAATGGTGCTTTATCACCACGATGCATAAAGTCTATAGATCCTTCGGCAGATATAATGCAGTATTAATGTAATAATTCTTTTGAAAGTGTATTAAAATGACATAAAATTTTCTAATCTCTTTTAATATGGAATTCTTGAAAAATCATCTCCGATATAACCTTCATTAATACCAAACTATAAGGTTCTGCGTTCACATTTGATGCTTAATTGATGGCAAAGCTATAGAAATGTTTTGAATTTCTATTGAAGAGAATCACGCAATAACGCGGTATAACCGGTATTTATATTTCAAATCAATGTTATATTCTATGATTGCACAATGGATTATAGAGAATTCGAGAACATTTACACAATAATGTGTCTTTTATGGCCTAGAAGTAAACACGACAATGAAAGTTCTACATTACACTGGTTTCAATACCTCCTCTATACTTTACTGTATAATAGGTTTGTTTACGGATGCTTTCTCAGGCAACACCGATATTACAAATCTAAAAAGTTACTATGTTTTGGGTTGGTAGAAATTGAAATCTTAATACAGTAACATAAATCGTTTTATAGATATCTTTAAACTATCTATTTGTGTATATTAAGAACATGTGATCGTACAACTACAATATTACCAACCGACTCCGTGGTATAATACCTGAATTTCAATGAACTACAACTCACTGTTCCATATGCGTATAAGAGTTGTCTCCCATGTATCAGTACCAGAAAGACAATGTTAAATTATATGGCATCAGCAATAGTCATTTCATTGGCAATAATATTTATATACAATTTCATAAATGCAATAGTTAAGACAACTTTTCCTTGGTCAAAGAGTTAATATTATTTGGGCTGATGAAAATAACTGTAAGAGACTCCTTCACTTACAATTATATCAAGTCCAGAGAAAACCTTCGACATTCGAATTCGTCTGAAAAACGTTCTGGCACTAGAATCAACCCGAATTGGATTCAAATCTTGGTGGTGAAAGGCTCTGTTATCCGTGAACCAGCGCTATAAAGGCCTCAATTACACTTAGGAACCAGCGCAATATATATAAGCAAAGCGGTTTGGTACTTTAATTTCTAACTGTATTTGATCATGATATCCTAAAGATTACAATCCCAACATCCTAAACTCATATTTTCCTTAGCACGTATATCTTTCCAATTTTAAATCTGAATTTTGTTGGTTTTCAAAACAATCATGAATTTAAAAATGGCAATTCGAAGATAAAGTATTTTTTATTGCACCTTTATTTTCATTTTGTTAAAGCTTTTTTTAATAGTACCATAAAAGTTTGACAAAAGCTACGAGATTTGAGTTTAAAAACTCTGACTGTGAAAAGGGAGCCTACTTAACAGTCTTATAACATGTGACCTTCTTTGATGCAATGTATTTGTTATGCCATAAGTGGGGTAAAAAATAAGAGAAAGAGTTCTAAAAACGTGCTTAAGTCTTCAATATGTATGCCACAGAGTATCATTCAATTCACCATTAGTGGCTAGGCATCCCTTGCAGAGAGGTTAAAGCGGCATGATAAACGATAATGTCAATTAAAGGTAACTGTGCAGACTGTTTCTAAAAACCGCATAAAATAAGAAGGATCAGTACCAAGTCACAATATGTATAGCTACCTGTAAATGGGCCGTTCGAAAACTCGTGCAAGATACCATCTAAATAGGGTTGGTGATAATTGAAAATTAAGGTTGTATTATTTGATCTTTTTTAAAACATATAAATTAGAAGAGCATTTTTGATATGTGGAAGAACGGCAAAAGGGAGACAACTCGAAACCAATGATATAAGTGTAAACGTAATTAATACAAACTTAAAAATAATAAATAACGTTGAAGTTTAAATCAATTTCATGTTGCACTGCTGTTAACGTGTCGCTTGTCTCAAAAAGTGAAAAAAACGCCTAAATATATTTTCGGCTAATTTGTTCAATAATGATAAGGAATGTAGTCAATAATATGTATTTTAATTTATCATCTCAACCAAAATCATTTAAACATGTAAAAAAGTTTACATTGTAAAATTTTGATAAATGATGTAACTTTTAAATCTATATTCAAAACATGTTTATAAAGTTAATAACACAAATCTTAATGGTAACTTTCAAATCTATATTTAAAGCATGAATGTGGAGTCAATATTACACAAATCTTAATGGCAAACAAAAACTCTTGACAGGATAATAAAACGCTTTTAGTAGCTTTATATTGGTTAGTAAAATACACGTAACTATGATACATTTATATCAAACATGTATTTGTATTTTAAAGAAGTGTATGGATAGCTTTCCATTTGTTTCCACTAATGCAGTTTTATACGTCATTAACAGTCGATTATGGCAATATTTCAGAAAACAGAAACTGGTGATTTATAATTTTTTGATAGTTTTTATGTTTTTAAGTGCCATAAACGAAGTCGACAACCCAATAAATTATTTAACGGGGAATACCCTGTATACAAAGTATTATTTACGTGAATCATGCAATAAAGGCATATTACATTATATCAAACACAAGATGTATGTACACGTGGCCTGAGACAATTAGAAAACCACTATTATGTATCTAAATCAAAAACAAACACACTAACCCATGCCCGAATCACAATTCAGAAGCAAAGTAACAATTTTAAAACTGACAAATTAGGTTAATGATGTGTATTTCCACCAGGGAAGTGAAATCGGGTGCTCAGGAAGGGTACACGCGCCACTTGTGTAATCAAAATGGAATGAAAGGAACATGGAACTATGGGGCGTCAAATATATCCAGAGCAATCCTGAATAAAGAGACATCGCACTTATCAACAATACTGTGGTGACGACTTTACCACTTTTAAAGGCCCTGGTAAGTCTACGCTTGCAATACCCCTGAGTCAACAATTTATTGTAAGCAGCTTGATCATTGTATAAAGTTCCCACATTGAGAACAAGCTCTACCATAGCGTATTAATTGTACAACTACACCATTGACAGGAGAAGCAGTTGTATTGCTGCATGGAAAAGGTAAGTTGACAATAGTAAAATTGAAGTCATCACGTTTGCCATAGAGTTTCAAATGTAGCACACGATAAGAACACATAGTTGTGATTTTATCATTTGTATAATTAACAACACTAAACAACAACATCAACGATTAAGTCTACAATCAGTTATTTCAAGTGGAGCTGTCTTCATCATTATGTTTGAAGGCACATCTACTTTAAACTTTGAACTGTGGTGTTGAATTACAAACATCGCTCGTTGTGAACAAGTTTGAACAAGTTACCTTATCCCTCAGAACCAATCTTGAACTTTGAGGCACAATGCAGAACTTCGATCGATGTGTCTTTTATAACCCCCTCTCTTAAATTTCGCTATTATAACGGCTGTGTTTTGAACGTAATAAAAATGTCAATTACGAATTTTACAATAAAAAAAACATATCAGTCAATTTCCAAATCACTGTCCGAAAAGCAAAGCGAAAACGTCGAAAACTGACAAACTGTCATATAAACTTCACCCAGGGTAGTTAGTCCTGGTGTTTCGGAGGGGTAACCATCAATTGTCTAGGTAGCTCCCCCATCTCGTGTAAAATAGTTTATATGTTATATATTATATATGTGCAAAATATCTAAAGAAACTTTTCACAGTACCTAAATGATTTATCAAATTCATTCGTTGGGATATGGCCGAGTTGAATAAATTGTCAAAGTAACTTCACATAACAGTGTCGAAAACATGTACATACATGTAATTATATTGCAGACAGAATTCCGTGAGGCGTGTAAATAATATTAATATGTTTGCTAGTAAGAAACTAAGAAAAGAAAAAAACCGTCGCTTTCAGTTGAAACAGCAAAATGAACTGTTAAACTAATATCAGCAGCCCAAGTCAAAAGGGGTCTGAATGATCAGGTAATTGTGTACCTTGGATGAACACTGCACAAAATAGTCATTAGTAGTCTTATAACGTCGTAGCTAACCATTTTACTTATTGCAATCAAAAACAAACACACCAATAAATATCCAAACCACAATCTCAAAGCAAGGTCAAAACATTGAAGCTGGCTAATTAAGTTAAACACAAGAAATTCCACCAGGGAAGTGAGGTCGTATGCTCCAGACGCACCTCCTGTTTAGCTAGCTACATCTACAACGTGTGTAATAAAATTGGGAATATGAAACTATGAAACGCGAATGTATCTAGTAACTAGTGGTATAAAATTCTTTAGTTATATTTCTAAAGTCCTATTATACCTATCATTGTCACGGTCCCAGCATGAAATATAATCATATGTTCAAATCGAGAATGTTATATAATTGAAACGACTTTAAATCCTGTTTTGATTACGTAATCTAATGTAATAAATCATTTACCGATCATAAATCATCATTCAATCTTAAATAGTACTTTAATATATTATCGGATTATTTATAGATTTAATTTCGATTTATGATTCACTTTAAGTAAAGTGGTACTGTATCGGTTTTGTACTTTTGAGTGGATACTCGAAACCGTTCTAAACAGATGTAAAGTAAAGTTTTATCTCGATCAAGTATCTCTCTGAAGGGTGATCATGTGTGACTACATTGCAATGACATATGTTGTACGAAATTACACATTTGAAAGAATACTTTTAAAAATCAGAGTGATTGCCATGGTATTTAGAGTGATTGGTACCATATTAATGTCATTTTTTCTTTTATAGTGTAGGTCAGGTACCCTAAAGCGCCCGCTTACGTATCGCAGCGTCAGAGTGATTGGTACCATATTAATGTCATTTTCTCTTTTATAGTGTAGGTCAGGTACCCTAAAGCACCCGCTTACGTATCGCAGCGTCAGAGTGATTGGTACCATATTAATGTCATTTTCTCTTTTATAGTGTAGGTCAGGTACCCTAAAGCGCCCGCTTACGTATCGCAGCGTCAGAGTGATTGGTACCATATTAATGTCATTTTCTCTTTTATAGTGTAGGTCAGGTACCCTAAAGCACCCGCTTACGTATCGCAGCGTCAGAGTGATTGGTACCATATTAATGTCATTTTCTCTTTTATAGTGTAGGTCAGGTACCCTAAAGCGCCCGCTTACGTATCGCAGCGTCAGAGTGATTGGTACCATATTAATGTCATTTTCTCTTTTATAGTGTAGGTAAGGTATCCTAAAGCACGCGCCTCACCGGTACCGCCTAGATTTGAATCCATTCGCGTAGATCCTAGTATAAGAAAGTTCCTTTGCCGAAAGTCAGTGGTTTTCTCCGGGAATTCCAATTTCCTCCACAATCCCGGATCTGGCAGCGGATTATGCCACCTCGAACTAACAGATAATAAAGTAGTTCTTTGAACATAGAGAATTGGCGCTTGAGGCATATACATATTAACCCCTCCCCCCCCCCCCCAACATAACCAGGGTCTTTGTATATACTATACTTCAAGCTAATAGTGTTCAAGAATTTGTTAATTGTGACAAGTACTGGTTTTATACCCCCGCTTAAAAAGTGGGGGGTATATAGTGATAGGGATATCTGTCCGTCCTTCCGGATCCGTTACACCTTAGGGTACCTATCTCTTATCCGCAACTCCTCCTAAACCCTTCAATGGATTTTCACGAAACTTTCACACAATCTTTGTGATATAATGTAGATGTGCACCTTTTATTTAAAAAATTTGATCCGATGGATTTTTTATGGGGGGGGGGGGGTATTTTTGTGAGCTTGTGGCTCACAGTGGTTTTTTTTTTAATTTTCAAATGCATTGACATGTGCTCAGACTTTTGAGATGGGTTCTTTCACAGAAATTCAACAATACTACACGGCAGTTGCATTTAGTTTGTTTTGTTTGCTGATTGCTTGTTTCAACTAATGTTGTTGTTGTTGTACAGCAAAAAACAATAAAAGCAGAAGTTTTGAATAACATTATCAGTAATTGGTTGTTTCGAACTCTGAAGCAGGAAACTCTTCAGTTAAAATGGTTTGACCAGCGTTAAAACTATCTAAGAAGGGGGACAAGCAGCTCAGCAACTATGTACATTATTCAAATGGTGTGTGGTTTTAACCTGTTAATCATTTTAACGCTGGTTAACTAGCTATAGCGATACAACAAGTGCTCTCGTGATAAATATAACATTGTTACAAGTTACCCAGCCATTTGATGTTACACTGGAAATATTTATATATATAACTTAAAGTACTTGATTTGTAATGCTTCGACAATAAAATAAAATGATTACATTGGAAACCCAAAAAGTGTTAAAATGGCATTTCAACTGTAAAATGAATCGATTTTACTAATAGGGGCACCTTAAAGGGAAATTGATGCTACCTTATAGGGTAAAATTTTGTAACTTTTCAGTAACAGAATTATTTACTGGTATGTAAGTTTAAAACATTGCATTTCTTTGTGTAAATGAAATACAACTTTAAATCCCAATTTATTAAATAATGGACAGTTGCAGGTGGAAATGATTTTGTTCATCGGGGATCACAATTCACAACCAAATGACACGCGGTATTCGTCATACAGAGTGAGGTAAAATCATGATTGGTGTATATTGGGTAACGCCAGTGACAAGCATGCATTATGGACTAATACAAAAATTAATCGTCCTTATTCTGATGCTATTGTAAAGAGTTTCATATCTTATTGTACATGTACGTCAGATAATAGAAATATTGTTTTCATGATTAAAAATCATTAAGATTATATCAAATTAAAAATCAAATATACCGATCGATGCCCGAATCACAATGCCAAACCAAAACAGACACAGAAAATTGGCAAATTAAGTTAAACACGTAAGCAAGGCAAGTGAGGCCAGTTGCTCCGGAAGGGTAAACACATCCTGTCTAGTACATCCGTCACGTGTAAAATTAGATTGAGAATCAAAAACATGGAACTATGGGCCGATATATATTCAGAATAGTCAAAACAAGAGATATCAGAGTTGTAAAATTGTTAATCTCCAAATGTGGTTTCACTTGCCATTACTAGTTTTATTTAATTTGTTGCGGTGTTGAAAATTTATTGCATGGATCGCATGGACACTCCTTGAATTCGAAATTAATAGAAATGTGTAGGTAAAATTGAATGATGCGATGTAAATGACATGCAACGTATAAATAAATAAACAAACAAATTTAATAAGCATACGGGATTGAGTTATAATAACGTAACCGTGTTATTTTACCTGTTAATTATTTGACAATAATTATTTCTGTTAATCAAATAGGTATTTCATTTTAAATCATTTTAATTTCAATTTTAAATATAAAAATTCTATATATACGAACACTATAAAGAAAATTAAATTACCCTCTATAGTTCTGTTGCCTACATTTGAAAGCCTGAAGGTCAACGTGAATTTAATTTCATACAAACAGATATCAATTACTTGTAGAATAAATTATTATGTGTATTGAATTCAGATGTTTATGATTATTTAAATATATTGGAATTTAGATTTTAATGAAATCATTTAAATGTGATTTAATTTGGCTGGCTGTAATTATCAAATTACGAATGCTATGTTAAACTTGTAAAGCATATCTAAGATTTCCTTAAACTTTATAAATAAATTCAAGCCATTCAGGGATTTTAAAGTAAGTAAACATTAATTTAAAACCCGGTGTGCCCCTCAAATAAAAAGTGAATTGTGTATTCACTCTACAGTTCGAACGCTTTCCGATATCGTGTTTATTGACACATGAAACAGATAGCATATGAAAATCAACACCGGACAAATTTGAACTTCTTTTCACGATAATGAAAGGGAATATTTGTGTATAAAATAAGTGGTTTTTATATCGTTTCCGACCAGGTGAGATTAGTACAATATAAGGGAGAAGTTTTACTAAGTATTTGACACACCAACAGGACATATATACGGGACAGGCTATGTCGTCGTTTTGTTTAGTTCTTTTGTGTAGTTTTGGGTAGTAATTCACGTATTTCATATTTTAAACTATTTATGTAAACATTTTAAGTAAAGAAAATTTGACTGTCAAGTATTGTTTATAGCTGTTTAAAGCGTTATAAACTTGTATAAGCTGGTATATACACATGTTAAAATGATAAGATGTTATGTTATAGTACACTTAAATACATGACCGTATATCTAAATCACCCGGTGATGTCTTCCTATCTGTAAATTCGTCAATATACTTTAATTCAGATTTGAAACAGGAAAAAAACTAAAAGGTGTTTTGAAATATAAACATTGATTTAACCTGTTGATTTAATTACACTTAAACATTTATACACATATTACATACGCTCGAAACATTAACTCCGTCTTGGTTTCTTATTACGCAAATGTATCATAGCTTCATAAATAGCATACCTGATAACTATAATGACGTCTTGATATAAGTGACTGAAATATTCTTGACTGCGGCACGTTGAACCCCATTTATTTAATCACAACTATAATGAATATAATGGCGTCTCGATGTAAGTGAAACATTCTTGACTACAGGACGTTGAGCCCATTCATTTAATCGCAACTATAATGAATGGCATTAATTGTGCGTTGGTATTGTGCTTTGTTTTACATTACTTCAAAATTATAATCCGACTGAACTGGAAACAAGACAGACAAAAGTAAAAATTCCATATTCAGACAATAGTAAAAAATCCATATTCAGACAATAGTAATAAGGCCATATTCAGACAATAGTAAAAAATCCATATTCAGACAATAGTAAAAATTCCATATTCAGACAATAGTAATAAGGCCATATTCAGACAATAGTAAAAATTCCATATTCAGACAATAGTAAAAATTCCATATTCAGACAATAGTAAAAATTCCATATTCAGACAATAGTAAAAAGTCCATATTCAGACAATAGAAAAACATCATATTCAGACAATAGTAAAAACATCATATTCAGACAATAGAAAAACTCCATATTCAGACAATAGTAAAAAGTCCATATTTAGACAATAGAAAAAGTCCATATTCAGACAATAGAAAAACATCATATTCAGACAATAGTAAAAACTCCATATTTAGACAATAGAAAAAGTCCATATTCAGACAATACAAAAACTCCATATTCAGACAATAGTAAAAGACCATATTCAGACAATAAAAAACTCCATATTCAGACAATAGTAAAAACTACATATTTAGACAATAGTAAAACTCCATATTCAGACAATAAAAAAGTCCATATTCAGACAATAGTAAAAACTCCATATTTAGACAATAGAAAAAGTCCATATTCAGACAATAGAAAAACTCCATATTCAGACAATAGTAAAAGACCATATTCAGACAATAAAAAACTCCATATTCAGACAATAGTAAAAACTACATATTTAGGCAATAGTAAAACTCCATATTCAGACAATAAAAAAGTCCATATTCAGACAATAGTAAAAACTCCATATTTAGACAATAGAAAAAGTCCATATTCAGACAATAGTAAAAACTCAAATACGTCGATAATATGTAAGGGTTTTTACATTGGTACCCAATACCGTAACGTTATAAGCCAAAAGAAAATATTTTGTCTCTCGTGTGTACATTCAAGTGTTTGAGAAGTGTTTGAGAAGGACAGGTTGTAGTTTAACTTGGGCCACTATAAAAGTTTTTAACCCCATAAACTGGGGGACTGTATGATCATGAGTGGACCCCAGTTGTCACATGTGTGTATTTCGCTTCTTATTTGTTCACTTTGTTTTGCTGTGGTCTTTTTGGCTTATTACATTTTATACACTTGGCTACTGACAAAATCCTTATTAATATTACAAAGGTAGGATATACAGTGGACTAAACATTATGCTATAGAGTTCTGGTGCTGAATGACTGATATATGGATAACCAGTTGCTGAAATGCAACCGAGAGATGGATAACAGGTGTCAAAACTTGAACTGGCGGAATAGAGATGTCAAGTGCTGCTTTTGAATTTTTATAAAATAATGCATTCAAAAGTAGCACATGAAAGAGCTAACAAGGGACCGAGCTGAACTGTCACTCGGCATTAACTCGTTATATTAATGTTAATTTTTCGACAGGTATGTACCTGTAATTAACTTCCACTTTAATTTACTTAACCTTTCGATATCGTTATCTCCACTCATTGTTTTTTCCAAACAGTTTTATGATTACATATTGTCATGGTATAGGTAAACAACATTGACCTGTCCGCTTTATGTAGGAGGTGCTATTTAATAGGTGGGTAGTGTTAGGGTTCGTAGTTCATACATTAACAATGCACTTTTTCTATGTGTAGACGAAATAAACGCCTGTGCTTCTTACTCCCTGTACACACATGAAATGGCCCATAACACATAAAGAAAAGGTCAAGCAGACAGGTCAATGTTGTTAGCCTTTAGATGTTTGATATTATTGACAAGGAAATCCATAATAAACACTATAGGATGTTTACTTTCTATCTTTAGGTTCGATGACATTCGTTAAAGTGAACTGCAAATATATATTATATTTACACCGATAACTAATAAATCTTAATAGTCAATTAAATATAATCAGTGGTCTAACTATGGATTTATTTTGGCCATTGTTGTGAAATTCTCGTCGTTGCTGGGCACATATACCTTGCTTATATTTATTTCTGTATTCCTCCAACAGTCCGTATATTACAACAATGAGTAAAACATATGGCTTCTGTCTTAATGAATGACTTTGTGCACCTCCGTCTATAAAATTATATGCAAAATATTTGAGTTTTAAAAGCTTAAAATGAATAGATTTTTGCATTCCAACCAATTAGATTATATTTCAAATGTTTGAAAAGTATTCGAAAAACGTTTTTAATGAATTAATTTTGTAATTTTAAGTCATTTCTGGCCAAAATCACAATTCCTGTAGCTATAAGTTACAAACGGAAGAATTTCTGAATAGGTAAAAAGATCTCTAGATAATATATTTATTCTTGATATTAATTGTGGATGAATACAATGTGTTGTTTGTAACAACATCTTTGGAAACTTCAGTAACTTTTAAAAGTTAACAATTTTTGTCTAATCTTTGAAGCACGTGGTCGCACAAAGTAGCCAAGTTCAATGTTTTCAGACAATGCAGAAGAAATGACCATGCTTCTTCCCAAAGGTTTTTTTTTTGTGTGAATAACATTGTCTATTTATTAGTTATCTTATGCATCTCATTATCCTGATCACCGGTGTCCTAAAAGTTGCTAACTCCTGACACCAAAGTAAATAAAGATCAGTTCTGGAATGGTGAAATAATCCATTTTCAATAGGTTTGACAATAGAGAAACTTATGCATTGTTTGATGGACAAACAAAAATGTAGAGTTCATAAAGGTCAAACACTTAATATTCACTACACGTAAAATGTACCCTTTGTCATCATTTTGAAGCGGAAAATATCTTCATTTTATATTAATTTTTATAAACATAATTTCATTAAATAATAACCGCTTTCATGCAGAGCTTTAAACGCACGTGTTTAATTTCAAAGTTTACTTGACTATATTTTGTTTTGGTAGATCTCCTACAAGGTTTGTTTTAAAATTATAAAGTGAAGACTTTCTTGGCAGACTTACTTCAAACAATTCTTTATCTTTTATATATCAAAACGTTCTTCACAATCTTACAAAATTGCAAGTCATTTTACGTTTTTCTTTATTAAGATTCGAACATCTGCAATTTGTGTTAAGATGTCAACGTCACTTAATGTAAAACTCAAGTTATTACATACAATGCACTGATTTGTATAAGAAAAATGTTTTAATAGTGGTTAACAATATACTAGAGCATTCTAAATAGTTGATTATTTCTTTTTCTCTTTAGTGATATAAAACTTGGACAATTTGATAATGTATTTTTAGACAACCCAGATTGTCAAAGATGGTCTAGCCGGTCGAACAATAAAGAAATAAAAATAAAAAATAAAAATCTACGGTCCATATCATCAGTGTTATAAATTTGACAATATAATTTATGGACCTGCTACTCTGGTTTGATTTCTATCGTGTATTTTTTCAGTTTTCGGGTGTCATAATTATATAATACCCGTCGTTTTGTTCCCCTCAGTAGTAATCACCGACCCCCCTGACTCACGGACTATGCAATTTTACGATTTAAAATTCCAAGATGACAACTGACTGATTCACAAAAGTGATTGTTAATAAATGCATGTATTCAAATTAATTTTACTTTACTTTTATAAGATAACGCCTAATCGTATGCAGTTTTTATGTAAAACTTTATAGAGTGTTTTCAATAGTAATTGTACCATACTAGTAAACAATTTTGTACAAACCTAAAGTTTTTTGCATTTCTTTTCTTTTTTTTATTTTAATTTTTGCAATTTATTATGTTTATATGCTGTTCTCGGTAGTTATTATGTTTGTGAGAGCTGAAAGTTGAAACTGAATTTGGTTATAATATTGCACAAGCTTTTGTTCAAAATACGGAATCCTTTCAATGATATTCTTTATGGGGTTTTAGATTTTTTTAAAGCAAGTAAGTATATGGGCCAAAATATGAGTGATATATGTTGTATAACTCAAACCTACGTACAACTTTGTAATGGCCTCGATGTAAGAATAATCTGTTCGTATTTCAACGATGTACTGTTTTTTGGACAAAATATTAAGTTTAAAAAAAAATATTAGTGGTATATAAACATTTAATTAACACTGAGTTCAAATCACGAGAATAGATAACGAATAAAATGCTGACGGAAACACATGGGTTTGAACAATGGTCTTGGAATATGCACTGGACCATCACTCAAACCTACGTATAGTCAAACAACATTGACCTGTCGGTCTTAACTTTAATTAGGAATATTTATGTAGGAGAATGGATGGTGTTAGGATTCGCAGTTAACATACACAATACGTTTACGTAGTAACGTTTTAAATTAAAGGTCAAGCGGACAGGTCAATGTCGTCTGCCTTTACACTGTATATCCATACCACTACCAAGAGCGTCAACAAAATAAAATGTATGTAAGAACAGGTGCGTTAGCTTGCATTCTTTATTTCTTTCTCATTAAAATTTTACTTATCTTTGCGAACAGTTTAATCCGAACTTCGTGACCACATATTTTTTATGAAAAAGACTATTGAAATTTGTCAGTTCCATGAAGGGTTCTGTTATCCGGTTTTTAATTTACACTACAAAATTGTACAATGAAAGTTCTTACTCAACAATCGTTCTTGACATCTTGACTGCTCCTTTATATACTCGTATGACGTCATAACCGGCGTACTAGCAGTGTAGTTTACAAAAATTGGCCGACAAAACGGCTTTTGAAATAGACAATTGAAAAGTATGAACCTGTCACGATTTCACATGTTCGATACATAAAAAAATAATTAAAGTAACAATTAATTGTTTTAATATATTAAAAGTATCTCTTCAAATTTGATACAAAATTATCTTAAACTTAAGACTTCAAAATGCATTAACAAGGAGTGTGACGATGTAGACCTTGTTTCATTCTATGAACCAGGAATCCTTTATACATTTAAGACGAATAACTAACTCTCTTGTTCAAGTACCATAATATTGGTTTACACACAAGCAATTTACACATACTGTGGCCTTGTAAAGTGAGATAAATAAAATATTGAAAGAAGAAACCTTCCTACCAAACCCGTCACATAAAATTGTAATTTACATATATCTCAAATTTCGCATAAAATGTAAGTTTATGGACATTCTGTAGATTATACATGTACCAGTATTTGATAAACAGGCCAAAACAGACCTGGCGAAAGTTTAACACTGAGCGAACGAATTAGTTCCAGACTGTCATATTCTTTCAACAGCTCATCTCAGCCTGTAGTTACATTTAACTAGATAGTTATTCTACAACTGGTGTCTTCCTCTTGACAGCTTTTCAGCTAATGTCTATCAATACCTTGGCCATTCGGCAGTCGGGCATCGACTCCAACTTTCAACAGCTGTGGTAACTTTGGGACAAGCTCTTTCTTAATACATATTTAATACTTATGTAGTTATGAGTAATGTTCTAATTAGTGGCTTATTCTTTCATTTCTTTAGTCAAAGCTTAAGGTTCATATATTTAGATCATTTCCATCATTTAGACAGCTATAGAATATTAGGGGGATACTTACATGTCCATGTTATATATGTGAGCATACAGTCGCTTACACACTGATTTCAATTAAAGACAAATTTACTGCAGCTATGAATCAGATTCGTTGTTTAAAATTGAAAATTTAAATCCAGTTTAAAAAGTAATAAAACGCAAACATAAATCATGATATTGACAATGGAGACGAGGCAGTAAAACAGGCGTTTAATAAAATATATCGCCTTGAATGAACGCTCAATTACCTTGTAATTATAATATCTTGACTTATTGGTTTTTCAAGATTATTTCATTGAAATGGGGCCATATTTTATCATATATTTTTTCTCTCAAAATTATTCGACTGAATATATTATTCGTGCATATAAGGTATACATTCTCATGTAAATGAAACTAGCTTGGCAGAAAATGTGCTACTATTGTAATATAGCTATATAAAAATACATGTTATAAGAATTTCACAACTTTAAAACCAACAGAATTCAATATTGATTATTTATACATTCTGTATCATGGAGGTGGTATTTGAGGTTAAACAATAATGGATACACACTGAAAAGTAACAAAACATGCCAAGAGTGGTGTATTTCCTCTAAAATTGTAATGAATCCGGATTTAGAGCATAAGTATAAAAAATATTTACAAACTAAACTCATGTCGTGAACCATATTTTTCATATTGAGAGGATTTAAAATCTAATAATGTCATATGAAATTCATTAAATTGAATGTGGTTTCGTCCTCAATACAAAACTGAGGTAAAAAGACTTTATTTAAGTTCACGACACGACAAAATGCTGTGCACCTTCGTCTTACAAAAGTGAATGATTTAACTGTACATACATAACGATTGAATACGGATATTTATTCAAGGTGATGAATGGTTAATCTTTACTCAATAACTAAATTTAATTTTAGTGTATTTTTCTTTAAATATTTATTTGATTTATTTGATTATGATATGTCTTGTCTAGAGCAAGATTTAGAACTAATAGGATATTTTTTTCTACTGAATTAGATTACTGTGACCTAATATGATAAATCATAAGTTTACCTGTGATAGCTAATATAACCATGCTGATGATAAGCATGTTTGGTTTGATAAATGTAGCCTGTGGTGTTTGTTTGTTCACTCTCCTGAAACCAACACAAATAAGGTTAAAACAAAACAAAATTATATTTAAATTAAAAAAGTTTTCCACGGCAACGACAAACAATTTTGGTATTTTAATCGGGTAGTGGATACAGAAAGCAGTATTTACATTATATCAAATGCGTTTATGCAGCTAAATTTATCCGTCAAAATACGAGTTATATTGATAATCTCAGTGTGAAGTTTTAATAAGTCTAATGCCACCTATTGTTACGTGTTAGTTTACTCTGTAGTAAACCATCACAAATGGCTTCAAACAAAGGAATTTTATGTCCTTGTTACAGCAGACGAATTTATGTCATTTCTACATCGACTACCAGAGCATTTAGTATTGGTCCCTCTGTAAGGTGGTATTTATTACGTTTCAATCGCAATAAAATAAGTATGATAGTGTAGTATTATAATTATGTCATCATGAGAACTACATTGTACTTTTTTTGTTCAGTGATTACCGTAATTGCCATATAAATGCCCACACACATTTAGTTTTTCCGAACGTATTGTAAATAAAATGTCACTAAGCTCTACAGACGCAGGAGCGTCTAGCTAGCAATGGAAAGTACTTAGGTGTACAGTTTATAGTGACGGATTAGATAAACATTGCCAATAAAACAGAAGATGGTTAGCTATTTGATTTACATGTTCATATATATATATATATATATATATATATATATATATATATATATATATATATATATATATATATATATATATGTACTGTATATATAGTATATAGATTGTTTACTGCATGTTCACTTACGATCTAGCTGTATCGTTGTAATCCGGCTCAAGCGATCGTTCTCTGGAATATTTCTGATTAACCAGATGTTCTGTAATCAGAAGCGCTGTCAAACTGTTTATCAAGAAACAACTTTAATTCATTGTCAAATAGGTTCAGTTGAAAACGCAATGTGTCAAAACAAATTTAAGATAATGAAAATAAATTGATCGCCACAAGAAAACATGTTGCTTTATCATAAAGATTTTAATTAAAACGTGATTTTATACAAAAAACATTGTTTTATCTTATAATTGCTTGTCATTTCTTTGTTTTTTTTTTGAGAAAACATATACTATAATGTAAAAAATCTACTTCCTTTCCTTCACTGATTAACATTTGGTTTAGTGGTTTTCGTTAAACCTGATTTACAAAATTCTAAAACAGATGTTTTAATTTCTAGTTGGGATGATGCAAAGACCAATGGTCTCAATTGTCATCTATCTGTTTTGTTTGTTTTTGATTAACTAATACAGGATATATGTAAGCACAATACATTACCAAAATAAGTCGTAACATTAGAAATATCACCTTGAAGCCATATAAACTAGAATATAATGTTTTCAAGGAAACATATTAAACCCGAGAATGACAAATCAGAAACAAATAGACTTTTATGAAATTTCCGCGGTGATGGATAAGTTGCATATTTTTATCAACATTATGAACTGAAATCCATATCATTTTATGTGTTTTGATGAATTTAATTTGTCTACGGAATTGCCTTTTATATGTATATATATATATACACTGCATATACCAAAGATGTTCACTATCCCGCATAAACGGTAAAACTATAGAAGCCTTTTGCTTCAGATGAAATTGGAAAAAAAGAAGAAAGAAACATACTCGTCATCTTATTTACTTACATATTCAATAAATAATATATTTAGCTACCATTATCACTTATCATTGACAGTAGAAAGATTATTTATTTAACAGATTCTTTTTATATTCTTTTTGAAGATTCTATTACAAGCATCTTATCTGAAATATTGAATCTCTATGATATCAGATAATAACTTAAATCAGTCGAACTAAGATTCCTTACTCAAAGTTAATACATATCCTAATATCTAATGGATGAGATTATCTTATATAATCTGATAAACGAGTACCAAAGAATTCAATGGTAATTCGAACCACAACTAATATTAAGATTCAAGACACCCTATTTCCAAAAAAAAAAGATTCAAGACACCTCAAATTTTGCTGCACAAAAGCAGCATAAAACGTCAAGGCTTTCTAATTTGACAAAGCTATATATTGCAAGGCTAGGCTTATTGGTGCCCTCAAATAATTTTATGGCCGTCATCACAATATTGTTGATGAGTACGATGTCTTTGTATCCATCCTTATTCTGGATATATCTGACATCGCATTAGTTCAATGTTCTTTTCATTCTCAGTTTCGATTTCACACGTGGCTGCTGTAGCAAGCTAAACTTGAGGTGCTAACTCTTCCGGAGCACCTGTCCGCACTTCGCTGATTTAAATTCAAGTAATTAACTAACTTGTAAGTTTTCAAAGTTTTTGCTCTAATTTTTGAATTGAGATTTAAACATGGACTGACCTGGTATGTTTGTTTATGATTTGCAAGGTGTTCTAACTCACTACACTATAATTAAATAAAGAAGCCAAATAGTACAGGAGCCATGCTGATTTATAACAACAACAGTGATCAATAAAATATGTAATGTGGTTTTAATATCGCAGGTTCTCTCCAGCAGACCACCTGTTACAGCTAATACATACAGTACAGACCTGTCGGAAGTTTAACACTGAGCTAACTAATTCTACAGAGTGGCCGAGATATTAATTGGTAACTTGTGCTAGAAAAGCTTCTAAAATCTGGAGCTAGAAAAAAAATGCTGGAAAGCTTTCGAATTATATATAACAAGGGGCCAAAATGATGTGCCAATTAGGTACCAATTCTTTGGCGTAGTGTTAAACTTTCGACATGTCTGCAATGTACTGATATATATGTAACATAGACATGTCTGTAGGCATTAATGCAAAACATAAATTATAATCCACACATTCCAGTAATGGCTGACTTGGATTCTATAGTCACCTGTCCTCTTTGTTGCTTTCAGATGACAATAAACTCCAAGAAATTAAGGGAATCACAAGAAGAAATAGAACGACTTCTGAAAGAAAAACAAGCTTTTAACTCCAACGTTGTAACAGAGATCTATGCTCAGTTCAAAGAGTCTGCTATAAAGGTAAGCATAAATATGTACATTCAGACCGAAACAGGATTGGATTCAACATTTACAAAATACGTTGTTTAGTTTGCATAAAAAAGTGATTGAATGCTAATTGCAACTTTATTTCGACTATGTCTTTGGACAGAGTTTTAGTAAGCATAAGAATTGAACTTGGAAGAAAACTAAAACCGTATTTATTTAGCATATATGCAAGCAAACAAACCGAAACAGGATGTGTTTCAATTTAAAAAATTGCTTTTTTGCAAATATTTAGAGATTAAGTTATGCAATTAATTCCACCCAACTCGTTGGTTCGGATTTAAGTACGTCTACGATGCAGTTTTATGCAAAATGAAAACTCCTGGTTGTTCAATTAGGTGATATCATGTCACACCTTTCACGTTATGTATCAACAATCCAGTCACGGTATACTATAGAGTATTTTGATCTCTAAGTTGGTACATGTACATTTGATGCTGTATATCGACTTTTCGATTCCAGTTCTGATACCAACTATTTTGTATAAATAATTAACAAGCGTATCGCAATCGTGTCTTTTTTGCACTCTATTCCAATATTACATTACCATCCAACAACATCAACACACGAGAGACAAAACAGCGTACGTAATCAAGCTGTAACTTAACATCATACAAGCATTAACTACAGCTTTTGAAATTCATGCTTCAAAAACCTTGATTAAAAACTGAAAACGTGATGTTTGTGCTCAGGTCAGTCAATAATGCTGCATGCATATGTTTAGTTATTTTCTATTTCTTACTCCAAGTCAAACCATTCTATTTGAAGCTTATTTTATAATATGATACACGTATTTATAAACAAAATATTGGTAGCGACTGTGAATATTGTTTTTATGTTCACCGGTACTTGTTACACAATGTTATTACGAAACAACAACCCGCTTCATTAGCCTTTATTGGATGAAATAAAATGAAAACTGAATAACTGGATAACACATGCTTGGCTAACCACCTAGTATCGAATCACGCTAAATACACCTCCAAGTGGAAGAAAGTTGTAGAAGGTTGGTTGTTTTCTCTGGACACTCCGGTTTCCATCACCATTCCCAAACTGACCGCTTCAGTATAAATGAAATAATCTTGACATGTGCGTAAAACATCATTACGCTAATAAACTCCATACATCCTTGACAATAACTGAAGCTGCAACAGGAAGGGAAAAATACAGCGGCCTAACAGTGACTCGAACCCGGGACCTTCCAATTACTAGCGGGACGCTCTACCTGCCGAGCTACCTGGCAAACTATCGAGTCCGGTCCATCACAAAGCCACAAAACACGAAACAGGAGACAAACGGTAAAGATTTGCGATAAACATAGTCCAGATTTAAATTTAAATCAGTTTTAACCTACATATATTATTGGATTTTCATTTAGTTTAGTAGCGCATTAGTTTTGCTTCATCACTTGACAACACAGTATTTACCTAGCTAGTTTATAATTGTTATAATACTATTGATTGATATACAATTATTTCTGTATGATAATCCTTATTATCTCCATAAACATCTCTCATCAGTCGATGGCCTTTATAATGTTCTAAATGTTCACATTATCGGTCTTTTGAGTGAGATGTATAGATTAGTTTGGGATAGACAGCATGGCAGAACTATTGAATGTCACTGATAGGACAAATAGATACAGAGTTAAAATAATTATCTAAAGTTCCAAAGTTTGTTACATTGTAATGTGCATATTTAGGTTAATATGAGAGAGAGAGAGAGAGAGAGAGAGAGAGAGAGAGAGAGAGAGAGAGGGAGGGGATTGGACGGATAGTGGGTTGTAGTTGTGCCGGACCAGACTCGGCAGAGGACATGGCCCATTTAGCTCAGTCGTCGATAGAGCTTCCTGCTAGTATTTGGAGGGTCCCGAATACGAATTCCTGTTTGGTCGCTCCAATTTTTCCCTTTCCTGTTAAATACAATGTAGTTCTTTCTTCACTTAATCACACAGTGGTTGTTGCGTGATTTTGCTTTGGTTGTATAAACTGTTTCGTGTTTATAAACAATCCGTCAAATACGAGTACTTCTTGTGTGTATATACTGTATTGACGGGAATATTTTCTTTGAAATGTCATAGGTTAAATCCATGTATAGCATCAAATGAAATCGTTAAAATAAAATACAACATATATATTATAAATAAAATTTAAGTTATACAGAGGTACTTTGGGCTACAATCTTTTCAATTCGTTTACAATTTTAATAAAATTTTCTCTATAATAACATTCTAGGTTTAGTTCTAGGTCAAGCCTATTGCCTTGTTAACAGAGCTCATCAATTAATTATCACTCTATCCTTCTTTAGCGATTAATACGTACCTTCTCTTGTTATAAGTCGTTCGCCAGTATATTTTAAGACCTTGGACAACAAAGGTGAGATATTTAATCGATTTTCATATATTTACCCATCACCTTTAATTAGACATTTAAGCTACAACTCCTACGGATGTAATATTTTTATTAAACCAGTCAATAGCAGAACAAGCAGTAAAATGAAAGATAAAAACACCGGAAAAACCTATCTGTGAGTTTTAAGATTTTTGTAAAGGCCACTCAAGCGAGCCAGTAAAAGTGGCCTTTATGGAAAGTTGACCTTTATATACAGTATATAAATAATTTAATATGAAGAAAGAACAATTAGGATACAATTCTACTGGCCTTTATAAGCAATTGGCTCTTTTGTAGAGGTGGTCTGTAAGGCAGATTGAACTGTATTGTGTTTTTGGCAAGCTCTAGTAAAAAGTATATTTACATAAATCACTGATAGCAGGACGTTCGGTTTTCAGAGCCAGTAGTGTTATGATAAATACGCCGAAAAAATGTATCAGTGATTTTAAGATATATTCTGTCTTCAGCAAGCTCTAGTCAAATCAAAAGTGTATTTACTAGACAGCAGGTCGCTCGGCCTTAGCAAACGTAATCCTTATAACTCTTATCTCTAATTGTTTTTCAGCATTTTGGTATAAAGTATCGATCTTATATTATTAATAACTTCACCTTTTCTGATTGATTTTTTGGACATCAAGATTAGAAACGGACAAGCTGCTGATATAAAATCATCAACAAAAAGACTAGAGATTTGCTTAAAGGACGAAGGCTCATATAAACATGTGAAAACGGAATTTGATAGAATAAAGAGAGACATTGATGAGGTAAGAATAGTTATAAATACTCACATTTCTGTAAGGTCATGACATTTACCATAAAAAGATATCATAGAAAACTAGTTGTTCATGACATGATGACTCTAGGTTGTAAAGAATGGGATTAATACGTCAGTTTAGGGGTACTACAAACACAATATTTATTATTTCATTTTACCCAATGTCCGTCCAAGTCTTGATATCTTTATCAATGACATAAGTATTAAAGTCAGTGTCCTTCTAATTCTTCGGTCTTGGGAGATTTCTTGGACGATTGGTTGTAAAATAAGTCGTATGGTTGGCTATCTCTATTATAAACACGGTATTCGTTATGTTCTACCTTGTTGCTTCCTTTTGGTGTAAGGACGTGTTTTGGGTGAGAAATTGGAAGAATCTACCCTAGTATAGCAAGCTAAATGCGAAATGTAATATATATACATTTACATACTGTTCCAAGGTTAGACTAGGCTTGACATTGCATCATGCCAAGTTCGTTCGGGATAACATTTTAGCCGTTTAAGTAATAAAAGTGTCTAGTGTTACGTAGCAGTCATATATCACTCAGAATGTTTGAATTTGTAACAAGCATTTTGTAATAAGAGCAACTTATTGACAACGGTACCGGTGTGTGTGTGTGTGTGTGTGTGTGTGTGTGTGTGTGTGTGTGTCGGAGTCATTTTGGTATGTTCTCTTTTTGTGACACTAGTCAGGGAGATATCAGTTACATGGTGTACGTTGGACTATTTGAACTGCATAATGTTTGAAGTTACTTTGAACAATATCCCTTGCAATATGATATACACCGATCACTCATTAAAACACTTCAAACATTTACTATGAGGTGTGAATTACCTTAATAATGAAAAGAAAACAAGGTCTTCTTATTACATGTGTAATTAAATCACTACTTGAATGAATATTCCAAAATTAGCAGAATGGAATTTGTTACAAATATAATAACCTTACACATTTTAATGATTTTATCAGTTATATTAATAAGCTTCTTTTTAAAAATTGAAGCTTCTTTCACATGTATATTGCATAACATGCCTTACCATGTCATTTGAGTTCGGAACCAACATCGTTAACGCTAATAATCCCACAGAGTTCTATATTGCAAAATCATGTTTCTCCACAAATTGATTAAAATGGTTTTGTGAACAATTTACTGTTCTTTAATATTTTCATCACATTATTATTTCATTAAATATATTTTTAAATAAGACCATCGATATTAATCTACATTGTATGTCAAACAAATGTATTGTGCACAATGTTTTGTAATGTAAAACCATCGCAGCGGAAAATTAGATATTACATGTTTTAAAACACGACATTAAAATCTGAGTAAAGTAGAAATTAACTTTATAATCCAATGAAGTATATATGAAATATTTCAACTCGATTAACGTTTACCCATTAATTTTCTTCTATTTTTTTGCTTTAACAAGCGCGATTTGTTCTGAATACAATATAAAATTGTCGGGTATTACTCTTGATTGCATTATTTCATGAAAAGCCAAAGGTACAACAAGAGATTTAAATCAATAGCTTGTCGATACGTTAAATAAAATAAACAAGGTTTAACAAATACAAATTTAAAACCAGAGACAGAAGTGCATTTGTTTGTCAAACTTAACAGTTGAGTATTGTAAGTGAGAGACTGCTATGTTTGCCGGTTGAACGTGTGTGTTCTTTAATGACAACAAAGACCACGGATGAATATTGTGATCAAGAATAAACATACCAGTCCATTTTCAAATCAGATATCGTAAAACCAAATAAAAACATTCAGGTTAATATTTATTAAGGAAAGACAACACAAATATGGATAAATAAAAATGCCCCTTATCTAGTTCTGCAATCCATGTTCAAATCAGTTCTAAAGCAAAGTAATATCTTTTTAAACTGATTTAGTAAAAACTTCCACCAAGGAAGTTAGTAGACGGGTGCTACATACTGGTAAACATTTGCTGTTAGCTAGCTATATACCCGCTACGCGTGTAATCACATTTGAAAATGTAAGGAACATGGAACTATGAGACGAATATTAAATATACGCTGAAAAATACGACTATTGAAATTGTCAAGGCCATGACCTTTTTTATGCTACATTTAAATGTAAAATGAATTTCAGTTTTTTACTTATCTATTGTATATTTATTATGTTTTTTATAATCTTTACGGTATTTCAATTAATAAATAATTGGATCGATATGTATAACACATTTTATTTTATAAATGATTTTTATGACCGTATTTATTACATGCCAATCTGCGTCTGAGTTATATTTTTCATAGTAAACTTAAAGCTGTCGACATGAATTCATTAAAACCGTACAGTACAGACTACAGTATATCACAGTGTACAACACTGTTAACGGGAAGTAGCCCAACCTCACTCTACCAGTAGACAGCTAATGATAAAATACCGAGAGATATATGACAGCTGTGATAAAAGCTGTCGAGATACAGCTGACGAGAGACCGAAATAAACTGCTGAGTCAGCACTAATTCGTTAGTCTAGTGTTAAACTTTCGACGGGTCTGTACTGTCATTTTTATGTATCATAACTATAAGCAATTATTGATTTTATTGATTTTTCACCTGTTTTTTCTTTTTATCTTGTCAGTATTCGCTTGTGATATTTATGTTATTCATTTAATACTTTACACAGTTAATGTGTAAAAATTGACTAACGTTTACGGCTACCAGATAGAAAGTACAACGCATCCAAGTGAACTTCCTGAAGAGCTAATTTAAAATTTAACATGCTATATAATTAGACATTTCATAAAAATGTGGCCTGGATTAAAACTAAATATTTGAGTCCTGACATGTTACTTTGCATTTTTTCTTGCAATTATGTTATACATTTATTTATTTGTTTACAAATTGTTGCTTGTTACACTTGGGTAGTTACAAGATTGTCCAATAATCAAACACCATGCCTTATAGATAACTATAGTGATGTTTATACATAATTAAACGGCCAAGGCAAATCAATATTTGTATATTGTCACTTTTGACATATGAATATCACACAAGTACATTTCATCGTTACAAAACAACTTACGGTTTATGAAGTGGGTGCGTAGTTTGGTTAGAAGGAGAGGACAAATTGGAGTAGATTTTGGGTTATAGGGAGGCAATGGATTGGTGAACAGGGACTTTGCTTAGAGAGGATTTTTTCAGCTATTTATGTGCGACTTTGTTTGCTGGTTCGTGAGGAATGATCGATTTTTATCGTGAGATGCAATGGTAAGTAGCCCTTTAATAAGCCAGGTAATACTGAAGGTGAATATACATGTGTATATGTGATGCATATACATAACCTGTTGTATTTTCGCAGCACTAGACGGTCGTTTCAAAATAAAATTCTTCATCAGTTGTGCTCGTACCAAATTTGTGGAGATTCAATATTTTAAGATGTTCAAAAAGATTATTAGAGGACCAAAACGTATTATACCAAATATGAGACATGTAATGATATAAGAAATTATATAAAAATAAACCTAATTATGTTCTGGTATTTCAAAATTATACGTTCGGCTAGAAGGTTAATTACTCAAGTCATACTCATCCTCATCCTCATGTCAATGTTCACGTAAACCTTATACAGCATCAAGGCAAATATTCAATAACTTACAGTACGGTAATTACATGCAACTTGTCTAATTAACCTTTAAAATGCATGCTATTTGGTAAAAGGTTCGGTCATGCTCTTCCCTTCTGTTATCTAACAGAAGAGGTTATCGCAAGCTTCACTCGACACATCCAGACACTAACACACACACACACACACACACACACAGATGCAGACACTAGCTGCACCAAATAAAGTACCAATGCCAACCAGCAGCTTTCGTTTATTGTTTCATTGAAATTATTATTACACTTCAGACATATTATTCTGTAAGATAAGTTGTGATTTTCCCTGGGTCATACAAGTGTGTCATCTTTTGTTTATAAACACTCAGTTATATCTATTGTCTTAATGCCATAAACAACAACATGTACAGCATTTATATTACATTACTTTAAACTGAATATATTAATTACGTATATTTAAATTAAAGGTAATTTTATGACAACATAAAGAAGGCTGTGCTCAGTTTGATGGTGGAACATTTGTAAATAAAACTGAAAAATAACTTTAAACTGAAAATATTAATTACAATGTACCTATATCAAACAGTACATCATGATTTAAAAGTTGCAATGTTTTATGACAATATAAAGAAGATTGTGGTAAGTTTGATAATTGAAAATAGGTAAATAAAACTAAGCATTAACTTCAAACTCAACATATTTAAAACAGTGGATATTTCAAGATAACATCCACTTAGTTTTATGGCAACATATCGAAGGTTGTGTTAAGTTTGATGATGGCTAAACAGGTATATAAAATTGAACAGATGTTTGAAGGTTGATAAAGTAATTATTATCAACAAATGTTACATAGCTATTACATATATACTTATGCATTGTATACAAATTACTTCATCAAAGATGTAGCTCGACGTTTTGCCGACGGTTTAGACAATTACGAAATGATTTTGAATTTTACTTTCATTTTATAACATTAAAAATTCCATCTTTAATATATAACATCACGAAAATTTCAACAACCCCTGTTTTATTTCTTGTTCTTAACTACATTAGTTATTCAATTGGTTTCACACCCGCAGGATTTTAAAATAAATATACACATTATATACTAGTACTGTTTTATGACGTCACATATATGTATAACAGTGTATTGTAACATAGCAAAATAAACATTAGATAACAACAACAATAACAGCAATAATTATAATAATAATAAAAATAATAATATAATAATAATTTATTATTATTATTATATTATTATTATTATTATTATTATTATTATTATTATTATTATTATGTGTCTACAGTCAAGCCTGTTTTAAAGGCCTCCTCTAAATAGGGACCAACTGCTTTGAAAGTCCAGTAAACTAATTTCCCAATCACTCTATAGTCATGTTATTTGAACCTGTATATAAAGTTCACCTACCCATTAGGGTCACTTTTACAGGTTATCTTGGGTGGCCTTTATAGACAGGTTTGACTGTATACTGTGGAGATGTCAGTCTATAACTATATTACATTTTTTCAGCTACAACGGATTCCTTATTTCTTGAATATTTCTTTCATCATAGTTAAGGGTAGGTGAAGCATTGTAAGATCATTTTCATTACTGTTAGAAAGGTGTTTTATTATAAGTTCCGCTGTGATATTAAGTATATACATTTCTAATCAAAACGGAAAGTGCAAAAGCAAACTTTTGTTTACATTATTATCTATTTTTGCTCTATCCAACAGTTTTTTCACAGCCATTTCCTTCTGAATTATTAAAACTAACGCCATTAACATGAATAAGTTAATATAGATATCTTACCTCAAAATAAGTGTCGAACTGATCCATCCATGCATATTTCAGAGCATTTTGTCTCAGGACGGTTCGGTAAGCCATGTTTTAGATCGAGAAAACTGTCAGTGTTTAGCATAAAATCTTAATAAATATAAGAAGTCAAGTTGGCGGTATTAATTTATATTTGCTGTGTCTTAGTAGAAGTCAGTTTAGGACGTTTATTAGATATGGTTCTATCTAGTGATAAAACTATTGTATTGATTATAATATGTGTCGTTATAGATCATACATTGATTTGTTTTCAGCAAAACAAAAACTTCCACTCTAAATTTTTATATAAATGCAAAACAAACTTACCAATCCCTATCCAAATTATAATCCTAAAGCAAAGCATGACCTTTGAAACTGGCAAATTAGGTTAAACATGAGGACTTCTACCAGGGAAATAAGACCGTGTGCTACGGAAGGGTATGCATCTTCGGTGTTTAAGCTATAAACGAATGCTTAAACTGCACATACGTCTTTATATTTTGTAAAAATGTCCAGAACAAATCTTAAACTACAAATCTGTATACCTTAAAATATAAGAACAAATGTAAATGATATATTTTAATGCGTTAAACATATCTGTCTGTTCTATGGCATATTAACTTACCCTTCCGGTACACCCGGTCTCACTTCTCTGGTTCGAAGTTCACGAGCTTAACTGAATTTGCAAGTTAACAAAGCTTTTGCTTTGCTTTTGGAATGCGATGTAAACACGTTTGAGGTTGAGATACACAAATTGAAATGTATGGCTTTTCTGTTGTCATAATTCTATGGTTTTTGCAGCTCGCTTTTTATGTTTAGAATCAAGAACAGCTACAATAAGTTGTTGTTTATGACTAGATATCAACATTTCAATAATCCAGATGTTTACGGACATGTACTGAATGATAACGGAAATGTATTGACTTAAATTCCACGTGTTGGTCATATATTGTTTGAAGTCAACATAACTGTACATTTTCAATAATCTCATTGATGTCAAGAATTAGTTACTGTAGACACATGTCCACGTATTACACGAATTTATACAAAATTGTCTGATCTGCTTAGTACCAATGCGTGATTATGGCGACAGTAAGAACAGTAACAACTTTTTGCAATTTTCCACATAAATATAGAAAACCACTCACTCAGTCATAAATATACCCTGCAATGAGAACACTTTGTAGAGTGCGATAGACTGGGACTAGAACAGTGCAGTGTGCTCATTTAGATTCGAAGACTAGCAACAACAATTCTTAGTGATGGTGGTAATTAATATTTTTTTAATGTATTTTATGATTAAATTAAAAAAAATGGTATCTGACAATACTCTTAACTGTCTTTCTTAGTACACCTGAACTTTGTCTATAGAATCACCAATTTAGTGTGCACGATTGACTTGTTCATTATGTACATATGTAAGTATTAAAGACCCGCTGTTCATCCCGGTCTACTACAGGCTAGAATGTATTTCCTTTGCCTGATTTTTGCACGCAAATTTCCTTACCTGCAAATCTATCTGCATGTATATGTATATTGTTTTATTATATTTGAAGGTCACAGATTTAGCGGAACACATGACAGAGGAAAGAAAACGAAACTCAAAATTGATTCAAGGACGGGGAGGCCTTGAATCAAAACCGAGAGCCACAACAGTCACTTTATCACAGCAACACACAAGACAAAACGCTAAGGTCCTAAAAGATGTGGGACCAACCATAAATCGGCCCGTTATTGGAAAAATTGAACCCGCAAACAATAAAAAAGAAGGTGTGTTGTCAAAATTGAAAAATAGTCAGGCTAAGGATGAAGCGGTTACAAATAAAACCAGAAAAGACGAAGCATTACCGAGGGACAAAAAAGACGTTACGCCATCAAAAATTAAAAAGGAACCGATATTGGAAATGTAAGTAGCAATTGTCTTCTTGATGTTTGTTGTGTTCCGAGTAACCCTGCATTTGTGTTTGGAGCAATATTATTGATTTCTTATACTCAATTTCACCAGTTAATATAAATTTGGGACTGATAGAGGTGATGTGTATATAACACACAGTTCCAATTTTCGATTCATTTCATCATGTTAATTATTTCGGTAATCGATGGAGGTAAATTTGAACAACTGCTTGTCTACATTTCATGAAGAAAATTTCAGACAATGCAAGCAAGTTGTCAGTGCAATTATATGACCCAGAAAAATGAACATAAGAAACTTCCAATTTGTTCCACCAGAATTCGGGAAATATATGAGTAGTGGTCTCCATATGCGATATAAGTTTAGCTTGTTATTTCGTTCGTTGTTTATTTAATAAATTATTTTAGTGTTCTCGGTTGGTTTTACTATTGACGAGTGTGTGTGTTACAAATCTTGAGCTTTTTAATGAGTATCTCATTTTACTCTTATTGCACATCTGCGTCACAAATGTAAATAAAAAGATACACATTCTAGTTACATTCGTTTTACAGCTCTTGTCTTTAAAATAAGTTATAATTATTTTTTCAGTAAAGGTGAAAATGTTCCACCGGAGGATATTGCCACCCTAAATAAAATGATATCTAGACTCTTTACTCAACTTGAAATAGACAATGGAGGTCCAGTAACTAAAAACCCGAGACCACCCGTGACAAAACAGTCACCGCAAAAACAACAGCAACAACAAGCTGCTATGCCGAGTGCCCTACAGGTGAAGAAACTTAAACCAGAAGAAAAAGAAAAGGAAATGAATTTAAAATCAGTTATAGATCGACTAAGACAGCTGGAGGATGAATTGACAAAGAGAAATTCACAACAAAAGTCAAGTCCAAATGAAACATTAAAAGTATTAAGGTTGGTTCTCATGTTAACTATTCTTTATCACAATTATATAAGCTATTTTAATGTTGTATTACATCTATGGAAAATGTTGATGTTTTGTTCATGCAAAATTCTAGAAGTCTATATTACGACCTTTAGTCCAAACAAGCACCAAGACTGTCTCTCGTTCAGAACACTATGTTAATGTTACAACTTTTTTCTTTGTAATTAATTAACATTGTTAGGATTTGTGTTCATGCTCATGGCATAATTATAATTTAATTTTAGTATTAAAACATACGATCAATTTCGTTTGGTAATGAATCACTGTCCTACAGCACTCTGTTAGACCCGTTTGATTACTTATCGTTTTTTAAATAATTTGCATGTTATTGAACAATTATGAATTGAAATTAAAGTAGGAATATTGCATACTTCTATGCAATGATAAGAACATGTATTTCCTTTATTGTACCCAAAATGTAGGAATTTTTTGTTACTTAATAATTTTAAAGTTACTTTTATTGTTGCCTTGCTTAGCTTTGTTGATCATACATTGTAACTGTTAACAGTTGTTTTTAACATAATTAAAACCAATGCTTATTTCAGTTTGCAAAATGAAGTACAAAAGCTTGAAAAACAGTTAGCAGACCAATCTAAGCAGTTAGATAGGTAAGTTGGATGGTTGGTTGGTTGGTTGGTTGAATGTTGCTTATCGTTGCATCAGCAATTTTTCAGCTGTTAGCGACGAGAACTATTTTATTAATCTCTATGGATTAATTTATGAACAATTTTGTGTATGCATGTGAAGTGCAAGTGTGTTGTATGGTCTACCTTGTACTAGCGCGCACTCGGGGCGACTTTAGGGTGCTAGCTCACAGAGTCAGTATGCTGTAAGTGTACCACTCCCCCAGTCCATTATACTGATACCAGGTGAACCAGTAAAGGCCAACGACAAGGAAAAGTCACTTTCCACGCGTGGTCTGAGCGGGACTCGAAACTCATAGCGGTGAGAGACCCTAGATTTGTAGAATGACGTCTTATCCATTAGGTAGCCGCGATCTCTAGATAGGTGTGGAAGGTTGTAGAGGAATGAAAAATCAATTTGTAAATAGTGATTATAACTTATTTAAGATTTTTCACTTATATAATTAGCTAGACAGGAGAAGACTACCATTCCGAAACACACGATCTCACTTCATATTTTGACATGGACCGATATGTTTAAATTGGATTTTTAAAAATTTTGGACGAACAAATTGTCGATTGTTGTGGTTGAAATACTGTCAAAGTTTACTGGCAAAAATTTTACTAAATTACATTGTCATTTCCCTACATTAAAGAAATAACTTATTTATACCAAACACTAAGCCGAGAAAATGTCAAATGATCTATTTATATTTTTTTAAAAAAACAAAATGAAAATGAAGAGAATATTTATTCATGTCATACTTATTCTAGAGACATGTTTTGTTGTACGGTTTTTGGCGTGAAACATGAAGAGTACCTGGCATGCAACACAACTATAATATCTACGTATCTACATATGAGCTTGTAATTTATATCATGATCAATACTTTATCGGATAAAACTTTCCCAGTCCAATACGTTTTACAGTAAATACATGTGTTATAAAAATACCATCATGCTTGAACAATCTCAGGTCAAATGTAGATCAGAAATAAATATATAATTAAGATCTGCACATGATTCAGGTATAGCATATTTTTGTTGCAGGAGTATATGCACCTTGTTTACGCTTGCAATAGTTTTTATCTGATTTGTACAAGATCAAAGTCCTACATCTGTGGGAAAAGTTTCGCTGCATTATATAATAAATTGTCTGACAATGGATAGGAAAAAACTATGTCAATTTATTTAAAAGAGAGATCAACGGTTTTGTTCTTTAAATCCATAAATGTCGAAATCACTATGTCACGAGGCTCAGATAAAGATTGATGTCAAATATTTGAAAGATTTTAAATCAATTTTGATGATATCATTTTTTTATTCTATCCGTGTACTTTTGATCAAACGTGTTTATATTTTACAAATAATAACTGGGATGGTTCAGACCAACATGTGCATTTTAACAACATATATAATTTTCAGTTTATGATTTATTTTTCGGTTCTTGTTAAAAATCTGGATATTTATTTTCAGTAAAACCAGTGTTACATATGGTCTTTAGTTTCTGCTTTGTCATTTTGTCTTATCGTTTTGGTTTGGTTTTTCTGTATACTGGTTTACTTTAAATTACATTTTGTCTTGTGGGGGGGGGGGTTGGATGGGTTTGTGTTGGTGTGTGATTTAACATCAAATTAATCATTCTATTTCGTCTATAATCATATACGCTACCAGATACTGAATGATCAAAACAACAGGAATAACAAGTATTTTGCATTAAGTAATAAAACGCCGTAATGGAATATTCATAAATAAAAATCGAATATCATTTGATTTTAAAGTTCAATTAAAAAATAAAAGTTTTATTACTGGGATTAATAATTTTTTAATTTGATTTTTTTCTTGTGTTGTTGATTTTTCCGCCAAATAGATCTTGGGTTTGTTTTTAGCTCACCTGAGCCGAAAGGCTCAGATGAGCTATTGCTATCTATCACCGTCCGTCGTCCGTCGTGTGTCGTGCGTAGTGCGTCGTGCGTAAACTTTACATTTTAATCTTCTCCTCCAAAACTACTGAGCCAAATTTGATGAAACTTAGTGATTATTATGCCTGGGTAACAGCCTTTCAAAAATTTGTTCGGGGTTTGACCACGCCCAACAATATGGCTGCCGTTACTATAAATAGCCAAAAGTAAAAAAAATCTTCTTCTCTGAAACCAAAAGGTGCAGGCAAATTTTAATTAGATTTTTGGATTCAGGATACCTAGATACACTTAAATTGTGTTTTTCATGAAAATTGGACGAAAAATAGGTTACGCGTTTTTTGCGTAAAATTATGTAATTTTTAAAATGAGACATTTATTGTTATAACTTCATAATGGCTGAAGATAATTGTATGGAGTTTTCACTGTTGATCTTGTCTTGTGATATTCTTCCGATTGATGTCAAGGTCAAAGGTCAAGGTCATGTCCCAGTTTTTGACCCGTGATAAAAAATGCTATTTTTAAAACATTTTTGGTGATAATGATGTAGGATTTTTGGTTAATTGTAGGTATTGACATGACGATCATTTTGATATATCGATTAAGGTCATGGGTTCAAAGGTCAAGGTCACAGATGCAAAAGAATATCGAATTAATTATCTTGAAAACTATTAACTTTTTGTATAGGCATGTATATTAGAATATTGTTACTGGCACAGTGGTCATTTTGATATATGAATGAAGAGCATGAGTTTAAATGTCAAGATCACAGATACAAACAAGTACTGAGATGATTATTTATCTCAAAAACTATAAACTTTTTGTATAGGGATGTATATTAGAATATTGGCCTAATTATCATTTTGATATTTGAATGAAGCTCATGGGTTCAAAGGTCACAGGTGAGCGTTAAGGCCCATGGGCCTCTTGTTTTTTTAAATAATTTTTATTTTTTAACGATTTTTAATAAAGCAATAGAATTGTATCAAAAGACATGGATTGAATGAGGTTTTAGGACAACCACTTGCATAACAATTCGTTGCACATACAAGTTCTAGCAGAATATGTAATGTTGCACCCATCTAAAACTAATCAATAAAAACAAATTGAATATAGATTAATTTATATTTTTCGTTGTTAGGGAAGCTGAATATTTGATCTAGAATACCTTTGTGATGTGATCATGTATAATTCAAGCCATTTGAATATTTATATAAAATACATCTAATTTAATGTATAATATCATATTTACAGATTTCGAGGATTACAAGCAATAACGAACAAAGCTAAAGGCAAGCATGTAGAACGGATTGAAGAAAGGTAAGATCATATTGCTGTTAAATTTAAAATGTGGTAATACATTTCATTAGCAGTCAATATGTATTTTGTTTGTTTAAGCCTAATATCATTTTGAATGATAAAATAAAAAACACCTGGTATATAAAAGGAATTCAAAAATATATTTGTAAAGATTATTGTCCCATTGTCGTGTTCATGCATTGGTATTCACTTTGTTAATTTATTGGGATGTGTATTCATTTTAGTGTGTTGCCAAGCTTGATGATATAATGTACAATACACCAGGACCCAGTTGTTCGAAGCTTGATGAGTTCAATCAATTACTAACAAAAATTAAAAACTTCAATAATAATCAAAACATCATTATGAAATCGAAAGTGCTTTAGTTTGCATTGATGAAATTTCATTCATTTTCAATAATTAAAACATTAATTTCACAATACATCTGACATGTTACAAAATCAAAATTTTGACTAATCAATTGATTAAGCTATCAACCTTCGGACAACTGACCCAGATGTTGCCCAGCTTGTATCTTACCCTTCACTTTGTAAGTAGAAAAAGTACTGCACTAGTCTCCATGAAATGATTCGTTATGGTATCACTGTCCTCATGGACATATGCCATCGTCCATAACCATTATCGTTTCCCTTATGTATTGAGATGAATACTATAAGTTGTTTGCACTTATATACACATTTTATTATTGTAATTCTACACAAAGAAAATTAACTTTGAGAAGTTCGTAAATCTCTTATCTATTGTCTTTCTTTACATTTATATTTATAAATAAAACATTTACACGTTACAGACATCAAACAGAGAAGAAGGACATGGAGATTAAAATCCAGGCATTAGAAAAAGATTTAAAGAAAAAACGTCCAAGGGTAAGAACTTATAAATTTAAATAACTTATTTTGATTCTTTAATGGTAAAAGAAAACGTGAACTTGAAAACTATCAATTCAGCTTAGAGGGGCCGGGATGTCAAGTGATCTTAAGCGCGTATTTACGTATCACGGCGTCTCTCATAGTCTATATGTACATTCGAGTCCACTTGGTACATGTACAGATCCTAGTGTAAAAAGAGTCGTCAGCTCGCTCGCTTGATGAAGATTGTTTGTGTTCTTCCGTACTCTGGTTTTCACAACAATCGATGAATTAACGAAAGAATCTTGATTTAGCAAAACTTCTATTACTCCACTCTACGTATTACTACACTAAAATACAACTAAGACCATTATGTAACCAAGTAAATGGGTGTCAGGTTATTTAGATATGAAAACATTACTGTTAGACAGAATTGTTTAGATAATGTTTCACTCTTTAGTGTTATATTTATTTCAATATTATGCTTCACTTCTGAAATCGTATTTGTTCCGTTTTCGCTGATTTGTGGTTGTATGTTTCATATTTAGTTCGTATACATTTTGTATTTCTTGTTCTGTATTTCTTTGTTTTAAATGCCATGACACAATGATCAAGTTAAGACATTTTGGGCTTTGTCATTCTATATTTTATAAAATAAAAAAACAAAACCTCTAACTGTTATGTGTTTCAGAACTATGCGGGAAAAAACAAGATTTGGAAAACAAAGTGAGCCAAGATTTTACAAAACTGAGACAGGAAAATACAGACTACACAGTATTGTAGAATCCGAACAAACAAATGATTCAACTCGTTCCTCCAAGTCAAAAAATATGTCAAAAGAAAACGTTAGTAATTTTGAAATGGACGAAATGCTAGAAAAGATAAAGAATATAGGAAATGAAATTCAAGCACTTAGAGATTCAAAATATCAGCTGACGAAGTAAGTTGTCTTGTGATGCTTATACTGAACATAACAGTGCTAAATTAAAATGAAAGTCTTCAGTGTAACAATTAAACTGCTCTGACAAGCATATATTAATATAACGGTCCATGTTCAAATAATTATCTTTGAAGCAAAGAAACAACTTTCAAAACTGACGAATTTGGTTAAACACGTGAACTTCCACAAGAGAAGTGAGGTCGGTTGTTCCGGAAGGGCAATCTACATTTTGACCAATGTTTTCTCTTTACACTATCAAACTATTATGTTCGTTAAAATCTATTATGTATAAGGAAGGTTAAAATGTTATAATATTCTATTATTTTATTATATCGACGACAAATAACAGGTTTTACATGTATAAGCCAACAACTATATAGATAAGCATGTGTGTTTTTATGTCTGTGTTTCTAATAGTGATTACTTTTGTAGTCAATTCATATATCGATATAATTTTAATTTTCTAGAACAGTAGATGAGAAAACTGAGTGGGAAGAAAGTTTTAAAGATTTAGAAAAAGAAGTAGAGACATTTTGTTTTGATATATCAGAGGGTAGTACTTTTCCTCGTTCTGAGTTTGATTCAGCGGAGGCATTAAAGGGACTCCGTACTTCAAAAACTCACGCTGGACCTTCAAAGTGGAAGTTAAATAAAGCAAAGACGCTGTTACTTAACTTTGTACGAAAGTCAGAGGAGACAGAAAGGTAAAACTATACAGAACAAAGGTCGTTGTCAATATCATATTAATGCTAAGAGTTGAGTTGAGTTGAGTAATGGTGTTTAACGCCCCAGTCAAGAATATTTCACTTATATCAAGACCTCGCCAGCTATAAGCGAAGGTGCAGAAGTTTTGACTATGCATTGGGTTCTTTATCGGTCCACGCCTACCATGACACGGGATCTCGTTTATTTTTAGTTCCAATCCAAAAGAACCGTGACTTTCATTTTGTAATGCCACGTGCTTGGCAAAAAAGTCTCTACACACTTTCAAGTTTTGGGTAAGACCCGGCCAGGTCGAACCCTCAACCTCCCACTTTCAGATGCAACTGTCTTATTTTTTTATTTTAAACCAGTAAGTAAGTTTGAAATTATTTATACAGGGCTGTCTTAATAATTACGGTAAAATTTACATTTAAATGTTTTGATGTTGTTAGGGTTATGTGGGCAAAGACAAATGAGGTAGACGACGCACATATAAGATTGAAGGAAATTACAGCAAAAGTAGGAAAGATATATGAGCATATAAAGACACACGAAGCCATGGTGCTGGATGATAGTCTGTCCCTTCAGAGGGGAACACTTGCTGGAGGAGTTAAAGATATGAGGACAGAGAACAAAACCGAGGAATCAAGCGAAAATATGACTGGTAACCAAAAGATGGAGTATGTTGAGAAATCTATACATGCGTATGAAAGGTAAGACGACATTTGTGTTCGATTTAGAAAGCCCTAGCAGAAAATGACTTCCTTCGAATATAGCTGCTCGCTATGATAAAAGCAATGGACTAAGATAATATTTGAGATTAACCACTTCATCAAAAATTACCACTGCAATTCAAATATGGCAATCAGCAATTCTGATTGGCTACTGGAGACTTTATTGATTCACAAAACCAACCATAGAATTAAATGACAGCAGTTTAACTTCAAAATACCTAGTATAAATAGCATAAGCATACATTTCTTTATTAAAAGTTGACAGAAGTCCCATGTCTCTATTGCACATTCCATAATAGTCCCCCCCTATGTTATATCTAGGATTTTCAGTATACGATCATAACCTTTCCTTACTCTTTTTGCAGTAGGTCTTTGTTTCTTTTTTCAGTTTGTTGAAAGTTCAGAACAAAGCATTAAAACAAAATGAGACTGATTTTGAACTGATGCACGGAAAACTGTCTAATGTCATAAAACAATCTGATAAAAATGTCAAACGACAGAAAAGTACGGCATCAAAACAGGTGGTGTTTGATGATGATACATATGCAGACGCTGTGGCAATACTTCAACTGATTGACGAAGTGAATTATGAACTGTTACAATTAAGAAAACAAAATAAAGAAATAAAGAGGTGAGCATTTAATGAAAAAGATTTCATCAACTCTCTCTCTCTCTCTCTCTCTCTCTCTCTCTCTCTCTCTCTCTCTCTCTCAGAAAAGAAGAAAGATAAGAAACCGAAAAGATCCGTTCTTATTACAAATATTACACAAAACAGACTTTCGTCTTCATTGAATACATTTTAAAAAAGCTGTAACAAAATCAGAATACATCTAATTTAGAGGACAATTGTTTATCATCTTAAACTTAATTGTTTCAGTCACTGAAGAGACATAATGCTTAAATATATTATAGCCAAGCATTTACCGTTTCTGCAATAACACAAAATTGAAAGTCGAAGATTATGCACTTTGGGATAATAATGGCAATCACAAGCATAATTTAAAAGTAATTTAGTATAAAAGCAAAGTAAATGATAAACGCATATTGACAATATTGACATCGCTGATTGCAAAACGCTCGACTTTGGACGGCAGTGAAAAGGTGTACACGTATACCTTAAGACATGTTAATGCAAATTGCTCAGCTGCATAGCAAAAGCCTGACATTGTAGCGAAAATTTTGCAAATTCACATCCATGTTAACAATATATAATTTCCCTCTTTCAAGTGGATTCAATGCTGTTACCAAAGCTAAAGATTATCTAGAAGAAACTTCAAAAGAATTAACGGAGTTGTGTGTACAACATGGTGTACCCGACAACCTTATCACTGGTCCCGGGGACGAGGAAACCATAGACAAAATTAGGAGGAAGGTCAATCTATGTCGAACAGAGCTGTCTAAAATAATGGAGGAATTACACATTAAAGGAAGGTAATGGGCAGTTTCATCAAATATTCCATAACAATGAAATACAAATAGTTTTTTTTATAGTTATTTATAGTTATTTGTTTTATTTGTTTTGAAATAAAAAGTAATGGAGCTTATCTTGTACGTACGAATGACATACATGTATGTGTTAATTACATGTTAATTTCCATTACATTACAATACAGATCATTCAAACGTTTAACACTGAGCTAACGAAAAGAAGTGGAAGTTAGACTACTGATTACCCAACAAATGAATAGTTATTGGTCAATCACAGACAAAAAGAGCTTTATTCTTTGAAAATATTCAGCACTACCATTTTGTTATAAGCACAAGATTATATATAGTAAATTGGGGATCAATCTTTCTCAAGCTTCCTATTGGTATTGTTATTATTTATGCTAAAACTAAGTAAATGTTCATAATACAAGCCTAAAATATGCAAGTAAACTATAATTGGACGAAGTAGAAACAGTTAGTATAATTGACCTTTTTTCAAATACAATTACCATCAAAAATTAATCAATAACTAAGTAAAATGTGTATGTTTGCGTATGCTCTACTAATTTTGTTTTTTTTTTAACTTTTCACTCAGTAAATACAAAAAGTGCCAAACTGATGTTGAAAACATTGCCAAAGAAGTACATGTAATATTCCTCAATACACTAGAAGAATCAGCAGACAAGAGCGGTGACAGGGAAAAGAAAGAAGTGCAACCAAAACTGATCATTGTCGAACTCAAAGCAATAAATGAACATTATACAAAGTTACAAGACAATGTCAAGAAATTAACAAGGTACTGATATATAGCATATGTAACAAAATTAGAATTAACAGATAAAACAATGTGTTTAGTTTTAGTTTATGTAGATAAAAATAACTACAATGTATTCGTTTTACAATGATTTAAAACACAAGTTATAATACTGTGACAATGACTAATTTTACAATAATTTATTTCTTAAAACTAAAAAAGGTAAATGACATTTTCCATGTTTTCATTGAGTTAAATCTATATACATGTAATTTAAACATAAATGTGAATAGCTTATGTGGGTGGTTGAGCTGCTTTTATTAGCACTATAACCTCACTACTTGATATTAACTTCAAAATAGAGAGTTGTCTTAATATATAATAATTTTGCTTTTTGTTGTTTTGTCTTGTGTATTTCACTTAGAATGTGTTATGTTCTTGGTTGCGACGGGTGTTGCTGAGTACACATCAATTATATTCTCTTTTTCTTTTTTGAAATGCGTAAAACCTACGCCAAGCATTCAAATTCACCAAAGTATTTTGATATGCATTTTTTTTAAAGTTCAAATATTATACCGTAATTAACTCATTTTATTTATGACTAAATTTTCGTTTTCAGCGCCTTACATGATAAGGACAAGGAGCTTGAAAAGATGGAAAGCCGGTCAAAACATACAGAAACGAGTTTGTCTGAGGAACTTACACGCCTTAAGATGAAAGTGACTGTTAGAGAGGAGGAACTTCAGGACAGGCACAAAGAAGCTAAAATGTAAGCTATCCAATGATGTTTTATATGCGTTCGGAGAGACATAAGGAAGCCGCAATGTAGAGCATTTGCTTATCCCCATATCAATTGTATTCATAAATGTACTTTTAATAAGAATGTCAACACCGTTATAACGATTATGCTATAGCAGTTGAGTTGGGTAATGGTGTTATCCGTCCCAGTCATGGAATATTTTACCTATATCGAGACGTTGCCAACTATAGCCGAATGTACAGAAATGTTTCCTGTGCGTTGCACTGATTGCATTATACAGTAGGGTTCTTCATTATGCTACGCCTTCCGTGACACCGGACCTCTTTTCTTTCAAGTTCCCAACCGAAAGAACTGACTTTTATTTCGTAATGCCGAGAGCCTATCGAAAGAACAGGCATTTTCAAATTTCAAGTCTTGGGTCAGACCTTGTAAATATCCATGTGTCTTATTAAATTTCTGAAGAAGACAAGAATCTGTTTGAAGTTTCTTTGTCCAACTAAAATGCATGTAAATCGTATCGGATAATATTCAAATATTTTGTAATGTCCCACGGAAAGTGTAGAACTTATTACTAGTATGAAAGGGTATATTCTACTCAAGACAGTTTATAACAAATAACAAAGTACCATCGGTGTCAAAACATTTTTTTAAAAAAGGCAAGCACTTAATTATCTGCAATTTACTTATTTCTGTAAAGGTGTGAATCAAGTATTTCAATTTATGTACTTTCATAACTGATTAACTTTATATTAAGATTACGTGACGACTCAAATCAGAAGAACACAGAAAACACCAGGCTACAGCTCGAATTACATAGTAGATATACATCTAATCTGGGAAAATCAGACGACGAGAAAATCTACCTCAGGAACAAGATAGATGACCTTCAGAGAAAACTTGAAACTGCTGAACATAATCTGAGTGACGCCTTAACAGAAAAGTTCAATTTACTGACAAGGTATTTATAGCAGTTTTATGTGTTAGGTATGAATTATTTATGTTTCGGTAATTGTTAGGGCGGCATTTAGTACCAAAGGTTAATTTAATAATCATTAGAAGCTATAGAACATACAGTACAGACGTGTCAAAAGTTTAACAATAAGCTAACGAATTAGTACCAAATCGACAGCTCAGATTGGAGTGTAGTTCCCAATATCTCGGGAGCTAGTTGTTATCTGTTTCTTTCGGCAGTTTTTCGGTCACAAGTCATCCATATCTCGGCCACTCGGTAGCCGAGTTTCGACTCCTTCCTTAGCCAAGTGGTAAACTTTCGACAGGCCTGTAGAGTAGTAGTAGCTATATTAGCTTTAAGAGAGTGGTATATTACGTTGGTAGTTTGAAAGTTTTAGTGGGTGTTTTTCATTTTGTGATACATGCATTAACCACAGCAGCAAGTATTTACAGTTGTCATTATTTTTACACTTTTCTCCTCTTTGGTACATTTTAATTATGTAGTTCCTAGATGTTTTTCATTATTTTTATATAATTATATAATTTTGTTGGATATTAATCACAAAGTAGAAGTTAGGAATTATATTAGCTTTTTACCATCTCTTTAACCATATTATATTTTATCATATCATATCATATCATATCATATTTAATCGTTTTATATTAAATAAAAAAGTCGCATTTTAACATTTCTTTTCAAAAGTTATGTAAAAGGGTAAGTGCTTTTACAGTTGCTTAGTGTAGCTTTAAATTCCTATATCAGCCTTCTGACCAATCCCATCCGTTTATGTCTGTTTGCATGTCCATGTATCATGTTTGTTTGTGATTTTTTGTGATGTTGTAAGTGTCATGTGCTACTTTTGAATGCATTATTTTATATAATTCAAAAGTAGCCCATGACATAACTATACATGTACTATGTATTATATGTAAACTGTTTGTTCATATACATTGTGCACATCATTTGTAAAATAATATCCAGTGGGTACCAATGGCAAACATTATCCAGATAAAACACACTATACGAAACATTTGACACAAACATCAAAACCATTGCTTTAGTCTAAATTACATATCAATGCATGTGTTAAATACTTAAACAAAGCAATATTGTAGAGTAAAACTAGAGCATGTTTGTATTCTTCAACTAAATCTTCACACTTTTTGCAAATCTATGCAAACGTAGATAGTAAAAATTCTTCCTTGGTTGTTTAAAATTACATAACTAAATGCATGCTTTCACGATAGACTTTTTCCCGTAGAAAAGTAAAAAGAAAAAAGAAAAACATGAATCCCACTCAAAAATGTACTTTAAATAATTACGTTTGTAACAGTCTGTTAACATAATGCCGCAATTAAGGCTTTATACGGATAATGTATATTGGGGTACGATACCGAAATTGGAGTATTATGCCTATTTTCTAAATGAATGCCGACATTGGGGTATACTAGTACTACGGATAGTGATATTGGACCATTATATATATATATATCGGACCATATTATGCCGATATTTGGTAAAACTATACATAAAAGTCTCTATTCAAATAAAATTTTAAAAAAGCAAAGTAAAACTTTTTAGAAAGACAGTTAACGGTAGTTAATCACGTGAACTTCCATCAGGTAAGTGAGGCCGGATGATCCAAAGCCTATAGTATTAAGATTCAATGCTGATTTTGGCGTCTTTTGCTTATGCTGATATTACAGCAATATACAGTCGATATTAGAGCATTATGTAGGTACCGATATTTAAAAAAAATGTCCGATACCGATATTTGACCATTATACCGATAATGAAGCATTACGCCGATATCGGAATGTAATTAATGTACGTCTCTAATATCGATATTCGAGAGATGCCGATATTGGAACAGCATGATGGAATTGGGGGATTATTCCGATACCGATATTAAAGCATTATGCTGACATTGAGGTCCGGTAATGTAATATGTTGATATTTGAATGCAATAATGATATTGGATGGTATATGAGCATTATGCCGAATTCGGAATATAATTGCGATACCGATATTAGAGCATTTTTTATGCCGATTTTCGAGTATAATGTCGATGTAGGCCCTTGGTTTCCTTGTTTGTCATACATACAATGTATAATGATATGCAAGGAATCATCGTTTAAAACTAATGTAAATACAACATTTATGTTGTTATTGTAAGTAATAACGTCTTTGTATGTTCTCGTATCTTGTCTTTGTATGGTATTACTGCTACTAGTATATCATATATATGTTGTAATATGTGTAATATATAAAGTCCACCCTGCCTTAAGAAACACCTCTATACAAGGGCAACCTGCTTATAAATGCCAGTAGAATTGTATCCTAATTGTTCTTTATTCATATTATTTGAACATGTATATACAAGTCACCTTCCTATAAAGGCCACTTTTACTGGTTTCCTTGGATGGTCTTTATAAACAGGTTTGACTGTAATAATTACATTACAAGGCGTCTCTTATGATATTAATTATGATGTTTTATTACACAGGATGAGTGCTAGTGCCGGAGCCAAGCTAACAGATGATAACCCCATGCTTGCTAATCTAAGTGATCCCAACAGACCGACAAAACTAGCCGAGAAATACTCGGAATTATATGATAATGAATGGACGCATGCTTATGAAACGTTACGGAATCAATTTTATATGGAAGAAAAAGATGCCATATCTTCTTTATTAACCATTATTAAGGTAGGTTATATTTTTTGTATCATCTATATATATAAAATTTAAAATCAAATACAAACAACCAGTACGTTTTTCAATCACAAATCACAATACTTATATTAAGGTAAAACTTTTGAAAACTGGCAAATCAGGTTAAGCATTTTGACTTCTACCGGGAAAGTGAGGTCGGGTACTCAAAAAGGATAATCATTTCTTTTTTAGCTAGCTACTCTAGTCATAGTCATAACACTCGTAATTAAATAGCGTTTGTGCTGTAACTGTTTAAACTATCTAAGGTTTTGCAAACACTGTTGTTTCAAGTTCTTGGTTGGGTTGGTTGCTAGTGTTTTTCCAAGCACTTTCTTCTGCTTTAAATTATAAATTCAAGTTTGTCAGGTACCAATACGGTTTGTGATTTATATAAAAATTATGTTACCAGAAGTGATTTTTAATTAATTAAAAATATGTTTTCCTTATTTGTCGTTTTTGTACAGCGTGAACAAAGTGAACGTGTACATTGTTGTCACTTTCTTCCAAGATATCGAGCTTCTTTGCTATGAAATTATAAGATATGAGTACACCTGAAAATAGTGCGCCTGGTAAATGAGCGTGAAAGAAGTATATCTGTTTTATCGTGAGATATGTATTCTGAGACGGGTAATGCATTTGGTTACATATGCACATTTGGAATAAATTATCGAAATACATTTCGGAATCTAGTAAAATATTGCGACGGGATGCATCTAATAATTTCTGCAATTTGGCGAACTGATCTCATGTTTACAATAAAAAGTAGTCCGAGAAGTTTGCGTCCTACGATGTAAAATCATAACTTTTTAAGAAATGAACAGCAACGGCAGGTTGTTTAATTAATTCTTCGTGAAATCTGCGGAAATTTAAAATTTATTTTGAAGGTTATGATAACGTATTTTAATGTTGAGGCAATTGTGTCATATTTTAAAATGTTTATCGATTAGATTTTACTTTCGTGAAAGGGAGATAATTCGTACAGTGTTGTGTGTAAATTTCAAATACAGTCGTTTTACCAGTTCCGAACAGGGTTTCATATAAGCGCTGCTGCAGACGTCATCCACAAGCAGAGGAAATAAAATTTATGTGTGTGTAATAATACAAATGTTTACTGATTCCAAAATATCGACACCTGTCCTCAAAAACACGTGGTAGTATGTTTTCTTGAAAAAAGCATTTCCGTGATCACGATTTGTTTACATCGTTAAACTAGGTCACCAACAATCGGAAGCGGTTGAAGAAACACATTCAAGTAGAAGCATTGAGAAAGTTAGTTTGCGATTCCTTTAATTGAACGGGATTGAAATTTTAGATTATTCGGTAGTAAAAATTCGGAACTGGTAAACCAACTAAATGATCCAGTTATGCATACAACCGCTAGAATGTACCCCCTCATAGCGACGGTAGGATCTGCAAAACTCGACTTTCTCTCTATCCGAAATGACAAAACGATCGGGTACAACTTTTTTAAATTTTAATTACCGATTGTCTTTTTCATATATTTATGAAATTCGTTTCTTTTTCCAAAAAAAAAAAAAAGTCCGTCGGACTATGCATAGATCGACCCCCCCCACCCCCCCCCCCCCCCCCCCGAATTTTCGGTTATATTCTGTCTTGCCACAACACAATTTTCCCAACATCGCTGTACAACAGCACGACAGTGCTATGTTTAAATCTACATCCTGTTTTGTAACACGATTTATCTTTCTTGAACTGCAGAATTACGCCGAATCGGTTCTCCATATTACTGTAACGGGATGATTAATATAGAATCCCATGTTAAATGTTTAAAGTCTATTACGATATCAAACAAAATCATATAGTAAATAATAAATGGATGATTAATTCTTGTCTCTGAGCTGAACATAATTCTACAATATTAACGTGTATATTTCTCCTGACCGTTTTTGTCTTAGCAGATGTCGTCGGACACAATATAGCAGATATGTAAATTACTGTGAACCACTTTATGTTTGATCGCTTATTTATTTCAGCGAGATTTAATTTTACAAAAAAATAAGCATAGCTTTTTATTTTTATTTGAACGTTTTGCATTTATATAGAGTCCCTCTTATATAATTTTTAACGCAGTATTATTATAGCAAAAAGTTCAGACCAATGAATCTTTCAGTTTAGATCTAAAAGTGTCCACAGTATCAGAGAAGCTAGTTTATATTGTTGTACTACCTAATAATCAAGGTTCAAGTAGATTTTTGTCAAATACAAACATACTAATTCATGTCCGAATCATAACCCAGAAGCAAAGTATAAAACTTTGGAACTGAAAGTTAAGTTAAACACGTGAACTTCCACCAGGGAAGTGAGGCCGGGTGCTCCGGAAGGGTAAGCACCTCCTGTTTTGCTAGCTACACCCGCCACGCGTGTAATTAAAATTGTGTGAAAGTAACATGGAATTAAGGGACGTCAAATATATTTAGAGTAATCTTGGCACAGAGGCATCAAACTTATAAACAATACATGTGACTCCATTTTATTTACAGAAAAGTTTTACATTTTGCCAGTCTCTTGCCAGTAGACAAAGTGATGAGATATTTAAAGTCCTCTTGTTGTTACATATAGATGGTATAGCTGAACCAGTAAGTAAATACATTATAAATACACATCTGCCCCTTTTTTGTGACATTAATATGTTAATTTTAGTGCAACACCCGAAAAGAACAAAAGAAAATAGTTTCATTGATTTTTGTAATCTAAAGTAATGGACAAAGTAGTCCCGTAATTAACTACCTGTTTAAAAGTGCGTTAAGTAGATATCACATTACCAAGCAATAACAAAAAATATTGAAATAGTCGTAATTTCGTTCAATTTCAGATATTAACACAGATTATCTATCATTGTATTTTACTCTTTGTATAACATAAGAACAAATAATAATGATTTAAGTTGACTTGAGTTGTGTAATGGTGTTTAACGTCCCAGTCAATATTATTTCACTTATATCGAGACATCGCGAGCTATAGGCGAAAGTGCAGAAATGTTGTCTGTGCGTTGTGCTGATGGCATTATACAACAGGGTTCTTTATTGTGCCAAGTCTACCGTGACACTGGGCTTCGTTTATTTTAAGTTCCCATCCGAAAAAACCGTGACATTAATTTCGTAATGCCGAGTGCTTGGCGAAAGAACAGTCACTACCCACTTGGAATCATGTCTTGGGTCAGACCTGGCCCGGCTTCGAACCCACAACCTCCTACTTACGGAGCGAGTACTCTACTAACTGAGCTACCGCAGTGGTAAATAATAATGATTTGAGATATTATTTTGATTTGTGTGTTTTAAAACGTGTATATGAATGTTAATAATGTACTGTAGGGTTTCAAGGAAGGTATGCAGAAGATTTCCAAAGAAACTAAGAAACAAGTCAAAGACATACGAAAGACGGTAGCTCCGGATACTGTAGCAACAGTTTTAGGGGTATGCATATACATTTATATATTATCTTCAGCAATGTTTGTATGTTTCCAATAAATATCTTAATTTTGACTTGTGTCTTTAAACCTTTTTAGCTTTTTATTTACATTTTCAGCAAAGCTCAAATCTAGTCGACTGCTATGGTTAAATATTTTTTGTTCATTTCAATGAATGATGATTATAGTAAATAATCTTACAAAAAAATTTGTGAACTTTCTTTTTGTCCACAGCACTGAAGTGTTTCAATAATAATTAAATATCCATAATGGGACTTGTTTTCACTTTCAGTGATTTTCAATGTAATACTCTTGCCTTTCAAGTTTTGTTCAACTTGCTTAACGCCGAACTCGTAGGTGTCATATTGTCATTACATTAATTAAAACACGATTTAACACAACAATAACAAAATCCAGAAAAAAAGTATTTAAACACCTTTCGGACAGCATGGGAGATCGTTGTATTTATAATCTTGTTGGTTGAATATTAAACAATGGACATAAAGAACATGTGTTCATTGTATGGAGATGAAAGCTATGGTAGATTTAAAGTTTTAAATGAAGATATTTTGAATTTATTAAGTATATGATAAATAAATTGTTTCTGGTTTAGACTACATGGTTCAGAATTCTTTATCACTACCGACTATCAAACGTGGTAGTGCATTTTTAATTAACTGCTATTATAAGCATGGAAAAGTTTTAAAGTAACTAGATGGACATCTCCGAATAAACTGCAACATTATATCAAAAGTGCCCTTGGTTGAGGCAAATATGGAGAATTGTCTTTCCGAGGGAACGTTATCTCCTGACCCTTAACACGAGACCTGAGGGAATATTATCTCTAGAGCCGATACTTGAGGAAGATAAAGTTCCCAAGGGGAGACAATTATCCATATTTCCCTCAACCAATGGCACTATTTACTTTATTTACTTTATCATACCGAAAATAGACGTTTTATCTTTTGCAATCACTTCTGGATCCACATATTTTGCAAACCTGTTCGTCTTCTTTTTTTTGTCCGTATATCCACCCTTTTCAGTTTTTTTCCCGAAGAAATTATCCCCTTGATAATGATGAATTGTAAAATTGAATTTTGGAATGTTGACATCTAAAAAAGGGTGTTTGGGTGTTCCTGACAGAAAGAAGGGATATACAGACAGAAGTAGGACGGTCATTAACAGTCGTCATAAGTTTCCATGTCTAGCGGTGAATATTGCAAGATCCCATGGCAAGGTTGACCGCTGGTTTAAACATTGTGAATTGTTTCATACCACGTGATTAGAAAATGACCAATAGTAGTTTGAGAATTTTCCGTGAGGTATAATATTTTTTTATGATTCTTAAAAATTGCCTTTATGTCAATATTTCAGCTATACCTAAGCAGTGAAACAGAAAAGACACTTACAGATGATCAGATGCAGGCGTGTGAGCCATATATAGGACATTGTGTACAACTTTGTTGGTTGATGTGTGTTCAGGATCCCCCAGTCAATATTTCATGGAACGTAGAATCAGGTGCCAAATTTAACAGTGACTTATATAGACACTATACAAAAACAGGTTATACAGTGGACTTTTTGGTTTGGCCTTCATTAAGATTACATCAAGATGGACCTTTGCTTTGTAAAGGTGTAGCTCAAGGGAAGTGAAATTTTGTGATGAAACATGAACATAAAAATTACCAAAGTGATAATATTTACACACGGGTTTTTGTGTTTCATTGGATGTCCTTGCATGAGGTAGTTACTACTGACATGTCTTGCACTGAAGGTCTGGCCAATAATGAAGTAGTTTAAAGGAAATATACAGGAATGAGTATTTGAAAAAGACATGCACGACATCTAAATGATCTACGTCAGAAATCGCCTTCGTACCTGGATTCATAATACCTGAATATACATCTCATTACACCGCTATATTTGTTGCAAAGGCGTTTCGGTTATCAGTAAGCAATCGTGAATTTATCAAGCAAGATATTGAACATTTATGTAAAACAATATCCCCGAAATATGGTTAAGGTATTCGTCGTCAACATAATTGATCATTTATCATTAATTGAACAAAAGCAGCTGAATAACATGTACACATTCACTTTTCAATCGACAGGAAAACTAATACATTTATATTCAATTGCAATATGTTTTTGCATTTTTTTCAAAATATAATTGTACCGTTATAAATGTTACACATACGGCGGGTAACCGTGAAAAAAGGAGATAGTTTGGTTAATGTGATTACATGTTCAGATTGCATTCGTTTTATTTATAATTTTTTGCTTGGTCAAACGGTTATTATGAAGTACATGTTAAACTGCTGCGATTTCCTATATGTCACTGGCGTAATGTGAATGAATTCCAGAGAGTAAACATCTGATGTTTTTTTTCATTTCCAGTATCATTTATTTGCAATAGTTTAAATATAGAAATTTCATCTAACGTCAATTCTACATTTTTATTATTTCCTTCTTCGGAAAGGTTTTTTGTAATACAATGATTACGCAAGATGATTTAAAGTCAGAATGTATGACGGTTGAATGGAATTTCTTTCGAATGTTTCCAATAGAGAAAGCCGGACCGTCTTAAACATATTGAGGAGTAAAACGCGTATATTCGACGATTCACATAAAACATTTTAATATTTATCATGTGATATCATTGTCTGAAATATGACATTATATTACGACAAAACGTTTTGGTGCTATTTTACTGAACGACTTCATTCAATTGAAACAAAATCAACACAAAATGTTCTAATCATTTGGTCTACAACTAATCTGTTATCTAATGTTTGTTTTTCTAAAAGAAAATTGATAATACTGCTTAATTGCGACGTAATTGATGAACTTTTAATCACAAACATGCAGTTGTATTAAGAAGTGTCTTTCTTTATACCTTATTCTACGCAAACCTTATTTTTAGTTCATATGTACGAAGCATGGGTGCCTAATGTTAACATTTAGGTCAATAAATGTTATAATTTTAAGAAGGTTAAGAGAACTTGTACTGTGAACATTAATGTCCGAAGTTAACATTTTAATAAATAATTGTTAAGGTTATTGATGAAAGGTTTTTGATGGACGAAATGTAGTACGAGCTACGCTTTTTCTGACATCTTTTATTGTTACTTAACACTATTTATTACAGTTATTTTGTCGGGTGTAATCATTACCAATCACGGTGCCAAGGATTTCAACACTATCTAACATTAACATGAATTGGTTTTTAAAACGTTATTGTTTACTTCCAGGAAATGTTTAATATGTATACTACTAATAAATCAATTGAAATATGTAATTGTCTGCATTTTGTTTTTATGCCAAGTGGCCATGGCTGTTTGTTCTATCTGTACTCTGTGATGTATTCCCCTAAAAAGGGTATTTCCTCTCAATTTGCTCCAATCAAATATTCATTAACAATAAGTGACGCTAAATAAGTATTTAAAATATCATTTAATTGTGTAATTGTCAGAAATATAGTATTGTCTAAATTTGCTGGTTAAAATTTTCAATTCTTCATAAAATAACGTATTCTCGTTCATGTAAAGTATTTCCTTGGCTGAATTTGGTAAAATATTTTTTGGTCCTCTGGGTATCTTTTCAAATGTCGAAGACAATTTGAGTTTCATAATTTTGGACCAAGCGCTACTAATGAGGAATTGTATTCCGAAACAGCCGTTATGTGCTGTAAAATTAAAACATATAATATGTAATTACCATTAAACATTTTCATTTTTCAATAATTTAAATGTCACGAATCTGCACAACAAGACAATAATGTCGGCTTTATTGCCGTTGAGGGAATAAGGGTTAGTGATGTTCTAACAGGAAACTTAATGAACATTAAATATACAGAAAAGAAAAGAAAAATGATAAATAAGCTTAGCAAAACAAATATCAACCAAAACTTTTATCATCAGTTTGATTGGTGATCTAGTTAGAAATTATGTATACAATTTGTCACATATGCATTTGTTTGAAAAACAATTTACTGTTACACAAACAATTGTGACTGATATATCTCTGTTAGTAGACATATAATGCATGTTAAGGACTAAAACCTTTCTTGCACATTAGTGTGCAAATGCTTGAATTAATTTTGAATGAAGCCTAGGATATACGTGATAATTTTAGAAACAGAATTGTCATTTACAATATATAAAAATGAAAATGGTAGATTTGTTTTATTAATTTTACTCATAACAAACGAAATCAATTCCAACTTGATATCCGGAATAGTCAAAAAGGACATACAAGGCGCCATTACGGTATCAAAGGTCGTTTATTTATCGCTCTACTGGTTGTCCAATTCCCGGGCCAGATAATGAGGATCTCTACTGGATGTGAGATATTAGCTTCCTCTTATACACGTGTTTGTATTTTAAATCAGTCGGCCGTATATTAAGGTTGGCGGAGGAAGATATACCTCATTAATCAGCAGTTATCTATATACTTCGATGAAAGTTTTCAGAAAAATAAATGACATTCATGCCACTTCTATCTGATGATTTATTATATTAGATTCCAATACGGAAGCGATTACATCTTTAATCATATTTTGTCAATAACATGTCGCCATACTGAACTTTAATTGAAAATATGAAAACAAACCCCATTTCAGGATTTGTTCATGTCCACAGTTCCTATCTGTCCAGGATTTGTTCGTATTCACAGTTCATATCTGTCCACAGAGTAATGTTATCTAGATAGCAATTTAATTTAGAACTTTACAGCTGTAATTATGCATTCAGCAACAACCCAAGCAATTCGAAAATAAAACATAGACAACAAGCAAAACAAAAACACACGATAAACACTCATAAGATTAAGACAGAATAGTTAAATGGACTATAATGACAAACTGGTATTGATACAGTTCTGTTGTCATGTAATTACGCTTTATACCCCTCCATGGTTTATGTATCGTTGATATTTTGTCACGATTTATGAAACATTTCTATCAAATCAAAACATACCAATTCATGCTTAATCACAACGCCTAAGCAATAAGTTCGGACACTGATAAATGAAATTCAACAAGGGAACTTCAATCAGAGGCTGGATGTCCTGGAAAGACAAACACCTCTTGTCTAGATAGTCATACCCGCCACGTGTAAATCAAAATTAAAATAAAATATCATGCAGCTAGGGTACTTCAAATCTTTAACTGGCTTTTTTATTCAAAATTAGGCTGGTTTAGAAGTGTGCCTTGTTGTCAAGGTTTATGATGTCGTATAGCGTATCAGAACATCGATTCAAAACCGACATCTCGTAAAGATTCCTGGACCGTGTGTTTCACAATGATCTTTAAAAAAAGTGCGAAGATTTATTCTGCGCTGCCAATGTACACAACAAATAAGACAAATCTCATGTGATATCTGACATGATCAAGATTGACATTTTAACATTTATTTTTTTATCAACAACGTTACAAAATTAATTTTAAATGCTATTTTAATAATGATTGGGAAAACACCTAAACCTTTGAAACTGTATATTCTAATTCTTCTAAATCTAATAGTTCTCGTTGAATTTTCTTCAAATCTGATTGTAATTTCTTTATTCTTTGGCGTCTTTCATTAGACAATAACGTGTCAATAGTTTGTAGTCTTGTTGGAGGCTTATCGCCCTTTGGTGAATCAATGTCTGTAACACGACACAGTGTGTCGCTAGATTTAGAAGATCCTCTTATATGTGATGTTTTGTTCCCTGTCCGACAAAACATGGTGCGAGTGACGTTTGCGATATGCAGACATTTTCTTCATCCTCGGACACAGGTGTGACTTCAATATGCCACTTTGGAGCAGGTAAATGATTCCCAGTTGGGTTATCAACGTTGCTGAAATCATCCACTGAATTTTGGGCGTCTGAATATTCGGAGCTAGATTCCACTATAGTAGCTTCTTGCTGGTGTTTGTGTGCAAAAGGAGCACTGCATGTCTTTTCTAACCTCCGTCCTTTTGGAATAGGTCGAATCATTGCGCTCAAAGGCGACAAAAAGTCATCACTTTTCACAGGACTGAGAGGTGATTGAGGATGTAGTCCGGTATATTGATGCCTTCGTGATGGCGAACGAAAGCTCAAGGAACGTCCTAAACCTGTTATTTTCTTGGCTGTAAGAGTTGCAGCCTCCACAATGCTCATTCGTCTAGGTGTTTTTATTTTTGGCATTGTATATGAGGGACCTAAAGCTGCATCATCTGAAAGTTCATCGGAAACACCAAGACACACTTCACCTCCATCTGATATCGAATTCCAACTAAAAAACAAAGAAGTAAATTTGTTGTTTATGCAGTGTATTATTCATGATGGTTATAATAAATATTATTCTTACAAGTATCATAATCAGTTTCTCTGATACATTTTACATGTATGTTTTATATGTGTAGTTTATAAACTAATGAAGAAAGAGAAGAGATACAATGGCATCGCATCATATGTAGTGTTGCCAACATAGGCTGCAAAATTCCATACATCTGATTATATTATAGTGAATAAATTATTATAGTTAAAATGCCTAATTCCTTTTCGAAATAAAATGATATTTTTTATAGGTTATAGAATGGTTAAAATAATTGTTTTAATACAACTACCGTGTCTTTTTATTGCAAAAAACCCTACAAATCCACAAACACAACACTCGAAAAATAATAACGTTTTATCACTTCTTCTCGAGAGTTGGTACTCCCTAATATGTAACCAACCTGTTATTTTGAATAATGCCGTGTTAGATATAAATATTTTGATATAAAGATATTAATAATGATATACCTTTCAAAGTCTTTATGCTTCCTTCTTTTTATCGATGGTGTTGGGTCTACTCTTGACTCAGGTAAGAGATAGAGCAGCTCGTCCGTTATTTTTGGATAAGGTTGTAAAGGCATTTCTAGAAGTCTTTCAAGTCTTGAAATTTCTTGATCGAGCTGAAAATAGATTATATATAAACATTACCAGGATATTGATGATGCTTAAAAAGCTGTATAGAATAATTTCCAAAAGTTCAAGATAATCAACTATACGTTTTCTTACTGTGTTTGTTGTCTCAATTACTTTGAACTCGACAGGAAGACATGACTATAGTACTTGAGATATAAGACGTATGACATCAAGATTGTTAATGGACATTATCCTAATATCTTATATTATAATGATGCTGTATCTGAATAGCTTTTTGTGTTACATCATGAGCAAAGCTGTTAATGAAGAAGAAATGTTGTCAATATCACTCCTTCGCATTACAAAAAATATTATGTCTCAATAACTTATAGGAAATGGTATTGCTAAACCCTACGGTATACAAAAGATGAATAGTTGAATATTTAACTATAAACATTTCTGCAAGTTGTTTTTTTAAAAAGGAATCGTGTTTATCAAAGTTCTAAATCAAATAGTTAATGACAAAACAAAAAAAGACAAGATTTAAGGCAGTTATAAATATAAAGGTATCAATTGATTATGCATATCAAAATAAATATTTTTGAATTATCACGTCATGAAACCGGTGTTGCAAACTCCTATTGGGCAATAAAAAGTGTATTTTATATGTGCCAACCCTTCCGAGGTTGCAGTTTTAACTTTGCTTTTGGGATTTTGATATGTCGAGAAGTGGCATGATTGCATCGATGCATGCATGATACACATACATCAAATGGCAGATTCAACAGAGGGTAAAAAATCTTGAATAATGTTTCTAATTCAGACAAACATATGTTACCTACCTCAACAATCTCTCGTTTATATACCCGGTTTTGCACTTCAGCCCTATAGTATTTCTCCCTTCTCTCGTCTACAACAAATCGTCTGGTCTTATCCTCAACCAAGATACCAGACGATGCAATTACAGGGTTACCATTCGATGTCACGATAGCATATATCTACAAAAAAATGTACAAATAAATACAAATATTAGAAAAAGTTAAATAAACAAAATCAATGGTTACAAGTCTATAATTCCAAGCTTTCATAGAGATGGTCTCTATTAGGTTACTTTTAAAACTTCATTGATTGTGAATACATTTACAAAAGCAACAAGACTAGTTCAAAAGTATTGTAAACAACTGTATAATCAATTGTTCTAAAAAGCATCGCTTGATATCATACCGCATACTACTAGCTATTACATGTATTTATATTAAATTATTAGTTGGTTTGACATAAGACGACAAAATCTTTAGAAAAAAATGAATTACGTAAATGTATTGAACATATATTCATGCAGTAACATGATATGTTTTCGTAGAATTGAACAAAATATTGGTGTGAATGTAGATGAAATATTATTAAAAATGATGTAGAACGAATATATAAAACCTTAATTAGTTTGACATGTGAACGGATGATGTAACAACATTCACTTTGGTTCGGATTTTGCAAGTCTATTTTAATTAAAAGGCCAGTGATGCTTATCCATATATTATTGCATATATCTTTAAAAGCAGTAATTTGGGATCGATTGTGATATCCATTTTATATCAAAACAAACTTAAGGTTACCATGTTAGCATTGGAAATAGTGCATCAATCATAAAAGATTCATTTTACCATTTTAGAGTACATTAATCTGGCTTTAGTATTTATACTGCAAATAATGATTTTAATTCAGTCGTGGTATTCAAATAGCAGAACTTGAAAGATATCCTCTATGAGCTAACACGTTATATTTCTAGTCGATAACTTCTGGCGTTCGTGTATAGCCAATTTGTGAAGATTCTGTCTCCAAACAAATAGGTGGAGCATAGAGACAGTGTTATTTTACTCCATATCTTCTGCCTGCATTTTGTTCGCCACTTATCTCGAAAACTGTTTCATAAGTCTTTAAGATACTTCACAAGAACAGATTTTTCGGGGAATAAAATATGTCATTGGCTATCTAATTTATGGACATGCACATGGTTTACAAGTTTGGGGTGACACCTTTGAAATGGTATTTTGTTTTAATTATTTAACTTGTTATGACTGATGATAATGCATTTGATTTTTTTATTGCAATATATTTATTTTATTCAGTTGATCATGTAAGAAAACATACGTACCTTTGGTCCGAACAAAAGACATAAAGTCACGGAAGTGGAAATCAGCATTAATGACGATTCCATTGTATAAGCAAGGGTTGGTTTATCTGACAGTATATTTGAGATCACAACCACTAAAGCACTCATAATGACAACGTTATAGACATTTAGTCCAATGTATTGTGAATCATTTAAGACAGGAATCTTAACATGTCTAGTCTCCCACGCCATGTATACTCCAAAAACAAGTAACAATCCTTTTACTGCATAAAATGATCCAACCCATTTGTCCATATGAAGAGAATGACACGTTGATAATTGATAAATATATAAGATATCCTTATCAACATCCGAAGGCTGTAAAAAACACATACAATAATAAGACAACCAAATGTCTAATTGTACAACGACATAGCATCATAAATGAATTTTAGTTCAAGAAAACATACATAAAATACATACATGTACTAGACGATTTTTGAAGTTACATGGTTTAAGAATTACCTCATCGAAACTTTGTCTTATCTTACTTAACATGCTAAACTTCTACGAATAAAAAGGGAAAAACTTAAACAGGTTACAATAAAAAGCCATCTTCTGATCAACCTCTTTGTTCCTTATTTTAAATAATATTTAAATAATTTTTGATTTGCACATGATTACTTTAGAATGTCGGACTAATTTATGATGCGAGTTGGGAAAATTTCCTCGAAAGAATTTTGTAACGTCCACAATTAAACTTATATATAAGGGAAATCATTTAAATTGCTAAAAAACAGTATCTAATTAATCTTTTACTGGGGATAACTCTACATGATAAGTGACATTTACCTCTACTGTTAAATTTGATATTCTTCTATTCATTGGATCAACAAATACCCATACCAGTACTATTGTGGAATCCAGCATCAACAACACACAGATTATAAACATAAGCTGTTTGTCCTTCAACAGCTGAAAATAAGCAAATAAATGAAATATAATTAAATTAACTATAGTCCTTATGTTCACAAATTGAGAATTTACTGAGACAACATGCATTGAAGAAAACCCTTCAAATCACATTTTTATACTACAGATTTTATTATATCTAATTATATTATGGTTTTCTCGATCAATCACTTTTTAGAATCTGTTAAACCCGGAATTTCCAAATTCCTCCGAAACAAGGGATTTATAAAGATTTTAATAGCTTAGTTTGTTAGGCATGCGCAATATATGTAATATAAAGTAGATACAACATTGGCAACCTATAACGCCATACAAACATTAAGTGTCGAATTACACACATACTTTTTCCATTGAAAGGACGTTTGTGAAAAATAGAATTAAATATTGTTATTCTTCATGGCAACATCTCTGATGATATTTCAAACAATACTACTTACGCATGGTGTTTGAAATGAAAATAAAACGCAATATGAATTTTGCCACATCAATATCACCTCATTATAAATAGGGACGGCATTTAATGCGGAGCACGTTTTAACTTATGACGTTGACATGTAGACCAAACCATAGTCTAATATACACCATCACAATATTATTGATAAGTAGGATGTATCTGTATCCAACATTACCCTAGATATAGTCCCTTGTTCCTTTCATTCCCAATTTTGATCAAATATATGATGGATGAAGCTTAATAAACTGGAGGTGCTTACTCTTCCAGAGCACCTAGTCTCACTTGTTCGTGTTTTAACCTTATTTGCGAGTTTCAATTTTTTACATTGCTTTAGGATTTTGGACATGGATTGGTATGTTTGTTTTTGATACGTATGATTTAACAGCAGAGCCACTAACCACTTAGTGGTTTTTGCATCATACCTTCCATCCCTGGTGACTATTTTGTCATCGTAAACAGAGAATAGAAGTGTTATTGTCTCTATAGATGTTAGATAAAACGAGTTACATTACTGACCTTATTTTTCACTAGACCGTTGTGGGCTCTTGTAAAAATCTGATGAACACGATAAGTTTTTGTAAACATAGCACCAAATGACAAAGAAAATCCAGCAGCAAACAGGAAAGCTCTTATCTGAAACAAACACATTTTAGCAAATAGTGCATAAAGAATATGTAGCTAATATTTAAATATGATGGAAATATAGCGAAAGACTGTTGGGTGTTTTAAAATGTTACAAAAGGTAATAACATGCTACGAAAATCGTTACTTTATTAATGCTGTTTTTTCGTGAGTTTTTACTAAATGTCTTAAGAGATGGAATATTAACAATTTCATTTGGAGTTAAATTCCAATATTTCTAAATTACTGGTTCTAAAACATTTAACAATCAATCAAATTTAAACTATGATGATCAATAATCCATACAGCTGTATAACAGTATACAACATAACCCTGTGCCTACCTTATAAGCAGAAACAATATACTTATCGTTTAAGACATCAAGAAGATTGATGCGAGGTAAAACGGATATACAAAACTAAAATCCATCTTGAGCAAATATAAAATGCATATTCAATTAAAATTCAATTTTTCTTCTGGTGGATAACATGTCTACTTACTGTACAAATCACAGGATAGAATTCTTCTTTGAGACGTTTGTCATCTAGACCTAACACTAATACACCACCATACACAAATATACAACCGCATAAAGCAACGTTGTTTAGGTTTGGACTGGAGAGTTTTATATACCTAAAATAAGGAATATGTTACTACACAAGCATATGTCTTTTTTTAAGTCAATAATATATAAAATTAATGAACCCTTAACAATAATCCAATGATCGAAATACACTATTTTCTAAATTCCCTGCCAGTGAAAATACAAAAATCTTCAAAACTTGGATAAATCCCTCATGTAAAGTATTCCGTTAGCTAAATTTGGAAATTTTGATAAATCCATAAAAAATTGATTTAAATTTTAGTCTGGGTTCTGTTGATGGAAAATTGTATTCTGTATTGGTATAATATGTAAATTAAATCATGAATGAGCCCTAACCACATGATTCCAAGATATGAATGAAGGAAGATAATATTATTTGAACCCAAATCAAGTTCTTAAATAGAATTTTAAGTGCATACTTATTATGAGTTCTATTAATGCAATGGTACGTGTAACTGAAAGCATTACAAGAAAACTATCTTTTTATATTACCATTGCTTAAATTTCAAGTCAGGTTTTAAACTTTCACAATTCCATATAAATAAAATTCATTACTTAGTCTTTATCGAATAGACTACATTCTATAGCATACCTCAGTTTTCTATGATACAAATTGAAAGCCAGGAACGATACGGAGGCAATGATACCAGCTAATGAACAACTGCTTATTATGTAAAACACGTGGTCATCTATTACTTTATTGCGTAAAACTTTCACTACTTGGTCTCTAGGTATTCTATCACCTGTTAAAGATTAACACATTTTATAGATATTAAGATGACACGAAAGATAAATGCTATAATGAAGAGAAAAATACTAATCAGAGTCTATATGCAAGAAAAATAACAAATTACTCGTTCCAGATCAAGATAGGTAAATTCCAATCTCGTTGTCAAAAACGTTCCACATATTAAATAACTGACCACTCCATCGGAATTTTCACGATCTGAAGCTTGTTGTATATTTTCTTTATTTATTACCAAGCTATGCCGGTTTTATAGCATGTGCATTATAAATATATTTACTATACAAACCTTTTGGATATTTTACATGCACTTATATTATCATATTTGATGTAATTAAAACACATAATCGTCAGTATTTCAAAGCCTCTTTATTAACTATATTATCAAAATACTATAATACTGAACATAAAATCGAAATATTTACCTTGCCACATAACTTGGACACATTCACTACAGTTGAATTTAAGTATTGCTTTATCTGGTTCATACATAGCAATTGTCTCCATCTCACCACCTTTAAACAAAGAAGCAATAGCTCAAATCAGCAAGACATATAATTACCTTTTAATAAAACAATTAAAATATCAAATGTTAATCACAATTTGTTTTGCCTATTTTAATCTGGTGCATGTTTTAGATATAAGATACCAATACTTGTTCAAATAACAATTCCAAAAAACAAAGTAAAATTTCATATAGAAAATTATAAACATGAATTCGTGAGACCTAATCCTTTTGAAAATACTAATATCGCAATATCTTTACTATTGATGGTTCGATTAATAGACTGAATCCTGCATCTTTTACCTACCTTGATTCTGAGACAAAACTGCTATCCCTCGTCTGTCTGGTCCTTTAAATGATACGGGTCCCTTTGACAAGAAAAATATAAAGTTAATGCTACGAAAATATAGTGTGTTTACTGCTTATATTTAATCAAATACAAACATATCGGTACATGTTGAAATCACAAAAAATCAAAGCAAAAATTTTGAAAAAACGGCAAATAATGATACCAATGAGAACTTTCATTAAAAATATGTAATGTACATAGTACAGTGTACACATATTGAATACAATTAGACATTAAGAACATTATTCTAATGGAGGATGAACAGAAAAATGCATCATACATGTGGCAATTGTTCACATTCACAATTATTCAAAACTAAAAGTGTTGATAAATTTCACCTACCGACAATCCTTTAAAACTAAGTTTTTCCATAATTTTAAAAAGTTGCCCAGTCGTTTCTTTGCCGTTTGCATACGTAAATTGTTCTAGGTCTACAGAAGAAGAATTTTCTGTGTTTTTCTGATACAGGGCAGTCCTGAGGGTTAAGGCAATAGTCCACAATGTATCATAGGCACTTTTGGCATACGGGCTCATTGGCATTGTACCATTTAATTGTTTATAATCCTTTACGAATTTTTCTACACTCTGTGAAAGGAGAAGCAACAATATTATTATAATAATAATTATTATTATCATTATAGGAAAATATTATTTTATCAGTAAAGCACGAAAATAAAATGAACTCCATATAAAAACACAAGTGGTGCACATAAGACCATTGTTTTAAAAATCAAAATACATTGTCAGTATTGTTGCATTACCTTAAAATACATGTTCATTAAAACTTAAACATTTTTCAGCCAAATTAAATGCTGGGTTTAACAGTCAAATGTGTAGCGGCTAAAATACATTATGCTCGCAAATTGTCGGCATAATAATCTGCATATACAAGTTTTTTTACGGAAAATTGTTAATATCCATACATTTTATCATATTATATTAAATGAAATGATTGGATTTGCTTACAATATTTGTGAAAGACATTCCTTTTCCATTTAAAGCATTAAAGCTAGCAACAGTAAAGTATCCTTCCGCGGCAAGTCGAAGCTGTTCTGTTGAACAAGAAGTATCGTTGACAACTTCCCACCACTTTTCTACGAATTCACCGATGAACATCCACACATATCTAGGACCATATAATCCAGCATTATAAGCCTGTGTAAGTAACAAGGTATTATGTTACATAGTACTTCTAAGTAAGTATACACTATTATAGTTGAATTGATCTATTGCAAATTAGGACTCAAACATCTTTGTGCAGTTTTGTTTAAAATGGAAAACAGAGTGCGGTTGCAGGAGATAACATGTTCATTGTTAATGCCATAAAAAAGAAAGCAAGAAAAACGTCGCAAAAATCCAACCGCACACACTTATATCAAGCACTTGCTTAACACACAAATTCAAACCAGTAATTTTAAATATATCTACTTTTGATGGACGGGTTAAAAGGGCGCACAGTAAAATCGTTTAACCTAACTTGTCAGTTCCAAAGTTTTTACTTTGCTTCTGGATTGTGATTCGGAAATGGATAAGTATGTTTGTTTTTGATTATTTTAATGCATTGTACCTTAACCATCAGCATTTCATTGTTTCCGTTTTAAAACATCGTTGCTTAATCATCGGCACTTTTGGCATACGGGCTCATTTATCTTCAAAATAAAACTCCGAATATTTTAGATAAACAACTACATTTTGTATATTCTATGAGTATTTGTTTGTAAAGTTACATCTAACAAAAATCCAAATGACAACAGCTTACTGTTTATAGACCATGCATGTACTAATATGCCCCGTGAAAAGCACTCCAATTCCCACTGGATCAATGTGATTTGCAATAGATCAATTCTATTTTTGGTCTTGTAATTTGAAAACAAATAAATAAATCTTTTTTTTTCTTTAAAAGAAAAACCTTTTTTTAATTTAAACAATGATTTGTATAACCTTATTTTAAATACACGTTCAGTTATCTTTTTATTTTTTCAAAATGCCTCAAAAATTTTAAATACCATAAAATACATCAAAGTTCAGATTATTTATTATTAAATATTATTATTATTATTATTATTATTATTATTGCATTCATCTATTTCGGTTAGAGTACAATCAAAATGATGTGCCCTGCTTATTGGTTTACCTACAAAGCCCGAGGGATATTATACGAATCACAGTACCAAATCGGGTGTACGTCGGAAATGTAAACAAACCTCACACAACACTTGCCTAGCAGCAATCTCCGAGAACGCTCCAATAATAATCCTGGCATCCTCATCCTACAAATCATATACAGAAATAGAAAGAATTAATAGATTAATTAAGTGAGTGGACAAAAATATTCTGAAACCTACTTGATTGACCACAACTACTAAACATGACCCTAATAATTTACAATGATGTTATAACGTGAGTACTAATAACTTACAATGATGTTATAACGTGAGTACTAATAAGTACAATCCTGCACGAAGCATAAATCCTAGTTATTAGTAGGGTTAAGGTGATGCCCACGCAATAAGACTTTTGTGTGTTTTCTTAGACAGTGATTGTATTACTTGAGACGTAAGATTAATTCCTTAAAATTGCTACAGATAATACTCCATTGAGGTTGCTGCAAAGAAAGAAAGAAAAAAGTTAGAAAGAAAGATAAGATGTGAGAAAGAAAGAAAGAGAGAGAGAGATCACAGATTCACTTTTATCATTTGTCTCTATCCAATGACCGAACTATGTTTGCAGCATTGAAAAGATGGTAGTTTAATACAGATTATTTTTAATTATTGCTTTAATATTCGAGTTTATTCTCGAGGAAAAGGCTTAATACCCATTGTGCGTGTTAACTGTAACACTAGCGTCTGATATTGATGTATATTTATGCTAAGTTTTATAAAAATGTATCAATAGATATAATGTAAAGGAGCGGACACGGTTTTACACGGGCAGACACACACATGTATCCCCCCTGAATATATATACAACTTAAACTATGTTTGCAGTGATAATAATGCGATATTAGGTTTAAATCCTTATCTGCATCTTATTATTCAGGTTATAAATGTTGCAATGACGTATTATAAAAACGATTCCTCAAATTTTAAAGGATTTCATAAACACGAGTAATTCATTTTTGTACAGGATATATTTTGGAAATTTGGAGATACTTTTTTTCAAACGATAAGTGTTATTTCAATCAAAAACTGAGAGCGTGGATAGTATAGATATATAGATATGGTGTTATATTCGTAGATGCCAAAGTTAAGGATGTATATCGAGGCGTTTAGTTCAGGGGTGTTTCCTCTGAGCACCAAGCAAAACTTCCGACCGTCGGAAAGCGAACTGACATACATTCTGTGCGGCATATTCGACCACTCAGCCACTACAAACCCCAATTAAACATTCATGCTCTTAAACATCTGTTATACAAACTTTACATTAAACAATGAGGCTATTAAACATAATTAAACATATGTTTACTGCTTCAAATCTTAAGACATTTTGGTACAATGTTTAAAGAATTAAGTACATTTTCTGTAATTGTCAGACAAGTATCTAATGCGAACTTCTGATAAGCGTGCTAACATTTGTTGTAAAAGCGATAAGGAAAAGGGTTTTAATCAACAAGCACTTTATATAAAGTTCACCATATGTTCCAAATACTTTGCTGCCAATGCAAATAGTAATTTGTGAATTCAATTAAATGAAATGGGGACTAATGTCATTAAAACCCACAAGAATGAATATTTTCCATGATTGAAATATTTAAAAATCGAGCAGAATGCGGAGAATTAAAACATTAATTGTGTAACTAAAATAAAAATCAATTTTGCATTAGCTTTTTCTACATTGCATTTTGATTAGAGCAAGAACAGTTCATGTACACTCTTGGGGATCGTGGGGCCGTGAATTTATTTCATTTTAGAATCTAATTTTAAATTCAAGTTGATAATAATCATTAATCTTTTCTTAAAGTTTAATCTGTCTTAAAGTTTGTTTTTAAATAGAAAGATAAACACCATTTACAGCTGCAACTTTTAAAAGTTAATTAAAGAAAACACACGCTTGATAACATTAACGCAATAAAAACTCTAGTTTAATTCTTAAAAACCTAAAGCTGACTGATGGTTCTATCTGTTATACCAGTAATTATCTGCACAACAGTCTTTCGATATTAGAGAAAGGAATCTGAGTTTAAATACGGCTTGCTTTGGCTATCATTCCTTAACTAAGCTTTTCCTAATTTTATATCTGGCAAATTTTGACGATCTTTTGTCGTTATAAAAATGAAAAGTTTCCACAAAATTGGAAAATACATGTAATAAGCTTAGAATTATCTTCATAATGACAGTCATAATATCTTGAAAACTTACTAAAATGTTAAGATTTTAAATCTGCCATATGTAAGTTAAGGAAAATCTTAGCTAAGAAATGATTGTGAAACCTGAATAAGAAGCTATAACATTGGTTAATGCCTTTTAAAACTCAAATGTGGTGTATTCATTTACACCCAGCCTCACTTCTCTGGTGGAAGTTCACGTGTCTAGTCACTTCCAAAGTTTTAATTTTGCTTCTAGATTGATATTCAGACGTGGATAAGTATGTTTGTTTTTGGTTTGATTACACATTTTTGGATATATTTGACGTCCCATAGTTCCATGTTCCTTTCACACAATTTTGATTGCAGCGTGATGGTGTGTAGCTAGCTGAACAGGAGCTTATTACCCTTCCGGAGCACCTGGCTTCACTTCCCTTTTGGAAGTTCACGTGTCTAACCTAATTGCTAGTTCCATTGTTTTTACTTTACTCTTGAATTGTAATTCTGACATGGATTAATATGTTTGTTTTTGATTACCACATAGAAAACTAAAAAATTTAAAGTCTAAAATAATATAGCAACAGAAGGAAAACCCTAGAGTTAGACTAACTGATACGGTTAATGCAGTATAATTACAAAGTCAGTGTTTATGGTTAATGGGTTACAGTCCTAGGGGATTGTTTATGCAGTCAATGATCTTACTACGTCAAGTATTACTCTCATTGTACAAACAATTTAATCATGGTGTGATTTAAGACAGGCATGAAAACGTTGTAAATTATCAGGCAACAAAGCGGGAGCAATGCCATGTACCATTCAAACATTGGGTTAAGAAGATCTTTCATTATTAACATCATGAGTGATTGAAATGTGAATGCGGTTTGGTTAGAGTCGCAATTGTTTTGATAAGTTTAGTTTTTATCACGGCGTCAACTGCTATCACGCCTATCGTGAAAGGTTCCAATGGACCAAGCTAACCATCAGTTTCACGGCTGCTGTCACGAGTTCAGGCATAACCCAAACGACCCAGGTTACATCACAATATAACATTGTCGTTAATTGATACTGTCGTCATATTATAATCAAAAGCAGTTATAGTAATACATGCCCAAATCACAATCCAAAAGCAAAGAAAAAATACAACTTTGAAACTGGCAATTCAATCTAAACATGCGAACATCCATCAAGGAAGTGAGACCGGGTGCTTCGGAACCTTACAAAAAGGTATCTGTTTTGAGATACTACGCATATATTATAACTTACTATTAGTGTTTTAATTTTAGATTTTATTTCACCTTCTTCTTTGGATCTGAAGGATATTGCTGTAGAAATAGAAATGTTGTGATGCTCCAATGCTTTAGATAAACCATCAATAGCCTGAATATAAAAGAAAAGACGAATAAACAAGTTGATACATATAAATCGTTTATTAACAACCTGTCGCATATTATCTTAACACACATGCATTTTTGTTCATAACCATAGGAGTGACCATAATGGTTTTTCTCGATAATTTTATTTAACATTTGAATTATTTGTGATCAATCACCCTGCTGTTTTATAAGATGCGCCACACATACATTTTAAATATACATAAAGGACATCTACTTATAAAGGCAAAATAAAAATTAGGTGAGCTGCATATAAAGACTATCTGTTCATTAAGATCTTGGTCTTACATACTTCATACTTAAGAAGTATTACTGAGCATATTACACCAGGATTCGGAAAACATTCGAGCAAATTTCATTGTAAAAATGTTTAGCAGATTTCTTGAGAAAAAATCTCAGGTGTTAGGATTTTCCTCACTGTTCTAGATTTGACACTTCAACATTAGTGGAATAGTTTCAACATGGCGTACATGTATGGCAACACTCCAACCATTCGACAAGTCACTGAGGCTGCTGTACCAACCAATTGATATGTACATGTATTAGATGTACGATTCAGTTAACTATGTATCACCAAACCCCAGCTAGATAAGACGTCATTTCTAGAATATTTATTAAGTAGTCATAGAGATAGCATTAAGATGAGAGTATTTCTATGTCGACAAAGGAAACCATTCATCTTAACTTGTAAAGTAACATCCAAATACCAAACAGTTGCTCCTACAGGAATCAAACTCTACTTAAATGATTATTCGAAACTGATACAAAATCCGAAGTGCTTGATGCTCGTTAATCTCCGTCATATTAAACAAATTTATTGAAATATTTCACATCCTGCTTTCACTCTTTACGTCAATACAGAAATTGATTATGCTTTCAAGCAGCAGGTTACTAATGATGTTATTTCTATCATCATGATTAATACATTCTGATTATCTCTATTTAGAGCAAAGAGCAAAAAGGTTATGCCTTATGATGATGACGATGATGATTATTATTATTTTTATTATTATTTTTACTATTATTATTATTATTATCATTATTATTATTGGAACTTTGGCTAAACTCTATATAAATACTGGTATTATAAAACTAATGCTTTGCACTTTAATGATTTTTTATGATATTACCTATATAAATATATATCAAATTAGTTATTCAAAAATTCATCAATTAATTCGGAATATATAGATGAAAATTCGTGAAAAAGAACATGTTCATGTTTATTTATAATACAGATAGAAGAAAACCAATATATTTCTATCTCCCATACACCAGATAAGAAAAAAACTATTATTAGCCTTATTGGTCATAAGAGCCTTAAGACCAAGTCGATCTAGACGAAACATTGAGGAAGGTCAAAGACGGCTAATGTACCTAGTTGCTCGAGTTACTGCTCTCTCTGTGTGTGTGTGTGTGTGTGTGTGTGTGTGTGTGTGTGTGTGTGTGTTACTCACCAGATAAAATATTTCAATATCTTCATACAATATGGAAACAACCTTCCAACCGAAATGCTGTACAAACAGACGTCTGGCGGGATTATTAGCAGAGTCTGTCGGAGCAAGTCGGAAAAACGTTTTATATTTCTCTCTTTCACTTAAAGCGGGTGAAGTAGATGCATAGGATACCTGAAATATATAAATGTACACGTGACTGTATTAAAATTGTATGTCTTTTTGCAAAGGAACTATAGATAATAACATAACTGGACTTGACCAGAACAAACCAAAACCAAAATATCCGCTGTCATCACCTGATACATGTAACTGGCTTCAATACAGGACATATAGCTAACTTCAGAGTTATATCATTTTACGATTCTCTGTCTTAAATATGGCGATATAACGGTTGACTGCAGGCATATTTTTTTGAACCGGTGTTTTCGAGCTAACGAGGACCCAAGTGGTCGAGCGGCCGAAAAGTTGTCGAGAGTGGACAGCAGCTGCCCAAAAGTTGCCAAGCAGTGGACAGCAACTGCCAAAAAAGTGCCGACTTATAGATAACGAAAAGCCAAGGTGAGCTGCCGATTCGGCACTAAAGTGTTAAACTTTCGACAGACCTGTACTGTACATGTCTTAATAGGACAGCTTATAGGAAGTTTAGACAGGATATCCAGATAATGAAGGGTAGGATATTCCTTGTGGAATAACCAGTGGGTAAATATAAACAAAACAAATACTTAACGGAATTTTTTAATATATTATTTAAGAAAACAATTTTTATAAACCTTGCTGTCCTTGAAATTTGTTTTTAAGCAACATTTACAGCGTACCATTTTTTGCGCGAAAAAAGTGTGTATGAACCTGCACACTTATATTTCTTATACATGTATAGCTATGGAATTTCTTATTTACACTTAAAGATTGAGATAAAGAAACAACACCTCATAAATACAAGGACAGTTTTAATTTAAAAATAAACCATTCTAACAAAAAACAAGCTTAGAACCAAACACTCAAAATTGCTGCCGAGGGTAAAATAAATGTGATGTAATTATAATTATTTGAGAAAAAACAACTCGGTCGGGAATTAGATTAAGAGTTATAGTTGTGAATTTTTGTGATTGCTTATTTATAATGAGCATTTTTAAACCATTTAATTATCTATGTGTCTTTAAATCAATTTAAAAAAACCCACATTTTTGCACTTAACGGTAATACTGTTGTGAGCTATCTGTACGAGAAATAAAGTGATAGCTAGAAGTGTAGTCGGCAGTTTTTAGCTCGATTTACTAAATTAAAAACGAAGTCAATAAAAAAACAAAATTAATTGAGTAATCATTGATAACGGAATATTTGACATTTACAATATCAGACTTCTACTATATCTCAAAACGGACAAAAATGTCAAACCCTCGAGTATAAGTTTTGATTCTATTAGCGGCTGTTCCTTGCGAGTCATTAGCCGAGAGCGAAAAATGCGACGAATCTATGCAAGATAAAAGAATATCACGGAATACTGCACAGACCCGCCGAAAAGTGTAACACAGAGGAAACGCATTAGCGCAGCACTTCTCTGCCCTTCGTTAGCTATACATTAGCAGCTTTTCGGCAGTTGCTATGTAACTCTAAACAACCAGCTTTTTGGCCATTTGCAATTCATATCTCTGCCACACGGCAGCCAAGCATCCACTCCGTCTTCTTTATTTATTTTTAAACCTTTCGACAGGTCTGTCCTGTACGAATTCTAGTTGTTTATTTTACCGGATTTGATAGCTTGCGCTTATATTTATTTGAATGATTTCTGCTATTTGGAATTACACAGGAGATGTATCAGACCTCGCATAAATACCCTGCTCAACAAATCTATCACCTAGAGGGAAATTAGTCTACTTATGTAACGTGACGAGAAATCATTCACTTCGAGGGTAATATAAATACATCAATACATTACACAAACATGATCAAAATAATTAGAGGAAAACACACATGAATGCATTAACACCGTAATCAAAACACACACAAATACACACACGTCTCTCACTCTCTCTCTCTCTAAAAAATCTATTTCCCTCTCTCCCTGAAAAAACTCTCTTGCGCTCTTCCATTGTTTCGGAGGAAAGTTTGTGTATTAATAAATAACATGTTAAAATAGATTACATATTCTTTTCCTCGTTAATGCAAGAAGATCAGGGAATCTGCAAATTTAAAAATAGAAAAGAAAAAGAAAACAGTATTAGAAGAGAAAATAACTTTGATTAAAACAAGGGAACAAGAAATATGGCGACATATTGTAAAGTCTAGTTGTCTGGGGTTATAAGTTAATGCAGATTCAAATTTAAATCAATGTGAAGTAGACATGTCCGTGTTATTATTATGCAATCTGCACTAAATAAATCGTTCAGTTTAATGTTCTCATGCATTCAATATCGCCATTAAGATAGTAGAGTGATTAGCACGTAGACTTGTTTTAAACATGCTATGACATTTTATAAAGTGACCGTGTTTTCTTCTACCAAAAGAATAAGTGTTTAAGATAGTCATTTCGACCAATTTCAAAATTCTGGGCTGTCGCTTTGGTCCCTTAAAAATTTGGATACGATTCTATCATAGTCAGCATATCTAAAGTAAACTAATTATTTTAACGGATAACATCTTGGTTGTGTAACGTTTTGGCACAGCTACATGTGTCATCATACACATTAAAAAAAGCATGTTCATTCCAATTCTATCAAATAGAGTTGAGGAGAAGAGCACAATCATCGACACAATGTACATGCTTGTCTTTAGTTTGTACTTAGACAAGCTACGATTGTTACAGTGCTATGGGACGTCAAGTCATAAATGTGTTGTTGTTGTTGTTGTTGTTGTTGTTGCTTAAAGTCGCATCAGGAATTGTTCAGCTATTCGCGACGAGAACTACGTTATTAATCTTTATGGATTTAATGTATGAACAAGCTCGTGTATATGCATGTGAAATGCGAGTGTTTTATGATCTGCCTTTTATCTAACATTAGACTAGTTTTTCTATCTGATTTGACGAAATACAAGTTTTATCGAACACGCATGATACAAAATCTTGTATCACCACACTGTGGTGATACAACATTGGCGGTAAAGTGCACGTGCACTTTCTCATTGTGATGTCACGTTATGTCAAATGTCAGAACATAGTTCAGTGGTTTTCTGTGTTAAAATGTATTTTTTTCACATAAAGTATTAATTTTTTATTATTTTAAATATCATATACACAGTGTGTATGTACAACCCTTCGTATCAGGTCTCGTCCTTTTTTTTCGGACTCGACCTGATACAGAGGGTTGTACATACACACTGTGTATATAATATGTATGTACCAGCGCGCACTCAGGGCGACTTTAAGTGCTAGCTAACTGAGTCAGTATGACGCAGAAAAGTGTATCACTCCCAAAGTCACATATTATACTGACAACGAGTGAACCCCTAGAGGCAAACGGCAAGGAAAATTAATTTTCAAATTAAAATTAGTGGTCTGAGCGGAACTCGAACTCACAGCGGCGAGAGACCCTGGATTTATAGACACCATAAAAAGTGAAGGATAATTTCTGCCAAATTGCGGAGGACTTCGTCATGACTGACTATATTTATGATACATTTTCTGCTAAGCTTGTTTTTCAGGACCATTTATACTATATGTATTGATATAGTTTGTAAAGTTTGACCTGGCCGTTTGACCTTTAAGTTCAATATTAAATTGGACTAAAAGTCTGTGTGATTTGCGATAGACAGCATGTTTCCTTACCAAAAAACCACCCGGTAATCAGCATTACTATCATCTATCCTTATATATATATATATCAGTTTTATATAGTCCCCGATTTACACTATGGATATGTCTGCTTGAATATTCAAATTGAAGGTCAAACGACCAGGTCAAACTTGACGCACTGTATATGCTGCTATGCAAAACAAAGTACACGTAGTATACGTGACACTTGACCCCCAGAGTTGAAGGTAGTATCCAAATAACATTTTAGTATGGAAAATTATACGCGCATATAACGAATTACAAACTAACAACAAGACGGTATATGACCATAAAATGTATATTGAGATATATGGAAGAGTAAACTACAGCAACATAAACTACAAAAATTTGAATAAATAGAAAAATGTATCACACGCATGTTAAGACTAGACCTATTACATAATTACACGCCCAGTAATGTCTAGATATCAATGAATTCTGCAATTGTTATTATACAGAAAATAATTTAGGTTTTTAAGCACACTGGTTCTTCATATCACACCAGGAATATATCAGATTTCACATAAATAACATGTTCAATGTTACATAAAAAACCCAATGAGAGGAAAATTAGCCTATTTATATAATGCAATGAGGAATGATACACTCCCAAGGGCAATATAACTACATTAATGTATAACACAAGCATGATTAAAATAATTAATCAGTGGAAAAACAAACATCAGAGCATTAATTCAGGGTCAAAGCACAAAGAAGCATTCCAAGAGACAACTTTGTGTTATAATCAATAACAGATCTTTTACTAATGAGTTTCATCATTTAAATAGAAACAGTTCAGGGGATGTTTTTTTCAAATGAAAAAACTGCCTCAAAGGAGATTTTTTTAAGAAGCTGTGTTTGATTTATTGCGGATTCAAAAAGCAAAACGATGGTAGGATTGAACTGCGCTGAATAGATTTTGTGTTGTACAGGCGACAAACAATGGTATGATTCAAACTGAATACATTGTGTGTTACACAGTTTGTCGGCAAATATAAGATAATTATCTAACTTTAAATTTAAAAAGAATATCATCGGGAACTTGTTTGTATTTTTCTGAAAAAAATCTTTAAGAAAACTACGTTCGCATAAGTGATATTTGTTAAATAGTTTAAATCTGGTCAACCTTATGGTACTTCAAGGAATATCAAAAATTTAATCAAAAATTAAATTCAGAATCTTAAACAAAACCAAACATACCAATCCATTAGAAGTCGGGAATGGAACATTAAAAGGTTCTGTTATTTACGAGAGTTTATAGCTAAACATTAATTTAATCGAAAATAAATACATATTTTAATGTTATCGCTTTTATCATAAGATAAGCAGGTTGCATTGTTGATCGTTTGTTGAAAAATAGATTACTTATGAATTGGTTTGAATCGCAATGTTAATGCAGAAAGGTGATATTTGGATAACTATTTTGTTTTTCAGTTGCAAGTTTTGAAAATTCATCATTTTGATCAAACTTGCCAGTTTTCAAAGTTTTAGGTTTGCTTTAAGAATTATGATTTGGAAAGGTATATTTAATAACTTATTCCACAGTCCTTCTTTAAACTATGCTTGGAAAAGAAATCGGTAAATGAAGCCGTGACGTTATATATAAAGTGTATTTATCTCGTCCCTGACAAAATGAATGATACTGAAGTTATCAATGTCATTTCTGGAAGAAATACTAACTGTCTGATTATACGGTATATTTCATTAAATCACTTATTTCTGTTTTCTTGTTTCGGATTGATTTTTGTATGAATATTTGATATTTTTGACAGAATTTATTAATAAGAAGCCATTTGAAGGGTCCTAATGTAAATACTGGGTTTGTTAGAGAAATATACTTGATTAGCTGAAATAGAAACGATTGCGAACACTTTTATACAATTTAATTGAACTATCTCATAGAATGATAAGCTCTTTTTCCAATTTATTTTGTGACCATGGTAAACCCGGTATAGAATTCTAAAGCGATATGTGCAGCTCCGCATGAAATGACAGTTCCGAAGAAAATAATTCCTGAGATCAACTCCATGACAGGCTGTCAAATGATGAAGTATTCATTTGTCTGAGTGAATAGCTTCTAAAATCTCCACGATAACGTGATAAGGAAGAGAAATAAGCAATGAGTGATATCGCTTCAATATAATGTTTATGTAAAACCAGAAAGACTCCTTGGTGTTTTTTCTCTCTCGGATGATTTAAATGATCAATATTAAAAGACGCATATCTATAATGAAACACAAGTTCTTGCGTACCCAGCTATGTAACATTGGGATAATTTAAACCTAAACTTATATGATGAAGTCATTAAAAATAAAATCGCATTGAAAGGAGTGAAGTAATGGTAGTTTTGCTGCAATTTCTCACCAGTCTAACTTCCTGTACTATAGTTTAAGGAAGGTAGAGGAAACAGAATTATCCGGTGAAAAACATCGAGTTTTAGCAAGCTTACTGACAAATCTTTTAAAATTATGTATTTTATAGAGGGATTCGAACCAGGGCGGTGAAACAAAAACTGAAGCTTAAGACCTCGATGTATACTTGTCGGCTACTACCGAAGATTCTCAAACGTGTATTTGAATACTGTCCCGTTCTTCGAGTCTATGATTATTTTGCCGCATTTATTACAAACCTATGGTTACATTTGAGTGATATTAACGCTTAGATAAGCAATTTAACGAGGACAATTTATTGTGCATTGATTTAAGCCTCATCAAAAAAATATATAGTTGGAATAAATTAACTAGTGTAACAGCATAAACAGAATGTTTTCCTAACAGAAAAAGCTATTTTAAATGCCGGAGCAAGATGATTTAAAAAAAAAACAGGTCTAAAAACCATTTCAAAAAAATTCCTCTGACAGACATCCATTCCTCCACCTGCTAATTTGAGTTAAACGCTGAAACACACACATCATGTATAGGAACTATATAGCTCCAAACATGCTCCATAAGTATGTGCTATGGACCTTCTTCCAATAGCCCCAAACAACTTCAACCCTTTCAACATACAAAGCGCCAATGCTCGTTAAAAACGGATTTTTTTAAAAACAGATATCAGACCCAGAGGCCCTCGCTGCATTGTGTGAGTTTAAAAACCAACAAGTGTTAAAATGATAAACTAATGGTTTTGCACCTGTATAAAAGTACACATCAAAACCAAAGAAAACCGGAATAATGCTGTTTTAACGAGAATTGACGATATGTTTAGAAAACACTGAAGTTACTTTCGTTTTTTGATTTCGCTAACCTTGACGGTATCGCAAGGAGACCCATTGCACTTACGAGTGCCTTGTATTTTTTCAGTATTAGCAGTATTTTTCAGCAGTTTATATAATTCTTAAATGTAGCTTTTGATATGTAGACAAGCTTAGATTATCAGTATAGCAAGTGTAGTTCTTGTTTTCATTAGTTTACACTTATTTGATTCATTGATTTTAATTATTACAGGTAGAAAGAAAATAAAGTAGGAAGAAACAAAATTTATTTCCATAAATTTGCGTTCAGATCCAAAAAAGGCGCAAAATTATTTGAATTATTGTTGCATATTCGTTAGTTTGGTTCGATCATTTTTCCATTTTGCCCTTCCAAAAGTCCTTACTATAATAATTATATTATTTTTATGAAAATATCAAATGTCTACTTTCAAAATTATGATAAAGATGTTTGCTTAAAACAACATCAAATTACAACTGCTTTTTGTTTATCATATTACTTTGCGTTTTGGTACACTTTTATAAAATACAAAAAAGGCAGATATCAATGTTTAAATGGTTTAAATTATTATCATTATATTATTATTATTATTATCTGTTGGGAATATTTGGAAATCTTCGTAGGGATTTTGAAAATATCGTGTTTTCTAACTTATCATCAAGTGTATATCTCAGTAGAAAGATGAATGTTGCCACTATTGGGATTGAACAAAATAAAAACAAACATGATAACACCGGAAATGATGCTTTTGTTTGCTTTTTAAAGACGTATGTGCAGAAGAAATTTCGTTCGTGTTCGGTATGCTGTGGCAACCTTTGGTCATAGCTTAACCAAGAAAGTCAACCAAGCTTTATTCAAATAGTTTTGTATTTGTTTTTTTTAAGTTTCAAATAATACTATTTATTCATTTTATCCATGTTTTGTATCTTATTTTAATATATTGACACTGTCGACAGTTTTCTGAATAAAGTTACATTACATTGGGAAAAAAAGAAAAAAGAGGATTATCTGGTATAAGGAAATACAAGCTTATTAGCACTATTGATATAAATTACTTCATAGGACAGTAATCCATATTCAAATCATCTGCATGGGGATGTGAAAATGTCAATGTTTATGTGTGAAATTAAAGCGATATACGCAACATGATTGATTGCTTTATCGTTTATTATTGTTATTTACATCGCAGATTAAGTTCCATGCAGTGAATTCATGCATCCATTTACCAATAAACTTACACATTTGACAATTGAAAATCTGTTGGGTCCTAAATGTCCAACTGTTTCAATTACAACATTATATAACTCTCCAAATGTTATACAACACATAATACAATCACAGACATCGATTATCATCGCCGTTCTCCATGAAATATTGAAGGCAACTTTTTTTTGTTAAAGATATGTCCATTATTGCCAAGCATGAAACCAAAGCATTTCAAATTTATTTGCTTATTCGATTTAAATGTATTGTGTAATATTTTTAAAACAATTTTTAAATTTCATTATTCAGAACTCTTTGGCTGCTGGGAATTTAGATGTGAAATATTCCTGTAGCGAAACATTAATAAATAAAAATACCTAAGAAATAAATAGTTTTTATAGTTTAAAGTACACTATGTAAACACAATGAAATAAAGAGTAAGCTTTCATTCTACTAAAAAGGTGGTGATTATTACAGGGATATGTGATGTAATACTTGTCCGCCTGTGATTCGAAATTGTGTTGGATGAATGGATATTTGACATACCGTTCTAATTTCAAAATAATATACAACAAACATGGGAGTTTAAATTCAGGGACATAAAAATAAATGTTAAAACTTATTACGTTTGCTTGACATTACCAAAGCATCAAAGAACATGCTATAACAAGCGAGCAATAAAATAAAATAACTTCTAACATAATCTACTATTTGTAAACCCCCATATTAAACTATAATCGGCGCTCATATCGACCCCTTGTAAGCTGTTTGGAGCTGATTTTAATCTCTCGGCAGCTTGTTATCCATATCTCGGCAATTCGGCAGCCGAGATCCAACTTCCTTTCGAGAAGTCTATAGTTTGCGTGTATCTGAATAAGACTTCTTCGTACGATTCTACCGTATAATTGGACATACGTTAACAATATGCGTAAAAATATGTTTGTGTTATATTGTGTAAAGGAAGGAGGTGTATGCATGCTCAAAATAACACATACCAAAATTAGATTCCAGTAAGGCACAATTTCAGCTAGCGTCTCCGTGACTTCAGAACACGCACTTCCCATTACCATGACGATTTGTGGATTTCTGTATATTAAGTCGTAAAAGGCATCAGTTCCGACTCCAGGGTCACACTGAAAATAGATATTGTATATGTAATACATTGAAGGGGAAGAAAGGCAAAACGTTCAATTATTTAGATGCTCGATCGGTCATGGGTGAAGTTTTTTAAACACTTCATCTTAAATTTCATTCACACGTCATATATAACATCCTTTAACTCGCCTAAGTGAAGGATATTTCTAACCAAGCTTTTGATCAGTCCAGGGAAATTATACATGAATGTGATGAAGATATATTTGGCCTTAGTTTGCGGTCGATGAGGGATAACCTCCTATTTTTCAATATACCTAGATCTGATAACAAGAACGGTCTTAACGTAATCTTGCAAATCTGTAATCAAGACCACAACAATTAAGACAAAGAAGAATCAGTTGTCAATAGAGCCCATAGAAGTGGCGTTCAAACAGCAAAGTACTACGCCGATTGCGTTAAGTTTATGCAGAGCACGCAAAATGGTTTTATTCGATTGCAAACATTCACAGTTTGCAATTGTTTTCACACAATTTTGATTACACACGTGGCGGGTGTAGCAAGCTAAACAGGAGGTGCTTACCCTTTCGGAGCAACCGGCCCCACTTCCCTGGTGGAAGTTCGCATGTCTAACCTGACTTGTCAGTTCCAAAGTTTTTACTTTGTTTCTGGATAGTGATTGGGACATGAATTAGTATGTTTATTTTTAATTTAACATGTCCAAATTTATTATCAAATAACATGCATAATGAAATAACACCGATATATTTTCATTTGCATTTGTTAACAGTGCAAATGTAAATTTATTTCAAATATTGGAATTATTTATTGTTTCAGTCAAATTACAATCAGGGTTAAGTTTAATATTTTATTAGATGTATCGATAAATTAGCGATTTCGAGTGTGCTTTCCAGGAAACCCAATCAATAATAATAAAAACATCATTTATTTTTTGTCTCACTAAACACAACTAACTAATTTCAGGAAATGTAATTTTCAACTTGATTAGGCAGAGTAAAGCTTTTTAATGAATGGCGCGAACTTGTATGTTAAACATTGGCAACATTGCATTGAATAGTTAAGCGAATTAAAAAGCGTGCTTAATCAGAATATAAAACGCATTGTGAAATTTGATTGATCGAGTGAATTCTCAATGAATAAATGATTCAACAATTAATGAACGTCCTTGTCCGCATCAGTAACTCTTAACATTTTCTTAGAACATGATTTTAGATGATAAAATCACTATGTTTATGACACCAATGATGGCTTAAAGTATATTTTTATACACTTTGAATTTGTCTGTTATTTTTTCACTGGCATAACCAATGAGAAATTGCTTTCTAAAAAATACATAGCATTTTGTTCTTAATCTGTGTGTTCAGAGACCATTTTTAAACAAGTGCGATGGTTGGAATATGAAGAAATAGGTATCATTTTTGCATGTGATAAACATATGTCTATCGCTATATGTAATACGATTTAATTCGTTTTATTTTTAATTTGCTCCTAGTAGCTTTCCCTATGCAATCCATCTTTTTTGGCTTTTCAGTGAACAATTAAACATTCTGATAATACAATTTTATTGACTGGAGTGAAAACTGTAACAGATATATAATCTATTATAAAGTTCCTTCAAGATACGTTTGTATTGAAAACGGTTAAAATTATTAAATATACTCCTATATATTTTAACTGCATGTCATATATCAACGTTGTCCAAAATAGTAATGATTTGAGATTTACATCTGTCCCTTTATACTCTATATACAACACTTGCAATTGACAATTGAAAATAAAACATAATAATGGCATGTAAGACTGATCGGTGCAAATTGCATTTTTCTACTGTTTTTTTCCAAACCTCAATGCATTATTAAGGTGCTTAAGTCCAAGTCTGACACGTTTCTGTCAATTAGTAGTAATATCCAATATTTCCTATTTAATCTTATACAAATATTACACCACTTGAAAATACTTTCTCTGACCAATATAAATCATTATAAATCATTTGTGATTGTATTTTTCGCTCTAGAAACCCTGAGTATCAACTCGAGACATCATTTCTAAGTATAAAGAAAATAGCATTGATACACTTGGATATTAATGGATCTACCACAAGGATATAAATCTAATTGTGTTATCCCACACTCTATCAGAGGACTATCGGAATTCCTTTTGTGAGATTGCATATGTTTGAGACATAGAAATGATATTTATAGCTGGAAGGCTATCAACCGCCGATGGAAGTAATTTCGTTGTTTTAAAACAGCTAGAGAAATAAAGAACTCTGAATTCGATAGAGACACATCTTTAGTTTTCCCATTATTACTAGTAAACAGTGTATTTTCTATAGTCGTGATTAAGTTTTTATCCAACATCAAAAATAGCACGAAGGATCTGAAAATATAACCTTAACAAACTTTTAATCTCTGCTTTACGCCAATTATAAAACTTGTAAGCGTTTAACCAGGACTAGAATTCTAAAACAAAAAATATCCATTCCAAAGCAAAGTAAATTTTTTAAAACAGGCAATTTAAGTTAAAGCAGTGAACAACCGGGAAAGTGGGAAAGTGAGACCGGGCGGTCCGAAAGAGTAAGCACCTCCTCTTGACCTTGTAATTCCCGCCACGGGTAAAATATATGACCAATCTCGCAAATAAATCTGTAAACTAAGTTCCATAACGTTTTTTTCTATCCCTATTGCAAATAGATATTTTTAAGCGCCAGACTTATGACATTCTACCCGTACACCATGTGTGTTCTTTAGTGTATAACCATCTATTGTCTAGCCTGACTGTACGGTCGAATAATAAAGGTCATGCGGGCGCCATTTACGAGAGTCGTCATAAATTAATAAATTGTTTTCAAATCCACGAACATTTTTTTTCAGGCGAGACTGCAGCATCTCTCTTGTTAAGATGCTACATATCATTGCAAAATAGTCTGAAGAAAACTGTTTAAATGTTGATCATTGCGATATCAAAGTGTAACAGGAGAGAGGAAACAAAAAATGATGCGACACGCTTCTCGATGCATTACAAAAGTATGTGAGCAATTCAATGTGCGAGCTTGAGAATTTTTGACTCGGAGCCCTCTTTATAATCATATGTAGTGATGTGTTCGTGGTTGACCTGTAACCATTTACTTATAAAATTTATTTAGGTAACTTTAATTTTTTGATTCATTATAAATATCGCAAAAAACCTAAATACTGACACGGATTAACTTATAGTATTTAAGTCTCCCTAAAACCCAAAGTTAGCTGTTTCTTGAACATGATTATAGAATATTATATTTTTGCGTCATTTTCATCCCATCCCACTCACTATACGATTCTATATCTAACAGAGGAGTAATATAAAAGCACCGACTCTTATATCACGTTATTTGTGCATTAAGATGTCATTTGGTACAGTAGCTTCGTATTTAATTAAAATTCTATAAAAGTATTATCAGCTATACTGACTTAGATATGAGATCGCAATCAATTCAACAGATACTAAAAAGGTTTAATATTGTGACAACGGAAGGTTATATAGATTAAAGTTTTGCATATTTTACCACTTTCTCAGATTGAAATCACCAGGTTGCTACTTTTTATTTTTCCTAGAATCTTTTCCAGCACTAAATGGGGTACTTTTGTGCCTTAAAAGGTGCTTTATTCATCCAAGTAATGTTCACTAATAACGCTTTACATCCGCATAACGTAAAATCATTCATCTTACCAAAACAAATATACTAATCCGTGTCACAATTCGAAAGCAAAGTAAAAATTGAAACTGGCAAATTATTGTAAACACATGCACTTCTACCATGGAAGTAAGGCCGGGTAAACCGGAAGAGTTTAGCTAGCTATAACTGCAGTCTTTATAAAAGTGTAATGAACAAAAAAAAATATTTTATTACTTCTGATGTACAAAATATGTACATGAAAATTTTGTTGATTCGTTATTTAAAAAAATAAAGCTTAGTAGTAATTTCTGGAATGTGCTTCTTATAAAACTCTGGTTGTAAAATAAGTTGTTTCGAGAGAAATCACACTTGGGGTTTTGAAAATTAACAAATTTTCAGTTAATCAGTTAACATTAGCTCTGATAGCATTTACTAACACTAAATAGAGAAATTAAAACTCTCATGCAAAGTACTTTCTGATATTTCTTGAAGGAGAAAAAAGAGTTCTTTTCAAAAACAAATTGGAATTGCATTATAACTTAAGTTGCCAAGTTATTTAAATGCTAAATTATTTCAGGAAAAGACATTATCCATGTAAACAGACATGGCCTTTAGCATAGTCGTTAGCATTGTTTTCATCATAGACTAGATTAATTTGATATCATCACGGGAATTTAACCAGATACTAAAGTTAACCTGATACTTTTTTACAGAAAACATCCGTTGAATGAGGAAAAGCCTCAAGCAAAGTTAGAATCATCATTTTCTTAATAGACCCAATGAATACGATGCCATCTTGGAATATTATTAGGTAACCTTTTAATACTAACAGATAACTGAACCATATTTAACTAATACTTTCATATTCAGATACTTTGTCTTTAACCTTGTTTGTTATAAAACTTCGGATCATCTTTTTTCCGTGTTTCCGGATTTTCTTTATCCAAAACAAATAATTTGAGATAGATAAAGACGATAATCAGAATTTACAAAGTCAGATAAAAGCTAGTACCCCTGTTAAGCGAGTGCTTTTAACAACAGAGATGTGAGATTAAAGGGGAAATGGAACAAGTCGTCGTATGGTCGTCTGCTGTGAATTAATGATAAAGGTAACGGGATCTACCCTATAGCCGATTCAAATGGGATGGGTTTGCTTTGACATGTTTAGTTCTATAACACTAAAGTATATGCATCAAAGCTAGGCCAAAACAGGAACAACTATTTAAAAATTTCTTGGACATTTATATTCTTCAAAAGGCAGAAACTATTATTTGTGCAACTATGACCAGTAGCTATTTGTATATATAGTCAAAACTATTGATGCAAAGTAATATATTGTACACAACAATGATCAATCAAGTTATGTAAAAACTCTGTAATGTGTCTCTACTAATATAGAGTAAATCGCCATATAAACCTTGTGGAGAATGGCGAAGAACAGAGAAACATAAGAAGGAATACGATATACTAGCCACCACTGATGCTTTATATGTCGTACTAAAATCTAATAGACGGAAATTGCAAATAATTATTAAAAGATCATAAAACTGCACAAATTTTCTAATGTTTTTGTCACAGGCACTTGGGTTTAGACACCTGATATATATGACACGTTGAACGGAAATTGAAACCATAAAGATTTAGCAGTATTGATTAAAATATCCCGAAGATATCATGCCTGATAAAGTGTTCTACAGTGTTTAATTGATGACCTACTGGTTGTAAAATATGTCATGGGATGGACAAGGACCTTCCAATAGTGCTATAACCACACCATTGTTGTTCGTCCAAAGCCAGGAATTTATAATCAGTGGCCAAAATTTGTATTTGTATTTTATTTTTGTGGTATTTTTGGCTATTTAGCATTAACTTTTATCACTATCTTGTCAAGCACATTTACATGTTTTTCAGTTATAAATTTCCCTTCTTCCTCTTCTATCTGAACATTCGCTCTTATTGATTTACTAAATTGGTAGATACATTTTCTTCAACCAAGGCCTTCGAGCGAGTTGATGTTGTTACGATAACGATGTTTGAATTTCTTCCAGCAGACAACTTAAAATAATAGCGCCGAAAATCACTAAAGAAATTAAAACAAAGACATGTGTTAACTATCTGATGTCATTATCTGTCAATGTGCTTTTAAATTCGCAGTTTATATTCGAGATTGGACATGTTGATATATTTACCAGACAGAGTCAATGTGTTATGTTATGTGGGTGCGATTTAATTTTCTAAATGTGATAGATAACTGATCATCTAATCCATTTCTTCATCCTAATATGATTGCAATAATAATAAAACATTATAAAGAGTATATGTATATAAAACATCATGACACGGTTCTTCACAGTCTATAATAAAAGCCAGATTTCGAGTAAATATCACTGGAATATTTGGTCCTTGGCCGAATGATTATACCAAGTTTGCAAGTATGCACTAGGGCCAATACATGGTAAAATTTACACAAACGCTATATATTTCAATCTCTTATTTCCTATAAAAAACCACATATTGCAAACATTATATTTATGCGGATGTACATGGTTTCACTAACACGTAAACATTTTGGTTATCTGATCTACACTATATATCTTTCACTCTAATTTCATGTGTTATGTTGATCTTAAGTTTAAATATCAGTATCTTCAGACAAATTAACATGTTATTTAGTTGCATTATTTTTGTATCAACTATAATTCAAAAATACAAAAACAAAAATATAATCAATACTGGATTATAATGTGAAGACACATTGCTAATACTTTCTATCTTATTGCTTGTATCAGAAACAAACATGTCAGTCTATGTTATATAATACATATTGTAATATCTGTTAAAATATGAGGTTTATGTAATAAGTAAACTTTTTAACCTGGTCATTTTTATATTGTACATCATTAGTTATACTCCGAAAATATGTTTTGGCATCAATATTACGACAAAATAATACCAAAACATCCATATTTCATATTTTTAACCACATATAATCACCGTTAGAAACAATACTGACAGAGAGTTACAGAATACTTTGACCGTCTAAAAGCGGTTTGATTTATCTGGCTTTATGCATGACAACTGAATATTAATAAATATATCATCATCAAGTAAAACATTTAAATCTTGTCTGTGTTTGGTAATTCTGCTCATACAACGATATTTATGAAAAACAACTAATAATCAGATTTAAAACGTTCAACAAGAAAGAAGAGCACATTTTAAAATTGTTTTATTACACGAAGATACCAAAAATGAAACAATTGCAGCAAATGTACTTAATATTGAATTATATGTTGTTGCTCTTACTTCATTTAAGGATTGAATGTCACTTTGAATGCTGTCATCGAGGTATGACTGCATCAGCTCACGTTCAAAGTAAGTGAATCGCGAAGCGATTCATGTTAACTTTGAACGTGAGCTGATGCAGTCATACCTCGATGACAGCATTCAAAGTGACATTCAATCCTTATGTTTACATTATTTTACCCACAAATAGGTATTTTTAATTTTCCGAAAGTCGGTGTATTAATGTGGTTGGAACACTTAAAGCGAGATAACTCTTATTGTAGAACCAAATAAAAAGAACAGCCATGTTGATTTGTCTCGTTGCTTGGCGATCGTAAAATATAGTTCCGTAAAACACATTTGAAAATTAAATTCGATTTCTCCTTTTTTCACTAAACAATAATCTGTTTGGTAAGATATTACCATGAATATAATTATTTAGTCGAATAACAAACAGTTGTTCATAATTTAAATGTGGTGTCCTCGGACTCACTAATTTTTTCACTTCGTATCTTTATAGGCCATGGGAAATGGACATTAATCATTAAAAAACTATTTTGATATAAAAAGACAACAAATATTGGTTTTTATTATTCTTTTTTATTTTCAAATCATTTTTAAAATTGGTGCAGTATGACAAATTTCTACGTTTGTTACCGCTCGTAAAGAGCGTCCCTGCAGTCGCCGGATAGATTTATGAATGAACCCGCAGGAAATTATGAATGAATAAGTAGTCCCTTGGTGGTATGTATTCCTCCGCTGTACATCGAAAGCGGATTGGCTGAAGATATTAACTGACGTATCGCTTTACACAGAGCGCGCGACACACTGCTGTCATCGAAAAATTAACGCAATGGTTCCAAAGAGATTCATATAAGGCAATGCATTTGTAATGTAAACATATATAAATGTTGCAGTCCTACTGAAACAGCAATCTTTCCAAAAAACTATTTGCCATATTGCTATTATTTTTACACATTTTTAGTTTTTATTGTTAAAACAATATACAGACACGTAATATATCTATATTTAAACTGCTTGGGAAGTATATCATATTTAATGTGGACAATGATTTGTAACATGGAAATAAACATTTACTTTGCAATCATCATCGTGAACAAGAATAGGAAGCAATTAAGGTTGATGGAAGAAACAGGTGAACATGACAGTATATATATCCATCAAACGGTTGCCTCTATATGTATATATACAGCTTCAATATCCGTCTGTGTTTGACTAAATTGCGTGTCAATTCATGTTTATGACATTTATGATATAATTGGAAGCGCCAATGACGCAAATTTAAAACACTATGGGAGAAATGTGAGATTATTCTATGCGCACCGGTCTGACTTCACTGGAGGAAGTTCATGTGTTTAACCTTGTTTGTCAATTTCAACGTTTTAACTTCGCTTTGGGATTGCAATTTGGACCAGGATAAGTATATTTTTAATTATTATTCAATTGTAAACAGAACTTGCTTCTAAAATCACATTTAAGCATAATAATAAAAAGCAAACATACTAATCCATGTCCGAATTACAATCCAGAACTCGGGTTAGACACGTGAACTTCTACCAGGGAATTGAGGCCGGGTGCTCCAGAAGGGTAAGCATCTCCTGTTTAACTAGCTACACCCGACACGTGTAATCAAAATTGTGTGAAAGGTGGAACTATGGCACGTCAAATATATCCAGATCAATCCTGGACACAGCGACATCAAACTTATCAACAATAATGTGATGACAGCTATGGAATATTTTGAGAGCCTAGGCTTGCAATATCCCTGAGTCAACAATTCATTTGGAAGCAGTCGGCGTTGTTGTACGAAGTCCCCGTAGTGGAAACAAGCTCTACCATAGCGTATTATTAGGATAAATTCATAATAAATGCATTTTGGGATATTGAACGTCATATTCAGGTAGACATTTGCACTTTTATTCATACAGAAATGCATACAAGTACAGTCAAACTTGTCTATAAAGGCCACCCAAGGGAACCAGTAAAAATGGTCTTTATGGGCAGGTGGCCTTTATATATATACATATATATACAGGTTCCAGTAATTTGAATAAAGAACAATTATATAACTCTACTGGCACTATAAGAAGGTGACCCTTATATAGAGGTTGCATTTAAGGCAGGTTTGACTGTATATAAATCAGAAAAGACACAGTTAAAACGTCATTGTGAGGACTGTGGCAAAGTAAAAAAAAACACTATATTATGTATTAGACTAGAACAAATTCAGAAAATGTGACTTGAAGCGGCATTTTTTAGTAAAAGTTGGTAACATGTTTTTCTAACATAATTCGAGGGTGCCGAATTCAAAAATGGCGGATACCAAGCTCAATTTTGAGTTTTTAAACCCATAATTCCAAAAACAAAATGGCGGCTAAAATTAATGGTTTACCAATGCAAAAAATGTTACTTGGGTTGACAAATTTTAGTAAAAGATGGTAACATGATTTATTTAACATAATTCGAGTGTGCTGAATTTAAAAAAGACGGATACCAAGCTCAATTTTGAGTTTTTCAACCCATAATTCCCAAAACAAAATGGCGGCTAAAGTTTATGGTTACAATGCAAACAATGTTACTTGGGTTGACAAATTTTGGTAAAAGTTAGTAACATGATTTACTAATTCGAGGATGCCGAATCCAAAAATGGTGGATACTAAGTTCAGTTTTGAACTTATAATTCCAAAAACAAAATGGCTGCTAAAATTTATGGTGTACCAATGCAGAAATGTTACTTGAGGTTTCAAATTTTAGTAAAAGTTGGTAACATGATTTATTTAACATAATTTGAGGATCCCGAATTCACGAATGGCAGATACCAGCTCAATATTGAGTTTTTGAGCCCATAATTCCGAAAATAAAATGGCGACTGTTTCAATTTATTGGCATATAATTCCTCAGTGTTATTTAAGTTGCATGTTTTAGTAAAAGATGGTACTTTGTAACTTTTCACCATAACTTGCAGACTTGAGGTTGTTAAATTAAAATGAAAAAGGCTTAACTAAAGTATAAATGTTTAAACCAAATTTAAAACAATTTCTAAAAAATAAAGTGGTGGCTACAGTTAAGTGTTTGCTCATTACGTGTGCATTTTGCATAGTACAATGATAAATCTACATGACTAATAAATTGAGTTCACAACCAAAACCATACTGAAACACTGCTTCATTCAGATCATGGTGTGGAATTAACAGTCAAAATCGAAACTTGTGTTTAAAATGCAAAAAAGAGCCTATTCCAGAACACTCTTTTATACAGAGTTTGCCACATGTTCTTGCAAAATTGTATGTAGAACCCATGGTTGCCAATGTCAAAATACCAAATTACTATGCGTGTCATCATGCGCCAAACTTTTAAGAATGATATTGCTTTAATAGGTAGAATCACAACCATTACTTAAAAAATATATCGATTGATACGTTGTGAACCTCATATGTTGTGGTTTGAATTTTGACGGTAATATTGCATTATTTTACAACATAGTATCGGTCTCTACAAAGTTTTGCCAGCGATGTTTAAGGAGCTCAATGCAACTTTTAAATTATTCATTTTCTTGAAAATTCAGAAAGTCCTCCAATGAATATGTAACACCATCATCTAACTATAAAACTGGTAATGTAAATGACAGTCAAGGCAATGGTAGAATTGTGTCAGTGGACCAAGACACCTTTACTGAGTTTTCCACAACACTTGATTTGAATATTTTTAGTAACAGCCTCAAAAGTAATACAAATTATGTGTCATTTATTTTTTGTTCCTTTTATGAATAATCTACATGTACCATCAGAATACCATCAGTATCTAAGTTAACCGTGGTCATAACCTTTCCATATGATGGAACAGTCTTTCTCTGTCTTCTTTGGCGTAGGTGAACCAGGGCGTTTTTATTGTTTAAACGGGTTTGGACTATTGGGTGAAATAATGGACCCACTTTGCCTCCATAGAAACAAAGCTCTTATTAGAGCTAGCAGGATCTACCACTAAAATGTTTAGTTTAACACGCGACAAAGTGCATCTTGTGTGCTTCTGATTAATTGCCAGAAGCCCAACAGGCCAAAGTCTTTCTTCTTGCAGCATGTCAGAATGGAATGTACTCTTCTCTGTGAAATGCCAACTCACTGCCCTTATAGCTTCTATAAGTCACCTGTCAGTCATAACAATACCATGATTTTTATCTACGTTTCCACAATTTTAAAATGATTAGTGGCCAAACTTTCAAAATTTGTGAAAATGTTTAGGGTATTTTTGTTTTTACAGATTTGCAAAAAAAAATTTCCTTTTTGAAAGAAAAGGATTTCTCAAAAATGAGCAGCTGATGGTGATTTCGAAAAAGCTTTATTGACCATTTCATAAGTCAAATATATACATGTTTTTATAATGACTTTTGCCGCTAGGCTACCCGAGACGAAGGCTGTTAATAAAAGACCACCATCGGCATACAAGGTCTTTTGATTTCATAAATATCAAACCCCTTTTTACAGAGTTATTGCCCTGAAATGTAATTAATTTTTTTGCAAATTGTGCTGGTTTTGTTGCTTTTTACTAGGAAACTATTAGTGTTATATAAAAGCAATACATTGAAAAATAATGAACATGACAAACTAAGTAGCAATGTTTGTAAGAATACGATTGACCCTATTTTTTTTTAAAGTATTATAAATAGATAACAACACCAAGTTGCAAAGATAATCAACATGCCAAGATCAAACTTCATAGAAAATTTTGTGTATGATAATCAACGATGGTGTTGTTGCCCCTAAAATTTCAATATCTTTTAAATGTTTTCAGGTGAGCAATAAGGCCCATAGGCATTTTGTTTAAATTTTCTGTTCATTAGTTCCCAAGTATGCCTTGAAATATTACAATCTTTGATTAATAGCTGTTTGTTGCTACCAAAAACAACTTCTATATCAACTTCCATGCCAAAATGCATTTTTATTTTGGCGGCCATTTTGTATTTAAATTTTGACCTACTTAGAGCAATTTTTCAGCTTGGTATCCGCCATTTTCGAATTCAGCACACCCAAATTAGGTAAGAAGGATACATGGTTTGCTTTTACTAAAAAATGCCTCTTCCTCTTTAAAACGACGTCTTTTCTGAAAATGTGCCTAGTCTATATCGGTCGCCTGTGATAATTCAGCATATGCAATGACATAAAAACAATTTGAAAATGTCATTGAAGACAAATATGCCTTGGTGACAAAATTGCAAAAAAAATTTTCGTATAATATTAAATAATTACTAATAGTCGATGTCATTCATTTACACGCCTGCCTTCTAAGAGAAAATATTTTCATGTTATTATGACTGTTATAAAGATAAACAAGATCAAACAAACCTGTGATTGTCTGGAGAAAGCAGTATGACGAATCTTGTTTTATTATGGCAAATGTGTAATATCTAATTATCTCTGTAAATCGTTCATGCTTAGTAAACCTGCTGTATAACAACTTTTGAAAATTATGATTCATTTTGACAATCATTGGTAATTATGAATACTTCAAGAAAATGAATTTCAAACATAAAAATAAAAATAGAAGTGTTTATGATTTGTGCACAAAAATAGGATATGGCGCCATATTACAAATATTTATATTTCTTTTCGTAAAATATTATATTTTTCCCATATGCAAATGTATAAATCTTGAATATCTAAGGTTAAAGAGAGTTGCCCTTATGACAGCAACGTAATATGGTTTTAGAAATGACAACTGCATGACAGAGTAAATTGCCTCGTCTAATGAAGTTTTCATGCTGTTATATATTGGTTAATATATTTTCACAACGATATCTATAAATGATTCATTTTCTGCAATGGCAATGGCATTGATTAACGCAGACTATCAGAAATCGGATATAAAATGTCATTTAATATATTCGAAGGCATTTTTAGATCGAACACAACCACACCAATCAATGCAAAATAACAATCATACAGGAAAGTATAAAACTTTGAAAACTGGCTTAACTGGCTAGTCATGTGCAAAACATTTGTGTAACAATTATATTTACTTAATCTATGATTAAACGGGAAAAATTAAAATAATGGTATACACGTTTTTTCTCAAACATCGTTTAAGATATATTGTAACAAGTTTTTTAATTATTGTCAGTTTGTCCTACAGGTATGAATCTTCAACACAGATTAAAATATATTGTGACGGTCTTAATCCATCATGGTTTATCTGGCTGAAGTATTGACAACTGCAAGGCAAAGTAAATAACGAGATATTGAATGATCTGCCTTTTCTGTGAAATTGAATGATTCATTTGGTTTATCGCGTGAAAACTCTGAAATTACAAGATTTACTAAAAATAAAAAAAATAAGAGAGTTTATGTCGAAAATTCAGACAAACTTAAATGTACTTCTTTAAAGGCAAAGGATTAACAAACGTTATATTTACAATAAAATAAATGTTTATTTAAAAACTATATGCAGAAATAATTGTGAATTTATTTTCTAGATAAACTGGAGAGCACCCGGCCGAACTTCCCTGGCAGTAAAATTTCTTTTTTCTCAATGGTCTTACTTTCTTTTTTTCTGATTTAAGCATGGACTAGCATGCGTGTTTATGGTTATGATTACCCTTATGACCATGATTTATTGGTTTCTTTCACACAATTTTGATTTCACACGTGGCGGGTGTAGCTAGCTAAACAGGAGGTACTTACTTTTCCGGAGCACTAGGCCTCACTTCCCTGGTGGAAGTTCACGTGTCTAGCCTAACTTGTCAGTTCCAAAGAGTTTACTTTGCTTCTGGACTGTGATTCCGACATGAATTAGTATGTTTGTTTTTTATCATTCTCTCTTTGATCTTGGACAACTATTTATACGTATAATATTCCATGTACCAAAAATGTACCGTACCGATCAAACTAATATTTTACATATGCAAATTGTTTTCAAATTGTAACTAAAAATGAATAAATGAATACTTTTCAGATAAGTAGAAACAAAACAAACGACAGGAAAAGAAACTTCATTTTTTTATTTGCTCTAACGCTTTCATGCTTTCAGGAAGAGTGCTGAAAGTATGAAAACGCTAGAGCAAATAAAAAAATGAGAGTTTTTCTGTCGTTTTTTTTTCAAACAAGAACTTTATACTTTCTGTGCTTTAAATCAATTTTTGGAATATATATATATATATATATATATATATATATATATATATAATGTTAAAAAACTAAAGTCCCGTTGTTCCGAGTTAAACTAAACCAAATTCTCTGTGCAAACGTACTCAAAACTGATAGAATGTATTTGACGTAGGCGAAATCATTACAAAACGTATTAACACTTCATACAGATTTCAGTATAAAATGCCAGAAGGATTACGTCCATTTTCCCATAAAGAAATTAAAGACATTCAAATGACGTTATCAAGCTTTAAGACATAGAGAATTTTATGAGGATTTGTCGCCCACCAGAACATATTTCATATTAGGGGATTGTCAAATTATGGTTATTCACACATTTTACCTATGTATTACTGTTTAAAGTAATTGACATAAGTGATATTAGAACATTGTCTTTAAAATGATTACATTGATAAATAATACTAGGAAAAGTGCACTTGAATAAGAAAATGATGCTTTACATTGTTCCCTCGATGAAATCATAAATTGATTTTCTGCTCTGTAATTTTGTTTGTGCAAGTCCATGGAAAAAAGTCGTCTAAATACCGACGTGCATTTAAATTAGGTTACAATAAGCATACGATGTTGATATTAGAATCGACTAAAGTCCAAAATATGATATCACTAACAGTCAGAATGTAATCAATCGCTATCACGTTTTATTGTTTCAAAATCAGGGATCTCGTGTTTTACCATATAAACGCAAAAGCATGTTGGAGCCAAAACATTACCAAATATCTATTTTAAATCTGCTAAAACTGTGAAGGAATCGAGTTAACACTAACAACTAAGATAGGTTTCCTGAGTAAAAACCTGGAAAGTATGTTTTATCCAAAGATGTTTGAGAAAGTTTTTCTCTCCAAACAAAGCAAAACATAACAATGTATCAAATAAAAACAAACATACCGAACATGTCTAAATCAAATAACACACGAAATACGTACTCTATAACTGTTATGGTAATGTTATATACAGAAGACAAAAGTACTTCCTAACAGATATAGGATTCTATTACGGTTCAGATATTATTTCCGATATTTTATTAAGAACAGATTAATGATAAGACACAAGGTTCACATCTGACATGGTTACTAAGACAGTTTTAGGTTATCCTTTAATCATCATAAAAAGAAGGAATAAACTGCTTTGTTCAATAAAATTATAATAGGATACCATAAAGTGACTAACAGTCTAGGCTATACAAATATGTTTTCGGTTTATCTGTTATTCATTTGTTGGTCTTGCATACAGATATATACAAATTACTTTCTGCATAACGATTATCTAAACAACGACATTAACTCCCAACGACAAAAAAAAGAGAATGAACGTACACAATGAATTTTCCCTCCTTATATTAACATTTTAAACAATGACGCTACATTAAGAAGCAAATGAATAATTAACCTATGAAATCATTGACAAACATACTAATCAATATCCGATTCAAAACCCAAAAGCAAAGTAAAATCTTTGGAACTTACATGTTAGGTTAAACACGTAAACTTCCACCAGGGAAGTGAGGCCGCGTGCTCCGGAAGGGTGCGCACCTCCTGTGTAGCTAGCTACACTCATCATGTGTGTAATAAAAATTAATAAACATTTATTTAGAACGACATTATTATTTCTCAATAAACTCACACAGCATTATTTCTCAATAAACTCACACAGCAGTTCAGTGTGTTACAGAATCATATTCTAACAAATGTTCATTAACATTCGACGGATCAATTAACCGAAAGTCAACAGCAGTGTAGTAGGTAGGCATGGTGTGGTATTTAAATTTATCAAAATTAAAACTAAAATCTATCATCAGGTAAATCAAAATCCCAAAGCTAATTTAAAATTTTGAAACTGGCAAAATAGGATACATGCGTGAGATTCCACCAGGGAAGTGAGGTTGGTGACTCCCGAATGCTATAGCTAGCACAACCCGCCACATAGGAAATCAAAACAAAAATTAAAAGGAATATTGAACTATGGAATGTCAAATGTATACAGTGTAACCCTTAAACATTAGTAGAATTAATTTAATTTGAATGAAATATAATATTCATCCACAAAGATTGATTTTTAATATCTCGTATCGTGTAACATCATTATTTGCGGGAAGGCTTGGATGTAAAAATATTGCATGTCGGTACTATTCCAAAGGTTGCACACTGATATGATTATAAACGGCTTATTCAACTAAATTAAGGTTAAAAGGGAATACTAGCGTTTTCGTACAATATGTATCTCCAAATATCAATCTATTTCACTGATTTATATTTTAAAGCTGATTTTTAACTTTAGAGATGTGTATTTATTGACCATTGCTGCATCAAACACAAACATACCAAATTAACTATCCCAACAGCAAAGTTAAAACTTTGCAATTAGGCAAATTCAGTTTACCACGTAGATTTTTTACATGGACGTGAGGCCGGGTGCTCCGGAAGCTGTTTAGCTACACCGGTACCCGTCATGTGCCAAGATTGGGAATGTTAGTAAACATTAAACTATAGGCTCTCAAATATGTTTATGATAATTTTGGACACAATTTTTAGAAATAATTGATAAGATTATCGCCAGATTCTCTTCGCGGAGAGACGTTAAACAAATCGAGTAAGTTGTTTTACTACACCAATGGGGTCAATTGTGTTATTAAAGTTTAATTATTAGTGATGCAGAACACATATGTTTTTGGACTTAATGCTTTTTTCTGTCTGTGTGTTTTATGTAACTTTTAGTTTGAGTTTTAGTTTTATTCATACTTAACGTATATCCAATTTCCAGGTGCTTAGTTCATCAACTAATTGTATTGTTCAAAACTTTTTAATCAACACAGTTACAAAAAAAACGATATAATGATGAACGGGTTAGTCTTTTTCTATTTATTTTTAATTCAATTGTGCTATGGAGTTGTAATTTGCTTCTCATGGCATAACAAAATATTTATAAAAACAATTGTTTTCGGAACAAATAAAACAGTTACTTTCGGTTTTTATGTGTACCGTACCTAAAGGTACATGCCAACGCGTACTATAAGGTGCATGTAAAAAGCTCTTAATTTAGAAGTAACTAATGGAATAGGACCATTGTGATAATTGAAAAGCCGATGTAAACCATTATTTATCTCTTCTTTGACGATTAAGCAATTAAAGCTGTAATGTTTTTATTTAACTAATTTAAAATCTATTTTCCTCAAGCACAAAGACGTAATGATTTATTCTATAAATAAATCTTCGTCAAGTGTTACAATTATCCAATTTCCAAATATGGAAATACATTTAACAAGGTTATTGTTTTGCTGAAGTGTCGTTTTGTTAATGATGTGTGATACCATCTATTTCACTAAAGCCATAAGTAGACGGTAACAAGCACTATTAACTGTAAATTATCTTCAGAAATGAATTAACTAAGGACAAGAAACACACAAATGTCCTGATGAAACAATCTAGCTACAAGAGAGTAAGGAATATCTTGTTGCCTAATTGCATCAATATATAAATAAGGAGAGTTTCCCTGAGAGGATATTGTAGTACTATAAAGCTGATATTGTTACGTCTGTATAAAGTAGTTGTGGTCATTATCCTACCGATTTCTAGTGATAATCGCTAGTTTTTTGTCATATTCAATTATTTATAATGCAATATATTCAATTATTTATAATGCAATAAATGTATTTGATAATGAAGCATGTATTCGGCTTTGGTAAATACATTCAAAAACAGAATCGGACGAAGCGATAAAAAGATAACAAGTTCGCAAAATTTAACTGTCGCGATTATTATGTTCTCGCGAAACACGCAAAACTTATTCGCACTCGAATAAAAGTTTACAGTATTGTAAAGAACATTAGATTTGCTCAAGATTTTCACTCTTATTGTACAACCAGTGGTCCGCTAAATGTGTATAGAACTAATTATACTAAAGCACATTTGCAAGTTTGTGAATTGATTCACACACACACACCTACACACAAACGCACACACACACACACACACACACACACACACACACACACACATGATTTAACTTTTCAGCTATACATACCTTTGAATTATTAGCAAGAAGTTTCAGTTGGTAATTTGGGATAAAATGTATGTTGTTTATATGCTCAACAGCAATTTCAGCTGCAATCAATTCCGACTGGCCATGTGTAATTTTTCTATTTCCCTCCATGTCAAAAAGTCCGCCAACATGTATCACCTGCCTTTGTGTATTATTTCTCCTTATCTTCGTACTATCAAGCTTACTGAACACATCCTCAATATTGAAAGTTTTATATAAAAAATCTCTAACTGTTGTTTGGAATGTTTTCATTGTGTTGGACTGTTCTCTAGTTTTATTTCCAATTTTTACCTGTGATTCGTTGAGATGTTCTCTAATTCTTTTTTCACTATTAATTTGTGATTCGTTCAACTGTTGGCCCAAGACGTTATATTTGCACGATAAATTATTAACTTTCTCCTCGTTAGATTTCAACAAATGTTTAGCATTCAGTATCGAAAAGTTACATAAAAAGTTGACAACCATAAACACCAAAAAAGTAAATGTCCATGTCTTTTCAAAATACATTTTGTAACATCTAAAATCGGTTTTAAATGTCGACAGTTATATATTTTGCATAACATATTTCTTTCTAAAAGCACAACTTACTAACTACGGACATTAATGAAAAGCCTCTTTATTATGTGATACGTGAGTTGTTCTACTTCTACCTTGATAGTGTAGTATTAGGATATATACCCTTTTGAAATATTAATTCCTAATGGATCACTACGCGTGGTTGACGTGCACAGTCTGGCGTATTAACACAAAATCTAGCTTGAGAAGCGGTATTACACTTCTCGTCAATGATAACTGTACATTTAGTATCGATATAGATTTGTGACAGATTTAACTAAATATCACATGTCTAGATTTGACATCAATTGCCTTAGAAAATAAGATTTCAATCACGGAGAAATGATTGCTGTTCAGCTGCTATGAATTCGATTATATTATTACTGTGTTAGCAGGCAGTGTTTGTCTTCATATATATATATAGATGGTAGGTCAACTCATTCACTTAAAACCAGTTAATCCCATATAATACCCGTAAATTGCAATATTTTAATGGATCCAGAAGGTAGGGAATACAAATGGAAAAAATGGAATGGCAATTTTCTTGAGAATCCAGGAACGTGTATAAAAGCTAATGCAATGCCAATTTGATTGCTGCTTTAGTAAATGAATATATAGAAACAATTCCTTGAAATTGGCTAAACATGCTGTGTTCCCGAATACATTTGATAAGCAAAAAATAATGCATATAATTCGTATATAATGTCAATAATGATGATGATTTCACTTCTCTCAATCATTTATTAATCAATGAAAATGTGTCTTAGTCTGATATTTACCTTTAAATTATATTCCATTGGGATATAAATAGATGGAGATTATAAGTATTTGAACTGTTCATCTATTATAAAAATATCAGTATAAGACCACTGATTATGTTACAAAATGATAGAAAATTATAACTGCACATGTATAATCATTATTGAAAAATCTAAAAATCAAAAACAAACATACTAATCCATATCCGAATCACAATCCAAAAGCAAAGTGAAAACTTTGGAACTGACAAGTTAGGTTAGACACGTGAACTTCCACCAGGGAAGTGAAGCCGGGTGCTTCGGAAGGGTAAGCACCAAAATTATGAATTATAATTGAACGCCTATTTTGGTAAACAAATATGAGGTTAAATAAAACTCGATGGTTTATTTACATGTAGGTCTTAAAATTTCGTTATCTAGGCGTGGAATTTAGATTCTAAGCCCACAACACAGCTCGTCATAAAACATGTAAAAATGGTGAACAATACACGACCGCGTTTACCACAAATTGTTAAAAATACAAAGCTTGAGTCTATCAAGATGGAATTTGAAGGTGATATATCAAACATTTGTAGAAGGTAAACTTTTTTATTTATTTAAACTTTCACAGCAAAATCTATTTTCTCGCGGAGGACCTAAACTGTCGATAAAATTTCATAATTTCATTTTGTTCAAAAATGATTACAAAGTTTCGTTTTTCCAATGTTTAAACAGCCTATCTAATGGTATTGAAAGTTTTTTTAAAAAAAGGTTTATATACGAAAGTATCACGAAATTTTCTTCTTCAATTGATACTATCTAACTCAACCTTAATTATTGCAATAGACACTTAACATCTCTACAAGTACGGGAAGTGTAATCGCACCTTGTTTACTTGGAAGTGTCCACTTAGATGGTTTATATCAAATAAAATGTATCATAAAATTAAAAAAAAATAATTTGACAATAATATCTTAGAACATCTTGTAAAGCTGGAATTTATTTAAAATTGGACTCACTATCTTGACTCGATTCAATTCATGCACATACATTCCGGTCAATATTCCAATTATTATCCAAAAGGGAACACAACAAACTTACAAATTCAGATGAATACGTCAACATCAACAAGGAAAGTGAGACCGTGAGTATCGGAAAGGTAAGCACTTTCTATCTAGCTAGCTAAACCCACCTCATTTGAAATCAAAATCGAGAATAAATAAAAGAAACATGGAACCACGGGACATCAAATATATCCAGAATAGTTTTGTATACATAGGAGGAGACTAGACATAAAATAACAAGTGTATAAGTTTCTAAAAAAGTATTTCTCTTATCTTCGAATACAATATTAGAAATATAAGTTGATTGCCATAAGATATCGGTGCAATAAAGGCTACCTCTCTATGTGAAGTGTTTGAAGCAGCTATACGTGGTATAATCATATTTCTATAACGCTGATTGAACTGTCATAACTGCGGATCTGTTAGATAATGTTGAAACTGTGCCTAGAGACATAAGTTACTACACAGAATCAAATTATTACAAATAATGTAACATTGTATCTTTGCCATCTTTTGACGAGTCAGCAACAAAATATACCTATATACTGTCTGGTAGAATGAAGTAATATAATTGATTTTGTCAATTACAGATCAATGTAATTGATAAAAACGTAAAAGCTTACGACCTACTCATTATTGTAGCTAACTGCTCAAACAATATTCTCTTAAGCATATTTTTATATTGAAATATATATACATTGTATAACTTTTTTGAAAAATATATATTAAGAAAAACAAAAACAAAAATTACAAAAAACTTCTGGTTCACGGGCTCACCTACTTTTGAGCGGTTTTTCATATTGGTAGACGGTTGTTGTTTTTGCACGCTCGGGTTTTCCACAGTCTAACATTACTCAACCTGGATTAACGTAGCCAGTGTTAACATTCGGTTCTAATATATAAGAAGTAAATTAGCTATGCCATTGCATACAATTACCCACATGCCGGTAACTATCCAGAACAGGAAATTATAGACTGAATATGTCATGTGTTTTGTTTTGATTCAGGCATTCTTTTTCTTGATTGTTTATTCGATATAGTTTGGTATTTTTCATTGATTTTGGACATCAATTACAGCTTCTACTCAAAGCATTCAATGTTTTATTTTTGTGACTTTTCAAACCTAATAGCAGCTTGATGCAAGACTAGCCATACAATACATAGCACAGAACAACAATGCATCCCAACATAGCTATTGTTCTACATGTACGTCATAAAATGTTTTATCACGCAGCTAGTCAATTGTATTAATATATTAATAACAGATTATTTCAACTACACTAAAATATGAAGTAATTGCGTGTTGAGGAAGATCAAGGTGACATTTAGTTCTATTATAAGATAAACATGAGAGGCATTTACATATGTTTATTGCACGTATACCCAAAATAACATGTGGGCTCAGAAAACACGTTTCCTGTTTTACAACTGGCTTATTAATTATTTGCTTTTTTGTCATATGAAAATAATGTTGTTTTTGTTCTTTTTGTTTTACATTTAAAACTTTTATGGTAATTTTCTTCTAAATGAAATAGAATTTTTGTTTTTAAAAAACACACATTAAGATGCCTATTCTATTAATTCAGTACAATGTATGAGTGCCATAATAAAAGTAAGAGACATTTTAGATGCACGTATAGCAAAAGGTATATGGTTTGAGAAAACACGTTTCCCTTTTTAGAACTCACATTCTTATTATTATTTGCTTCATGTCATATTTATGATGTGAAAAATTTATTCTCGTTTTATAATTATCCATTGATTTTTCATAAAAGTATATTACGCCTTAGTATTTCATTTTTGAAAAAGAGCCTCCGTGACCAACATCCGGGCCTAAAGCGCTATTACCAATTACTGTCATAGTTTTTCATTTCTGTATTGAGTTTATCAGAGCTAAATAAAACGATACGTCTCAGCATATAGATTTTCATTGTTTTTGGAGGGGTGACTGTATGCCAATGTTTGTACACTAAATATTTTTCATATTAAGCATTAAACAATTAATTGGTGAAAACTAACTCGAGAAACAGTATCTTTAAATTTGGCTTCATCATCTGGTAAAGTTATGGTTTTTTTTATATAATTCATGTAAATGTAATGCTGCCGGTTATCATAAGATGCGTTTGAAACCTTTTTATATGAATTTATTTTACAAAATGCCTCGAGACGATAAATAATGAATAACTATAACAACGAGAAACAACTGTTATTTTATTTATTTAAAATATAAATATCAGGCTTCATATTACGAACGGAGAGAATGTTAATTTTTTTTAATATGCCTCGATAAAAACATATAGAAATATTATAGCAGGAAAAACTGTTATTTTTTAATTATTTAAAATATAAACTTAAGGCTTCATATTACAAACGGGGAGAAATAATTATTATTATTTTCGGATTTTTCTATTAAGTTCATCTTATGATAAGGAATTGCTACAGCACGAAATCTGGTAAAAGAACCGCTACATTCCAGTGCATTGAAACTGTGGATAAAAACCTTATATATTCTCACTTTCTATTATAGCTTTTAATACATATAATATGGCAATCACTGTTTAGTTTAATAAAACATACTTTTCCTTTTTTCTTAGTGGATGACTATTCTTCAACGGTATTTCCATGTTGTCTAAATATCATAATTATTATTCATCTTTATTTATCACTTCATCAATTTGATCATTGAGAATTTATTCATACTTCGAAAGATAATTCACAAATAATGATTTAAATAAATTCGGATTTTATAAAGGTCAACAAGTTATTATGACGAAATATAACATAATTTGTAAGGAATTAACGGATGTCTCTTTGTCAAGCAGCTATGAAGAAGTCACATTCTGTGATTAATTGTTTATCGCGTCGAAGCTAAATTCTTATTAATTTTTTTCTATTTTATGCAAATTTTTAAATTGACCAATAAAGCATTTGCTATATTCCTATGTCATTAAGATAATACAGAATGCAGTGGAAAACGTAAAATCATTACAACTTACAAATATATGGATATGTTGATCAAAAACATAAATGTTCAGTTATAATAATTACATTGGAACAGCAATAACATAAAACGCCGAAATCAGACACACTTGGTAAACCATGGCTGAGGCAAATAAATTTATGGTGTTAGTTTATTAGGAATTGTATTCCAAAACAGCCGTCTAGTGCTGTAAAATTAAAACTGGTATAATGTGTAATTCAAATCTTCTGAGCCGGTATTACGGTTGGTGATCCGAGAATATCACAAAATCAGTAAGAAATAATTGTGTATTATTGTCAGGAATTTACTATATTTGCTGCTAGTTAAAATTTGAAATTCCCCAAAACTTAGGTATACTCCCTCATGCAAAGTATTTCCTCAGCTAAACTTTGAAAAATATATTTTGGTCCTTTAGTTATCTTTCCAACATCTTAATAACAATTTTGGTTTCATAATTTTGGTCCAAGCAGTACTGATAATCAAAAACAAACACACTAATCCATGTCCGAATCACAATCCAGAAGCAAAGTAAAAACTTTGGAACTGACAAGTTAGGTTAGACACGTGAAGTTCCACCAGGGAAGTGAGGCCGGATGCTCCGGAAGGGTAAGCACCTCCTGTTTAGCTAGCTACACCCGCCACGTGTGTAATAAAAATTGTGTGAAAGGAACATGGAACTATGAGACGTCAAATACATCCAGGACAATCCTGGACACAGAGACATCAAACTTATCAACAATATTGTGATGACGGCCATAAAACTTTTCGAGGGCCTTGATAAGCCTAGGCTTGCAATATCCCTGAGTCAACAATTTATTTGCAAGCAGCCTACTTCGTTGTACAAAGTCTCCGTAGTGGGAACAAACTCTACCATAGCGTATTAATTGGGAAACAAATACACCATAAGCAGGAGAAAAATTGAAGTCATCACGTTTGTCATAAAGTTTCAAATATAGCCTTTCGTGTGCGTCATAATTCAGGTATAAGTCTAAATATGAAGCAGAACTTGAGGAATCAGTCGTGTCTTTTATTTCAAGCTTACTAGGATAGATGACATTTACATAGTCTCCAAATTTAGGATTGTTAAGAGACAGAACGTCATCTATATATCTGTATGTTGATACGAAATTGTATTCCGAAATGGCCGTCTAGTGATATAAAATTAAATCTGGTATAATCTGTAATTTATCGTTTTCCTTATCGACCAAAATTATTTGTTCTCTTTGTAACAGTTTATGTGTTGTTTGCAATTGCTCTGTTTTAGTTCTATGAAGAGTAAGCATTCTAATGCATACTCAGGTAAAAAAAAATCATTGTATTGTCACTTTGCGTTTAACCAACAAAATATTATGGGAAATAGATACACAGGTATGTGCAATCAAACTTATAGAAGGTTATCAAAGGTATTTAAGTGTCCAGTACATGTACTTTACTTGACACTAGGCTATTGTAACCGTAATGCTTACTATGTTTTGTTTTAATTGGAACTTCACCGAATGATGGATGGTCGTTCATTTACGCAGAACAATCTTTATTAGGTTAGTTTAACAGTGCATCTGAACTTCCAAATGATGGTATTGCTTCATGGAGCTGCTGGATTTAAGATATTTTAGTTCAAGCTATAGAAAATGGAAGGTTAGAACAACACAATCAAATGAGTAGTTAATTAAAGTAGAATTTCATTCCGGACTGACACCTTGATTAAAGTACATCACGGGTCACTAGTTTAATAACTTGTTAGAAAGCGACAACAAAAATTACAGTGTCAACAAGAGAGCAAACTGCTTTGAGAGAATAGTTAAAACTTGCAGACTATCTGCGACACATTGGTAAAAGATACTGTCCAACAATAAGAGAAATTCAAGCAGCCCTCATATCAGCAACAACATCAAATAGAATGAAGATCGCCAAAACATTCAAAAGGCTTTTTGCCTAATAATTATTCCTGATGGACTTTGTGATTGTAATGAGGTTAGTTTGGAAGTACAAGGTCAATTTTTTCTATGTTGTATACATACACATCAGTCTATGTTCGAGTCACAATTCAAACACAAAAACAAAACTAAATACAAAAAATAAAAATTAAAAACTTTTTAAACTTAGATATTCCCTGTAAGTTTCGCCAAAAAGGGGCAAAATCTTTTTGAACATCTAAATTAAGCCGAATTGCATTTAACCTGTTGGAAAAATTTTGGAGAAAAATCATGCTACTAGATGACTATCCAAGATAATGATATTCCGCATAGCAATCAACAATAATGCTTATTTTACTTTTTGTCGTCAATGAAAGTAGATAAAACGTTAAAGTTTCTGTTCTAATGGGGGCTTTTAAAATATTTTTAATTAAATGTAAGGAACAATATGATAGAAAATTGTTACAGAAATCACCTATTTTGTTCTATAGTTTTTATTTATTCGTTGTATTGAGAGATAAAGAGTTGCTTAGGAATAACAATCGTCTAGACATGGTTCGCAGTTAAGGGATGGATCATTCTTACAACCATATGACAGAAACAGTCATTCAAGACAAGGAATGTCAAGCGCATTTGAGACCTAACCATATAACCAAAACTCTTTGCCAATAGTTGCCACAAAAAAGCGATCGTCATTGGTAAAAAAACGATAGGGCATGAATAAAGCTTGTGTGTTTCATGCAGTGCATTATGTCAATGGCTTTGACGGCCATAAAAACTTTTGAGAAGATACTCCATGGTAACTTTCTATATATTTCTAGAGGCAATATATAGTTTAAGTACGTAAGAATACATTTTGCAGTCAACAAACTTGTCTCTCATAAGATCTAATATAGTAAATCCTATAGTTATGAAAAGCAATATGTAAGTGGCTTTCTAGTCATTTACCTAATGCAATCATTTCATTCAATATTAATTTTAGAGTATATACTTTCCGACTTCTAGCAAAGTAGTCGTTTCAGTTTGATTGCAATATATCAATTATTTCTAATTCTGTTTCCATTCTGTTAAACAATTACATCTCTAAAATTTTATTGCGATTGTAGCTGACCAAACAGGAGGTGCGTACTCCTTTGGGAAGCACCCAGTCACAGTTTCCTGATGGAACTTCACTTAATTTGATAGTTTTTAAACGTTTTATTTGCGTTTGGGGTCGTGGTTTGAATATTGACCGGAAATTTTGTGATTGATATATATTATTGTTATTAAGCCAGTAAGCAATTTCTATAATAAACATTACATCCAAAATACAATATCTATTTATTTATTTTCTTTTTTTGTATAGATTATATTGCATCCGAATTTTAATATTCAATATTTCTGTTTTATAACTGGAAAGCGGACACCTAACGTCTGGTGCTCAATAACCGCAATTTCCGTTATAAAAAGCTAGTCGGTACAAAAACTGTATTGTAATAATGCCGTCAAATAATTTATTAACCATAAATTATTTATATTATCCAACAGATAGGCGATTTCAGTTCAAGTTATATAACAATAACAGCAACCTGAAAATCTAAGCTATTTCACTTCTATTCTAATAAATGGATGCAATATTCAGTATTTTCTAACTGGTAGATTTATTAAAACGGTTTTAATTTTGCAATATTGTGCTCTATCCAAAATTGTTAGACAAACGGATTATTTTTAAGATAATGAAATGCAACAAGTAGGAGGACCAAAAGTTATTTTACCAAATCCATCTAACTTTAAGGTAATTCTTTAAACGATAAAGCAATGTAATGTCGTCTTAGTTAACTATATCTTCGGGGATGCTTCGTCTACAAACAGATATGTAAGTCCGGTGGTTGTAAACATTACTAAGTCAATTTTGGAGCAATTAACGGTCGTTGTACATGTGGCATACTATTCCTCATCATTAGTGCCCAGACCAAACTTGTGGTCAGCGATTCCAGTTCTGTCATTTTTTTTATTTACTGTATCTAAAAAATCTATGCAATTTCACATGATTCCGATATTCAGTATCTGTTATTTTTGTTTTCTGTGATATAAGCGGCAATCAATTACATATTTGGTATCTATTATTTATGCATCTCTGTGATTGAAGGTTTAATAGTTTTTATATAAATTCTAAATCTAAATTAGTGTAATGACATCCTGTCAATTGTCACTCTATGTTGATTGCCCTTTAATTATTTGATTCAAGATTTTATTTCACATTACGTAGATATTTTATAAAGATTATATCGGATTTAAATTTCATCATTTTGTTTTCTGTTCTACTAAAAATTCTTTACAACTACGTAATACGTTTTAACCTGACGAGTCGGTCGTATTTTTTCCAGCAAAGTGCTGTGTCCTAAGTCTTTTAAGTCTAGGATTTGGTAACAGATCGCCAGTAACAATGTTTCTGGGAACTTGTATCGTAATTTGAAAAATCTCCTTTAGAATCTCGTGAATGAAATATCTTCAATATATTTTCAGAATTTCTGAATTTCGAATTGAACCTATTATATTTGTTTTTGCTGGTATTCAATTGCTCATCAATACGGTATGGGCCATGGCCTCTGATTACGTAACTTTTACTATCAGATTACATCATGGAATGACGTGTCTTATTACGCCATGTGCTGTTTGATTGGTCGGCATTTAATCCTTATTTGGAAAAGGCTGTTCCATCTATCCCATATGAGTGTCGGAAGCTAACAATATTTTTATGATTGTAAATATAAGAAATAACAGTCTATTTGAGTGTATTCATTTGGTATTATAAATGAAAGTCATGAATAGCACAATCAACATGAAGTGCTTCGCAGTTCATTCAATATACTATTCCTGACTCTCATTCATGATACCGAATGAATACACTCTTCTTAAATGTATCGGGGACTGCATTTTGAAATCTATGGAATTTACATAGCCTTGTTCTTATCACATAATGTACACATTCGAATAACAACTATCGTCGCGGTGTCGTTTATTTCATCGTTTATGATAAATCCTGATATAATAAAAATAAACATACTAATCCATGTCAAAATAACAAACCAGAAGGAACATAACAACTTTGAAACTCACAAATCTAGTTAAACACGTGAAACTTCCACGAGGGAAGCGAGGCCGTTTGCGCTGGACTGCGTGCATTGTGCATTCTATTGCAAAAATAATCAGTCTGATTTTGTTCAAGACATTTGTTGGTTCAGTTCAAAGGTTTGGTTTCTATGAACTGTATTACAGATTTGAAGACTGACTTCAACATATTATGACGATAAGCGAGAAAAGCAGATGATTTGCTTTATATAAGGAAAAGTTTTTGAAGAGAGCTTAAACGACCAGAACCGGAAAAATAAAGACTTATAAGAAGCTAACCAAATCGGACTCAAATACGTGACTTTTTGTAAAACAACCTGAATACTGTTTTCAGCGAATACTCAACAATCTATCTAAAAAGCAAACTATTAATCCTATGTTTCGAAGTCAATAAAAAGTTTATCTACTAGATATTTAGTTATCCCTTGTTTATTTGATATGAAAGCTGATGTTGGTTTTATATAAACATATCAAGGATTTATAGACAATAACGACGACGATAGATGTCTCTTTTTTATTTTCATTTAAATAACCGATGAAAATGTTGGTCTTAAATGTATTTGATTTAGAGAAAATCCCGCTAGTCTGTCAACATGGTGAATAATATGGATGAGATTCTAAGAAATTATGATACATCATCTCAAATACAACATTAGGGAACACTTACTTTGATTAAACTGTGACACAAATGTCTAGATTTGTAGCTTCTAAAAGTGACAGATTTATTTTCTTGTATCATAAGACTCTAAGGAGTACCGAAATACCTTAATTTGTAAAGATAGTGAATTATTCTTGTGACAAGAAACTCATTTCAAAGTGGCTGAGAAGAAACATCAGAGAAATTAATTCCAAAAGCATTTCTCTCTCCTCTCTTCTCTCTCTCTCTCTCTCTCTCTCTCTCTCTCTCTCTCTCTCTCTCTCTCTCTGTGTGTGTGTGTGTGTGTGTTTGAGTTTCAGTTCACTACTAGTATATATATATATATATATACTTCTTATGAAATATAATTCAATCAAAACGTTTCGAGAAGTTTCGAAAAAAAAAAATAAAAGTAATAACTGTGCACGAGTCTAGAAATTTCTGGATGACAGATTATATTTTTCAACCATTTTGTTTTTATTCTCAATCGCTGTACAGGGATTCTGGTTATTTTGTCAAGCATCATACGGATTCCAAACAAAAATATACTGAAGATACCATCAACAAAATGTTGGAGTTTTTGATAGATAACATATTTGTTGTGTTTGGTAATATAGTATTTCAGCAAACAATCGGTATACCAATGGGTACAAACTGTGCATCATTGCTTGCTGATTTGTTTCTTTATTCTTACGAAGCAGAATTTATGCAGAACCTTGTTAAATCTGGAGAGAAAACTGTCGCCAAATCATTCAACTCAACATACAGATACATAGATGACGTTCTGTCTCTTAACAATCCTAAATTTGGAGACTATGTAAATGTCATCTATCCTAGTGAGCTTGAAATAAAAGACACGACTGATTCCTCAAGTCCTGCTTCATATTTAGACTTATACCTGAATTATGACGCACAAGAAAGGCTACATTTGAAACTTTATGACAAACGTGATGACTTCAATTTTTCTATTGTCAACTTTCCTTTTTTATGCAGCAATATACCTGCTTCTCCTGCTTATGGTGTATTTGTTTCCCAATTAATACGCTATGGTAGAGCTTGTTCCCACTACGGGGACTTTGTACAACGAAGTAGGCTGCTTGCAAATAAATTGTTGACTCAGGGATATTGCAAGCCTAGGCTTATCAAGGCCCTCAAAAAGTTTTATGGCCGTCATCACAGTATTGTTGATAAGTTTGATGTCTCTGTGTCCAGGATTGCCTTGGATATATTTGACGTCTCATAGTTCCATGTTCCTTTCACACAATTTTGATTACACACGTGACGGGTGTAGCTAGCTAAACAGGAGGTGCTTACCCTTCCGGAGCACCCGGCCTCACTTCCCTGGTGGAAGTTCACGTGTCTAACCTAACTCGTCAGTTCCAAAGTTTTTACTTTGCTTCTGGATTGTGATTCGGAAATGGATAAGTATGTTTGTTTTTGATCTTTAAGAATTGTTAATTAAGGACAGCTCGTTTTGCGACTTAATTGCACAAAGGGAGATTGTCTTTAGCTATAGTTATGCCCAAAATGAATTGTTTAGTCACCTATCAGTAAGTATTAGAAATGCAACTTATATCTAGACTTCTTTGAGTTGTCCAACTCGTGTATAGTGATAACCTATATCTAAGGAGTTTCAAACTTATTTAAGTGAGCTGTGTATAAATTACGTTTACAATGTTACGAGTCAAAATTTGCATTTTGGTTTTCTTTTGAAAATTATAATAATCAAGGTTTTGAGTTTAAGGGAACAAAATGTCTTTAAGCAATATTGTAAATTTTAAACGTTTAAAGGACTTTCATTTTGAAACTGCAATATTGGAAAAATTTAATTTGCATAACTATAGTAACCAAGACCTATTGCATGCGGGCATTGCATATAAATTACTGATTATCAGATCTAGCTATCCAAACCATTATCCTTATCAGCCATTTGAATTAAATTCATCTAAATGTGTCGGTAAAGCCGTTTATTTACACATGTAATTACATGTTTGTATTGATTCTGCAATGATGTTGTAACTGCTCATATAAAAATGTTTCTCATTATAAAATGTATATCTGCTCCTTAAGACATGTAATGACACATGTTCAATGAACTTTTTTCTGTTGAATGAGAACTTATTTTTAAATATTTTGATAAATGACATTTTGCAGCAGTGAAAGTTCCTGTGTATAATTCGAACTTTATTAGTCTCGTGTGTAAATGTCTTTGGGAATTCAGTGAACATTTTTAAGATCATGCTAATTTAGAATTTTAGAAGGTCACGGACAATTTGTTCTGTTCAATTTTAAAGTTTACCATTTAGAATAATCTTAATTACATAACAAGTATATATCACAATAGACGAAGGCAATTTGAAGCTTGAAAAACACGAACCAATACATTTTAGTAATAAAACAGCTAAAGAAGGTAATACAAAGAAAAGACATATATTGGGACAAATATTGAAATACATATATTTTCTCTATAACAATAGGTGGAATATCTGGAACGAAGGACTGAAGTAGCGGGAATATTGCAATACATTGTCATGCTAAATAATTAAATGGTGTAAAATTATTGAAATGCAAAAAGTGGCCATTATATGAATTCAAAATGAATTGGTTGTTTCTGTAAATCACATCAACGATTACGTAATTTGCAAAAAAAACTTATAAATGAATAAAACTCAATACAAAGATGTGTTGAGCGATTTCTAAGGTGTACTATGTTTGCTAAGCATGCTATTTGGCCTATAACGTCTTTTAGAGAATTTTCCACGAATGAAACATCAATGCTATAGATCATCATTTTATACTAAGGATACATTATAAGAAATGTAAAACTTTGGTATCCAGATTGAATCAATCCTGACGCACCTACCTCACCAAAATTTATCATTTGTCTCTCACAATGGTGTAGTTTGTTATTAGAATGTTGGCTGTATGCAATCTTAAGGTTTTTTACTTTTATCATACTATGTTATTCAATTGAATTATAAACAAACATACCAATCTATATTCAAATTATTAACCTAAGTCAAAGTTAAAACTTTGCAAATTAAAGTAAACATGTGAACTGAAGTCAAAAGCCCCGAAAGAGTCAGAAGCTTGTGTGCATGAGGTAAAGTTATTAGACAATATCTACAATCACTTTGGTTTTGGTATTGTATAACACGGAGCTACCTGCTATATGTTTAAGTAATTATGATATTTGTTACTATTTCTATTTTCCTTACACGTTTTGTTTCCATTTCTTATGACATACTTATAATATTAAATGTGATTATAATAATTGTGAGATTCAGAAATTGTATATACTTGCGCCAATTAAATAATCAAATTAAAAACAAACATACCAATCCATGTCCGAACTACATTCGAGAAGCAAAGTAAAAACTTTGGAACTAAGTTAGGTTCGACACGTGAATTTCCACCAGGGAAATGAGGCCGGGTGCTCCGGTAGGGTATGCACCTCCTGTTTCGCTAGCTACACCCGCTACGTGTGAAATCAAAATTGTGTGAAAGGAACATGGAACTATGGGACGTCAAATATATCTAGGGCAAAACTGGACGCAGAGACATCAAACTTATCAACAATACTGTGATCGCGGCCATACGACGTTTTGAAGGCCTTGATAACCCTAGGCTTTCAATATCCCTGAGTCAACTATTTATTTGCAAGCAGCATCCTTTGTTGTACAAAGTCTCCGTAGTGGGAACAACCTCTAATATTAGGTATGAATTGGAAGACAACAAATAATCCATAAGTAGGAGAAGCAGATATATTGCTGCATAGAAAAGTTGACAATCGAATAATTGAGGTCATCACGTTCATCATAAAGTTTCAAATGTTCACTTAGATAAAACAACTAAAAAATTATGAGACATCTGATTATATCATTCCATAAGTGGGACGGTAACATAGGTATTACTTTTAATGATACAATGTTACCCTATGATGTTCAAGAACCTATGTATAAAAGTCCTAATCAACCATAATCAGTGTCTCGAAACACAAAACAAACCCCCCAAATAAGCCTTCTTAAACTGAATCATTGATCATTCCTATAATGCGTTTTAGATCAAAGATCGTTTTCAGTTCCATTACACTACATTGATTTACATTCTTTCAATCGTTATCTATTACTTGCAAGACATTCATCAAGGAGTGATAACAGCTTTTAAGTCGTTACGTAAGATGGCATGTATTGATATTACATGCTGTCTTTCCGGATTTATGATTGACACAAAGTTATCGTTTAACAAATAGACAATGGTTATGTGATAATTACAAGGAGAGATTTACTCATATTACTCCTTCTGACATAACTTGGGTCTAATCGACTTATGTTTCTCTCTTTAAGGGAACAAGTACATCGCGAATTAAACAATTATTTTGTGACTGTAAATTCTTCTGTCAACTGTATCCCTTAATAATATTAATAATATTTTTAGAATCCAATCATTTTCTTAATGTCTTTAGCTTCTCTTGGACGTGCACTGAAGAAACTTGTAGTGAAGTTGGTTCAGGTGCCGGATAGATTATACTATAACTACAACACTCATCGAGGTTATTTGGGTCCCACAGTTGCAATTCTGACTGTCAAGACATTAATAATCTGACATTTAAATAATCTGCTGATATTGCTGAGTTAACGTAGTATAATCTTACTAATAAAGCCTGATATATTTTTTTTTGCGTTTTGAGTCTAGCAAACTCTTTTTGATACATTTGACTACCCGTATAAAGCGAATTATTTATAAATGTAGTCTCAGTTCGTGTACTTTGTACTTGTTTGAGCACCCGGTCTCACTCCCCTTGTTCAAGTTTACGTATTTAATTTATTATCCAGTTTTTAAGTTTCTACTTTGCTTTAGATTCGTGATTTGGACATGGGTTAGCATCTTTGATTAGGAACAACTGTACTGGTTTTATATATGTCTATAACTTTCATATTGGGTTTATCTTATCGTATTATTTCCTATTTTACTTGTGTGCGGTTTCATCGTCTTTGTTGCATAACCTCTTGACTTTTCAACACATAATGTATTGCATTATTATTTAGATTTTTTTCTGCCTCGTCATTATTATGTTTAAATGGCTAGTTTGTTGCCCAGTCACGTGTTATACAGCTAATATTTCCCGGCCTCGCTTCATTGGTGAAAGTTGACGTGTTTAACCTTATTTGTATGCTTCAAAGTTTTCTTTACGTTCGAATTGTGGTTTGGACATGGATTAGTATATATGCTTTGAATTAAGTTCGAGCGTACTCAACACATAAAAACTGGACATTATTTTCTAGTTCAATTTTCTGTAAGAAAAAGACATATCTTATACTAAATGAAAAATGAAAGTCCTTGCTATCAGTATTATCTTGGACAGATAGCATCATCTTAAAAGAACTTCATTAAGAGAAAATTGATTTACTTGGTAAGAAGAGGAAACATGACGTTCGTGTGGTCCAATTAATCATTTCCTGATGGTACATTATATAAATACATCTTTGTTGTTGGGTAAACAATTCTCTCAGCCAACAAAATGGCAAACCAATGATAGCTGACAATAGCCCATGATCATAGCAATGGTATAGAAGATCACATAATGTCTTTAACACTTGATATATTCTATGTGATCATATGTGTTTTTATCAGTGTATTTTTAAATGTTTTAAATATAAAAGAACAATCGACCTCTGAATAACAAAGTAAATTCCAGCAGTTGGAAACTTGATTAACGCATATTGTGTCAGTTTGGGTTTTAATTTGTTTAAAAAGTAACGCGATGAATAGTATGAAGGTCGCGTGTACTTATTACGATAAAGAAATTGATTATTCGTGACGAAGTGACTTTACGTATAAAGAGGCTTTTTATTGAACTTTAAGTTTTCCAATAACCTAATCAAAATTGTTTTGAAGTTTAAAGAAATTTGACATTTAGATACTACATATCAGAACCACGCAATCGTCTATTTAAAATTTAAAAAATCAACCACAAACACACAGTCCATGTTTTTATCACAATTCTTAAACCGAAGCAAAAACTTTAAATGAGTAGAAATATGATGAAAGATAACTCCCTGACACAAGTGTATTATGAGATGGTCATTTGGTACGACAAAGAAAATGCTAGTACTGCATAGTTAACAGGTTTTGCAATATTTAAGAATCAAAGTACAAAATTGCAATGCTGTCTTGCTGCCTTTTTATCAGTAAGCGCCGTGAAAGGAAACAAAAAATCTTGTATGAGCCATTTTTATCATGGCTATAACAAATTCTGGAATACATGTATTTTTTAATCGAGTCTTTTATTAGTGAATGGTGTATATTCAATTAAATTATTTAGATCTCATCACATTTTGATTAATCTTCTTTCAAATAATACAATGTGTTAATTCTTATTTTATTAGTGTATATCTGGGTTCTATATCTGCTTGATTCTTACTATATCCATGATCGTAAATGCACAACACATGTAAACAAGATAATGATGCATAATCAAGCTCCTTATAAATAAATTGTTGACTCGGATATTGCTGTCCTAGGCTTATGAGGGCCCTGAAAAAGTTTTATAGCCGTCATCACAGAATTGTTGATAAGTTTGATGTCTTTGTATCCAGGATAACCTTGGATATATTTGGAGTCCCATAGTTCCATGTCCTTTCAATTTTGATTACAAATGTGGCGGGTGTAGCTATCTAATAAGCAGATTTCTTAACTCTTCGGGGCAGCGGCCTCGCTTCTCTTGTGGAAGTTAACGTGTTTAGCCTAATTTTTCAGTTCCAAAGTTTTTATTATGCTTCTGGATCTATTCAAGCATTGATTAGAATGTTTGTTTTACATATCCTCCTACCAATAGCTGATATTACTTCTTAACACTTCAAATAAATTATATGTATTTGGTTAAATTTTTATGTTTCTGACAATTCTTTTGTTAGAAAATGAAAAAGTTATAAAGAAGTGCTTTCATGCACGGTATAGTAACGCGTTTTAATTAAAAAATAGTTCGTTGACGTTTGCTTCGTGTTGAAAATATGCCAAGGAGTTGTCGTACATTCATAAGTATGTTTGTTTTTATAAAGAAACCGAAATACAACAGTCCATATTTACCATAAGAAGTGAAATTGCATTTATGCAGTATAACATTTCCTGTCTTGCTTGCTAAGCGTGTCGGTTATTCCACGATGGGACATGTCAACGAACAATAAGATAATTGTGACGTCTCATAGTTCCATGTTCCTTTCAGACAATTTTGATTACACACGTGGCGGGTGTAGCTAGCTAAACAGGGGGTGCTTACCCTTCCGGAGCACCCGGCCTTACTTCCCTGGTGAGAGTTCACGTGTCTAACCTAACTTGTCAGTTCCAAAGCTTTTACTTTGCTTCTGGATTGTGATTCGGACATGGATCAGTATGTTTGTTTTCGAGTATTTATATAACATGAATGTACAGATATCACTGAAATGTTTAGACAAACAAAATACAATTTTCGTAAAAGAAAATGTGTTCGAATACGATTTGACTACAACTCTTTAAAAGGCAAAGGTTAAATCAAAATCGTATTAACACCGTCAAAGATACGATAGAGAAATGTCATTAAACCAGCAATCTTGATTAAAATATCACCACAAAATGTTGTTAACAGCAGTGCCTTACGCCGTTGCTAAATATTAATTTGTGGATAATATGTATATGAGTTAGGAATATCAATGTTAAAACAGCGAGCATCGTTCACTACTGATATGGAAATTACATTGCAAAATTAATTGTTTACATTTTTTTATTTTACACAATACAGATACAAGTTATTGCACACCTTAGCACAAAGAGCATTGGATTTTCGTTTGATGCTTTCATAAAAGCATTAGAAGCCGTATGACAAAATATGTTGACTTTATTTTTTCTATTGTCAAATTTCCTTTCTAATGCAACAATATACCTGCTTCTTCTGCTTATGATGTATTTGTTTCACAATTAATGCGTTATGGTAGAGCTTGTTCCTACTACAGGAACTTAATACAACGCGGCAACCTGCTTACAAATAAATTATTCACGCAAGTATATTGCAGGCCTAAGCTTATCGAGCCCCTGAAAAAGCTATATAACCGTTATCATAATATTGATACCAAGTATGATGTTTCTGTATTAATCAAAAACAAACATACTATTCCATTTCCGAATCACAATCCAGAAGCAAAGTAAAAACTTTGGAACTGACAAGTTAGGTTAGACACGTGAACTTCCACCAGGGAAGTGAGGCCGGGTGCTCCGGTAAGCACCTCCGTTTAGCTAGCTACACCCTCACGTGTGTAATCAAAATTGTGTGAAAGGAACATGGATGAACTATGAGACGTCAAATATATTCAAGGCAATCCTGGACACAGAGGCATCAAACTTATCAACAATACTGTGATGACGGCCATAAAACTTTTTGAGGGCCTTGATAAGCCTAGGCTTGCAATATTCCTGAGTCAGCAATTTATTTGCAAGCAGCCTACTTCGTTGTACAAAGTCCCCGTAGTGGGAACAAGCTCTACCATAGCGTATTAATTGGGAAACAAATACACCATAAGCAGGAGAAGCATGTATATTGCTGCATAAAAAGGAAAGTTAAAAGTTACCCTGGATATATTGACTTTCATAGTTCAATGTTACTTTCATTCTTAATTTGGATTACACACCACGTAACGGATGAAGCTAGCTAAACAGAAGGTGCTTACCCACCGGTCTCACTTCCCTTGAGGAAGTTCACGTGTTTAACCTATTTGCCAGCTTCAAAATTTTTACATTGCTTTGGTATGTTGTTTTGAACATGGATTGGTACGTTGTTTGTGATTAGTATAAACATATTTTGAGTACCTATATATTTTAAAACTAATTGCATTAATAAATTAATCATGGTAATATTTTATATAAGACAACACAAGGTTACTGCACATCTTAGCAAAATATCATTTGATAATTAGTAGATGCTTTCAGAACAGCATAACATATCCAAGGATACATAATTTTCTTGGATTTTTTTTTTTTTTTTTTTTTTTTTTTTTTTTTTTTTTTATTTGTTTTTCAAATACAAAGTATTTGGATTTCCTTCCAAATTTAATTTTCATTAGATTATAACCAAGAAAAGTCTGTTGGATTTTATTTCATTTGATTGCAATTTTTCCTTCTGAAAAATGGTTATTGAAAATTTTTATTAGATTTAATTCCAATTGGATTTTGTTATTTGACCCATTCGATTGTAAATTAAAAACTTCAAATATAATGTTTAACCTATTTGCCAGCTTCAAAATTTTTACATTGCTTTGGTATGTTGTTTTGAACATGGATTGGTACGTTTGTTTGTGATTAGTATAAACATATATTTTGAGTACCTATATATTTTAAAACTAATTGCATTAATAAATTAATCATGGTAATATTTTATATAAGACAACACAAGGTTACTGCACATCTTAGCAAAAATATCATTTGATAATTAGTAGATGCTTTCAGAACAGCATTAACATATCCAAGGATACATAATTTTCTTGGATTTTTTTTTTTTTTTTTTTTTTTTTTTTTTTTTTTTTATTTGTTTTTCAAATACAAAGTATTTTGGATTTCCTTCCAAATTTAATTTTCATTAGATTATAACCAAGAAAAGTCTGTTGGATTTTATTTCATTTGATTGCAATTTTTCCTTCTGAAAAATGGTTATTGAAAATTTTTATTAGATTTAATTCCAATTGGATTTTGTTATTTGACCCATTCGATTGTAAATTAAAAACTTCAAATATTTTAAAAGTCAATCAAAGTTGTCTTTTTATTATAATTTAAGCAAGTTGTCCATTTACATGTTTAAGGTATCACCATTTTTTAAATTTATTAGATTGATATACATGTATTACTTGATATGTGAATACTCATTATTATATACTTATAAGGCAATACAAACCTTAGCCTTAGCATTAAGGCCAAAGTACATATGATTTGTGTTTATTTGTTTTACTCAGAACTAGTTTCTGCTATTTGTGTGGTAAGTTATTTGTTCTACTAAATACCGGTGTCCTGGCGTACATTTTAATTCCAAAAGCATTAAAAAGTCTTTTTTAGAAGCAAACGTAAGAAAATCGAAAAATTTCTTTCAAATTGACATTGCTCGTATAATGTTTTCAGACAAATTAAGGCAGCTGAACGTATGTCGTCTTGTTTTTCTTATTAAATCTACTGTATCATGTTATATTAGTTTTATAGTATCGTTACACTCAAGTTTATTCGTATTTCTGATCAATAAAAACTAAATTGTCAGGATAGAGGCAGGGTAAATGATATTGCATATACATCTACAGATAGCTCCTCCTAATACTGTCGTACGTATAGAAATACTTATTTATTGTTCTCAATCGGTCTTTTTGTATCGAATTCCAATTTTAATATCCGTGTAAGAAATAAATCATGCTTATATAAATATTTATTTATTTCTTTAATCAGACTTCTTTTTCTTATCATGTTATTTCTCAATATTGTTAACACGTATCATCTATTAGGTACTGTTGCCTAATAGGCTGTGTCAGTAACTATACATGTATATATTATATATTATACACTATGTCGACTTGATGGCTCAACAACTTTTAAACACGTGTACAATAGATCTTTTTTCTAATTATATGTTGGTTTTTAATCGTTGGCAAAATGTTAAATGTGTCAATTCAATATACAAAATATTTTACGGCCTTACTTCCCTGTTGGAGGTTCACGTGTGTAACCTAATTTGCCAGGTTCAAAGTTTTTACTTTGCTTTACAATTGTGGTTTTGACATGGGTTTGTTGTGTATTTCTTTTACTTATTTATTTATCCATTTGCTAAATATGCATTATATACATATACAGGTCAAAAGGTAAAAAAAATGAATATAGAAAATATAACATATCAGACAGATAATATATGTGCAGCCAACACAGAAAAAAACCATGACATAATACAAGTATGGCTAAACACAAACAGGACAAAAATGAAAATACACACTATATTGGGACCACTAATGATACAAATCACCAAACCAACCTTTGACGAACAATGGACAAAATGTCCAGTGGTTATTGGACATCCAATTTATTTTACTTACAGCAAGCAACCAATTTATACTAACAACCTATTTATAATACTCCAATAAGACGGTATAGCGGATCAATGCTTTAAGACGCAGGCAAGTATTCATTTAAAATATTTCAAGAAAACATTTTGTCTTCAGCCGAATCCACATATTATGAAAAATTCATTAAAACAAAAGTAGAAACATTAAATAAATAGTAAACCATAGTACTGAATACGTTAGAGTCATTTTGTTTCAGTAATACTTTTCCTTAAGGATCGCTTATAATAATTAAAGACAGCTAAACAATTGTCTTTTCTTTCTCCATTTTATTAGAGTATCAGAAGCGGTTTTTATAATCGAATCTTTGCTGTATAGCAATTTTATTATTGGGAATAAAATAAAACAGATTTGGTTCTTGAGGGTTTGTAATTACACAATTAAACGCGTCTATCGTAAAAACAAAGAATTGTCGTTTTTACGGTAAAACCAATTATTCTTTGTTTCAATATATCGCTTGATTGCAATCCTGAGAAATTTGTTTATTCTAAATCAAGCAATAAAACACACAAACAATGTATTTATCTATTTTTGTTAAATATCGGTTGACAGAAACACAAATAAAACTGATTGGAGAACTTTCTTGAATTCTAATTTGGAATCAAATACTTGTACTAAATATTTGGCTATACTAGTGTAAAAAAGCATTTTTTTGGAAATAATAATTTGAAGTTGCTTTTTCAGCCGGGACATATATTGTTAATTTCTATATATTTCCGTGTTTGCCTGATCTTATCACTAATTATAAGCTGTCAGGAACATATATATATGTGCTTTTACTTTTGTATTTTGTGTAAGAAATAATCTCATAATCGATTTTATGTTATTTTGCTGTTATAGATGAGGACAATAGCGGCACGTTTCCTATGTCAGAACCAACTATTAAATACTTTCTTCCCTTATTACAATCAACAGACGGTATTTGTATTTGCTTTTATTAAAAAATCCCTCTCTAACCAATATATCTGTATATCTTTGTGATAAATAATGAAATAACAGACAGAAAACATAACTATATGTGTTGTATCTTACAGCCAAGATAATGGTAAGTTATACTGTACTACATTGGGATATGTTGTGTAATGTAATAGTTTACCAAGTGCTTTTGAGGCTTCATAAATACCTTACCATTGGTGCTATTCTGATGGATACAGATATAATGACATTTTTTTTGAAAAAGACTATTGAAAACTAAAATTTAAAAACACGTACTTGGCAACGTGGAACACAACAATGAATGTGACATAATAAAAAACAAATATATCAGTTTATGCCCCAATCACAACAAAAGACATACATTAATTGTTACCACTGATTATAAAATTATTAATGTTGGTCGGCGTCAGTACCAAAGTCCAGTGTTGTGGTTGCAGTACTATTAGACCCATCTTTCTGTATTTGATTTTCATAGACCCATAAAGATGCACATTTAAAATGTTGAAATAAGTATTTTTATTGGACTTTAACCATATTTTTTTCATATCGCTTTGTACCTGTACAAATTTTTTTAAATCAAATTATCTGAATGTATTTAAACAGGAAACTTTTATTTGCACTTTCCGGCAAATTTATAATAAAGTCAGCAACACCATTCATACAATCCAGACACCAAGCCATTAACCGTCTGAAACAATTATTGACCAACCTTACATTTTAATTGGATTTCGTCTAACAGTATACGGGCCCATCTTGTCAATTAAGGGTTATTAAACTAAATGAATTATATAGGATTAGGGTATAATTCTGATATATAGACCGTTTTGTCTACCAACTTTTTTCTTGAGTCTATTGTGCTAGTTGTTTATGTTTGAATTTTTATAGTAAAAGTGCTATGTACTTTAGAAGGGAAACAGTGTCAAATTATGTTCACGCAACCGATGGTTTAAAATGTTGCATATAATAAAAAAACATACTAACCCATGTTCGAATCACTATCCAGAAGCAAAGTAAAAACTGAAATTGACAAGTTAGGTTAGACACGTGAACTCGCACCATGGAAGTAAGGCCGGGTGCTCCGGAAGGGCAAGACCTTATGTTTAGCTAGCTACACCCGCCACGTGTGTAATCAAAATTGTGAAAAAAGAACATGGAACTATGTGACATGAAATATATCCAAGGCAATCCTGGACACAGAGACATCAAATTTATCATCAATACTATGACGGTCATAAAACGTCTTGAGTGCCTTGATAAGCCTAGGCTTGCAATATCCCTGAGTCAACAATTTATTTGTTAGCAGCCTACTTCGTTATACCCCGTAGTGGGAACAAGCTCTACCATAACGTATTAATTGGAATACAAATACACCATAAGCACCATAAATCATATATGCGGACGCCTTGTGTTGTAAAGTTAACACTGTATAATATTGAATCTAAACTAAAGGGCTGGTGTCTCTACATCAATATAAGTATCCCGAGGATAAGCTCAGTAGGAATAATTTTGTATTCATGTATTTGAAATAAACTGCTGTCTAAATTTGCTGCTAGATTTAAATCATAAAAGATTAAGATATTTCCCTTATGCATTTCATGCACAAATTATTTCTTTAGTTTAATTGTGTTAAATATATTACGGTCCTTTGGATATTTTTTAACCCTTGGAACAAAATTTGGTTTCATTTTAGTTCAAGTACTATTGATGAAGAATTGCATTCCGAAACGGTAGACTAGAGCTGTAAGTTAACACTAGTGCAATATGTCATATAAATACATGTATGTAAGTGTTTTGTGTCAGATCTATCAAACTTTTAAATGATCAATATTTGATATTTCGTGACAGTTCACTTATTGCATGGTAAACAAAATAACTTTTTCGACAATATTATATTAAGCTCAAAGAATTTCTTTTATTTTGGAAAGTTGAAAAACTGCTATTTGACTCTCTTCTTAACCACAAATTAGTCCATTCATAAAAGGAATTCGCTTGTAGCGCAAAAATCAAATAACCTTATTCTTCTAGTAAAGACTATATCTTATAAGAAGTAATTTAATTTCATAGTATCATATGTTTGCGTTACATTGTCTTAAAGCATTTATACAAATACATACTATGAATATTAAAAACCCCTAGGGACCATTACAGCTGTGAACTGTACCTATACATCAATAATAACTAGGTTTCAAGGTCAGTAAACCCACAGATGTTTACCAATGATTTCGTTCCTAATGTTCAAGAACTATATATGTTGTACTTTAAAGTCTAGCGTATCATTTTGTTTATCACTATTGTTTTTGTCAAGTAAATATTATTAAGCTTTTAACCCAATATTTCTTGTGAAAGAACTTGTTTTCTTTTAAACTGTCATTCGTCTTGAAGGAAACCATGCAAAAGATATTTATATGGACATCAAAACAATAATACCATTACATGTTCAATATCACAGTTCAAAAATGGAAGAAAAACTATCAAATGTAGTTAAACACGTCAACTTCCATTATGGAAATGAGACCTTGTGCTAAATGGACATACTCTAAAAATTATATCAGTTGAATGAACTTATGTAGCTTATGTAACTTTCAATATAAGAGTTTCTTTCCTTGCAATCTAACTGATTACGTTGGAAGAAATCAAATACGGTCAACTTGTAAGGTTGGGATGGGTTCTGAGTACTGTATATCGATGACATGTATTAAATAAAAGTATCATTTCTTAGAATATAATGTTAAGCTTGTATTTTACTATTCATTGCAGAAAAAATTAAAAAGTAACATGCCCAATGAACCATGAACACGACACAATACAAGTCATTGAATATTGAGACAAGAAAATGTAATTTCATATTAGACCAATGATTATAAAGTTTCCGACTTTGGATGGGAACTGCAGCAAATTTTTAGGGCTCCTAATATTCCGTTTTATGTAAAATAAGTGGTTCAATAATACGCACATTACAAAAATAAAGATAAGACTTATTTTAACATACAAGACCCAACTACCTTTGCATGCATAAGTAAACAATAAAAATATAAGGCGAAAACAAAAAATATTGCATTTATTCTTAATAATTTATAGATATAGTAAACTGGTAAGAGTTGTTGATTCAAAAACGCATTTCCAATATAGGTATGGGTGGATTTTCTATACGACTTGTTCGGTTCATTACCAATATAGGTATGGGTGGATTTTTTATACGACTTGTTCATTTCAAACTATATAGAGAGAGAAAAAATATCATTTTGTAATAATTGCAAAGTATGACTTTTTGTCTAGCCGTTTCTATTGTTTGTAGAGTTTCGTGTTCTCAGTTACATTGGTTCTTGTGAAGTCCCTTTTGTGGTTGCAAATTCATCTTCTTTTCTTTTAACTCATCTCCAAAATATACAATTTTACATTTATTACAGTTACAAAAATGAAACAGCAACCATTTATGCAAATTAATTATTTCATTATTTCATAATGAGGAGAAAATTAAATATAAAATTATAATGAATTGTTGTTGCATTAACACATTTTGAAATGGATATAATCGATACTACAACTTTAAATATTATTAGAATTCTTCAGGATTTGTCATAAAAATTGCAATATAAAGAAAAAGTATCTAATCGTAAAAACTGTAAGGTTTCTATTTTCTCTATTTAGTATGGTAAAAACTACACTATCGTGATAAATGAATTTGTATACCATTAAGAATACAGAAGCACTATGTATGATCCCTCATCAATCTAGTGTTCTAGCTCTGTGGAATCCTTCTGCATTAATTATAATCACCTTAATACAGCCGTGGATTAGAAATGTCGTTATTAGTGGCATATAAAGATTATATTGGACACGAGCAAGGAATAATGAAATATTCAAGATGGTTTCTGGCTACGATAAAAATAATAAAATTAATGAGGTAGTAGGAAAGGGTTTCTGGATGTGGACAAGGAATGGCCGAACATCGCTGTAGTCGATACGGATTTCGGAAGTTATGTAGTCAAAACGAGTTTCAGGTTAACGCAATGGATAAATGGAATTATCAAGGTAGTCATAATGGTATTATGATTATGGCAAAAATACAAGATAATCAAATTAGTGCAGATAGTGTTATGGTTTCTGCAGTAATAATAATCAAAAACAAACATACTAATTCATGTCCGAATCACAATCCAGAAGCAAAGTAAAAACTTTGGAAGTGACAAGTTAGGTTAGACACGTGAACTTCCACCAGGGAAGTGAGGCCGGGTGCTCCGGAAGGGTAAGCACTTCCTGTTTAGCTAGCTACGTATACACACGCCATGTGTGTAATCAAAATTGTGTGAAATAAACAGTCAAATATATCCAGGGCAATCCTGGACACAGAGACATCAACAATACTGTGATGACGGCCATAAAACTTTTTGAGGACCTTGATAAGCCTATGATTTCAATATCCCTGAGTCAACAATTTATTTGCAAGCAGTCTACTTCGTTGTACAAAGTCCCCGTAGTGGGAACAAACTAATAATAGTAATTTATGAATGTAGTCAGAACGGCTTGCGGGTTATGGCCAACAAATAATTAAAAAATCAAGAGAGTGAAAACGGTTAATGGTTACAAATCAAAACAAAAATATGAAAAAAAAGAAAAATGATTACGTTTAATAAATATTGAAATGTTCCAGTAATAAAAGGGGATATATCAAATGAAATAATTAAGGTAGTCAAACGGGATTCGGATACAGAAAAGAATACTGGAATCATAATAAATAGAATGTGTTTGGGGTAACGACCTAAAGGTGAATTGATTCAAGTACATTTTGTAAAACGAATCATGATAACATCAAAATAAAACAAAATAATCACGATGAGTTCATTGTTTCAGCCAAATGAAACAATCAAGGTAATCAAGGTTACAAGGTTACAACCAAGAGGTGACAATAGAATCGTGGTAGTAAAAATAATGACAAAGAATCAAAACTTAATATACCATTCCATTTCAAAATCACAATCTAAACCAAAGTAAAAAAAATTATAATGAAGGGAAACGTGAACTTAAACCAGGGAAGTCACGACAGGTGCTCCGGAGGGAGGGTAATCACGTCCTGTTTGGCTAGCTACAACCGAGAAGTCTTAAATCAAAAACGAAAACATCACAACCAAGCAGTAACGAAGGAATCAAGGTATTCAGGATTGCGGCCAAAGTAGTCAAAATGGGTGAATCAGTATGGCGATAGATAATGAAAATGGTCAGAATGGGTTTATGGATTAGACGAAAAGATCAAGATAGCCATAATGGGTTGCTAAATAAAACGAAAAATAATCACGGCAATTAGAATAGGTTGATAGATACCGAGAAAAATAATCAAGGTAGTCAGAATAGGTAATAGGTATGAGAGAAAATATCTAAGGTAGTCAGAATAGTCAGAATACGTTGATAGATATAGCGAGGTAGTCAGAATGTGTTTATGAAGATTGAAAAAATCAAGGTAGTCAGAGTAAGATTATGAATATGACGACCAAAAACCAAGGTAATCAGAATGGAATAATGGGTATGACGAAAAATAATCAAAGTAGTCAGAATGGGTTTATGAGTAAGGCGGAAAATATTCAAGGGAGTCAGAATGGGTTTATAGATACGTATACAAAATTGAGGTAGTTAGAATGCGTTTTTGAATATGGAGAAAAATATTCAAGGAAGTTAGAATGGGTTTATGCATTTACCGAAAAAATCAAGGTAGTCAAAATGGTTTAATGGGTATGACTGAAATAATCAAAGTAGTCAGAATGGATTTACGGATATACCGAAAATGAATCAAGGTAGTCAGAATGGGTTTATGGGTATGACGAAGAATAATCAATGTAGTTAGAATGGGCTTATGCATATGGCGAAAAAACAAGGTAGTCAAAATGGTTTAATGGCAATGACAAAAAATAATCAAGTTAGCCAGAATGGGTTTACGGATACGGCGAAAAATAATCAAGGTAGTCGGTGTAGGTTGATGGGTATGACTAAAAATAATCAAGGTAGTCAGAATAGGTCATTGGGTATGACGAAAAATAATCAAGTTAGTAAGAATGGGTTGAAAAATAATCAAGGTATAGTTAGAATTGGTTTAAGGTTAGGGCGTAAAATAATCAAAGTAGTCAGAGTGGGTTTATAGATATGGCAAAAATAATACAAGTAGACAGAATGGGTTTATGGATATGGTGAAAAAATTAAGGGAGTAAAAAAGTTTATGGGTACGAAGAAAAATATGTAAGGGGATCAGAATGGTTTACGGATATGACAAATAAAAATAATTAAGGTAGTCAGAACGGGCTGCTGAATAAAACAAGCGAATCAATGCTGAATAAATCAACCGAATTAATAAATAAACATCGAAATTGGTTGCTGGGTTCTGCAAAAAATTTTTTTAGTAACTATTAAATACATTTGTAATAGGTCAATGTTTAAAAAAATCAGAATTTGTTTCTGAATATTGTCAGATGAAAACTTTTTCAAAACAATAACCAATGTATTCAAAATGGAAGATTGAATATGTGATTGGGTAGCAACCACTGTAAAAGTCATCAAAAAGAATAACAACCATGTATGTAAAAAACTTTGTATTGTTGTTAGTTGCCATGATAAATGTATTTTTATTTATCCAGTTTTACAATCGGTCATATAATTTCTATTCTACCGTGCAAAATAAGTTGTTATCTAATTGTTATTTAAACTTGTGAGATTTGACACAAAAAGACTTAGAATTCTACAACTTTGTATCACATTCCATTAAACAATTTTTGAGATAATAATTATCATAATAATTATATTATAATTGTAATTATTATTATTATTATTATTATATTATGAAGTGAAGAAGAATGAAGTAATCGATAAGTCATCTACTGAGGTCGGGATGAATTCATTAGACATATTTACAAGAAGGTAATTGAAAGTGTTGCCGGCAGCATCAATTTTATCCTTCTGTTGTAAGACTTTAATTAGCAAGCTGTATTCTATTAGCAATTTATACAGTAGAGCAACTTCTGTGATTTCGTCGTTATTTTTGTCCTTGCATTAGAATATCAAATCGCATAATTATGTTAAATTTATGCAGGCAGTAAGTACTCTTAATGTTTTATCTTATTATTTCAAACAACTGTGCCAGACTATTCAAAGTTTGAAGAGTGTATTTAAAAATAATAATGAATATGAACGTAAGGATATAAAAAGATTGAAAATTTGATATTTTGCGAATATTTTCGATTGAAAAGTCATAGAAATTTAAACTACGGAAAACTATTTACGTTATGATTATAAACTCTTTATCATATGTTTTCCCAGTTGACTCCCCACTTTTTAACTCACTCCATTCTTTGTTTAAAACTTTAAACTTAGTGGAAGCAGTTTCTGGATCTGTCCAAGGTAAAATTTGTTTCATCATGGTAATCAGAATGAATTAATACTAGTATATACCTGCAATTCTGAATCCAGACAAACGATAATAATGTGCTGGCGAATGAAATGTTATTTTACGTCACATCAGCAATTTCTCAGCTATTTGTGACCAGACAATTTTTATTGACCTTATTAACCCCATCTAACAAAAAAATCGTGTGATGTGTGAATTGTGTACGGGTATATCTGAAATGCCTTTGATAAGTGCGAAATAATGGCGATCTCGCGCACATTTTTCATAGATAAACATCGCAGACGACTTATTACTTTTTCTGATAGCAAGAAAACCATAATATGCATATGCAATGGAAAACCTCTTTCATTCTTGGGGGTCGACTGGGAATCAAACCGATTATGATGTAATTTTTCATGGATTGGGTTTTTCCAATTCTCAACATAATTAAAACAGTCATATCGCCATTACCGTTAAGACCAAACATTTTCATTGCACACTGAAATATGTTGCAAAATGCGCATAAATTGGTTACACAAAGCGAATCATTAGTGTTAACATGATAAGACAGCCCATATACCATATATTAATTATCTGTATAATGTTTTCATGGCAACATTAGGCGATCGTTACATGTGTATGTGTCAGCTTATACCTGTGGTCCAACCTCAAATTGCTGATACCGTTATTATATGAAATTAATCTAGCGTTCCTTCACATACGATTTTGAGACAGGAGAAGCAGTTAATTTCGCCCTTCACAAACCGTTTATGTTACATATAACAGACACTTCGGTTGAATTAAATCCGTTATTTATAAATCTAATTACTTGTGTCTTAACCAGCCACTTGAATGTAATGACATTATCGACTAGGATTTTAGTTTGATACCTATTATGTTTTTTCTGGGAAAGCCAATCTCCGCAATCCACAATTAGAATTAAATTGATACAATGATAGACAGGGTAATGGTCCCAACAATCCCCGTAGACGTAATTAAAAATCAATTATCGAAACAGGACATTATACATAACGCGATATCCATATATAAATCATCAGACATCCAGCAGAAATCTTCCTGACATTTTTAATCATTTTTTTTAATTCTGAAAATATATTTCATTTTTGGTCACAAATCGTGATTAAAATATTAAAATAATAAATTAAAACCTACCTTTGTATCATTTTTCAGCAGATTCAACTCGTAACCTGGTAGAACTTCATTTAAGTTGACATGTTGAATTGCTAATTTGGCAGCTGTCAGTTCAGAGTGTCCGTATGGCATTCCCCGATCTCCAGATAATTCGAACAATCCTCCAATGTATAAAGGTATATTTCCGTTCTCCGGAAATTTATTTTCCATGTTTTCTGTTAAATTTTCAATCAACACCTTAGCATGTGATTGATCGGTTTCATCATCTATGGTGTAATTTCTCTCCAGTAACGTGTTAATTTTGTTTTGTTGGCAATTAACTGAACAGTTAAATGTTGACATATTTTCTTGGAACGATGTGAATACTATATGTGATGAGTTTTTATTGTCTGTGATGTTAAGTGTATATGATAAACCATTTAACTGAACAATCAGTAAAAGAAACAACATTTGAAAAACACTTGTCATTTTCATTTTTCCATTCACCGGTTTGCTGTTTTTCTAGTTTTCTTAATATCAAAATAATCAATTACAGCTAATTCGTTTAATTCGGTAAAAGCTTAAAATGCTGTTTCCTTTCAAACCGTTTTAATGCCAAAAAGTTTTTTTTTATTCCAGTCAAACTATGTTAAAATACATAAATGAAGGTCGATTTTATTCGTTCCTTGATAACACATTAAATAGTTTTTAAAAATATCTGTTCATTGTTTCTGAACCAATAAAATTTCAACAATTTAAAATTTGGCTGTTATCAACGTCAAATTACTTGTAAAATCAAACAGACAAGACTGATATTAACAAACCACTAACAGTGAATAATCTTGTCGACCTTATCAATAATTTTACTGAATTATATTTTCCAATTTAATCTCCCTTTAGGGAAATTCCTCAGAGTACTTTATACAATATATGAAACAACTGCATAGATAAAATCACAAAATGTTTTATGAATAAATATCCAGTAATGTTTTCTAAATTAAAAATATTAAATTTTAAGAATTTATCATTTAAAACTCGGTATAGAAATATGATGATATCTTCCTAGATCTTGATATTGATCAATGTACCATATAAATATTACATGTATTTGGTTAGTTTATCACACGTGTTCCTCTCTGACTCCCTATCTGTGAAATATTTTACAATTTTTCCATCCCATGGCGTATAAATAACCGGAATAAGAACCACTGTCATAGGACAGACCAATCAATGACTGACAAAAGCCAAAAGTCATTTCATCAAATGACTTCTCATTCCTAAGAGATTGTTTAGATAGTGATATGTTTGTTTATTGTACATTCAAGTTGTCCCAAAACATTATTTATGAGATGTACAAACCTTAAGATACACATATAAGGTTTTTTCTATTAATTTTGTCTTATCAAGACATTTTTCATTTTTTCCATTATCTGTTTCGCTAATTAATCGACTTCTTATTGCATATATACATTGGTTTTTGGATAACCCTACAGTGTATTGCTATCTTCTATTACTCTTAAAGGTTTTATAAGTCAGTGTAACGTACATTGCCATACAATATAAACTCTTATCAATAATGCCTTCTCAGATAACACTACATTAGTTCACAGATAATATTGTATTAATGTACATCTGTGTAATATCGATAATAAAATAAATAGATATTCCAGAATTTAGCTTGTTTCCATTCATATGGTTATTATCATGTTGTAATTTTAAACATGAATTTCTTTATCTTTAGTCCTGTTGAAGTAAATTTTAATACAATGTTCGGTTTCTTTGTTTGTTTACATGTTGTAGAAATTCTGAAACGACTGATTCCATGACATCATTCTTATGTCTTAATTTTCATACATTTATCTTGTTAAAATAATTTTTTAAAATTCAATACCAACATATAAAAAACGAGCATACCAATTCATGTTCAAATCACCATCCAACAAAGTAAAACTTTGAAAACTGACAAATTTAGATTAACGCGTGAACATTTACCTTGCTCCGGTAGTTTCCTGAGCACCTCCTGTTTCGCTAGCTACACCCGTCAAGCGCATGATAATTTGAGAATGAAAGGAACATGGATTAATGGGACGTCAAATGCATCCAAGGTAAAGTTTGATATACAGACATCATACTTATCAACAATATTATAATTATGGTCATAAAACGTTTTGAGGGTCTTGAAAGTCTAGACATTTTAAGTCAACATTTTCTTTGTAAGCAGCTTGCTTCGATGTATAAAGTTGTTTGTGCTAACAAGCTCTGTCATAGTGTATTTACTGTAAATCAAATATACATAAGCAGGAAAAGCAGGTGTATTGCTAAGGAAAGTATATTGCTGTTTAGAAAAGTTAAGTTGACAAAAGTAAAATTGAAGTCATCACGTTTTATCATATATTTTCAAATGTAGCCTTTCTTCGTCGTCATAATTAATATATAACTCCAAATGTGAAACAGATTTTGAATTAACTCTACATTTGTATGTAGCAATTAAGGCCATTCCACCAGTGCCAGAAGCAATTGATCTTGAAAAAAACTCCCTTTTATTAAAAAAATATTACTAGTTGAAAGTTAATTTCACAAACATTTTTCCAGTATGTAAGAAGTACATGTATTATCAATTATACACAGTGTATCCCTTACAAAGTGTTAATTACATGTACTTATCATAACAGTGTTGATTTTACAGCACCAGAAGGTAGTTTGGAATTCAATTCCTCATCAGTAGCGATTGAACCAAAATTGTGAAACCAACTTATTTAAGGGTTGTAATACCCTTATAAATACCCAAAGAACCAAATATATTTTATTAGATTTAGCTAAGGGAATACTTTGCACGAGGGAGTATACCTCTGTTTTTTAGTATTTTTATATTTTATCTTTCAGCAAAGTTAGACAGTAGTATATTTCTTCCAACACTGAGTTTAAGATACCATTGGGGATTCTTAATCCACAAGCATAGATACCGGCAGAGTGGTTAAAATTGCATATACCCATCAAAAACAAACATACTAATCCATATCCGAATCACAATCCAGCAGCAAAGTAAAACTTTGAAACTGACAAGTTAGGTTAGACACGTGATCTTCCACCAGGGAAGTGAGGCCGGGTGGTCTGGAAGGGTAAGCACCTCCGGATCCTGTTTAGCTAGCTACACCCGCCACGTGTGTAATCAAAATTGTGTTAAAGGAATATGGAACTATGAGACGTCAAATATATCCAGGGCAATCCTGGACACAGAGACATTAAACTTATAATTATGATGACGGCCATAAAACTTTTTAAGGGTCTTGATAAGTCTAGGCTTGCAATATCCCTGAGTCAAGAATTTATTTGAAAGCAGCCTGCTTCATTGTGCAAAGTCCCCGTAGTGGGAACAAACTCTACCATAACGTATTAAAATAAACGTAAATGTAAATTTTACAGCACTAGAAAAAATAACAGCTAAGTTGGCAATTAAAATCGAATAACTACTACATCATTTGATTTGACATTGTGTTCTATTGACATAGAGACATAGAAAAAAATAATATGTAACTTTGGAAATAACTCATTTGGATAAAAGCCTCTATTAACAGATTAAAACATTGTCATGAGTTTTTAACCTGTTTTGGAATCGATTATATAATATTTTGGTACACTTACGGCTCTATATTCTTTGATTGCTGACTGGTAACCCTAGGGAGGATACGTGACGGGAAAAACCTAGGGTACAAAGGTTGATGAGTATTGGTCCCTGTGTATCGCGATTCAAAATGTCATCAATAATTTCCTTAAAGTGGAATACATATGTAAATTAACAGCTGTTTTAATAATAATAATGACACCTTTAAAAGGCCTCATATTAAGGTACGTTGTTTAGGAAAATAACACGAGTGTGTCATTACGGGCCACCAGTAATAAAATACTAGTAAGTGGAGCGCACGGCGGCTCTCTAACATTACTATAACAGCACCAATGAATACCGTTTTATCATTATTTAACCAGTGTACGTTCTAAGTCGGGAGGTTATAATCAGTGGTCAAAATGTGTAGTCTTGATTCTTTTATTTGTTGACTGTAATGGTATTTGCCAAGTACTAGCTTTTCGCTGCAAATTGCGGTTTCGTTATTTTGAAATTTTAATATAATTCTAAAAATGTGCTTCTTAAGATCTCATCATACAATGCTATAGTCCGACTAATCAGCCCACTAAACCCCCATTCTATTTTTTTTTTTTTTTTTTTTTTTTTTTTTTGACTTTTTGGAGATTTGTGGTCATTTGTAATGTAAATAAACATCACCATGTGCTTTCTAAAGATAGAACTTCTAGTTTCACCATCCAAATGCAACGTGCGATCTGATTGGTCAATGCAGATTAGTAATGTCTTCACGATGCGAATGTGACAGAGAGCTAAAGAGACATCAGAAAACCTTGCATTTCTACCGATATCGATGGATTTTAATTAAAAGTTAAGCATGGATCGCTAGAATAATGTTTTAGGAAGTGTTCCGTGTTGTCAGCAAGAGCAGGGTAAGGAAATACTTGAAGTTATCAACGCGTGTTTTCGTTTCTGCCGTTTTCGCCAGAAATTTCAAGAATTTAATAATGGAAGCTGTCAGACCACAAACCTCCAAAAAGTCAAAAAAAAATAGAATGGGGGTTTAGTGGGCTGATTAGTCGGACTAACAATGCTATACAACAACGCCTGTGTATGTAGATTGGTTATAGTGACATATCAACTAATGGACATGTAGAGAAAATTTTAATGTTATAAGCAGTGATTGCAGAATTCTCAGTGATTGGATTTCCATTGTTCTATCTTATTTAGATTTTGTATCTCTAATATTTTAATCACTAATAAGGTAGTTCTTGATAGTAGAAATTTCTTTGTCGTGTGATCAGTGTGGATCCGAAATTTCCGAGTACAATGTACACTATTCTGAAAACGATTGATAAACCGGAATCACAACTATCGATGTAAAGTTAAAAGCTTATTATCTCCAATCAAAAACCCTAAATACACTTTTTTCCTTTGAAGTATAAAATTAGCATTTCATTTCTATTCATGTTGTTCGGTATAAAAATAGATGAAATTGACTTTTTATAATCTTAAAATATAAATTATACAATATCTGAAATAGCAGTAGACGAGTCTTAACTTCACAAAGCTGACCAGATACAAAATATTCATTTTCTCCTCAACACCATTGGTAACAATTGATATTTCAAGTGTTACTATGATACTATAGCATGAAGTATTTTCAATACACATCTGAGGCTTAAACATTCCGATGGTTAAAATGTCATTTTTTCCTGAGTAAAAGATGGTGTAAAAAATCAAAAATGTTACCAACAAGGCATTAATGAAATATGCTAATGTATAAAAGATAGAATTGACATAGGTTTGTAAACCTGACTATTTTTAATAATTTATGACTGGATAGCTCTAAACGAAGCACTGAGCATTAGTTTTAATAGTCAAACGAATTATATAGCAATGGCCAGTCATACTTGGTTTCGGTTGGAGATAAAAATCACAAGCCTTCAGTTTTATTAACATGATTAAAGAAAAACAATACACGTCTATGTATTTCGTTCTGCAAGTCCTAATTGCATAACAAAAACGTCTTATCATAACAATATCATCCATTTCGAAAACTTCTTTAGCACATCTGTTTTACAGAATTAATTTACACTGACGATATATACCCTATCATGGTAAAGCGCACGGATACTAAGTGACGTCGAATTATTTTCCAAAATACAACGGCAAACCATTGCTCAAACGTTATCAATTAAACATATGCTATTTAAAACTGCTGCATTTGTTGATGGGTCAATTCACCTTCAAATAAGCTCAAAATCACTTATGCTTCTAAAGGGACGTTAGTGTAAAACCCCATATTTCATGATGTATTTTGCCATGGTCTGTATTCTCAGGTCAACCCGGTTTCCTGCGTATAAATTCAACCTCGATATAAGTGAAAGACCCTAGACTGTCTGAAGCGTAAAAACTCCCATTGTTCCGCTACACTTATCATGTGCTTATCTAATTTTACTCCATCACTCATATAGATTTTTTTCACGAATTCAGTAGATAATTCAGCGTACATCAGATGAGAACATTGCTAAAATAAGACACCGTATTAACTTGTTTTAAAGAAGCAGCATGATATCTCATCAATGTTATATCAACTATCATTACCATTAAATTTATATCCTCCATAGAGGATTAGAGTGCTTTTAATAAATTGGAGGTTTAAAATTACATTGTATTTTATTTTTGTCTATATTTAGTTCTTAAATTGAAAAAGATCAAATTACAACTGTTTCCATCCATTATTTTAAGAGGATTTTTTTTATCATTCAATGGCTTGTCACTACGTCTTTGCTTTAATATATGTGTGATTTAACCTTCACTTGTGATATTATCAAAACCCGTAGTTTTAGGTTGATTTATAAACACTTCACAATTTAAAATTTGTTTGTATTAGAAACATTTAACTATTTTTAATGTACTTCTTGTTGCAAATTATCAAATGTGCACATTAAATTCCAGCAATGTAGTCGGTAACTCAAATATATGGTGAACACTAAAAGTGTCACTCGTTTCATCACTGCAGTTTTGATTGTGAGCAAGGAAATGGGTTTTTTTTACATAATGGACAGAGTGGTCTGCAATGTTTATCTGCAACCAATTTCGACTAAATAAGGTTTTCTTATGAAAAATATTTTGCTATATGACTTTATTATTTTATAAATTTGATTTCATACAAACTAAACTAGAACTGTCTCTTAAGAGCCAAATACCCCCGCCCCAACATTTAATGTTTTCCCGTGACCATGACCTTTTCGATATTTTACTAACATATAGGCCAACATTAAAATAACTACCATACTGCTTAGTTGAATCATGTTTTTTTCAATTCATGTTGTTCCACATCAGGCAGCACAAGCTATGGCTGAATTTTAAGCTTTATCAGGGTTATTTTACTTGTTTGGTAGTCAGTTCTAGGGTGGTCAAGGAATTTAGGTTTCCTAGAACATAATATAACCACTGACAAGCAAATTGAAAAGTTGTAACATTTGATTTGTTCCAATTGAATTCAACCTACAGGCGAGACCATTACTTTGAACATGTGAAATTCCACCAAGGAGGTGAGGCCAGGTGCTCCAGAAGGCAAATATTTCTTCTCTAGCTAGCTACACTCACCACATGTAAAATCCAAAATGAAAAAGAAAAGAACATGGAAATGTGGATAATTTTGGATACAGAGATATTATACTTATCAACAATATTGTAATGATGGTCATAAAACTTTTTGATAAGCCTACGATCGTAATATGTGGCATGCCTGCTTAAACAGTTAATTTGTAAGCAGGTTGCTTTGTTGTATTAAGTTATCGATATGACTTATCAAAACCTGTAAGAAGAAAACCAAGTCTCACCAACACATCTTCTCCATTAATTCTCAACAAAGTTCTTTATTGTTTATTTTACCCTGAAAACATGAGATGATCATGTTAAATATAAAATACAGTATCTTATATAACAAACAAGCCTAGTAAAAAGAAGTAAATACTTAACCATTCAACTGTCTTAAAATGGTGTTTATATATATAACAAACAAGCCCAGTAAAAAGAAGTAAATACTTAACCATTCAACTGTCTTAAAATGGTGTTTATAGTGTTAGAACTTTCATTGTATTGTAAGGCAAACTGAATAATGTGTGCTAGTGCATTACGAGTTGTGTGCTTTGTACAGCAATAAAAGTCATATCACTATTTCTATACAGTTCAATGGTCATTTTTGCATTTCAATTTTTTTGAAAATCCTATTTTAGTTTCTGATCCTGTAATTAATTTAAAACACTGTCTGTACGACATGCATTTCCAACTGCTGCATCATACTTGGTATAATTAGTTGGTATACTACAACTGCATTTTCTCTTAAACAGAATTAAATACAATAAAACATCACAGATGTAAATACAATTTATAATGTTTTTATTCCTTGTATATTAGTTCTTTCAATATTTGCGAAATAAATTTGACATTTCCTTTCCCACCTGTCTCTTTTATAGCCATTTGTGTTAAGACACCTAAATCTTTCTTCTTTCCATCTCTTATCCTTTTTACCTGAAATGTATGAAACTCCATTAAGGTAAAACTAATATACACATCTCCTATCACTGTTGATACTGTCTACCAAGTTTGGTGAACATGTGATAAATAGTCTTTGATATTTACTGCAAACAAAATTTCCAACTGAAAAATTCAAAGGGCCATAACACACAGGAATTAGCAAACCAACTCGGGTTAATAGTGTGTGTAACTTCTATCACTGTTAATACTGTCTACCAAGTTTTGTGAACTTTTGAGATTAACTCAAGACCAGATTTTCGCCAATTAAAAACTTAAGATTCATAACTCCACAGAAAATTACCAAACAAACACAATAAAAATGTGTATATATCCTATATAGAAAAGCTGGACGACCAAAGAACACCTGGAGAAGAACAGTTGAAAAAGAAAGGATTGAGAATGGATGGAACACATGGCAAAGAGCAGAAGCAGCAGCAAGTGACAGACAGGGGTGGCATAGAATGCTCAAAAGCCTCACGAGTCCTTGAAGACCCAGAGAGGATATGTATGCATATATCCTATCACTGTTGATGCTATGCACCAAGTTTCTTCAAATTATGATTCATAGTTTAGCCAAGAAGTGGTATGAACAGATCAACATAAAAGGGATAAAAGGGTAAAACAGCTACTTTAGAAAATAAAAAATATCATAAATTTAATGCCTTTGTCTTGCCTGCTCCTTTGCACTGTGAAGCAATGTCTATATATCAATTCCTTTGTATGCGAGATAAAAATAGCTAATTGAAATCTTGTCTATCACTTACCTTTTTGGCAGATTTCTCTATGACACCTTTACAAGCTTCAGTTAAAATGTCTATATCATTTAACTGCTCCATGTCGTGCTCTTTGATAAGCTCAGCTACATTCTCATTTCTTGTTTCAATCATGAGATCTAGAAGCTTTTAAAAAATTATTTTGTTTAAACATTATTTATTTTGATAAATCATAATGCAGATAATAACAAAATCACAAAAATGTATATACAACAATGAATTCCTGAACAAGAGTAAAACTCTTATATAAAAAAAAATAATGTATCAAGCATATGGTATGGACCTAAGAAATATGTATTTACTTTCACTAACTTAATTTACAGTAAAGAAGAACAAGAGGCCCATGGGCCTGATACGCTCACCTGATAACTAATGGCTAGCTGCTAGATTTAAAGAACACATAAATACTAAACCCCAATGACTTTTTTCTTTACATCATGATAACCATTGTATCAATACCTACAACATTCTAATATACATGCCTATACAAAAAGTTAATAGTTTTCGAGATAATTAACCATTTCAGTATTGTTTCGCATCTGTGACCTTGACCTTTGAACCCATGACCTTTTTCTATACATCATAATGATCATTGTATCAATACCTACAACATTCTAATATACATGCCTATACAAAATGTTTATAGTTTTCGAGATAATTAACCATTTCAGTATTGTTTTTACATCTGTGACCTTGACCTTTGAACCAGCCTTTTTCTTCATCAAAATGATCGTTGTATCAATACCTACAACATTCTAATATATATGCCTATACAAATTTTTAGAGTTTTTCGAGATAATTAACCATTTCGGTATTGTTTGCATCTGTGACCTTGACCTTTGAATCCATGACCTTTTCCTATACATCAAATGATTGTTGTTTCAATACCTACAACATTCTAATATACATGCCTATACAAAAGTTTATAGTTTTCCAGATATTAACCATTTCAGTATTGTTTTACATCTGTGACAGTTGACCTTTGAACCCGTGACCTTTTTCTATACATCAAAATGATCGTTGTATCAATACCTACACATTCTTATATACATTCCTATACAAAAGTTTATAGTTTTTCAAGATAATTAACCATTTCAGTATTGTTTCACATCTGTGACCTTGACCTTTGAACCCATGACCTTTTTCTATACATCAAAATGATCGTTGTATCAATACCTACAACATTGTAATATATATGCCTATACAAAATTTTATAGTTTTCGAGATAATTAACCATTTCGGTATTGTTTTGCATCCGTGACCTTGACCTTTGAACTCATGACCTTTTTCTATATATCAAATGATCGTTGTATTAATACCTACAATATTCTAATATATATGCCTATACAAAATGTTTATAGTTTTTCAAGATAATTAACCATTTCGGTATTGTTTCGCATCTGTGACCTTGACCTTGAACCCATGACCTTTTTCTATACATCAAATGATCGTTGTATCAATACCTACAACATTCTATTATACATGCCTATACAAAATGTTTATAGTTTTCGAGATAATTAACCATTTCGGTATTGTTTCGCATCTGTGACCTTGACCTTTGAACCCATGACCTTTTTATACATCTATACATCAAAATGATCGTTGTATCAATACCTACAACATTCTAATATATATGCCTATACAAAAAGTTTATAGTTTTCCAGATAATTAACCATTTCAGTATTGTTTTACATCTGTGACCTTGACCTTTGAACCCTGACCTTTTTCTATACATCGTATGATCGTTGTATCAATACCTACAACATTCTAATATACATGCCTATACAAAAATTTATAGTTTTCGAGATAATTAACCATTTTGGTATTGTTTCGTATTGTTTCGAATCTGTGACCTTGACCTTTGAACCCTGACCTTTTTCTATACATTAAAATGATTGTTGTATCAATACCTACAACATTCTAATATATATGCCTATACAAAATGTTTATAGTTTTCAAGATAGTTAACCATTAGGGTATTGTTTCGCATCTGTGACCTTGACCTTTGAACACGTGACCTTTTTCTAGATATCAAAATGATCGTTGTACCGATACCTACAACATTCTAATATATATGCCTATACAAAATATTTATAGTTTTCGAGATAATTAACCATTTCAGTATTGTTTCGCATCTGTGACCTTGACCTTTGAACCCATGACCTTTTTCTATACATCAAAATGATCGTTGTATCAATACCTACATAATTCTTATATACATGACTATACAAAATGTTTATAGTGTTCGAGATAATTAACCATTTCAGTATTGTTTCACATCTGTGACCTTGACCTTTGAACCCATGACCTTTTTCTATACATCAAAATGATCGTTGTATCGATACCTACAACATTCTTATATATGCCTATACAAAATGTTTATAGTTTTCGAGATAATTAACCATTTCGTTATTGTTTCGCATCTGTGACCTTGACCTTTGAATCCATGACCTTTTTCTATACATCAAAATGATTGTTGTTTGAATACCTACAACATTCTAATATACATGCCTATACAAAAAGTTTATAGTTTTCCAGATAATTAACCATTTCAGTATTGTTTTACATCTGTGACATTGACCTTTGAACCCGTGACCTTTTTCTATACATCAAAATGATCGTTGTATCAATACCTACAGCATTCTTATATACATGCCTATACAAAAAGTTTATAGTTTTCGAGATAATTAACCATTTCAGTATTGTTTCACATCTGTGACCTTGACCTTTTTCTATACATCAAAATGATCGTTGTATCAATACCTACAACATTGTAATATATATGCCTATACAAAATGTTTATAGTTTTCGAGATAATTAACCATTTCGGTATTGTTTCGCATCTGTGACCTTGACCTTTGAACTCATGACCTTTTTCTATATATCAAAATGATCTTTGTATTAATACCTACAATATTCTAATATATATGCCTATACAAAATGTTTATAGTTTTCAAGATAATTAACCATTTCAGTATTGTTTCGCATCTGTGACCTTGACCTTAGAACCCATGACCTTTTTCTATACATCAAAATGATCGTTGTATCAATACCTACAACATTCTATTATACATGCCTATACAAAATGTTTATAGTTTTCGAGATAATTAACCATTTCGGTATTGTTTCGCATCTGTGACCTTGACCTTTGAACCCATGACCTTTTTCTATACATCAAAATGATCGTTGTATCAATACCTACAACATTCTAATATACATGCCTATACAAAAAGTTTATAGTTTTCCAGATAATTAACCATTTCAGTATTGTTTTACATCTGTGACCTTGACCTTTGAACCCATGACCTTTTTCTATACATCGTAATGATCGTTGTATCAATACCTACAACATTCTAATATACATGCCTATACAAAAAGTTTATAGTTTTCGAGATAATTAACCATTTCAGTATTGTTTCGAATCTGTGACCTTGACCTTTGAACCCATGACCTTTTTCTATACATTAAAATGATTGTTGTATCAATACCTACAACATTCTAATATATATGCCTATACAAAATGTTTATAGTTTTTGAGATAATTAACCATTTCGGTATTGTTTCGCATCTGTGACCTTGACCTTTGAACCCATGACCTTTTTCTATATATCAAAATGATCGTTGTATCAATACCTACATAATTCTTATATACATGACTATACAAAATGTTTATAGTTTTCGAGATAATTAACCATTTCAGTATTGTTTCACATCTGTGACCTTGACCTTTGAACCCATGACCTTTTTCTATACATCAAAATGATCGTTGTATCAATACCTACAACATTCTAATATACATGCCTATACAAAATGTTTATAGTTTTCGAGATAATTAACCATTTCAGTATTGTTTCGCATCTGTGACCTTGACCTTTGAACCCATGACCTTTTTCTATACATCAAAATGATCGTTGTATCGATACCTACAACATTCTAATATATATGCCTATACAAAATGTTTATAGTTTTCGAGATAATTAACCATTTCAGTATTGTTTCGAATCTGTGACCTTGACCTTTGAACCCATGACCTTTTTTCTATACATCAAAATGATCGTGGTATCAATACCTACAACATTCTAATATACATGCCTATACAAAAAGTTTATAGTTTTCGAGATAATAATTATAATCAGAGGTTAAAAAAATTAGGTCATGACCTTTACAATCGACCTTGACCTCATTTTGAAGATACTAACAAGAAAAAGATGTCAAAACTGAAAATCCCATGTCATTATCTGGTCAAATAGTCAAGTTATAACAATTTGAAGCTATTTTACGATTTTTTCAAAATTAAACGCAAAAACGCGTAACCTATTTTTTATCCGAATTTCACAAAATGAACAAACTATAGGCTTAAGACCCTAGAAAAGCCAAATATCACATCAGATTTTTTCTCCAATCAGTACTTTCGGAGAAGAAGATTTTTTTAGATTTTTTAGATTATGGTAGCCATAGCAACGCCACGAACAAATCTGAATTGCACCGGCCCATATATACTTCTGACAAAGTTTCATTAAAAACTGTCCAGTAGTTTCAGAGGAGAAGTCGAAAACAGGTGTTAACGACGCACACACGCACACACGCACATACACACGCTGCGCTATGCCATAAGCTCACATGACCTTCGGTCAGGTGAGCTAAAAATGGAAGATGTTTGTGATCATCAAATCAACACTTTGTTCAACCAAGATGTCTGAGATTTAACATATTATTTTTAATTTACCACATTCTTCAAATAGAAAAAATCTAAAGGAGAATATAAATCATACTAGTGGTTTCTACCTACATTCCTCCCAACAAAATCAAGTCAAACCACTCAGCACATCAAGCAAAAACTAAACTTATTTTATCTTGTATAGTTCTCCATGAAAGACGCCATCTGTTACAGTAATAATGCATTACATCGATATTGGAGATCAGTATTGCAGCACATACTTATCAGAAATCCACATATGAATTTCTCAATCGTCTAAATTTAAGTTATATTTTAAATACCATTAAGAAACAAAATATGGTGAATTATTTTCTCAGAAGATTATTTGGCTTTGAATAAACAGCCCAAAAGTATGGATTTGCCTGGCATGTCACATATCAAAAAAAATATACTAATCCATGTCCAAATCATAATCTCGGCACAAAGTAAAAACTTTGGAAACTGGCATACTAAGTTAAACAAATGAACTTCCATCAGGGAAGTGAGGCTGGGTACTCTGGGAGAGTAAACACCTACTGTCTAGCTAGCCACATATATAATGATTAAAGAAGAACAATTTCATTACAAAAACTATATTTAAATGTGACAATAAAATCATACCTTTGAGGCGCTTAGAATAGAAATGGTATTATTAGCTTGAAATTTGGTCAATTCTGCAACAGCTTCCAAACTTATTGGTCTAAAAAAGAAACATTTATCTTGTTTTATATATGATAAATCAATTTTCTGAAAAATGAATAATTTTGAATAATTCTAAAAATTAATAATCTACCCATTAGTTTACTAATTCTTACTAAACCTGTTTTAATTCTCCAGCACTAGATGGCCATTTAGGAATGAAATTCCTCATCAGTAGTGCTTGGACCAAAAATGTGGAAATCCAAATAGTTTCAAGATGTTAAAATTAGAAAAATAGAAGTATGAAATTTAGTTTACCAAATCCACCTAGGACAATACTCTGAACGATTAAGCATAGCTTAATTTTTTTTAATTTAAGAAGCAGATTTGGGGTTTTCCTTGGCCATTAAAAATATTTAAATTTTGGTGATGCAATGGATTCAAATTTTTGCCTCCTGTCCAGTTTTGGGATTTTTATCAAAATTGTAGGACAGTCAGTATTGATCAAATTAAAGAATTCCGTTTCAAAGTACCTTAAATTTAGAGTTAAGTAACAGAATATCCTAACCATTTTAAACCTTGATTCAGATATGGATTGAGAATTGAAACTACTAGTGACTTTTACCTATGACATATGACATGTCAAAACGAAAGCCTTATATCAGTGGCATTGGGCTTCTTCAACAAATAACTTACTGCTACATTTTTTTTAATTTTGAAAGCAAACATATGTATTTTTGACAATGTAAATTTTCTTTAAAATTTTTTAAATTAATTTTGAAAGCAAGTATATGATGAAAAAAATATATATGTTTGACAATTTATATTTATTTCAAAACCAAACATATGATGACAAAAATATACCTGTTTGACAATGTAGATTACAGAATTATAACAATATCAAGTGGTTGTACATATATAATAACATAAGGAATATAAAGAAGCATAAAATTTGTTTCAAATATCGGTATTTAATATGTGTAAAGTGAAGTTTTTAAAGTTCCTAAACTTACTGTTACAGGAATTTTGTTTCTTAAAACTCCTTGACATTTTTTTTATGATGAAGTAATAAGTCAAACCTTTTAGGGCTTGAAATAAAATACAGTGATTACATTTTTTAAAAACTGCCTTCTGCCTTTAAGATTGGGAAATTCTGAAATACAGAAAACTTCCTTATGACATGCTAGCAATATCTATGTTCTTTAATGCAAAGATTTCATATTGTGAAAATATCCGAAATTCATTTTATGGATGAGATAAACTAATTTAATTTAATCTGTTAATTAGTGTATCGCTTTTGGTTTGGGAAATTCAAGAGTCAAATTCAGAAATTTTAGTCTTTTTCCCCAGGAGAAACTATACCTGTATTTGGTAGAAAATTTAGACAAACAAAGCTGTGAAAATATCTGAGATTTATTTTGTGGATAAGTTTAAATAATTTATAATGTTAGCATATTGCTGCTGTTTTGGGGATTTTTATGGTCAAATTGGTTTTTTTGTCATTTTTCCACAAGAAAAACTATGTGTATTTGGAAGTAAATTTAGACAGACATGACTACTGATCTCACACTTGAACCTATGACTTACATTTCAGAGTAGTTGAACTCCTTTCCTCGTATAACTCCTTTACAATTCTTTATAACAAATTCTGAGGCCTGCTTATACAGATTTTTATCTACAAACTTCATTACACATTCAAAAAACTCTAACATTCCCTCTTCAGTCTGAAATTAAAAAAAGAGACTCATGTTTTTATTTTGGTACGTGGAAGGTCCTGTGTTTGAACCCAGGATGTGCCAGGGTATGACCAAGACTTAAAAATAGGATGTGACTGTTCTTTGACCATGCAAGCACTTGGTATTTAGAAATGAATGTTGCAGGGTCTTTCTGAGAAGACTTCCAAAACCAATGCCACATCTGATGACAGGCATGTAGTGTTAAAGAACCCTCCCTGTACATTGCCAAGCGCACAATGCAATGGTTAAAATTTATGTCTCGATATAAGTGAAATGTTCTTGACTGGGACATAAAAGCCCATTCAATAAATTAATCAATCAAACTCATTATTTTAATCAAGCTTTTCAGTTTAAAACACAATTTTTAGTTAGATTTTGAAAATTAATTTATGGTTACAACAAATTATTCTGGTCCAATTTTCACAATAACTTCTTAACGTAAATTCAGCATATTTATGTTAGAAAAATCAAAGTTAAGGAATGATTCTGAAATCTGAGGGCCTGGTCATAGAACATTTAAAATATGATCATGTTTTATTTATTAACAATTACAATATAACATTAGGTTTACACTTGTACTTTAATTCATTAACATTAAAATTCAACTTAATTTTGTTTCAATGCAGATTGAGTACACCCAGTTTATTCAAAGAAAATATTTCAAAGGCATTTATATTGATGGATTATCTCTGAAAATACTTCCTTATTTTAACCAATTCATACAAAATAAACTAGAACTGTCTCTTGAGAGCCAACTACCCCCAGCCCCAACATTTAATGTTTTTCCCATGACCTTGACCTTTCCGATATGACCTTGGTTAAAGGTCATGACACATCTTTGGACTATGAACATTATTCATGTGAAGTTTTATGACAGTCCTCTGAAGCAGCTACAAGATATGGCCCGGACATGGTTTTACTCGGAAGGACAGACAGTCAAGGTGATTCCTAAATACCCCTCCTCAAACTAGTTTGCAGGGGGTATAATTACCAATATAAGAAGAGCACTTCTGGGAGGAATACCATACTCCTGTACAAGTCTATTTCTTGTATCTTCTGGTAACTCGGGTAACTTTTCTTTGATCACATCTAAATTGATAATGTCATTTTGATTGATGTTGCTAGGTAACGGTGAACTGTTGTCATAGAGATGTAATGGGGGCAAGTTTGGTTCTGGCATGAATCTGTAATCCTGTTTCTTTTCTTTATCTCTCATGGGAACTGTTTGTCTGCAATATATATATATATATATATTGCAATATATATATATATATATATATATATATATATATATATATATATATATATATATATATATATATGTATGTATACACAATGTGTTACTAAACGTAAGATTGCAATAATATTGTCCTGCCTTTAAAAAATATAAAAGACTGATTAATTGACTGAATTGGGGTTTATGTCCAAGTCAAGAATATTTTAATATCTCACCATTAACAGGTGAAGTGGCAGAAATTTTGACTCTGTAACTTTCATTTCGATATGCAGAGTGCTTGGGCCTAAGAAAAGACACTACAAATTTTCAAGTCTTGGTCAGACCCGGCTGGGATTCGAACCCACAACCTTTCACATATAAAGCAAGCACTCTACACCCACCTGAAAAAGATTGATCCAGTATGCAATTGTCAATGTTATCAACTTTGAAGACTTTGGTTACATTTTTAATACATAACAACAAAGATGTTGTTGTTGAATGTTGCTTAATGTTGCATCAGCAATTTTTCAGCTATTCGCAATGATAACTGCTTTATTAATCTCTATGGATTAATCTATGAACAAGTTCGTGTATGCATGTGAAGTACAAGTGTGTTGTATGATCTGCCTAAAACCAGCAGGCACTCAGGGCGACTTTAACGTGCTAGCTCACCAAGTCAGTTCTCCGCAGACAAGCACACCACTCCCCTAGTCACATTACACTGACACCAGGTGAACTGGTAAAGGCCAACTGCAAGGAAAATTCACTTTGCCACTTGTGGTCTAAGCGGGACTCGAATTAACAGCCGTAAGAGACCCTGGATTTGTAGACTGACATTTATCCATTAGGCCACCACAGCCTCAAAATGGGTCACAGACTCAAATTGATTATTATTTATATATTTGATAAAATACTACCAAATGTATGATTATGTCAGTTTGCTTTTGAAATGAGATAAAACTGGATGAGTATATCTTACCCTAAACCAACATCATATGACCTGGTTTCATTTTCTATAACTCTTCCCTCTTCTATTTCCTTAATCTGTCTTTGAATTTCATAATCTACAGAAGAAAATACTGTAAACTGAATATCAACTTCACTTATGTCCATCTCTCCTTGTGGAGAATTGGGCCAGAACTGAATATCAAAGCTTTATATAAAACTATCTGTATTATTGATAAACACATACCAAGGTGGTCAGTTCTAGAATGGTGGAGAAAGACATAGTACCCCAGAAAACCACAGATATTCAGCAAGCCAACTAACAAACATTCTCACAGAAGAACCTGCCAAAGTGGGATCTAAACATAGGTGATAAGAAGTACTGTGATCCATAACATAAGCTAGTGCTTTAGACCACTAAGCTACTAAAGTCAACAAAAGCTTTCAATGAAAGCAAGATCCATCACCAAGAAACATCTGTAGCATTGATTTACCGTCACTACAGTCAATACAAAATGAAATACATATAATACAATCAGTAATAAATCCTGTTTAAACAGGAACATCTTCCAATCTGAAGTATCATGCCAAAAGTCTATTACATTATATTTTCCATGTTTATAGAATCAATCATTACTTGTGGTGCCAGATGGGGAATTCTCAAACCTTGTTCTAATATTTTCTGTCAAGAACTCAGCAAAATCTCAACCTGAATTTTAATATATTTGTTCCAGAACCAGGCTTGTCAAGTTCTGGACCAAAAATATTAGAACGAGGGTTGAGATTTCCCTTTTTGGCACCAGAAGTAGTGATTGGTTCTATTTCTTGCACCACAAAATGCAAAAAAAATCCTGTTATTTGGAGTGACAGTGGGGTGAGGTTGGGATTGCAAGCTGGAGATATCTTTCACAGCTCTTTTTCATGTATTTTTCTATCTGAGGTGCAAGAAATAGATATATAGACCCACCCTCTGTATGGACAGGTATATATAGACCTACCTATAGACTTAGTTACAGAATGTAAACTGTTCAAGTTTTTAACTTCAGTCCTTGTTCCATAAGGTTCTCCCTCTTTGTGTACAGATATATTGGCATCTACTCTTAATGAACCCTCTATAAATATAGCAGGTGGGTGATGTATTAAAAGCATGATATGGAAATGATAGCATTGTCGTTTACAGTGAAATACATGCATGTAATACAATCAGGAATAGAATCTATTTTAGTTATTCGTTTTCTAATCACAAGATTTTCTGATATTACCAGTGGATTGGATTTAGGTTCACACAGGTTTATTAACAAAACATGTTAATGGCATGTTTAATATCAACTGGTTTTAGGTTAACTCAGGGATCACTTCACTGTACATAGTATCAACATCAGTAGAAATCCATCTAAATCTCCAGATCTGTGAAGTGATACAATAAAACCTGCTAAATTTAGCAGAAGATTTTTTTCAGACTTTTTAATCACCAGTGACCTACTTTTTGATGTTGTAAAAAAACATGAATTGCACATGACCTAGATAGGCTTCTGACTAACTTTCATTAAATTATGACCAGTAGTTTTTAAGTAGAAGTAGAAAACAAGTGTGAAAGAAACACTGGTACACAGACACTCATACACACAATGCAATTTGCCATAAGCCTACACTGACGTTTGGCAAAGTGAACTGAGAAATAAATCGGAAACTTTTAAAAACTCTATCCATAGACATCAGGAGTATGACATTAGGTTTACGGTCTGCATTTCACATGACAAACAATTTCAACTATATTATACCATTCATTTTACAGTTGCAGCTACCAACTGTTTTTAAGATAAGTTGTAATTCTCTGACAAATGAAGCAGCTTCTGTTCCATTACTAAAATCTGGCTTTGTAACTATTTCCATCAGTCCAACACCTGAAACATCAACATAAAACAAAACAATACATGTATGTATCACTATCTTGTTTGAAAAAAACATAATCATAGTAGTCAAGTGATGTTGACATGACTTACTGACACATCACGTTGAGTCAATGCCTCAATGATTCATTGTTAGGAACATGAAACAAAGATTTTGGTTACATTTTTTAAACCTAGATATTTAATGCAACACTCTTATTTTTTACATTAAAAGAAAGTTAAAAAGTTTTAGTTAGTATTCCCAAATCACATGACATCCATTTCTACCGGGTGTCAGTGTTATTTTTATAAATTTATCCACATATGACAGATTTCCATTTCTCTTAATTTTTTTTTATAATTGTAAATTATTCAAAATTGTGATATAACCTTAAACGCTATTATATAAAATAAATGAATATCTGGGAAACACAAGGGTCTACCTGGGACTAGGACATATCTATCAGTTATTCTATTGTTTTTTGGACTGCAGAACCAATGTTTATTGCCTTGTTCATGGCAATACTAAGCTTTGCTAAGGGTTTCAATACACAACTTTTCTATTATGGGCCTGCTGCTTTAACAACTTGGACACAAATGTCTCCATATTTCTATTACTGTACTATTTTGTTATAATATTACCTGCCCTGTTTAAGTCTATAAGACTTCTCTGGTTCTCCTCATCATGTAAACTTTTACCACTGTCCTGTTCAAGCTGTAACTGTTCCAGGTTTACCGTTTTTGATTCTGCATCTCCCTCTATACCAGGTGTAAAAGTTAAATAATTCACATGACCTTCCACAGCCAATGGCTGTCTCAGCTGTGTTATCTGGTAACCAGCCTGAAATTTAATTGATTTTTTTTTAAATGTAATCAGGTGATCAAACACCTAAATTTTACATAAGCTGACATGAGATCAGCATAACCCAAATGCAAATCTAGACAAACTTAAATCTTTTACAAAAACTCTAAACATTGTCTACTCAATCTTCTCTTAAACTTTAGCAAATAGACACAGACATTAGCATGGTTCGTGTAATCTAAACTGTGCTTCCTCTTATTAAAATGTCAAAATATCTTTTTAAACTTGAAATTTAAAAACCAACATGCTAGAAGAACATTCAATTTGATATTTCATTATCTATAACTTGCGGCCCTTTGTTCCCCAGAGAATTAAGAGGAATAAGTCTCTACTTACAGGCAAGTCAGCATAGAAGTAATGTTTTCTATCAAACTTGGATATTTTGTTAATTTTACATTTCAGAGCCAATGCTGTTAATATTCCTGCCTCTACACACTGTTTATTCAACACCTGTAAAAAAAAGATAAAAAGTTATATTAACTAAGTATATTTTCCTTTTTTCACAATATTTATCTTTGTGATGTGCTATTGCATTAAACTCAGATTGATAGCAAATGTAATTATAGGATTATAACTATATTGCTATTGTGACGTTACTCAGTTCTTGTGTATGCCTATATGTGTGTGGCATTATTGAGTATCTGTTCCAGAAATCGGAAATGCATGTTGTGCACTAGTGTTTTTTATTTATTTCAAAATTATAAAACACAAATAAGATTTTGCTTCTTAAAAACTTTGCCATCTCACTTATTGCTCTGATATTTTGTAGTCCAGAAATCTATTTCTTTTGATTTTCTTCATAAGTCTCCATTGATTTATTTCTACACCTGTTTGACTTCCATTCCCAAACCTCAAAATAACACCGAAATCTGACTGAAGAAATGGTGTCAATGAACCAAGATTTTACTGTACATGTATGTGCAAGTTTGTTCTCAAAAATGAATTAGATTAGCTGCTGAACTTGATGTTGGAACTATATATTCAAGACATTCAAGAACATATATTTATCATCGAATAATACACAGACCAGAGTTCACAAGCAGAAGAATATATCACAATGTGACTTGCCATTGAGTGATATATTTGCCGAATGTTAATGAAAGCCCATGTATTATTTGACGATTTACCAAGGGTAAATGTTGATCATTTCATTCTGTTAGAATTTCTAACATGACTTAGATAAAAAGGGTTGAAATAAACATTGCCAACTCTTTCATTGGAAGTACATTTTACTATCTATTTGCAAAAAGGTCCATTGAAAACAATTAGGCTTTTGAGATTACCTCCATTGAAATAAATTACTTTATGAATGAAAATTACATCACAACCATTGTTCACGGAACATAGCATGACGTCATAAGATAAGCAAGGGAGTATGTCATTAAAATGGAACAGTGATGGGTATATGGTTGGTTATACCATGACTGGCTCTCTTCATGTTTCATATGAAGGAAAACACAGGTCATGTTAGAATATAAGATAACCAGTTCAGAAATCTGCAAATACCTTTTTTGGAGATTTTGTTTGACAAAATGCCACAGCTGTCTTAGGTACAATACACATAAGTGTCATATCAGAGATCATTGTCTCTTGAGAAAGAACTAGTAACTATAAAACTAGTGTTTTGACTATATGTTTTGTATTGTTTTCAAGAAAAATTAAATACCAGGCCCCGGTTTCACAATCATTTCTTAACTTAAGATTTTCCTTAACTTAAATCTGGCAAATTAAAAACTTTTATAATTTTGTTACTTTTGAAAATATTCTGGAATTTAAGGTGTCAATTTTAAGATAATTTCTAGGTTAAAACAATTGCATATAGTTTTGACAAAAATATTCAGCAGTAATTCCGAAAAGAGATTACCAAAATTTGCTAAATTTAAGTTAAGGAAAATCTTAGCTAAGGAATGATTGTGAAACCGGGGCCAGGGTATATCTTTATACATTTGGGACTGTCTATGACATTATGTGTGAATGTCTGATATGACACTTTGTACAGTATGATTGACTGATTGATTGAATGGGGTTTAACATCCTAGTCAAGAATATTTCACTTATATGCACCCGGGGCAATGTGCAAAAGGTTCTTTAACATGCCACACCTGCCGTGACACAGTGCATCAGTTTTTAAGGTCTCATTTCTAAATGCTGAGTACTTAGCGAAAGAGCAGTCAGTACCTATTTTCAAACCTCTATCAGACATGGCCGGGCACAAGTTAAAGTAGCATGTAACACAAGTGTACATGAAAACTATGTGAGAGACTTACAGGAAGTGTTCCAGGTAGAGCAGCATCTAGCAATGCAACCTGGGAATTTGTAGCTCCTCCATACTTTGTTGATGCTCCAGAAAAGAGTTTACTTTTTGTTTGGATTTGTGCATGAATCTCTAGACCAATCACTCCCTTCCATTTTGATTCTCTGTTAAATAAAATTACGTTTTAAAGTCAAGAATAAAATACATAATTTTAGTGACTGTGTGTTTGTCGTTATTGTCATCGTCTCTACTTGATTCTTTCATAATTTTTCATTGCTTGATGTACACTGGGGCTGTTGCCAAATTTTCATTTATGAATTATTTTCTTCTATTTCTTTAATTTGACTGACTTCTAAAGTTTGGCTCTAATAAAACCCAGTTTAAATAGTGTATACCTGTTACCTGTATGTCAAAGTCTTGAATTAGGATGTTGCCTCAGTGGCCCCTTTCAAGTTAACCCCTCTGTGGCCCCTTTCAAGTTAACCCCATGTGGATTATGATAAACTTTTAAAGGCTAGCAACTATAGTCTATAGTCGATGTTGATACTTTATTTAATCCTTACAAAAAATAATCTTGGTTAAACATAGTCTTATAATTTTTTTCAAGTTTTTTCTTTTGGTGATATTTTAATTGCTTTTAGTATTACTTTTGCTTATTGTTTAGTGCATTATTTGCAACAGTTACTAGAACCGTCTCCCGAGAGCTAAATAACCCTGCCCCAACTAAGATTGGAATGTGTGACTTTGACCTTTGACCTACACACCTAAATGTAGTGTGTGACTAACATTTCATGTTGATATACATTTGTTCCAAGTTTGATCAGAATCCATCCACAAGAGTGAAAGATATGGAGCGGGCATGGCTTTACAGTAAAACAGTGGTAACCCTGGTAAGTATGACCCTGGAACTTCAGAAAATTTTCACAAATGTCTTTGGAATTTCAGTAAACACTGGAATTCCAGATAAAATGTTACCACAATGTTTAAAAATTCCATTAAAAAAACGGATTCATATGTCATCCATAGGGGGTCTAAAAATGATTAAAAATGTAATAGCCCATCAAGTTTCAGAGACCGCAAAATGATCCGTCATCCGTGATGTAAGCATACTGTAATTAGCTCGGACTTGTAACAGTGTAAACAGTTGAGTAATGGTGTTTAACCCTCTTGCTGCCACACGGACATATGTGTCCTCTACCGGCAGCCTGCCATACGGACACATATGTCCTTTCAATGGAATTGACAACTCTTAGATAAAAGACGAAGATATACTTATAAACTTTTTGTAAAATAAAAAAAATATAAAATGTTGACTATTGAGATTATAATCTACAATTAACTAATGACGTCATATGACCACAAACGGGTCTGACGTCATATTCTATTGTTGACGTCATATCGTTTCGCCTTGTGAACTTCAATTTGGCACTGCCAACGTTGCGCTGAAAATTAATTTGGCAGCAAGAGGGTTAACGTCCCAGTCAAGAATAATTCACTTATATCGAAACGTCGCCAGCTATAGGCGAAGGTACAGAAATTCTGCCTGTGGGTTGCATTGATGGCATTATACAGCAGGGTTCTTTTTCGTGCCAAGCCTACCAAGACACGGGACCTCGATTATTTTAAGTTCCCATCCGAAAGAACCGTAACTTTCATTTCGTAATGCCGAGTGCTAGGCGAAAGAACAGTCACTACCCACTTTTAAGTCTTGGGTCAGACCCGGCCGGGGTTCGAACCCACGACCTCACACTTACGGAGCCAGCACTCTACCAACTGAGCTACCGCAGTGGTTAAACAGTGTAAACAGGTTTACAAAACGTCCCCGTGTATGTGCATCAATGTTTTGAAGATAATCCCTGTATTTAACAAGACATGCAACGCGAGAGTGTAGACAAATAAAGTAACTATTACGTTGTGTCCTGTTGTAAGGAGCGTCTTTGTATGTAAGAAGGAAAACGCCGACCACAGAGTTGACACAAGTTGCTGTATTTTATCGACATGGAAGCTGCCATTTTGATCTTCTTGTTCTGACAATAGTTTCTAACGTCAGACAGCGCACCAATATTGCTGCAAGGTTTGGACATCTTTGTAGTATGGAAAAAGTTAGATACACAATAAAATAACTGTATTTACAGAAGCCCATTAAATTCACGAACTTCTGATGTTTAATTATATGCTGTCATTCCGAGGAGCACCGCTGCAAACAGCCAGAAGTCCATAAATACTAGAAGTGTTCAAACAGCCAGAAGTCCATAAATACTAGAATTGTTAGAAAGTATGAACTGGTTATACTGTACAATTATACAAAGCAAGAAGCAAGATCATGGAAGCCTTCCTTATTCTGTAATGCATCAAATCATTACGGTATATTCTTAATCACAAATAAACGGTATTTCTCTCCATCACTGATGTATTCATGGCATAAGAATGGAGTGTAATATATTTAATCCCAGTTAAGATTTTTTCACTTATATGAAGACTTTCCGTTCATGGACAGTGGAAACTAGTGTGCCCAGAAAAAAATACCAGCCTACTGCAAGTGAACTGACATTCTTTCTAACACTAGAATCTTTTCCCAAGTAGGATTTGAACGTAAGTGGTATGACAGGCCATGTGGTCCATAAGCATACACACACAAATAGTCTTATAAGTACATGTGCATGCGTGCACATGTACACACACTTTGCTCTGCACATGCACAATAACGGTGCCATTTGCATTTTTTTTAATTTTTTTTTTTTTAAAAATATGTGACAAAATTTGGCCTCTCGCAATGTTTGGGCATGATTACATAGGTCTTAGGTTTACAATTTAAACATGATCCACTGTACTCTATAAATAAAAGAGAAAAATAAATATAAATACAAAATTTCAAATTCAATTTTTTTATTTAAACATTTCAAATTCAAATTATTTGTTTATATTGAAAACCAATATTATGTGTGTACATATGTAATGTGTATGTGTCTGTTTATGTGCTTTATTGTGTGTGTGTATACACAAATGTATTTAACATAACATAAATGACATCTAAATCAGCATAATGTAATCTTTTATACTACTATAAGTACATGTATCCATGGAGATAAACATCAACAACAACATAATTATATACTCAACAATATGAAATATGAAAAATAATGTGATTTTATAAATAAAGATGAAGCACTCTAGTGATAGATGTATACACGCTATACATACATTATATATAAATGGATTTTCTGTTTAAATGAAATACACATAAGACATGTACATATGACAAGAACTGTAAAACTTCTATCTGAACACCTCCAATCAAACAGGAAAGGGTAGGCTTTGTGATTTACATTATTGTCATGGTTCTGGTTCAGCAAACATTATTCAGACCCTTCTATTTTATTACTGTAGTTATTATATGACAAAATATATGATACATGTTCAACAAATATGTAGCTGTTCATTTTTTTCTTCAATTTTCCAAGATTTTATAAACCATGCTTAAGCTGATGTTTTAGGCAACTGAAAATGAACTTTTATCAAAATTTTGCCTTCAATTTTTCAAGATGACCCAAGCACAAGACATGTTTAAGTTTTTTCTCGAATTCTTAGAAGCTTTTAATTTTATTTTAATTCTAAAGTAAACAATTTGCTCATAAATAAGATCTGGAAGGAAATAGTTTCGGAAAATTGCCAAAATTAAGTATTTAAAATAATTGGATTAGCTATAACATTTATTAAAACAGAACAATAATTACCAGGTACTTGTCCCAACATATATTTAAATGTTGACATTGACGAGACGGCCGATAATTACACTACAATTTCAACTTTTTATAGTCTAGAGAAACGAGATATGAAGTTTTACACATCTGGACCATCTCTCTCTCTCTCATATTTATTAGATATACAAATTTGTATTTGTGAGGATGAGATCATTTGAAAATTAATACATTATTGTGAAAATGTTCATATATACATGCAGTATATACATACTCTTATCTAGCTCACACACATTAATATATATATTATACATGTATATCACCAATACAGACTTCATAGACAAGTGTCATTATGTAGACCTTTAAACACTGGACTTAATGTACAGGTGATCTTTATATAGAGGTGGTAGCTATGACAGGTTTTACTGCTGTGCAATACACTTATATGACATGCATCACACACCTGCAGACTCTCTCTCTCTCTCTCTCTTTTATTCTTCTATGTGTACAATTCCTATGAACATGTGATGAAACATTTATATATCAACAACACCCATACAACATTCAAACCATAAGGGAGATAACTATCCACAGCCTGTGAACACCATCAGCTTTGTATATTTAATGTTAAATCAATTTTGTCAAATAGTATGTATGATACTAGTAGATATTTTATATTTTACCAATGGTCAAACTGCTTGCTCATTCAAAGTGTAATTACTGACTTCATTCAATTCTGATTGCAAGATGCTGAAAAAATGAAGCCATTGCCTTTTTGTATTACTGCAAGCACCACAAAAAATAAGCATACAACTAAATATTTCTTTGGCATCTTTTTTATCAATAACAACATTTGTTAACTGGATATAAAATTCAATTTTGTTTCACTGTATGAAATAAAGGTCTAAATCAAAAGTAACATTTACCCTGATTGGCAACTCAAAATTTTAAAACTGTGTTTTACTGAAGGGCAACTTTCACATTTTAAACAATATTTCATTCAAATAAATTTTTGTACCACAAATCTCTTATTCAGATGTCAAATAGTGTTTAGAGTTTAACAAAATTACAATGCTTATTGTCTTATGCATTAAACACACATATCTATTAAACAAATTATACAAATGAAACTGGCATTTCTCTTATATAAGTAAAAACATGTACATTACTTGTAGTTTTCATCAATCAATGAGGTAATGTGACCTGACGGTAGTTTTTAACACTCTATTGACATTGCGGTATCTCAGACACAAAGTAGGCCAGGACATGTGTTTGTATAACACATTTAAGTTATATATAGACATTAGCCCCAGTTTCACCATCATTTATTAACTGATATTTTCCATAACTTAAATCTGGTTTAATTTATACCATAATGATTACACAAGGAATTTAAGGTGTCGTTTTGAAGATAACTTCAAGCTTATAACATTTGTATCTAATTTTGTCAAAAATGTCTATCTTAGCTTCCAAAAAGTGCCAAAGTTTGATAAATTGAACTTAAGGAAATCATTAGTTAAGTAATGATTTGGAAACTGGGGCCTGTATATTGTTATGTTGTATTTAACATTAGGATGCTTCATAAGTATACCTGAACTATAAATCACAATATTATCTAAAATATAATATGAACCAATAAACAATCAAAAACATCATGGAATGTTTACACCAATAAAAACATTTATCTTAACTACCTGAAACTCCAAATATATATACTTATATATATATTGTTACAAAGTGCCTAATGTTTACCAGCAAGTTAAAACATTTTTTCCTAAATCCAAGAAAAGACTTGGTATAATTATTAATAGAAATTTTCAAAACTGTTTCAATTGTTTGGGGGGGGGGGGGGCAACAGTGCAAAATTAAACTTAAATCCAAATATTTTCATCTTCAATAGCATACACCCCAGTAATAAAATGGCTTATTTGCGCAACTAAAATTTGCAATGAATCTCATTTAAATGGTTCAGTGTATTTTTAATTCTAAATTAACTTGCATTATCGTCAAATGTGACAGAGCCAATGACTGATGTAAATGTTGATCAATTACATTGTAGAAGTATATGCAACAGTCATACATACAGTGGAACCTGACTAAACTAATCACTTGGACTGAAGATTTGGTTTGGATAATAAACTTTTATTAAGTTTACTCAGTTATATTAAGTGGATATATAGCCAAGTGGTTAAAGTCACAGTTTCAAGGGTTGTTGGTTTGAGCCCCAGTCACAATGTGCAGTATGTCCTTGAGCAATACAATTTGACATTAATCCAGTCCATCCAGCTGCCAAATGAATAGTAATGGCAAATATATCAGGGGAGAGGGGTAACCTTGAAATGGATTAACATCCAATCTAAGAGAGAGTACTGTACTTCAGTGGCTTCATTGAAACCGGGTTGAATAAAAGTCAGCCTGATGAGACTATAGTTTCAAGATACAATAGTATATTCAGACAGGTTCCACTGTAGTTAATATATGACAGACTAATGGCCAAAACAAACAGTAAAATTGCCCTGTATTAATTATCTATTGTAAATAAAGATAAAAATCTGCAAAATAATATATACACTGGTCATTAGACATGTTAGAGCAGCAGTTACCTTCTTACTAACGGTATAACTATCAAACATGAACGGTACTTATTACATCAATATAAACAATAGATTGGAATTCAAATTAACTGCTAAAATAAGGCCGATTATACTAAACTTGTCAATATATGGATGAAAAAATCGATATCTTTCAAGGGCTGAATATTCACAAATCAGTCTGACAAGAATATGATAAAGGAATGGATAACAGAGGCTGCTAGAGCCCAAACTAGTAGTCTCAAAAATAGGTAATAGGTCATTAAAGCAATTTTTTATATAATAATTATATATCCAATTAAAAATCTGCATGAAAAAAATTGAAAGTAGTTTGAGGAACTTTTGATTTGTTTTTCCAAAAATGGAAATTTTTAAACACAGAAATACCCCAGATGAATAGTAAAACAGTATAGAACTATCTCACCTAAGAAATGTGAAAAATATTTCAAACACAATTGTCTCCCTTTGTGACTAATTTATTTCCCAAATGGATTATATATATGCGGTAGAAAATAAAAATTCTACAAACAAAAAATGTAATTTTATGAAAAATGGCTTAAAAATAAACTTACATATATGCATTTACAATGTATGTACATGTACTGCTAGAACAATTGTGAAATTTAAATGAAATGATTATATGAATAATTTCTATTGAAATAATGAATATGTTTTTTCTCATTTCGTATATAAAACACATTGGCAAGAGAAAATTCACAATCTTCATGAATTATTGAAATATTAAATGGATTTTAAAAATAACTTATACATGTAATTAAGAATTGAATCAAAACATACATTTCAAATACACCACTCAAACGGAAAATTATCTAAACTGTTAATTACATTTATTCAGATTTTTCTTAAATGGGCTATTATAAGATTTGGTTTTTATTTTAAATTTTATTTTACTCCAACATGGACAGAATAAAATCATGAATGTAGGATTATGAAAGCATGTAAATGAAGAAACAGTGTAATTTCAAATAAAAAGAAGCAGATGGGAGGGGTGAATCCTGGAAATCCACAAATGTTAATATTGAAAAAAAGAGTGAAACAGGAAGGTCATACATGGAGAAAGTCATTAGAAGAAGGAGATGTCATGGAAATAGCTGGGTTTGAACTTCCAAACCCAGGACAAGAGAAAATGGAGAATCCTTGCCCATACAGGAGAGGTACAGTAAGTCAAATTAAGTCTTACTCTTAATATGATAGCATGTTTTTGGAATATTTTAAGGAAAGGTCTATCATGGAATCCAAAATGTAAAACTATTGTGACATTCTTCATACAAGTTTTAGTTTTTTTTATCTGAACCCTAACAATTAGAAATCAAAAAAAGATTTATAACGAACTGTGTTGCATGTTCTTTTTGTGTAATGACATTTTTTTTAAAATTCATTTTCATATGTCATCCTACCTGTAAAATTTGGTTTTTCCTTATCATCAGAGAAAGACAGCTTTCATTTTAGCAAAATACACCACCACATCTGATACACAACAGATCTAAGATAGTAAATACAAATGACTAGAATAAATTGTAGATATTTAACAGGACTATAGCCGTTACAAGGTTATACTTTACTTATAATGAATAACGCCCTGGATTTTTATTAAAATGTACTTTTACAAAAAATTGAGCATTTCTAATTTTGTTTTTGTGAAATCATGAAAAAAGATATTAAATTATAAATCTATCAATATACATAAATAATTATAACTATCTATGACATAAAAAATTGGATGCATTTTATAACCAAACTTAAATTTTGTAATTATGAACAGGAAAACCATATAAATTAAACCAATATCATTGTTAATGCACACTCACTGTTTCTTTGAAAACTACTAAACTGATGAATTTTAAAATAAAAACGTCAAAATATGTTTAACTAGTGACAGCCTGACTTGTGTATATTTTTCCTTACTCTAAGTTGTGTACATGTTCTCTCCATTTCTTTAGCACGATAAAGAAGACTAGTCTTTTAATTCCCCTCTTTTTCCTAATTTCTTAATACACTGTAGCTTATTTGTAAGCCGTGATTGTGTTATACATATAAATAGTTCACTGTTTTTACTTTGACCAGGTCTACTACAGTTCTTTGAAAATAGACCCATACCTATTATATTCAGTGACATTGAATTGAGATAAAAAAAATTAGGAGATAAATTTCACATTCATTTTTATTTAGTTTAAAAATAGAGAATATATAGACTCTAGGGACAATTTGGAAATACCGTAAGAGAACTATATGCAGTTTACACATCACTAGTTAAATATTTTTCACTGGTTTTTATAGTAAAATGAAGAGTAGATGAAAAGTTACACATAAATCTGATTGTATAACATTCTTGATACTGGTTTAGATGCCTTGTTTAGTTCATATATAGACTAAATGGCTCAAAATATATAAATCAATTTTACATTTTGTCAGGCAAATGCAACCATTTTCACACAAGAAAAGTAAATTAATGAACAAATTATGACTCTGTAGAGAGAAACAACATTACTATATATATTTTTGTCAACAAATGATTTCATAAAAAACAGCAAAATGAAATTATAAAATGAAAATGAAAACATAAAGATGATGGTAGTCTTCATGAGCAGTATCAAAATAATGTAAATAGAATATGAATGAATTGTACTGTCTTATACAGAAGTAACCTTAGATCAAAATAAAATACTTCACGAAAAATGAGACACAATATGGTATGACATTACCCAACATAAAACTTATAATAAATATAAACTGCAATTTCTATCATATGTACAAATGTAATACAATTTAAAAACAGACATTTTATTACTAAGTGCAACAACAAAAATAGATCACTACTAAATCAAGCTTCAAACAATATATAATCCAAACCTTGGTCCCTCTTTATATAAAAACAAACAACAGCAGTACAAAAATCAAATTTCAATATCAACACACATATATATACATATACAATACAAATATTAACCATTTTGATATTTCTCTGAGAAAATCTGACAAAATATTTTAGAAAAAAATTAAAAATAGCAAAAATTAAGTAACTTGGGTATTTTGATAAATATTCTCAAAATGTCATGATAAAATATTACTTATTGTAAAATATTGATTATTTTGGCAATACTACACAAGTCCTGATACAATCAGACATTACACAGTAAATACTGGTATTGTTTAAGTTTTCAGATCCTACATATTCTGACACCTGTAACATTCAATTTACATTGAGTTGCCTAGGTTACCATTTTGTTTTGCAGATGTGAAAAAAGCATCTTATTGTACATTAAATGATACCCTGTCATACTGTGGAAACCTAACAATAAGATTATGCAGAAAACCTAGCTTGACCTGTATTTTATACATGTAGTACTATACAACTGTGCAAAGTCTGAAAAAATTCTTTGATGTATTTTCAATTTATCACCTGAAAACCACCATGGAACAGACAGACAGATGGATTTATATTTATAAAGTTACTTAGTAGTGTTTGGATTTAAATTACAGTATTAACATGGACCTAGAGTTGTTGTAATTAATTGACATCAGCTTCAAGTGGTACCAGTAAGTTTATGGCTACACCAGGCTACCAATCCAGATGAAAACCTTATAATTTAAACCTATGGCTCTTATTCAGGGTTCATAGATTAATAAATGCTTCTATACTTTACATATTTCATTGCATATTTGTGAGTTGTATGCAGTTTGTCTGTATTTCTTGACTAGAATTCGGATATTACATGCATGTACAAATATATATTCTATATCTGTACAGACCAATGTAATGGAACAGACTTACAAACTAGCCATTAAGGAAAGCTTCCGTCTATCAATTTACTGCGAGCAACAACATAGTTTCACTGAGCACTTTTTCCAGAAATATGTAAGAATCAAGTGTGTCAATAAAAAAGCTAAACCAAAAATGACAGAGTAATGTTGGTATATAATTTTGTGAGAACAAAAATGGAGCCATTTGCAGCTTGTTGAATTTTTGATCCTGTAGAATTTAGTAACTTATACTCATTGTAGATGGATATAATTATGTTGGTGAGCAAACAATCATTAAGAACGTATAATCACAAAAAACCAAACTAAATCAATCTTATCTACAAGAGAGACAGTAAGTTCTATACTAGTATAAGATAGTGAGTGCAAACTAGCTCTGTATTTATAAATCTGTTTTACAATATTGTTTGTTGTAAGGTCATTTTTCTTTCTTTGCTGTCAGATGGTCTAATCTATGATATATCTAATCACAAAACAGCTTACTTTAATACAAACATATTTTACACTACTGTATAAGAAGAAACATTAACAGGTAAAAATATTCACAATTTTAATAATGACGATTGTACCACAAACACCAGTATAACTTCTCACCAAATTTTTTTACCTTGGTACCCTTTCCCTATATATTCGGAACTGTGAACATTTCTTACCACGATCAAAACCACAATAGTTTCCTACTGCTAATGTTTCTTCTTGTACAGTATCACTTGTAAGGTAATTTTTCAGATTACTGAACTAAACTGACCTTTGACCTTTCTCATTGTAACACATATTTATGAATACAGAGTTCTGTTATACTGTTCAACAAAGAATTTTTCTCCTATTGTGTACATGTACAATCTTCCCATCAATGTGTTCTAACTATTTCATTTCCCACATTTGCTCTTAACATATCATCCACATGGTGCCATCATACAGAAATCTAGATAAATAAGCTGCTGTTGTCTGTCTGTGTTGTGATGTTAAATCCTCACGCCACACTTTGTCACATAGAGAAGCATAAATCACATTCTTGTAAATGTAAATATACACATCTAAATATATTAAATTTGTTTCTCAGTCTGGTCTATTTATTGGAATCTTTGGTAAAAATTCTAAAACTAAAACCTGAAAAAAACAAATATATAAATTATAACTAAACAAAACAGGAGCTGTTAGAAGACAGGGCAGTTTTAGTGAACAACTAGTTCATCAAAACCACATGTTACTTATTAAAATCTGTAGAGGAAAAGAGTATTAATTCCCCTTATTCTTGACATTTCATGTTCTTTTGAAATTCACTCTCAATTTTGATTACAAATCTGGTGGGTGTAGGTAACTTAACAAAAGGTGCTTACTCTTCCGGAACACCAGGCCTCCCTTCCCTAGTGGAAGTTAACATGTTTAACCCAATTTGTCAGTTTCAAAGTTGTTACTTTGCTTTGGAATTGTGATTCAGACACAGATTGGTATGTTTTTGTTTTTGATCTAATTTGGAAAATAAAATTTAGGTGCTAAATGTATTAGAACTTGCTTTGATTCAGGAAAACAAATGCATTCTTTGCCTATCTGTATTTTGCAACAGTATGTAACACACCAATACAGAACTCTAGAAATTGTATCATCAAAGTTAAACCAATGCTTGCCCATTTTTTATTTCCTTATTTCTGATATTTTCCAAATATTGTAAGACATATACAACATCCATACACACAATTTTCTACCATACTGCATGTTATATTGTTAAAAAAAAATAAACAGTAATTGAAAGTATAACAAGGTTGCACAGTATAGTCAAAGGGGAGATAGATCAGATAATGCAAGCACTTCATTTGTGCGAAGGTTTATATATAGATTTGGTTTGGAGCTATTAAGAACTTATCTTCTAAGCAATATAAATTAGCAGATTTCTTTAATTTAGAATGTTTAATCGAAGAGATCATGTTGTTTCTGCTATCTTTTTAAATATAGCACTGCCATGCTAATTAACTTGTATTTGCAAACCATCACAATCATCAATGAAATTTTGAAATTAAAAAATTTTTTACGTAGTTTTCTAAGAATAAATTAATAAAACTATGACTTACATATTCCATCATACTACTGGAATCACAACGTTGTTTACTTAGACGCCAATGCATTCCAAGCTGAAAACAGATAGGATTTAATAATCATCAGTAAATTATACTTCTGACAAGTGGTCTGTCAACATTACCTAGTATGTACTCTAAATTGATGTCACCATGACATCACTTTCAGTGTTAACATCATCATTTTTGCCATGTAAAATCCCCATAGTGCCAACATTTTCCTTTCTACACAAATACTTTATGACAATCGCAGATTGGGATACGGATTTTCAGTTACAACTAGGTACAAGTAATTGAACGATATTAAACATTATTCAATTTTATTTTATTTTCTATTGAAATAAAGAGTTATTCACTACTACAAACAGACTGACTTGAACTCCAGAAGATTAAACTTACCTTATTATATAAGTGATTATTTTCCCAATCTAATACTTTATCTATTGAGTGTCTAGTCTGAAAATAAAACAAATATGGTATAATTTAATACATATTACTATCTGTTCTGAACAGTGTTACAGTGTATTTTTTATTTTATTTTTTATTATAACCAGAATAAAGTTTTAGACATCAATCCTATCAATTTTTAATTATTAAAAAAAAACATTGTATATAAACAGGTTAAAACTTTTAGTTATGCATTCATCGGATAAATAATTGCTTGTTTTAATATGCAGTTACATTTAATTCAAAATATTTCATGACCAGTTAACAAAATATTTAGCCGTAACTTAAATTTTGAACTTGACTGTAATACACAGCACCTGTTGTGTAACATTTTTACCTGATAATCAGATATCTAAAACTTCAAAAGAATTGGGTAATATAGGATACCTTATCAAGTGTTTTGTTTATGTTAGCTTACATTACTTGTAATATTTTTTTTACTTTTTCAATAAATGATCACACAATAAAAAATACATATTGTAACAAACAGCATTGGTCTTTTATATACTTCATTTACATATCCCCCACCCCTTAAAAAACAACAACTACACATGACTGCAATTAGTGAGCATTTATTGCACATAGTCAAGCATTTATGGCCTCCAAGAGTATTGATAGAGTAAATAACAATGAAAACTTTAATATACGTGTTAGCTAACGAGCTGAGCTGGATAAAAATAAAAATGCACTTTCAGAAAAAGCCCAGGAAACTTCAGAGATAAACCCTGTGGGAAAAACCTCTGTGAATCTGTGTCAATTAGCTATTCAGCACCTTTCTAAGCACAGGACATGGACTTCGTCCTATGAAAAACAATAATATTTTAACAGTGAAAAAGTTGATGTAAACGGTGCGAGAGCTCGATTGCTAGAAACTGAATTACAAATTGCAAAACTGATTTCTTATCTTTTTTCAAATAAACCAGAACAATGAATTTTGCCAGTGCACCATGTGATCAATACCTGTTAACATTTGAACAGAATGTTTTGGAAAACGTTTATGATGCAGATTTCCGCAATAACATTGTTTCTAAGGGAAAACATCAAATAATGTGATTCCAAATCCAATGGAAATAATCATTCTGTACAAACATTAGAGGGTATCCCCTGGTGCACAGAGAAATCCATTGTCCATTAGTATAATACTGAAGCCTTGTTAAAAATATGACACTTATCTTTTCAAGGCCTGCACCATGATGACTTCTAGATTGAACACTGCTCTTAACAAACTCACCCTTTTATTGAGACATACTACAGGCCATAGAGAACAGCCTAGGGTACAACAGCAACATATACAGCCACAAAACAACCATTTAACATTGACTGGCAAAGCTTTTTTAAGTACACCATTTAATCTGCTAATAGTAGCTTTATATTCCTCTGGTGCAACCTATAAAAACAAATCCAATAATTTATAATGTTTGTGGAGAAGCAGTGTGAATCTGAAATGCAAATTTTATCATAAGTACTGCATTTAGTGCATACATTTTTTATCCTTTAGTTCTTGATTTATTGTTCTACATTAACCTGTAAATGTTAATGCATCAGTACTTATGTGTAGTTACGATTATACCATAAAAGTCCATGTACATCATCAGGAACTGAGGTGGTTGAAGACTTGCCAGAGATGTTGTACATAAAAAATGTTTCATCAGCAACAAATATTATTTATCTTAGCAAGAGCAGTGGAATGGGATATACTGTTTTGTACTCCGGTAAACATTTTCACTTGCATCAAGGTACACAGTCAGTTCTGGGATGGTGGAGGAAACAGGAATACCAAGAGAAAACCACCAAATTCCACAAGCTAACTGGCAAACTTTTTCACAGTTTCCCCATTTTTGGTCTCACAACCAAGATTTGTAAAAATAAAAAAAATGATTGTCTAAGATATTATCTAAGTGTCTATCTACTGTACATTAGTCATTTATGACTTTTGCATTATAAATTTGTACATGATTATAGGCATTACTCTATATTTTCCACATTTTTGGCCCAAAAGTCAACACTTATATTCAAATACAATACTACTTGCCCTGAGATGCTACATTTTAAATATCTAAAGTCCAGTTATAATTTATAGGAAGTTACAGTTCCCTGATATGCCTGTACAGCCAAGATTTTATTGAAATTAAAACATTTCAAATGAGTATTAGAATCTAATTAAGATATGAGATTAACCAAAGTTTAGCACTTGTAGTTTTCACAAGAATTTTTTTTATAATTTCAAATACACGTACATGTATATCCTTTTTCATCAACCCCAAGTGGACATAACTTCTCAATTTCAATCTGAAATTCTTCAGCTAAGCATTATCAAGTATCATCGATAACATTGACAAATTTCATCAAATTAGACCATGTAGTTAAGGAGAAGTTGATAATGTAAACAGGTAATGCACAACACTCAAAAGTGAAGCATCACAATAGCTCATCCAAGCTTTTGACACAAAAATTTTAGAAGTTTCTGAGCCTTTGGCACTGAAAATTTAGACAGTTATTTTACCTTTGCATTTAAACCAGGAGGAAATTCTGTATCAAATCTGTTACTGAGACCAAATCTGTAAATAATAATATTCTAGTATGTACATATAAAATAAAACATAGCTTAAGAAATTGAAGAAAACATAGTCATAGAGTCCAAGAGGAAAAATGTAACACTTTCTGGAAATATACATAAACAACTTTTTCCTTATTTGTGCTGCAAAATTTCCAATCAATTCTTCCCTACTAAATCAAATTAGATGCTGTTGTCTCATTATGAAGGGTGGAAGGATTTGAGAACTTAATGTTTAAATCAAGGCCAGAAATTAAAAGGGCAAAATGGATAAATAAGCAGAAAAATGTAACAATAAAAGTCTCATTAAATGGACTTTAAATTTTGTCAGTTTTCCTGTTTAAGGTAGTTCCATACCTAACAAATCGCTTGAAAACATATACTGAAATTTTGTTATGTTGTACATGGGCATAAACCATTCAACGTGCCAAAATTTCAGGGTATGTTTTTGACTTGCTTTAGAAGTTCTGAAGCACCACCTGGTGGCCATTTTCACGACATAAATGATCAAAGTATAACTACTGTTATCAACAAATAAGATTTTATAATTTTTTGTCATGCTTAGAAACCAAAAGTGTCTTGCATTTAACCCTTTAATTGGCAGAGAAATTTTGGAAAAAGTGCAAAACCTGTACCCTATTTTCACTGCAGATTTTAGGGTATTTGCAGTAAAAATGCTAATAACCAACCCATATATATTTTGTATCCCCATATACTATACTTCCCTTTAATGTACGATTCATCCATATATCGGTTGCCATGGCAACATAAACACCACATTTACAACAAAAACATGTGAAAAATCGCTGAATTTTGTGTTTTTTCAAATAAATGTCTTATATCTTAAGACTAGTACGCTAGAAAAATATGGTTTTGCAGGAAAATCAAAGTTAAGTATCAATGGGAGATGCTGCAAAAAAATAATTTTAAAATTCGCATTTTTTTCACAAAAAATAAAAGAACAAATTTCGTAGTTATCAGCCCCAAAATATAAAAAATGGCATACTATTGAGGCGAAAAATGTATTTTTTTTGTTGCCGTTGATCATTATTTTGACACAAATATTTAAGTTTTTGCTGAAATTTTACCGCTACTAAACCATACAAAAAAACACTGTTACTCCAAAATTTTTATTTAAAAATTTTTCAGTAAAATTACGGTTGCCATGGCAACAAAGCCATGCAAAAACGAAGATAAAGAGGGAATTTCTGTTTTATTTCACTTTATATTGCTATTTTCTTATATTTGCAGGTGTAAATATATGACTTTTGGTAAATAATATCAAATAAACTATTAAATGCATTTGATACGAAAGATGGTTTCACAATTTCTATGTTTTTAACCCAAAATATGAATTCTGAATTCCGTAGCATTTTCGGCCAATTATTTAATAAAACCATGCAAAACCTTTTATTTTGTTTCATTTTTGAAAAAGTTGAGGCTATAAATTTCAGCCCAAAACTCTAATGATATCAGGGGTCGGATAAATAATCAATTGTATATATTAGGGAGACTCATATTCTTCTTTCACTAAAATGATAATTCCAAACAAAAATCCGTTACTATGGTAACCAAAAATGTGATGACTGCGTTACACAAGAAATAAATTGTGTAATTTGACTTTATTCTTACAATCCCTTGAGCTTGGGTTGATGTAAACTTAAATTTTGTTATTTCACATGACTTGATTAATATAATTAGGTGAGAATGAATAGACGAATAAATTCAAACTTTGCGTGTTTCACCCAAATAGGAACTCTGAAAATAATAGATTTTCGGTCAATTATTAACAAAAACATGCAAATGCTTTTATTTTTGGTATATCTTTTTACAAGGTGAGACTGTAACTTTGATTTCATAACTTCAACAATACAAATGAACTGATCAATGGTAAAAAATAAATAAATTAGAAGACTCTTACTATTTCGTTTTAATTATCTCAAATTCCATTACCATGGCAACCAAAACAGAAAACTGTTTACAAATGGTGTCTTTTTAACAGAGTGTAGTTCTAATGGTCACTACATATTGTCAATGTCGGGATTGAGAACATCAGGACTTACAACATGTATAGTATTACCAACCCAACACATTTATATCAGTTCCCGTGTACAGTTAGGAGTGAGTGAGTGAGTAATGATGTTTAACGTCCCAATCAAGAACATTTTACTAATATCTAGACGTCACCAGCTATAGGCGAAGGTGCGGATGGCATTATACATCAGGGTTCTTTATCGTACTGAGCCTATCGTGACACGGGACCTCATCTATTTTAGTTCCCATCCGAAAGAATCGTGCCTTTCATTTCGTAATGCCGAGTGCTTGGTGATAAAACGGTCAATACCCACTTTTAAGTCTTTGGTCAGACCCGGTTGGCGTTCGAACCCACGACTTCCCACTTACAGAGCGAGCACTCTATCAACTGATCTAACGCAGTGGTTGTACAGTTAAGAGTTTTATAATCAGTGGTCTCAATATATTTATGTCTTTTCCTATATTGATTCAATCACCTTGTGTTGTGTTGTCGGTTGTGTCCTGTTTTTAGTCACATTGTATGTTGTCTAGTATGTTTTACTAACCAGTCAAATTTTTTCTATATATATTGAGAAGGTCAGATCAAGGATGGTGGAGGAAACCGGATTGTCTTGAAAAAACAACCTTCGGCAAAGGAAATGACAAACATTCTCACATTAGGATGTGTTCCGAGTGGGGTTCGAACGTAGGCTTGTGATCCGTGACTACACACTTCAGTCCACTTGGCCACCTAAACCCCCATATGTTTTAAGTTACTGATTTACTTGTGGTGGAAAATAATGATAGTAGCCCATGCTATAAATGGTGTGTAGCCTAGCAAATAGAGACTAAATTTTATTAACGTCAGTTTGTTCTCGCCAAACATACCGCTTGGTACTCTTAAGAACCCGGCTGTATAATGCCATAAGCGCAACGTACATGCAAAATTTCTGCACCTTCGCCTATAGCTGGCGAAGTCTCGATATAAGTGAAATATTCTTGATTGGGACGTTAAATACCATAACTCAACATAAAAAGATCGATTTGGATAACTGACAGCTTCGAACTTCTGTATTTCATTGGACTCCTGATAAGAATGTAACAAAATGAAATATACTGTAAGTGTGAGAGGCTATTCAGGTTTCTTTTGTAAACATGTTGAAGGGTGTAAACAAGTAAATTCAAGCACCAATAGACTGAAAATGCAAGGAAGTGTCCCGTCTGTCATAAAAGGGCTGGCTAATTGTCAAATTCACTTTCTATTCTGAATAATATTGTTACATACACGAATTTACAGTTCAGCAGCAATGCCATTTTATTAGTGTGTGTGTGTGTGTGTGTGTTGTGTGTGCATGTGCGTGTGTGTGTGGTGTAAATGGGTAAGTCCAGAGAAGCACTAAGGGCACTTTCCCAGAGGGTCCTTAAAAATTAAAAATAATAATAAAAAGCAGCAATTTGACGTGTTCTGGAATAATTTTGAGTGTTCATAGTTAAATCACTTTTAGTATTAATTAACAATGCTTCAAAATATTATTTAGCTCACGCGGCAAAGAAGTAAATGCGTTTCTTGGCATAAAAAGGTGTTTGAGTTTGGAAATCTTTCAGCCACTTGCAATGAGACCATGTGCTATTCATGTGTGTAGTGTTTAGCCACAGTACACATGTATATATACGTGTGTTTGAGCTGCTTATTCCTTGCCAGAACTAACCGTTTATAGTGTTTCTTCACTGCTTAACCACCAAACCATTTCGCGTACTTCAGGCTTATCTACCCGTAGTTGCCTTTTACAAGTATGTGTTTTTGTATACTGGGGTAGTAAAAGTCCAATTCCCCCCCCCTCTCTCTCTCTCTCTCTCTCTCTCTCTCTCTCTCTCTCATATTAATGGTGATAAATGTCTGTAATATTTTTACCGAGGCAAATACATCGGTTGTCTCATAGTATGCGATGGCCATGGTACTCGTGCTGACAATCACTCTCATTAATATAAGTAATAATTATTAATATTAAAATAAATACTAGTGGTTAATTATCACATCCGACAAGAAAAATACTTTAAAAGCAGTCGTGTTGTTAACATTTTATGGTATTATAAACAGAAATGTGCCTGAGTAGATGGGGAACCATAACTTATGTATGGGAAGGTGGGAAGGCCTTCAACAATCATTATCAGTTCTAAAATAACGCCTGATGAACCAAGATCACATTTCCAAGTTTTATTATAGTATGTGATACTTTGGATCACTCAAATCTTCATTTATTTCTGCAATTATCAAATGAATTGTTAAAAACTTTCAATGTTAATATTGATAATATAAAAAACATCCTTTCAGAATCACCGATCCAGTATTTGACCCCTAGTCTGATATATTTATATACATCTGTTACGGACGTAGTAGAAGACATTTATCTATCGTCGTATGTAACACTACAAAATCAGCAAAATGTACCAGATGTAATGCAAATTCAACTTGTGATATCTTTGAAATTATTTGACTTCTGTTAGTCGTTGATATATGAATGGGTAGCTTTGAAAATTTGCCTTTTCATCATATAAAAATTTCATTTTAATCACTTTAATTGAGCAAACCAATCGGATATAAACCTGAAAATCGGCCGTCTTCAACGCTGTTTTCAAGACCCTTTATTTTAGACTAATAAAAGCGCAATAAAACGTCAATATTTCAAGAATAAAAATGGACAGAATTCCTTAGAAATACTTATTTTTATTATATTACAAATATCTCTCTGATCTGACATTTCAGTGTTAAAAAATCTTAAAGTGAAGAAAGCGTACCGGTCGCGGAAGACTGGGCAAAAACGTCAAAGTTGTATAGGATTTGGCACTTTTTAAAGCATATTTATTAAATTGTCATTTGATTTCGCATATCTAATTTTAGAGTTTAGAAATCATATAGTTGAATTCTGCATTAAATTACCTTTCAATTGATAAAAAATATGATACAATCCATTTGAAAACACACGTTTTACATGGTGTCGATTACAGCTAATGCCTCGAAAGTACTCAAAAAGTGCAAAAATTACGGCGTAAAACGGCGTGTTTACCTAAACACGATTTTTTCGCCCGCATGTAGTACAAATTCAAAGTTCTAAATTTCCGTCATTTCGCGTCATATAAATGAGTTTGTAAATTTTTTAATATGATTTTTTCTCTATTTTTCACACATATAAGTTTGCCAGCATTTTAACATCTAGAAATACATTAAAAAATCGGGTTTAAATAATGTAGAAAAAATTTCTCGAAAATAGAAATTTGAATTGCGTGCTTGAATTTCAAGTAAAAAAATATGTAGGACAGAGTGTTTGTAAAGAAAAACAGAAAGAACAAGTTGATAGGAAATTTTCTCTAGTTTATTTTGGTACCAGGGTTTTAAAGATCCGTCCACAAATAAAATTTCCACGCCGAAAATAGTACACCCGACACGCCGAAAATCAAAATGGCGTAGTTTGGTGTATCTGCCAATTAAAGGGTTAAATTAACCATAATGTCATGCAGATTATTTGGACCAATTGAATTTTACTTCCGGTCACATGGTATTATTCTACAGCGCCACCTATCAAGAGAGAACATTAAATTTCCGGAAAACTAAAACTAACACCCTTTCGTTAATTTGTAGATTTTAAAAAAACTAGGTAGAATACGACTCCTGATTTTCACATATATTGCACATGAATATATGTTTGATTTTCGGAAACAAAAAAAGGGGTCTTCAATCTACTTTTTTCATAAAACTGCATCAAAATTCTGCCTCATTCCTTACGTAAGAAGTTACCAATAATGTCCTAGTATACTATTATGAACTCAATGTTTTTTGTTTGGTATTAACAAATAAACAAAAACACTGATTGTGAGCTATTTGGTTGTGCAAAACAAAACCAATTCAAACATGATATGGTCTTTCACCCATAGAAACTCATAGCAACCGTTACCCAACACAGATCAGTTACAGCGGAAAGGGGATTCGTATACATTGATGAAGCGTTCTTGATCCTGGACCGCTGAACGAAACGCAAATACAAGAGCATAGTCAAATTGCTAAAATTTGACACCGAGAAAAATTATCATACAGTAAGTTTATTGAAGAATCGTCAGTTTGTGTCCTACTATTTGTATTTAAAATCACCGTAAAGAAACCAAACATAAAGCGACATTTAAAATACCATCTTCAAAATTTAAACAATGTACTCAAATCTTTCAATTATTTAGAATAGTACTCTCAACATTGTAGATCTCCTCATTTCCGTTATGTACAATATATATTTTCTTCTTAAAAATAGTGCACAGAATTGATATTGTGAATTCTAATCTTTTGTCAATGCAGAAAATTATTCTACTGAATGATAGCATAACAGTGTTCCCGCCATAATTCTGTAGGCGCCTAAGACCACAAATCCATGATGTCATAGATAAAAAAGACGTCAAATCAGACATTTCAACCATACGCACAAAACAAGGACGTCACCATGGTATGGAACTACCTTAAATATCATATCTTCAATTTTAATGATCAAATAATCCCAATTTGTCTACAAAAAGCCAAATTATTGCATAACAGAAGAAAATCATTGATGTCAATTTATGTAAAAAAACCTAAATAAGTCAATATTTTTGGGATATAAAGTAATGATCCAAATGTTAGCACTCGCAAATCTAAGGTGAGCTATTTGGAGTCTGCTTCACAATTCACTAGACTTGCTAGCACTAAAATCAGCCTTAATCCTACAGAGAAGTATTAAAAGTGAATTCTCAGGTAATTGTGTTATTCAAGTAAATTTTAGTCATATTTCAAGACTTAATGAAGAAAAGGTAGGAAGAACTTACCCTCAACAAAGTTATGTGATAAAACAACTAAGGGTGAATGGATCCAAAGCAAATGAATCCAAAAAAGTATTATTTTCATATAGAGTTATTACAAAGCACAGATTTTTTTGCAGACATAAAAATAAAACTTTCTTCTCTGATTTGTGTTAATACTTTTAAACTTAGAGTTGAGTGGAGTAATGGTGGTTAACACTCTAGTCAAGGTTCTTTCACTTATATATAGATGGTTAGTCCATGATGGAGGAAACTGGAGTGTCCAGAGAAATTACCAACTTTTGACAAGAGAACTGACAAACTTTTTCACACATAGGGCTAGGAAGAGGATCTGTTCTAAGTGGGAACTGAAACTAGGCAATGAGTGACATACATCCTAGACCACTCTGCCAAGAAATAGATTGTTTAACTAAGAAATTGCTATCAAAACATATAAAACAATTTTGTACAATTTTGTAGAATCTGTGTAAATTTTCACACAAATTTTTCCACATTCACATTACAATTTGGATATCTACAAAAACAAGATGTTGTTAGTTTTTCTTTCCTTTTATTATTTTACTGTATAAGGCACTAATCAAAAGCCAATAAACCAATTAACAAAACTTTCATTAACGTTTGGAAAATGGCTTTTGATAAATTAATAATAAATCATTTGTTATAAGCTGGTTAAATCTGATTTTTTAAATTGCAGGGATAAGGCTTAATTATTTTAAGTTAGGAGCCCTTCAGAAAAGAAATTTTAATAGTAATAAATAGCAAATATGGTTAAACATTTAGGGGCCCACACTGATTTTTAGGAGCCATGGCTACTTGGCCCCTGCTAATCTTCATTCCTGTGCAAATTGTTTAGAGTACATGTAGGCCTATATATTATAGGAAACCCATTGTTAGTTGCACTTTCTGGCTGGTGACCGACAGTTGCACTAATTGTTTTGTCATTTTAAGGAGATAAGTGGACAACTTCAGTAAATCTCTCAAGTGGAGAAATCGGAAGCTGGTCAACTCGCCCCCTAACCAACTCGCCCCCTACCAACTCGCCCCCTAACCAACTCGCCCCCTACCAAATCGCCCCCTTGACATTACCAACTCGCCCCCTTGACGTTACCAACTCACCCCCTGACCATGAAATGAAAGAATCTTGACTGTGGCGTAAAACAAAAATACTCCACTAAACACACTCCAGCAATGACCACATAAGTGAACCTAGAATATTGAGTCTCGATGGAAATAAGTGAAAGAATCTTGACTTTGTAAACACATCACCATGCTGGATTACTGTGGCTGGGCATTTGGTATTGTTATTACTAACTGAACACTGCCAGTCTGCTTTTTCACCCCTCTTTCTCTGTAATGTAAAACATTAACAAAGATTCGTGATTTTGATTAAATATTATTTTTTGATCCTAATGTTTATATTTCGCTAAATGAAAGTTCTCCAGATCGGAAAAACGTGGAATACTGTGAGAAATAAAAGCGTATTTGCTCTAAAATAACCACTGAGAAAGCGTTACGATTATTTTTGAATGGCTGTGATATAGTGCATTTATGAGAGAAACGTTTAACTTACCAGTATCACAAAGTCTGTGGGTCCAACGATCACATTTATCACACTGCAATGCATGTTGCTTCCCCTTTACACGTTTTTGACAAACAATACAATTGTCTGCCGTGTCCATCGTAACATTTTATGAATTTCATTTCTAATCTCAGCACATTTATACATGTATCTGAAATCGTTGTCGATAATCTTATTGGTCAAAATATTTTTCTTTGAATATCTTTTGAACTTTCGAAAATGAAAACGAAGCCAAAGGTCGTGTGATCATAGTGCACACATGTCCCGTAAACTGCTTGTGTATCGTTTAGTCAAAATAAACATGTTTGCATAAATTCACACTAAGCCATAACACACTGTCAACACACGGCAGTTTCCGGTGATAAAATGTGCCGATAATTGTTATTATTATTATTATTACAATAATATTTAAAAAAAAAACAACAACAAATTAAGTTCACTGTGACAACGTTGTTTGATGGATTGTACAAACAATAAACACGGGGAAATGCAAAAATTAATTTTTTAATGAACAGAATAAAAATTAATTATTATGATTATTATAATATATAATAATAATTTTTTATTCTGTTCATTATTTTTTAATTATTATATATATTGGGGCGAGTTGGTATAAGTTGGGGCGAGTTGGTGTTGACTTTAAAATAAGTGGGGGCGAGTTGGTAATGGGGCGAGTTAGCATGGGGCGAGTTGGTATATAGTGGGGGCGAGTTGGAAGGGGGCGAGTTGGTTAGGGGGCGAGTTGACCAGAATTCGGAGAAATCAGCTGATCAGATGTTGTGATTTTATGACTCATGAATGATAATTTGTAAATATACTTAGGCTAGATGTGATGGTGCAAGTCTTCATCGCCATACAAGATTAAAAGTTGATTAAATTACTGAGACTCATTGTGACTCAAAAACCTTTTTTTAAAGTGATTGATAAACAGGTAAATAAACCATCACAACAAAAGAAATAAATTTTCCAAAATGTTGAAAGCTATGATCGGATCTGTAAACAATTTCTAAACATCAAACTCACATTGTGACATTTCCAGCACCTCGAACAATAATTGGATCAGGTATATTTACAACAAAATTGTCATTTAATGGACCTTCTTCGTCATCTTCTTCGTAAATAGTATCGAAGTCTGCCATAGTCAATATTTTCTTTTCTCCTTACTGTGAAAAACGTCACATCGCTCTTATAAACGTCATCAAAACATGCGAGAACTAAGGTAGGGAATTTTTCTAGGTCCTTAAGATTCCTCCAATCGCCGGAGCACCAAATTCGTCTTGAATTTGAATAACGGTTATTGGCCTAATAAATGGTGGATTACTTATCTCATATGTCATTACTGTTAGATCTAGATCTATATCAGCATATGTAGATCTGTTATTTAAAAAAAAATATGTTGAAATATTTTAGTTGATGTAAACAGGTTTAGAATAGCAACATTTACATCATCAAGTTAAAACATAAATAAAACCAGTCAAGTTTGATTGTCAGATTATACTGACGCACATTAAATTCAGATTATGAATATTATGTACTATATGCTTTATCCAAAATAATCTACAATATATCAATCAAAAACAAACATACTAATCCATGTCCGAATCACAATCCAGAAGCAAAGTAAAAACTGACAAATTATACAAAAAAAAACTATTTTGTTCCATGATATGGATTTGCATAAAAGTTTCGTAGTTTTAAAACATGATTCATTTGACAAATGCTGTCGCTCGAAGCAATGTATTTTTTTATTTCGGCGCTCAATATCACTACAAAGTATGCTTGTAAAACACTTAGAGCCTTGCCGGAACCGTGACCGTGAGTTGCCTATATAGCATCAGACTAAGACGACATAAAAGCATCAAACTAAACGCATATACCATAAAACGGTATAATTGATAAAGGGTTCGGACATAGCAGATCTTTCACTGTGAGAAAATCACGCGGGAGTCAGTGTCATTTTGTAGCTGACTATTTATTAGCAATGGAACTGCTATAAGTATGCTTACCCAAATGGTCTTAAAACACCATGTAAAAATCACAAAACTAAGCACGCTACAGGTCCTATATATCTATATAGACAGAAGTTAAAGGATTTATGAAATTTTGGGGTTTTTTTTAGCATGTGTTCCGAAGCACTCAGTTAGAGCATACTTTAGACATCGCTACAATGACACTTCCATGATTTTCGCACAGTAAAAACTTCACTATATGGCCGCACCGTCCTTGTACTTTCCGGTTATGTTATTATTGGGGCGTGTTTAGAGCCTCTAAGGGTAAGCATACTGTGTATTTTAACTGTCAGACGATATCTCTAATATAATTGTTAGCGGTTAGATGGAATATTAATTTTCTTGTTGGATGTTACATTTGAATACAAATTAAACACGAAAATGTATGTATTTGAATACGCAGTGCAGTAGGAACACCAAAGCCACTGACGTAGGAATTCATTACAATTCAAGAACTTGCAAAAATGAGATAAAATTGGGCAAAAAATGGCAAAACTTTGTGCGAGGCAAAATCAGGAATTGTGTTCAATATATCATCGGATGTTATGAACAGGGCTATAACATAAAAAAGGAAGAATATATGAAACTCGCCTATAACTATTTTTTCAATTCCGGTTACATTTTAAGGTAGTTCCATACTTTACAAATCGCCTGCCAAACACATATTGAAATTTTGATATGTTGTACATGGGCATAAACCATTCAACGTGCCAAAATTTCAGGGTATTCGATTTGCTTAAGACGTTCTGAAGCGCCACCTTGTGGCCATTTTCACGACATAAATTACTGTTATCAACAAATAAGCTTTAATAATTTTTTGTCATGCTTAGAAACCAAAAGTTTCTTGCATTTAAATTAATCTTTATGTCATGAAGATTATTTGGACCAATGGAATCTTACTTCCAGTCACATGGTATTTTTCTACAGCGCCACCTATCAAGAGAGAACATTAAATTTCCGGAAAACTAAAAGTAACACCCTTTCGTTAATTTGTAGTTTTTAAAAAACTAGGTCAAATAGGACCCCTGATTTTCACATATATTGCACACGAATATATAAGTTTGATTTTCGGAAACAAAAAAAGGGGGTCGTCAAGCTACTTTTTTCATAAAATTGTATCAAAATCCTGAAACAAGAAAAAAGTCTCACTTCTTACGTAAGAAGATACCAATAATGTCCTAGTATACTATTATGAACTCAGTGTTTTTCGTTTAGTATTAACAAATAAACAAAAACACTGATTGTGAGCTATTTAGTTGTGCAAAACAAAACTAATTGAATTATCATATGGTCTGTCTCCCATAGAAACCCATAGCAACCGTTACCCAACACAGCTCAGTTAAAAGTGGAAAGGGGAACCGTATACATTGATGAAGCGTTCTAGATTCTAGGCCGCTGAATGAAACGCAAATACAAGAGCATAGTCAAACTGCTAAAATTTGACACCTAGAAAAACGCCTTTCAATTCGCGTTATTACGCCTTACTGAAGGCGTTATAACGCCTTGTTTTGCGTTATAACGCCTTTATTCGTGTATTACGCCTTTTATTATTTTTATTCATGAGCTTAATAGGCATTCGTATCCAAGTTTTGAAGATTGACAAAAATTCCTACTGTTTCTGTCGTGACAAGAGGCGTCAAGAAATCGAATATTTTGTGTGAATAATAATGTTTTATATCAAATTTAAACTCCACTTCCAAAATATTTGTTATTCCGGCATATAGTCCACTGGTGCACAGTGCTTCATTATATTTTTTAATATTTTATCGTTCGTTTAAAGGCAGGGGATTTTTTCGGCCATCAGACACTTGCCAAAAAGTTATCCCAATTTTCAAAACGGCGGAAGGATAAAAAAGTGTAAAACCGAAACACAATTCTCTGAAAAAGCCGGGTTGGCGTTCCTACTGGTGTGCTTCAGGTAATCAACAGTTATATTGGAAATGTTCGAAGAGGCATCGTATAGACTTGTCGAACTTTGACATTAAGCTAACGAATTAGTACCGAATCAACGGCTTATTTTAGCCCCTGTTAACTATATCTCGTTCGATTTTCGACAGCTGAATATCTAATTTTCGTCAGACTTCTGGTCGCTAGCATACCTTGCCACTCGACAGCCGTGTTTCGACATCTTTTCGTTAGCTAAGTGTTAAACTTTCGACAGATCTGTACTTTTTATTCCCCTCATTTATTAATCACAATCTTATATATTTGATTAAAATCAACACGGATTGCATATTGCCTACTTACTCATGCTTTGTCTTTACTGAATCAGGTTGAAAGCATCCTACAGGAACTGAAATCTACGAAGAGTTTTACAAAGCCTCGGTGATAACCATTCCTTCTTAGCTCCCTGATGGATTCATGGACTGGTATGTTTGTTTTCGATTATACTATTAAAATTCATAATATTATCCTGCTTGCTGGTTTCTTTCTTTCGTTGTTTAATTTGCTTGTTTACTAGTGTCTATTTTGTTGTTTTGTGTTTATAGTTGCATTTGTTTTTGCTACATTAATGTTTTTCAGCTCCATATTGCTTTATATATTGCATATTAAAATTTCAGGGTCATTGAAAAAAGCATATGCAAAAATCTATTGAACCAACATCTTGAACCACTTTTTAGACATATCCCATAAAAAGTATTCTTATAACATTTACACTTAATCGAATATTGCGGAATTCATTTTAGTCCAGTAAAGGAACAAGAATTTATAATGGAACACTTGCAAATGATAAATGTCGTGTTTCACATCAACCATGGGAACTTTGGAAGGTACAATGAAAGTGAAACGATCTTGACTGGAACGTAAAAATCCATTACTCCAACCCACACCAACCTACTAAAATTTTCAAGATGAAATATGTTTTCAAGAAAGATTAGAATTTGTATTGTTCGTCCGAAGTAGAAATTTGTAAAACAGTATAAATATTTTTTCACCTTATCTGTGTATTAATTTGTTTGCTTTAATTTGTCGTGTCCTTCGCGACACTAGCCGTAGTTTAATACAGCGTACATGTTATTCATATCCAATTTTTAACTCTTTTTTATTTTTTTACCACTTCGGTAGCTCAGTTGGTAGAGTGTTCGCTCCGTAAATGGGTGGGTCTGATCCAAGACTTGAAAGTTGTAATGACTGTACTTTCGCTAAACAGCCAGTATTACAAAAAGAAAAACCACGGTTCTTTCGGATGGGAACTTAAAATAAACGAGGCCCTGTGTCACTGTAGGTGTGGCACGATAAAGAATTCTGCTGTATAATGACACAATCGCAACGCACAGGCAAATTTTCTGCACCTTCACCTATGCGGCTGGCAACGTCTCGATATAGGTGAAACATTCTTGACTGGGACATTAAACACCACTACTCAACTACTCTTTGATTTTTTTATATAAACTATACAAAATAACTATCAAAAGTATAATTATTTTCACATAATTTTTATTATAATCAACCTCCTGACTAAATATATATACAAGCTAATTCAAGAATTTATTCCCTAAATGTTTCCATAGTGTAAAGTTGTAAAAAAAATTAAGGAATTCTTTACACAAACAATTTTACAACTGCTTCAAAGTTTCACATAACACTGATGCAATATCTTTTTATACCAAATTAATCTGCACACATTATAACCGTGTTTTCAAGTTTCTAAATGAAGTTTATCTCCCAGTTCGCTTTTTTAAAACTATAAGAGACGTCAGATTTAGGACATTTTGTCATTTTGTCACGATCACAATGCAATTTTTCCACATCCGAAGCATTAACTGTTATTCCAAAAATCAGCCAGATGGGGTTAGAAGAGCAGATTTTTATTTTCAAGAAAATTGAAAAACATTCGGAGTACTCAACTATATGATAAAGGTATAAAAATACAATCTAAATTTTTATGCACTTTTTATGGTAAAAATTTTCATCACTAACGAAGTTAAAGAAACATAAAATCACGACAAATTATCATTATGCAAATTATCACTATTTTTAATAATTAGATATTGCAAACATATTTGAAAAATATACTTTTTTATTTAGAGTGTGACATATATATAAACAGCCAGTCAATTTCAGATACATACATTGTGCAACATATAAATTGTATGTGTCAATGTTACAAATAAAGGTTGTATATAAATTGTCTACATTGTCAGATATTGTGTATTGGCTATAATGTCCAAATGATGTAGATTTCAGTAAGACGTATGAATAAAATGCACGCGCGCGCGTGTGTGTGATTCAATCTAGTAGTTTAAGTTCCGCATCTACATTTGAACCAGAACATTCGTCTTGAGCCGTTATTTTGAGCTCTGTATCCCCGAATCCTACGAAGACGTTGACACACCTGTCTAGCCCCCCGCTTATATCCGGCATGTCGACGACAATTTTACCCAAATATGTGCATCTGTCGCTATCGACATACTTCGGGTCTTGTTCAGATGACTGGTAAAATTTAACAGACATTTTAGTCATATCTGCCTTTAACGGGTATATCTCTGTCTTAACCACATCGCCTATTTTAAACGGTTGTCCTATTTCTGCAAGTTTGTTGAAAACCGACATACAATAAGGCGTGCCACCAATTATTCTTTTCTTCTTTTCATCGTCGCCATCGAGAAAGAAACGGTGAATTTCCGTACCGTAAGTAAATTTGTTAAGGCGCTCGGAGACAATATTGGGATTATTTCCGTAAAGAACAGCACCTTTCAACACGACCAATTCGGCTTCGTCGGGTATTACAAAAGTTAAGTTTGGAAACTCTTTCTTCACCATGTCACGGATTATGAAGCTATCCGCGAAACCACCAACCATGATGATATCTTTCAAATCGGTTGCTACTTCCGATGATAGAATTTTCTTCATCAAAGTTATTATACCATCACCCGACTTTTTGAAAAATCTGATGAAAACGGAAGAATTTAATTTAAGTTTTTGTCTTTTCAAGGTTACTGTATTTGCAAATTTTCCATCCCGCAATGACTGCATTAATTCGCATTCGCTCTCCAGCGCGTGTTCACGCAAGGGCCCGGGTATATCTAACGGTAAGCTTCCGATATTAAGCGTCTCTTCTTTTATGCGTTTCTTCTTTTCTATTTCAACATCCAAGTCATATGTAGCGTTTGGATCTCCTTCAATGAATTTCTCAATTTGTTCCTTGCCAAAAGTCTGGATAAGGAAATCATAGATCTCTCTATTCACCGTGTCACCCCCATTATTATTTCCACAAGCAACATATAATTCTTTCAGGGAATGATCCTCTGCCACTTGTCTAACTGTTATGTCTACCGTTCCACCTATAGATAAAAATCGTAAAAATTTCAAGAGCGGATTAAAGTGTTGTTTTACGCACCAGTTAAGAATGTTTAGCTTATCAAGATGGTCATCTCCGAGATGGTGAAAAAACAGCAATGCCTAGAGGAAAACCATCGATCTTCGGCAAGCGAACTCTAGAAACTGTCCAAGTAGGATTCGAACACAATCCTTCTGCCACACGTACAGTATGTGGTCCATAAAATTAATATGTATATTTAAAACATTGAAAGCACATCATCGGGAAAAAACAATACCCAGAAAAAAGTCATCGACCTTCAGCATGCGAACCCGCAAACATTTTCAAACCAGGAACTGTCCGAATATGATTCGAATAAAGTTCTTTCTTTCCCTTACAATAAGCGGTCCATAGTTTGATACGCTCATTTATAAGTAACGAATACATTTTACCGACGGAAATATATATAGGATATGTATATTCTCTCCAAACAAATAAGACAGTTTTGTTTAATTTTGTTTTCGTTGAATAATACCACACAATACTTTAAATCTATGAATGGAGTGGAGCAATAGTGTTTTACGACTTGGTCAAGATTCTTTTAATAATTTAGACAACCCAGCCTTCTATAGCCAAAGGTTCACCCAATTCATTAAAGACTGCATTGTTTATATAAAATACCTCCCAAATCTAACACCATGAATTTTGTTCCTGGTTCATACGGAGATAAATCCTTCTCGCTACGGCGAACATTGATTTCTTTGGCGTATACTGAAGCTGCTTCCGGCTCCAAAGCAAGGATCAAATGGTTACCAGGGATACCAGCCTGAAATATCCATACAGTTTAAAACGATAAACGGAGATTAATTATGTGATAACCAAAGCCGAACAATAAATGGGACAAAAACATTGAAAGAAAGACAATAACGAGTTCTGAAAAATAAACGAGCCAAATTAATCTATTGAAAGAAGTTGTTCTATTTTGATACCAAAGACTGGCAAGTATAGAAAGAAAAATTAGAATCAATTGCAAGTAACAAGAGTTGAAGTTGAAAAATACAGCACTAAGCAAGGTAACAAAGGAATAAAGGACGTTTATAACCCCTATAACTCCATAGTAACTATATTTATCAACATTAGGTTATAAGCAGTATTAAAATGTGTGTGTGTGTGTGTGTGTGTGTGTGTGTGTGTGTGTGTGTGTGAAAGGCGAATGCACGCGTGTGTGTAAAATGTCGACAAAATGTTCAGTTAAAATGTATTTGAGATACAAACCTCTTCTGCTGCTTTGCGCATGAAATATTTTGCTTGTTCATCCCATATTGCTGGTACTGTCAGAACCCAATTTATATCATTTTCGGTAACTAAGGGTCCTGTTTTCTGTATTTGTTTTATAACCTCGTCTTTCAGATACTGGATTGACATAGAAAATACTTTAATTGCTGGTAGCTTCTTCTTATTTATATCTTTGATCTTTGTTTGGTAGGAAAGTCCTCTCTGTAAAATGAAGTATAAGAATGCATGTCTAAAGAACACACCCAGTAGTAACAAGGGTTTAACAAAAGTTAAAGGAAAAACACTCAATGTTCAAGAATGTATTTCATACTATCAAGCTCATTGTATCACCCAGAACCATATAGCAATTAAAACAAATGAAATCGAAGAGTTTGAACAATTTTGGAGACCTTTTGGACAATTGTTCTAGTTTGTTTTTTTATCTCGCCCCTTTCCTTATGTCATGTGCTACTTTTGAATTTTTATAAAATAATACACTCAAATGTACTACGTTTGAATGCATTGCTTTATAAAAAAGTCTGAGGTAGCAATGACAATTATACTACAATTATTACAAAAAAGTATAATATTAAATTTCATATTAGAATAAATACTATTCATTTATATTTGTATTATTTATTTCAGCATTTTGATTTATCTATTGTTTTTGTATTTTGTGTTAAATATAGTATTGATTGTGATTGTTCTTTATCAATAGAAATATACATTACAAAAAAAAACAAGGGTTTAACATGAATTCGCGACAGAAAGATATAAAATGGAGCGAACACATATACCGGTATTAAGAAGATTAAAAAAGGCTGGACACTGTTTTGTTTTAAGCTTCTTTAGCTTTGTTAAAAATAAAATCATCGAGTCAGACATATAAAGTATTGTGTTGTCATTCTTTTGGAATAAATTCAGTATAAGGTCGATATGACATTTGGCTGTGTATTTGTTTGTGTTTCAATATTTTTATGTACATAAAAACACAAAAATAGAAACAAATTTCTTAGTTCTCATTTTTCCAAACAATACTGTCACCAAGCAAGTCATGATAAACATATACAATAGTATTTGGACATTTCGTCAATAAGGCATAAAACCGTATAAATAAATATGTTCATGGTTTGGTAGGAAAAGTTAGCTAAAATAATGATGTCTCTTTATTCAAAATTATACTATCTATTTGATGCCCCATAGTTCCATGTTCCTTTCATTTTCGATTCTCAATTTTGATTTCACACGTGACGGGTGTAGCTAGCTAGGCAGGTAGTGCTTACCTTCCGGATCACTCGGCCTCACTTTCCTGATAGAATTTCACGCGTTTAAGTTAATTCGTCAGTTGTTAACGTTTTTACTCGGATTTTAGGATAGTGATTTGGACATGGACTAGTACGTTTGTATTTGACATTAAATATGCAAAATTATAAAGAAGAACAAAAGAACAGTTTCTGTACTATTGCCATGTGTTTTTTTTTATAAAACAGTCAAACATTAGCACATGACAACATTGAAAAAGTTCCGTATACCGAAAATACAAAAAAGCGTTGATGGATATATCGATATCTATTACAAAATTTACAATAAATTAATATATCTGAAGACCGAACACAACTTGTACGTCTGAAGCATATTTAAAACGAACCTTAGCAGTTTAGAAGGGATTTTTTGCTACAATGATGGTGAACACTATATCAATGGATGATATGTACGTTTTACAGCATAATTTACGTATAGACACGTGTGAAAATGGTGAAAACAACTCACTTTTCTTTTATGCAATTCCATTTTAAATTTTCTGAAATAATAGTACTCTTTATGTTCATCGTCGTCAAGTAAATCGTCATATTTCTCACGAGCAGCATATCCGAAGGCCACAAATTTACCATCTTTGTCTAACAGAATATCACTTGGTGTCTTTTTAGATGCAAAACCTTTACCTCCCGAGGAAGTCCACTGTGGAACGAATATTCGTCCAGACTGATCTCTTAGTAAAAATGCATATCCGGAGAATGTTGTTCCGAAATCAATGGCAACCGTGACCAGATGTAGTGAGTTTGAACTTCCGCTTGAAACTGAACTTGCCATTCTCTGAAGCTTGATGGTTTGAAATATTTCCAAAAATTATTTGTACGGCTACATTTTTGTATTGTTATAGTTCTCAACCTAAAAAAAGATACAATGCCATACCGTAAGTGTAAAGTGAAATATAGAATTTAATCTAACATGACAGTAACTAAAATGACCACTTCAATGTTACTATTGTGACCGTTGTGTTAAACATCAGTGCAAACAACAAACCAGCACAGCGTTTAACCCCAGAAGATCTTGAAGAAGCACACGTACAGCGACATTATTATTTTTACAGTGATTTAGAAATTCTTCCAACCATTATATTCTGTACATACATTTAATTTTCTACTAAGTTATGTTATTAATAATAATGAACAATGCACTCTCTTTGCTGAAGCTGAAATCGTCACCAAACTTAATAAATATACTGTATAAGAAGAATCATTCACAAGGAAAATATATTCGCGATTTTAACTCTTGCACCGTGAATATATCTTCTCAGCGAAAACTTATTACCTTTGTACACTTTACCTACAGTCAGAACCGTGAAAATTACTTGTCGCAAAATGGTTTAGACGATCAAAACCACGATAATTTCCTTCATGCCGCTAAGTTTTTTTTTCTTATGCAGTACTCAAACCTGGCAATCAAAATATTTAGAATATATTATACATAACACTACTGTTATCAATTGGATTTTAGGTCATATATATACCGTTAAAAATAAAATGTTTACTGTTTACGTAATTACATGTGATAAAATAAGTCGATAATAAAATGATATATTCGACAGGTCACATTGTTAAATGATATATATGTGTCGATCCGGTCTCGATACGTGACTGATTACCTCATTGATGGAGAGTTCTTATATTATTGGAAATCTTCTGATTTTACTGCTTCCATTTATACATTTTTTTATAACAATTTTGGTCTCATTTCACACTTGACACTGGACGACCTAGTCCGACTAATCAGCCCACTAAACCTCCATTTTAATTTTTTGACTTTTTGGAGGTTTGTGGTCTGACAGCTTCCATTATTGAATTCTTGAAATTTCTGGCGAAAACGGCAGAAACGAAAACACGCGTCGATAATTTCCATTATTTCCTTACCTCGCTCTTGTTGACAACATAGAACACTTCCTAAAACATTATTCTACCGGTCCATGCTTAATTTTTAATTAAAATCCATCGATATCGGTAGAAATACATGGTTTTCTGATGTCTCTTCAGCTCTCTGTCACTTTCACATAGTGAAGACATTACTAATTTGCATTGACCAATCAGATCGCGCGTTGCATTTGGCTGGTGAAACTCGCAGTTCTATCTTTAGAAAGCACATGGCGATGTTTATTTACATTGGTAATTTGCGTTATTAAGGATGTTTTACATGGTGTTTAATACATGTACTTACAAAAGGTAACATTGAAATGTATTAAAAATATTTAGAATTTATATGTAGACTTTCAAATAGAGTAGTCGCGATCTTCTCTATATATTTTTATATTCATGACCCCTCTCATTTTTCTGAACTAGTATCCTAGAAATATTATTCCAGTAATTTTGGAGAGAAAAAATTAAGCACCTCACTGTATATATTTATGTTCACGCAAAATACAGTTAAAATTAACCCTATGACAAAATTTACAGTGTGGTCGGGATGAATATAAGAGATTTAATTTTAATGACCTTGCGAACAAGTACTCTTGTGCTGAACTTTATATATTACAATTGGTTTAAAAATTTATAATTCTACGATCTACAAAATATTGGACAAAACTTGACAGCATTTCAGGAGAACACGCAAGTCCCAGATATGATAGAATATTACCCAATTTGAAAGAAAAAATAATTTAGATCATAGGTGTAGGAGGGTTTTTAATATTGGGGGGGGGCGAAGCTATGTCTATGTCGTGCCGCAGGTACGACCTCGTCCCTATGGCACGAGGCGGGGAGAGTATGGGTGCTAAACCCCTCGCACAGGTGGGGGTCCAGGGAGCCTTCCGCGGAAAATTTTCAAAACTAACCCCTGTCTAGACGCATCTTCAATGTATTTTGCAGCGTTTTGATAGGTTAAAATACTGTGATATCAAGGCAAGATTAAAAACAATAACCGTATGACACAAGTTCCATAATCAACCCTCTCATTGGAGATGGATATGGGGCTACCCCAGAAAATTTTGCAGCGTTCTGAGTGAGAGACTGAAAAGCAGTGAAATATTAAGACAAAATTGTACAAATAACTGCATGACATAATTAAGTCCAATGATTAATTTTCAAACGTACGGTACTCAACTCACGACTTCTGGCTACATGGAGATTAAGAAGGTTTGGTGCCATATAAATAAACTAATTAACCACACCAATCTACATTTACCTTTGATGTACATCATTAAGTTGGCCATGGGCCTAGCATTGATATAATTCTCAACCCACCCCCACCCCCTTTCCTGGATCCGCCCCTGCCATTGGAGGTGCTGTGAGTCGTTTCTAAGGGTGAATTTCAAGACGCCTTTTTACAAGTATAATGATGAAATTGATAATTGATTGGTTACCAGATGGACATTTCCTGTTAAAGCTCTTGTTTTTTTTAGCACATACATTATAAACATAAACTATGATACAAAATTTCACACAATATATTGCTGGGGCATGACACCCCCCCCCCTGCTCCTACACCTATGTAGATATAAACGAGAAAAAACATGAGAAATCTTCACTGCAATTAGTACACATGTCTTCACATGGTACTGATGAAAATAAAATAACTAAAATAATATGTTATACGCGTGAAAACATCATTAATAATGCGAATCGTTAATGTAAATAAACATCGCCATGTGCTTTCTAAAGATAGACCTGCGCGTTTCACCAGCCAAATGCAACGCGCGATCTGATTGGTCAATGCAAATTAGTAATGTCTTCACGATGTGAAAGTGACAGAGAGCTGAAGAGACATCAGAAAACCTTGTATTTCTACCGATATCGATGGATTTTAATTAAAAATTAAGCATGGACCGGTAGAATAATGTTTTAGGAAGTGTTCTATGTTGTCAACAAGAGCGAGGTAAGGAAATAATGGAAATTATCGACGCGTGTTTTCGTTTCTGCCGTTTTCGCCAGAAATTTCAAGAATTCAATAATGGAAGCTGTCAGACCACAAACCTCCAAAAAGTCAAAAAATTAAAATGGAGGTTTAGTGGGCTGATTAGTCGGACTATGGACGACCAACAGTTTGGACCCAGAGCTAAACGCTGTAGTTCTGATTCATAATTCGATGCGCAGAAGTAAAATAAAGAATTCCGGCCAGTATTTCGTTTGTTATAACATAGAAAGTTTAAATATCTATAAAACAACAATCTATTATATATGCAAACAACAGTGACCCGTCCGCTGGAACTTTAATTTATATTTATTATGGACCAGTACATTTATATAAAGGGAAGGCAGGTGATAATTTCGCCTACATCATGGAAAAGATGTTCATGCTTATGTATTAAATGCGAATCTATAACACGACAAATATTCTATATTTGGCTGAGTGTTTTATTAACGTCATCAGTCATTCTAAACAAAAACAAATGTGCCAATCCATGCCCAAATCACAAACCCAAAGCAAAGTAAAAACTTTGAAACTAGCATATTCAGTCAAACACATGAACTTTTACCGGGGAAGTGGGGCTAGGTGCTATGGCTAGTTAAACATGGACAGGTGCTGCGAAGGATAAGCTTGCTACACCTGAATATGTGTTGTGGAAGGTAAGCTACCTACACCTGGACAAGTGCTGTGGAGGGTAAGCTAGCTAAACATGGAAAGGTGCTGTGAAGGGTAAGCTAGCTACACCTGAACAGGTGCTGTGGAAGGTAAGCTACCTACACCTGGACAAGTGCTGTGGAGGGTAAGTTAACTAAACATGCGGAGTAAGAATAACAGGTACATTTTGTCGTATATTAATTAAACAGACATAGACTGAGATAAATATACATTGGTAGTGTTGTTTTTTCTTATTTGGATTGTATTGTATTTATGTGTTCATATAGTTTAGACTTGGTTAAAAATGTATACACGTTGACATCTACATAAAAATAAACCATGCACATTAGTTTATGAATACGTAATTATTTCTTTTAAGAATAGAAAAATATACAGGATAGTTTTCTCGTGTTTAATTTGGTCTTTGAACTCGAAAACTACTCAATCGGAATTAGTTTGACGATCAAAACTCAGTTGTACTAACACAACATCAATAGAAGCATATTTTGGCATTGAACCCATAGTAAAAGAAAGAATTTGTAATCAGTGGTCAAAATATGTCTTTCTTGGTCTTTTTCTGTTTATTTCGTTGTTTTGTTGAGTCTTGGTCATGGTACATATTTTTACCTACAAACTATTTTACAAACACATTCAGCAATAAACATTTATTTGTAGAAGTTTACTAAGGTGTTTAACTAATTGCCAGTTTCAAAGTCTTTACTTAGCTTTGAGATTGTGATTTGGACATGGATTGGTATATTTCTTTTCGGTTTGATAGAATTCTTAACTAAACATACATTGTGGATTATTGTGAAAAGAAAGAATGGAATAAAGTAACAGTAAATCATTATACTTACTGTAGAACATCTGATGTGTATAGCAGCAAATCATCACAACCAGGAAGTGATATTTCTTCTAGGTGTAACAGCTTATCACACCAATTTCGCTGTAAAATGATGTTATCTCCAAGTCCTCGTGATCTAACTTGATAAGTTTATGTATATTATTTATAACAAACAAATAAACAATATTTAAGATTTATCAATATACACAATGTATACTAGAGGCCAAATCATAGACAAAGTAATATACATTTATCCATTTACAAACTCTAAGCTAGTTGTGACATAGTATTTATGTCGTCGTCACAATATTGTTCATATATACATAAAGATGTTTACGTAGTGATGTAAAATCGAAAGAACTGTTTGTCAAAAACGAAAGTAGAACGATCAAGTTCCAGTAAACTCTTTTCCTATTGCACTCAAACAAACGCTTGTCTGACTCAAAATTGTTCATTGTCTTGGACATACTAATCAAATATAATGTCACATTTGCCATATGGACTCGTGAAACGATCAGAAGAAACAGACGACGTTGCGATATCTAAAGCAAAACCAAATCTGTCAAATTAACCGAGTTTTAAAAAGCCAGCACAGGTTATTGTCAAAGACATTATTAACAATCTAATAATTGACAAGGTCGAAATCCATGACGAGTGAAAGTTCAGCAGAAAACTTTTAACAGTGGAAAGCTAGATTTCCCTGGCTGATAATCCAAACATACAATGTTGAAAGGCGTTTGAGACATGGGTTCCTAGTGGCAAAAAACTGCCTGCCGAGACATAAGCATGTGCCGAAAAGCTGCTATAGCAAACAAGGGGCCGAAATAATCTGTACTTATATGTTAGCTTAGTGTTAAACGTTCGACAGGTTTATACTATAGTCTAAAATAAACACTACATTCTTGATGTTGTCATACGCAGCCTTAATCGAAACAAAATCAGTCATGGGCAACTTCAAAACCCCCAATTTACTCGGTGTGTTTTCGAGTTTGTAGATATTTAGAAAGAAAAGTATCTTCCAGTTGTCCAATCCTTACCTTAACCCTCTCCTCGCCAAAAGGCACATTAAGGCCGTAACGCTAACTTTCCATTTTTGCCTATTCTTCGCTTCTGTTTTTGCTGTGTTCCAAAATAAATAAAATAAATACGTTTACGGTAATTGAGTGACAAGAAACGCTATTCTAATTTCAAACGAAAAGCATGTCGTATGGGTCCGAGTTAGGTAGAGCTAACCATTTAAGTTAAATTTTGGTTTGGTTGTTAGTTAGACCAAATGTTACACAAACGTTCATTGTATAAACATTCATCAAAAACAAACATACTAATCCATGTCCTAATTACAATCTCAAAGCAAAGTAAAAATTACGAAACTGGCAAATAAATTAAACACGTGAACTTCCACTAAGGAAGTGAGACCAGGTGCTCCATAGGGCTAATACATAAGTTCTTATGTACATATAACACCCAATTATAAGTTCAGAGGGAATAACACGGGAGATCACATCAACGAGCCCTTAAGCTACTACTTTGTCGCCCTCATCTGTGAACACTGATAAAGAAGATATTAGAATAAATAAGAAAGAACAGAAAATGTGGATATGATATTGCTGAAAATGCTTTCTTTAATTAAAATAATACAAAAAACACATATGAATTGAAGTTTGATTTAAGAACAAGTCAAACGTTTCTTTGAGCGGATAAAGATAGCAGCAACATAAATAAAATCAAGCATATGAGATTATAGCAGTATCTAATTCTACATTGAAAATAAACAATCACGAGGAAGATGTTTCATCACAGAGCAAATGATCACAACCAATAAATAGATGTGGACTATTACATATCAGATTATAGCAGTATCTAATTTTACATTGAAAATACAATCCCCCATTCAAACGATCACGAAGAAGATGTTTTATCACAGAGCAAATGATCACAACCAATAAATACATGTGGACTATTATCAAAAGTTGGCTAAGTTTATAGCAACAACCGACCCATTACATATCATACTGGTTTGATATTTTCACCATTTTCATTCTGTCTCCCATTTTACCTTGGTACATACACAGCTTCTCTCATATAAGTAAAAACAATGACCCCTTTCACCCAGGGACATTCGGAAGTTTTCTTATATACGCAAACATTAACACAGAACAGCTTTCAATTTAATAAAGGACTCGCCAAATGGTTGCTTAACCGTCATTGTATAATAAAGAAGGTCATGGCATAGACGTATGTCGTACATGGGAAGAAGAAGGAGTAAATACACATTGTCAAATTTGCACTGTAATTGTTCTCAGTTTGATTATTGCAGGAAAAATAAAGTGCATAATATGCCGCGCTTGATTGTGAATGCATTTCATCAAAAAGGGGTACATATTTTCAGTAATTCAATTTTTACAGACAAATAAGTGAGTATAAAACATTTCTGATTATATTTTACAATCATTAAAAAACTAGTAATAACAAATATATAACATTGAACATAATTCACATCTTTGTACACTGCTTTGATCAACAGGTTAGTCTTGGGTTTAACAAAAATCATTGTGATAGATGATGAAAGTTTAAATATTTACGCCAAGAAATCATAAAGCATTTTGTGTATCAATAAAATGAAATCAGTGAAACAAATAAAAATAGCACAAATGTTATTTTTTGGTAGAATATTTCAAATAATGACTCACTGTTAGATGATGTCTTATTTCAAAAAGAGTATAATCCAGTTTTGTTGATTATTAATTTTTTCAGTATCTTAAATGTTTTCCCTGTTCATTTAAGCAGAATTTGTAGTGGTTGGATTAAGTGAAAGAAGATAATTATTCACTGTTTAGAAGATACCCTGAACCGTCTGTCCCTTGGTTGGGTATAATCCCAAACAGGAAATATGAACCCATACTCTATCAAGAAACAAGTAAGAAACAAAACAAAAACAGAGTTGGCTTTACACAATATCTATGTAGACATTTATTGTGCTCTTTACGATGTGGTTATCGTCAGTTTATCTTTCTTTCATGCTTTGTCCTAGAAAAAAATAGTCAAATCGAATAGAATCTGTAGAATGAAGGACAGTAAAGCCTTTAATACTTTATCTTTTTTATATTAAATATGAAACAAAAAGAATGAAGATGATTATGAAATATTACCAAAAATAAATTCAAATCACAATGCAAAAATTGAATTAAACACGCGAACTTCTACAGGGAAGCGAGTCCAAGTATAAAAAATAAATTATAAAATATATGAATGTGTATGGTAAATTATTAATTTCACAGATCATGATAAATCTCGAGTATTAAAATATACAAATACATGACGTAAATAAATTAAAAAACTTCTTAGATGAAACATGAAACAAAAGTTAAAAAAAAAAATATATATATATATATATATATATGTGTGTGTGTGTGTGTGTGTGTGTGTGTGTGTGTGTGTGTGTGTGTTTAAATTCATCAATATAAGGCATTAAGGCATATCAATATTATATTATCTTTTGATACAATGTGGGTATGTGGAAGCATGAAGAACAGCGACAAAAATACGAACAATGTCAATAATGTATGGCACTAAGCAAGTAACGAGTTTTGGTTAAATCCACCCTTACGACACTAACATAATAGAATTTGGTAGAAACCAACGAACTATATGGTCGATAATAGGTATACAAAATCACATAAATTTAAATATTATCAGCAAAATATTTTTTGAAGAAATCTAATGCGGTGAGGAAATCAGTTGTGAGATTTAAAAAAAAAAAACACCCTCAAGACACGAGCAAAAGACACAAAATTTATTTGAACTTGGAAATTATGATTAGCATAACCTTTGAACAACATCAATTACGATGATAGAATTATTAGTGACATTTGAGATTTTTCATTTGAAGATTAGTTTAACCTGTGAAGAGAAGAAGGGACGTTTTCATTACGCAAGCAGACAAAAATAGGTCATTACATTGAAAACATTGCAATCATACAACATAAGGAAAAACTAATGGTTGTTTAAAGTCCAAAAGAATATCTCATATCTGCCTATATGATCTTAAATATTTATAAAGAATTTATTAAGTTAAACGAACTTTTGCGTTTTGCGCCAAACAATTTATACAAGACTGCAAATTGAGCGAAAAATTATTAACTGGCGTATATAGGATGAAAGACATAAATGTACTAATTTGAACCTTAATGGAAACTCATTGAAAGTTACAGACATGAAAACAACGTTAACAGCATTCAGTTACGAAAATATTAAAATATTTTACATCAGGGATTTACGTCAATGTTGTATGGTTATACTGCTATAAATAATGTGCATATCAAACAATCCAGCAGCCGACAAGTGCAAAGATTGAACAAAGAAATAAAAGGAAAATAAAGACTGAAAACTAATAGACAATCTCACTCCTAGATCAAAATGTTTCCTTCAAAAATTGCAACTAGTTCAACTTTCTTATCCAACACACTAAACTTTTGTTTCATTTTCGAAACTTAAACTAGTGTAGATTTACACTAGCTTAATTTGAGGCGTTTGGTCAAGAGTTTTAAGTGTCCAAACCACTAAAGGTAAATTATTTAAATACGGACAAAGGCCGGATTGTGGTCCATAATTACACGGAAATCATTCATTTTAAATATATGTGTGTCACAAGTTTTTGAAAATCTATCACAGCTTTGTCTTTGTTGCTTGTGTAGTAGGAATTTTTTATGTATGTTCCTTTTCCTTTTAAATACTTGAAGTAACGACTAACTCAGCAGGTCTAAGCTTACAGTCGCTTTTGTTCCAGTACTTAGGTCTTCTCCTTCCCACTTCAGTTCTGTCTCACCAAATCTTAAATAGACCTTGACACACCTGTCCATACCTTTAGTTGTATCTGGCATGTCAACCACCATCTGACCAATATAAGTACAGCCTTTGTCTGTTGTGTAACTGGGGTTTTTCTCAGTAGACTTGTATAACTTTACAGGCATTTTTGTCAAGTCGGCCCTAATTGGGTATACCTCAGTCACCACTTTACTGCCTACGCGAAAGGTCTGACCGATCTCAGCTAACTTGTTAAACACCTGTGTACAGTATTGTACTCCACCAATGTCCTTCTTCTTGCTTTTATCGTCTTGTCCGTCCAGAAAATATCGATGGACTTCTGTACCGTATGTATACCGACACATTCTTGCCGACACTACATTCGGGTTATGTCCGTACAAAACAGCGCCTTTTAAAACAGCTAATCCGGCCTCATTCGGGATGACAAACGTCATTTCCTTGAAGACACTCTCAATACTGCGGCGCATTGTCGGACATTCTGCGTATCCTCCCACAAATATTATGTCCTGAAGACCAGACGCAAAATCCTGCGATAAAATCTGGCGAATGTTGCTTATAATGCTTTCTACAGATTTTTTAAAGAAATGTGGGAAGTGTTGAAAGTCAACTTTAAGTTTTGCATGCTTAAGGCTTACTGTCTTTTTATACACTGTTTGCAATTTTGCACACTTTTCAAGATCACAACCTTTTTCCTTTGTATATAACTCCAGAAGGGTTCCGGGTAAGGTAATTGGAATCTTATGATCATCAGCAGAATCCGGTGCTCTCTTTTTCGTTTCTATTTCTTTCTCTAAATCAAAACATCCTGCCTTTTGTGTCTTCTTGAATTCCTTCATTATATCTTTCCAACTATTCTGTTAGGAAAGTGTACATCTCATCATTGACTGTATTACCACCTTCGGCGTTACCACATGCTGCATATAGTTCTTTCAACGTTCTGTCTTCCATTACTTCCCGAACTGTAATATCGACCGTTCCACCTGTAAAGATAAAAAAAGCTAATTTGCTTTGGATTTTAAAACCAAATAACTTTTTTTCGATGGGGAATCTTATATCTTTACTGGCATTTTTTCTGGTTAAGCAAAATTATTTTATTTGTTGTATAATAATATGTTAAAATCTTTGAATTTTGGGATTTTGTGGCCGGTTATTCACATTTACATCTTAAACATAAACATATTGGTGCATTGTCAAATGAAAATTGGCTAATTTAGTTAAAATACCGGGAATTCCATTTATGACGTCGGGTCCTCTGGAAGATTAAGCACAATTTGTAGCTGAAAAATAGTATTCATTGGAATCAAAAACAAACATACCAACCCAACCCTGGCACTTGACCATCCCGTATTCAACATCTGGGACAATAAAAACAAATTACAAAAAAAAACATACCAATCCATGTCCAAATCATAATCCGAATGAAAAAATGAAAATTAAATGAAGTTAAACACGTTAACTTCCACCAGGGAAGCGAGACCGGGTGCTCCAGAACGATAATCCCATCCTTTTAAGCTAGCTTCAACCGCAACATGTAAAACAAAAATTGAAAATGAAAGGAATATAGAACTAATAGACGTCAAATATATCCAAGTCATAAAACGTTTTGAGTGCTTTGATACGATAAGTCTGGCCTTGCAATATCCATGCAACGAATAATATATAATTATTATGCTTGGTTTCCACTGGTGCTTTTTGGAGAATTTGAAAACATCTTAGTCTGCCATGATTAGGAAAAATTACCAACAGGTACAAGACGAATTTTACGATGGCGAATATTTTACGTTTTAAAAGTCGAAGCAATTGAATTAGACCTTGTTTTAGACGTTCTTTCTATTTATAATCAAGGATATTGATGTAAAGTCGTAACGACATGTTATCGTTACATGACTGAAGAGAATTACATATTATACCAGTGTTAATTCTACAGCCTTAGACCACCGTTTCGGAATACAAATCCTCATCAATAGTAACTGGGCTAAAATTGTGAAACCAAAATTTGTCAAAGGGTTGAAAAAATATCTCGAAAGGTCAAAAATATATTTTACCACATTAAGCCAAGGAAATTCATTGCATGGGAACATGCCAAATAATATGAGGATTTACATATTTTAAAAGTATTAATATTTACCTCCAAGATCGACTACCATGAATTTTGTACCTGGATCATACGGTGATAAAACAAGTTGATTGTCCTGGGTTTGTTCACGTTTAACATTGACTTCTTTTACGTATACTGATGCCGCCTCTGGTTCCAGGGCAATTATCAGCTGTTCACTCGGTATACCAGCCTGAAATATTCCAAGTTTCCTTACACTTTAATACGATTTATGCAATTAATACGCAGTTAGTAAATAAAAATTTCGGCTTTTTCTCATCGTTATGTAGACATAAATAATTGATAAATATATATTTGAATGAAGACAATCAGCCACAGACAAGCATATCACATCCCTTGTCACATTATACGGAAATCGAATGCACCACGTCCATACTTAAACGCAAGGCAAGGGAGTTTCAAATTTTATTTATACCCGACCGGGGTTCAAACCACAACCTCTGCTTTCCGGAGAATGCTCTACCGCCGAGTCAACGAAGAAAACAAGTCAACAAGATAAACATATATTAGGACCGCTGATCACACAACTGTAGACAGGCGATGGAAACAATGAAATCGTTAGAAATTTGTCAACTTTTATTTTAATCCCTATGACATGAAATAATCATTCTAAAGAGCAGTTTTTATCAACACCTAACTACACTTGTGTGTGGGGGTGGGGGTGGGAGTGTTTCCACGGTAATTTCGTCTACATACCTCTTCAGCAGCCTCTCTCATAAATTGTTTAGCTTCTTCATCCCAGATTGCTGGTACGGTTAACACCCACGTGATTTCTTCATCCCTCACTTTTTTGCCTTGTTTTTCCTTCTCTTTCTCAAATTCTTCCTTCAAATACCTTATAGACGTAGAAAATACTTTCATTGCTGACAGTTTTTTCCCTCCCTCTTCTATTAACATTCCTCCTCTCTTCATTGGGTGCTATAAAACGTTTATAAATGATAAAAACGTTTATAAATGCTTGGTATATTAATGTAGAAAATGATTTAACTTTTATAGCATTGAGCATAAATTCTTGACATTGGAGTTAACTGATCGATTGATTGGTGTCTTCATTATTTGAACGGAATAACAATAAATGTCTGCAGTTAAATGATATATATCATCTCCTGTGGTACCAGTTACACTATAGGACAGGGGTCCACTAAATCAATGAAATTTCACACAAAAGTAAAAACTGCTTCGCTGATACCAACGCAATCAGTTCCGGATTTATTATAGTTAAAGCAGTATCATAAAGGACAATTTTCTCTCAACAGATTTTAACTTTATTCTTAACACAGTGTATAATAAACTATTGGTCATGCAGAGATCATTTAAGAAGAGCCAGTAAGCAATCACAAACTGTATATGCAGACGGAATAAGAAATGAAAATTTAAACAGCAGTGTTGATATTTGACATATTTGTAAAATGTATAAAAATACAGGTACAAAATAAGTATTATGATTACCTTATTCGAGTGAAGCTTCATTTTGAAATTTTTGAAATAATACCAATCGTCTTGTTCGTCATCATTTGCTATTTCTGAATAACGTTCCTGAGCTGCATATCCGAATGAAATAAATTTTTTGTTGGAATCGAGTAAAAGGCATGTTGGTGTTTTCATGGACTGATAATTACATCCTTTCCAGCTTGGACAAAATATTTGTGCTGGGTTGGACTTCATAGAGAAGGCATAACCCGAGTAAGTAGTACCGAAATCAATGGCGGCACACATAAGTCGTTGTGGAGGTTTTATCTCCGTATTGGCAACTTCCCCTTTTGTTGCCATGGCACATCAATAATATATATCTTCGTATATCTATCAAGTATATAAAACGTGTAATATTTACAAAAAACTTGAACATATCATGCTTGAATGTCAGAGAGATGTTCAACAAACTAGATACTTTCTATACTAAACTTTTTTATACTTGAAAAAAGTCTGGAATTATTGTTTCAATTTTTACCATGAAACTAATGGTATGTCGTTCAACTTAGTTTACGAAGTTTGTCGAAGCAGTGGTGATTTTCTCTGTTTATTGTGGATTCTTCTATAATGTGTAAACTGACCGTCTCAATATAGGTGAAACAATCTTGACATGAGCACTACAGGTCAAACTTTTACCACACCCGCTGCAAGATGCTTGATAATACCAACAACCAGGCTACAAGCCCTTTCTTATCACGGGGAAATGCCGACAGGCAGTGAAAGCTTTATTATACCTGAACTGACCTTCTGCCTATATGAAATATATACTATAGTTTGGTGTCTTTGAGTCACGTGTTCTGAGGCTCTGGGGATATGCATACTAGTACATTGTAATAGCATTACCAGATATTAACAATCGCTAATATAATGGTAAAATGTGACATTTATCCTTTAGTTGGGTGTAAAACCAATAAATAAGTAACACTTGCTTAGTCAATGTCGAACACTATCTGTGATATGGTCCTTCTCTAGGCACTGTCTACATTTCCACCCTCCAGACCTCCTCGGGTGGCTGTATGGAAGGCAGTGCAGCCAGCCAAGGTTTGTGGATTGATACCTTTACCAACGTTTACGTTTCTGTTTCTGAAATTAATTTCAAGATACAAACTTTATGGGTTTTCGAAAAAGTAAAAATGGGGTCGAACGTTTACACATGAAAAAATAACTATACTATTACAGACTTAAATAGTCGTAGGTTAGATCAGTTATATAATCAATAATGTCATAAAGGTAAAAGTGTCGTGCAGAATAAAATATAGGCAAACAACACTGACCTGTTCACTTGAACTTTCAGTAGGAATATCCAAATTCGATCATCCACTTAATACATCAGTAGTGAAATTTCGCATTAATTTAATTCAGCTAATTAGCGTAATAATGATGAATACTAATTAAGCACCTGTGTTCCAATACATATAATAAATATTTTGGTTTACAAGGAATATTTAAATTAAAGGTCAAGCATACAGGTCAATGTTGTTTGCCTATACCTATCTACACCTGATCTATTGATCTTATTTCTTTATCAATACTAGAGGTAGAAGTATAATTATTAAAGTGTCACATACCAACATACAGCTATCACACATAAGAATAAATATTATGTACGTTATGTAAAACATAAATTAAAATGTATGGTACCTTGCCTATAAAGTCATACGAGACACTATATATAAATAGCTATATGCAATAAAAATAGGAAGTATAACATAAAAACTGCTAAAAAATATTCAATCAAAATAAATTTTCGTCGTTTAAACATTAAATTTTAATCTTTGACTAAAATAATTTGCACTTCATCATAATACAAAAAGATTGCCCTTCTCCTGTACAAGCGAAACTGCTTTCCTTATACATAATTTTCCGCTACATTAAAAAAACTAAAATAGAAGAAACTCTCTTGTGCAGCCTATCCGGTGGAATCTTGATACTGACGTGTTTATTCTGTTGGAGTTGAACAGTGGTGTATTCACAAACTGATTCATTCTTAGAAAAAGAAACACTAGGGGATCCATTCCTTTTGGAGAGAATTCTCTGGCGGAAAGAGTCCACTGTTACATATGTACGAGGGGAAGTCAGAAAGTTCTTAAAACAGCGTATTCAGCCAAGCGTAGCATACACTTTCTTTACTTATTTAGACAACACAACATTCGGCCATTTTAAACATATCCAGTTTATTTGTCACAATATTTGTGTAATTCTCAAAAGCATTCAAAGTTGGTGACTATCAAGCAATGATGGAAAATCAAAATGTTGAGTTTAGGGCAGTAATAAAAGAAATGCCAAAGAAATTCACAGGCAAATGACCGAGGTGTACGGTGACAGTGGTCCTGCCTATTCCACAGTGGCAAAATGGTCAGCTGAATTTAAATGTGGGCGCACCTCACTGAAGGATGACCCACGGTCAGGTCGACCAGCTGATGCCATCACAAAGGAAATTGTCACGTTTGTGGAGACCTGATCGTCGAATTAGGATTGATGACATAGCTAGGGAGTGTGGCATTTCGCATGGTGTATACACGGTTATCCACGAGCATCTTGGGATGTCAAAAGTATCCGAAAGATGGGTCCCCAGAAACCTTAATATGCAGGATCGCTTCCAAAGACTCCAGTCAAGTCGGGAGCTTCTTGGCATTTATATTGATAACCATTTACGTTTAGTAACTGGTGATGAAACATGGATTCATCATTGGGACCCAGAAACCAAAAAAGAGTCCATACAATGGAAGCACCCTGGCTCACCCCCACCAAAGAAATTCAAAACCCAAACATCAGCTGGCAAAGTCATGGCCACTGTGTTTTGGGATTCTAAGGGTTTTCTGTTAATCAATTATAAACCTGATGGAATCTCTATCACTGGGGTTTACTATGCTGATCGAATAAAGCAGCTGAAAGCTACTATTAAATTAAAAAGGAGGGGAAAGTTGAGCCGAGGGGTATTGCTTCTTCACGACAATGCTCCTGTGCATAAGTCAAGGATTGCACAAGCAGCGATTCGTGAATGCAAGTTCGAACAACTTAATCACCCACCCTACAGTCCCGATTTGGCACCCATTTACGGGGAATCAGATTTCCTGATGATGATGGACTTAAGGCTGCTACAGAGACATGGTTTCAGGACCAAACCGAAGACTTCAATCTCAAAGGTATAGACAGCCTGAAAGAAAAGTTGGGCAAAGTGCATTGGGGTAAATGGGGACTATATTTAAACATAATAATAAAATATATGGTTTGTTGCGGCAATATATACCCCGTTCTATGAACTTTTTGACCTCCACTCGTACCATGGACTTTGAAAAGTGTATAAGAACTAGATAGTAATCAAAAATAAACATACTAGCCAATGTCCAAATCAAAATCAAGAAGCAAATGTAAAAACTTTGAACTGACAAATTAGGTTAAACACGTTAACTTCCACCTGCAAATTGAGACCGGGTGCTACAGAAGGTTAATCACCAATTGCTTAGCCAAGCAGGTAGTTATGAAATAATTAAATATTGCTTAAATAAATTTGATCTCAGATGTTCAAGGCATGTTACTACTTTATTTTATGATGACTGGTAAGCTTTGTTTGTTGCCTTGGACATTGTGCAAAATCTCCTGAACAACCAGTATTATACGTATACACATTGAACAATTCGTCGGTGCTTATGAAAGTTGTTTTCATTAATAACACCACTAACTCTTCTTGAAGATTGTATGGCATTTGGCTTCAAACATACTAAGCATGTTTTGCAGTGCTCAGACCAAAAATTATAGAAATCAAATTAGTTTTAAGATGTTGAAATGAGAAAATCAGAAGTACCGAAATGTACCAAATCCACCTAAGGCAATACTTTGAGCGATAAAGCATTGATTTTTAGTTGTGTGATGAATTTTAAAATTTAAGAAGCAGATATGTTTATGTATACTCCGCAACAGTACCTTTGGGTTAAGCTGTTTTGTCAATAGTCCAAGTGATATGAGGATTTCTTGATCGGTATGGGGACTGAATACTATTCCGTGACATGTGCGCTGTCCGTTCAATATAAGTTCAATACCTACTGAAAGCTTACTGTCTGGCAAATATTTGAACACGCCACTAGCTTAGAATACTCGCTTCGCATGTGGGGGTCGTGGGTTCGAACACGTGATCTGACTAGGACTTTAAATAGGCAGTGACAGTTCTTTCGCCAAGCAATCCGCATTTAGAAATGAAAGTCACGGGGTCCTTCGGAAGAGACTTTAACACCCGATGTTCCATGACAAGGAAAACGTGGCAAATTTGAAAAAAAACTTCCTGCACATTGTCCTGAGCGCACTGCAAAGGTAAAAATTTCCGCTACTTTACCTATAGCTTGTGATGTCCCGATATAAGTGAAATATTCTTGATTGGGACACAAAACTTCAATCAAACACATTATCGAACACTATTAAAATATGTACGGAATGAACATCTAACAAGGAAGTAATATGTATACTTATCTAGTTATCAGCGACATTTAACACAGAAATTGAGTTAATATCTTAACATATGATTGCTTGTCGTTATATATTTATCATGTTGTTCTAATATGACTTTGATATGTTATAACAACAATTTTGCTTTGTTTTATTGTTGTTTTTTTTTATTTGGAGACTTCTTGGTATTCTGATGGAAGGTTCTAGAAAAAATACATCGTGTATTTAATATGCATTACACTTATAGCGGTTTTTTGGGAGAGCGTAGCCAATAATATATTCGATCCCAAGTGAAAGACTCCTGAAAAAAATTAGTGTTCATTATTGATCAAGAAAACCACCACTACTACTGTAAACGTATTTAATTTCGCGTGTATTTATTTTCGCGGTATATGAAATTTAGACATATCTGCGTAGTCAAATTTTCGCGCTTTTTTTTCAATATGCACTATAACACAATAAGCATAATGGTATTGTCGGCGAGGTAATGCTTATTCGTATGCTACAGCGGTTTGGTTTTTTATATCTGTCTATATCGCGGTCAATTTTGATGATTCCATCTGTTTGGCTTTGATGTGACGTTTTAAATGAATACATTCATTTTGATGTGACTAACTTGTATTGTTCAACATGTGTGTATAAGAGACACAAAAGCTGAAATGATACCCATACATATACCTAAAAATTCGATGTTTATCAGTTTAAGGGTATGACATGATACCTGTCGACATGTCGAAATCAAAACCAGCTAAAACAACTATTGAATAATAATGGAGAACTGGAAAAGGAAGAGTTGAGATGAGTAATGGTGTTTAACGTCCCAATCAAGAATATTTTACTTATATCGAGACGTCGTCAGCTATAGGCGAAGGTGCAGACATTTTGCATGTGCGTTGCGCTGATGGCATTGTACAGCAGGGTTCTTTATCGTGCCAATCACATCGTGACACGGGACCTCGTTTATTTTAAGTTCCGATCCGAAGGAACCGTGACTTTCGTTTCGTAATGCCGAGTGCTTGGCAAAAGAACACTACCCACATTCAAGTCTTTGGTCAGACCCAGTCGGGTCCTGAATTGGTACATTAGAGGTGTTCGCTCGCCACTACGCTCGTACCGGTCCCTAGAAATACCGGATTTGACCGGCGGGTAATTAATTAATGGGTGTCAGATAGGTCCTTGTTTTAAGTTTATGTTTTGTATTATTTATGATGCAACTAAAGTTTACAATTCATAAAAATTGTATGTTGAAATTTTATTTTTCCCCAGACTTTTAGAGCTGATCCGGTAATTATACGCCGATCCATTCCGGTATTCCTAAGGACTGGCAAGAGCGAACACAAAGGCGAAAATTTTCAATTTCATAATATTTCATAACAAAAAGTCGTAAACGGAAAAGATAGTAAGTCGTCTAGTGTACTAAGTTATGTGGAAAATCCGTTTTAATATGTTCACTTGATTTTGTTAATATACTGTGAAATCATTAATTTTCGTTGGGTCCAATTTTCGTGGAATCGGTAAAAAATAACGTTTCGTTGGGATGTAAATTCGTGGTTTTACTGTTATGTCAAAAATGTCTTTTGAGCCTTGATAACGGGTAGGAAGTCATCATTTGTTTGTTTATCGGCACCTATAGAAAAAGTTATTTGTTGAAATAAGAAAGCAATAAACCGTGACAGAGACGCGGATTAATGACTAAGTCTCGGGTAGGCGTTAATTACCTGTAATCATTATATCAGTAACAATTAACTACACAAGCGATGTGACACCTGGCCCGAGTAGATCTACCTGTTACGTTGTTCAAATAAGCGGTAATTAATTTAGATTTAAAAGTTTATGCATAGAACATCAATCACAACGTGTTTTATAATCACTTTACACGAAACTGAATGTTTTTCTGTGACATCGGCAACTTTATAAAAATTCTAATTATTGACCTCTGATGACCTAATCAGCTGTTTACGAGAGTAACAATGGCGGCTCTTACCGATTCAAATGAAGTTTCGTTTTTTAGAAATCAAACAACTGACTTAGTAATCATAAATATAAAACAGGTTTATAGAGATTGTTAAAATGCTTATTTAATTAATATGTAATCGGATTGGAATTTAAATGAGACGGGCCATAATTGATGATGAAAGTTACGGTTAGAAACCTGTCTGTCCCTATCGTCCCGACCAGTTCCTAATTGAAAACAAACATTTTAAAAAATTAATGAAGAATTTATTAAACATAATATATGTACTTAAATAATTTTCATAATTAAATCAAACATCCACGCATCTTTACCTCGTGAAACGTTTGTGTTTATGTGCGAGTTACGCTAGAGCAAAAAAAAATATGGTACATATATGCATGTCCATTAGTTATCATATATCTTGTCTTTTTACTTGAGGTTAATATTTCGTGGTAGTCGTAAATTCGTGGTTCAGACTGTCCACTAAAACCACGAAAATTGATCCCCAACGAAAATTAATGATTTCACAGTATTGATTTTAGAGCAGACATTAATCATTATATATCATAATTATATATGGTACACACCATGTTACATAAAACCTATACATGTATATCAATAACAAAGATTACAATTTTTCACATGTATGTGTACGTGTGTTTGTGCACACACAGTGTCCAAAAGTGATTTCTGCTATGTATGTTTAATAAATAGCATACACATTCCACGGTAAATCCTACCCTACTCGATATGTACACAGTACTGAAATGACCTTTAAAAAATATAACACAACACCCACCCGTATCTGTTATAGTTTTATGTGACGCCATTTAAATACATGACCTATATAATGTGGTAATTTTCAGTATGGCAGACATCAACATTAATCGTTTGTATTAAAACAAATATATTTTCATTTTGAAATCAGAATGTTAAGAAGTAGAATTAATCTGTAAATACTTACCAGTTATAACCAATGACTTCGGAGGATCGAACAAAGTGTCCCATTACAAACCATTTGTGTATACGGATATACGGGTTTGTTTACGCCTGGGAAATTTTACAAGTTACAACAGGTCATATGAAACGAAAGTAGAAATGGTGTGTGTGTGTGTGTGTGTGTGTGTGTGTGTGTTACCTTATAGACATGCTAAGGGTGTGGATACGACCACCTCATGTATAAAAATTCTAAACAACATAAATCATGTTTATTATTTAAACAAAAAGCTTCCCAGTTTGTCTGTAGTTCATTACTGTATTAAGTGCACTTGACAGGTAATTAATCTCACTAGGCTGAAGTGAGCCGACAATAACAGCCGACAATAAACATGAGCCGACAATAAAGCCAGCCGACAATAAATAGGGTGCGTTCGGAAATCAGACTTTATGTACATAATAGAAATAACGTTATAAATATAAAAAAAAAATTATCTACATTTCTGGAAATTATACGTTATGATCTCTTAACATAAAATTAATTATATAGAGTAATAGGTCCTCTATCAGGTGTATACAGTCCGGATCTGGCAAAATATGTTAGATGGATCCAACCCGTTACTTCAAATAGTCAAGATACAAGAAAATGTATAGATACGGCTTTTTGAATGTGAAATTCTCGAAATTCTACGTTATGATCTCTTAGCAAATTTGTGTATAGAACGTGTTAGGGGTCCCGTACCAAGTATATATAGTCCGGTCCTGGCAATAATTGTTATGGGGATCGAACCCGTGACTGCAAATAGTCAGAGGTGAAGATAATACATAAAATGAACAATGAAGAAACGACTTTTTGAATGTGAAATTCTCGAAATTCTACGTTATGATCTCGTAGCAAATTTGTGTATAGACAGTGTTAAGGGTACCCTATTAGGTGTATATAGTCCGGTCCTGGCAATAATTGTTAGGGGGATCGAATCCGAGCTTGCAAATTATCAGAGGTAGAGATAACACATGAAAAGAACAATGAGGAAACGGCTTTTTGAATGTGAAATTCTCGAAATTCTACGTTATGATCTCTTAGCAAATTTGTGTATAGATAGTGTTAAGGGTCCCCTATCAGGTGTATATAGTCCGGTCCTGGCAATAATTGTTAGGGGGATCGAACCCGAGCTTGCAAATTATCAGAGGTAGAGATAACACATGAAACGAACAATGAAGATACGGCTTTTTGAATGTGAAATTCTCGAAATTCTACGTTATGATCTCTTAGCAAATTTGTGTATAGACAGTGTTAAGAGTACCCTATTAGGTGTATATAGTCCGGTCCTGGCAATGATTGTTAGGGGGATCGAACCCAGGGCTGCAAGTTATCACAGGTGACGATAATACATAAAATGAACAATGAAGAAACGACTTTTTGAATGTGAAATTCTCGAAATTCTACGTTATGATCTCTTAGCAAATTTGTGTATAGACAGTGTTAAGGGTCCCCTATCAGGTGTATATAGTCCGGTCCTGGCAATAATTGTTAGGGGGATCGAACCCGAGGCTGAAAATTATCAGAGGTAGAGATAATACATGAAACGAACAATGAAGATACGGCTTTTTGAATGTGAAATTTTCGAAATTCTACGTTATGATCTCTTAGCAAATTTGTGTATAGACAGTGTTAAGAGTACCCTATTAGGTGTATATAGTCCGGTCCTGGCAATAATTGTTAGGGGGGTCGAACCCAGGGCTGCAAGTTATCACAGGTGACGATAATACATAAAATGAACAATGAAGAAACGACTTTTTGAATGTGAAATTCTCGAAATTCTACGTTATGATCTCTTAGCAAATTTGTGTATAGACAGTGTTAAGGGTCCCCTATCAGGTGTATATAGTCCGGTCCTGGCAATAATTGTAAGGGGGATCATACCCGAGGCTGAAAATTATCAGAGGTAGAGATAATACATGAAACGAACAATGAAGATACGGCTTTTTGAATGTGAAATTCTTGAAATTCTACGTTATGATCTCTTAGCAAATGTGTGTATAGACAGTGTTAAGGGTATCCTATTAGGTGTATATAGTCCGGTCCTGGCAATAATTGTTAGGGTGATCGAACCCAGGGCTGCAAGTTATCACAGGTGACGATAATACATAAAATGAACAATGAAGAAACGACTTTTTGAATGTGAAATTCTCGAAATTCTACGTTATGATCTCTTAGCAAATTTGTGTATAGACAGTGTTAAGAGTACCCTATTAGGTGTATATAGTCCGGTCCTGGCAATAATTGTTAGGGGGATCGAACCCAGGGCTGCAAGTTATCACAGGTGACGATAATACATAAAATGAACAATGAAGAAACGACTTTTTGAATGTGAAATTCTCGAAATTCTACGTTATGATCTCTTAGCAAATTTGTGTATAGACAGTGTTAAGGGTCCCCTATCAGGTGTATATAGTCCGGTCCTGGCAATAATTGTAAGGGGGATCATACCCGAGGCTGAAAATTATCAGAGGTAGAGATAATACATGAAACGAACAATGAAGATACGGCTTTTTGAGTGTGAAATTCTCGAAATTCTACGTTATGATCTCTTAGAAAATTTGTGTATAGACAGTGTTAAGGGTCCCCTATCAGGTGTATATAGTCCGGTCCTGGCAATAAATGTTAGGGGGATCGAACCCGAGGCTGCAAATTATCAGAGGTAGAGATAATACATGAAACGAACTATGAAGATACGGCTTTTTGAATGTGAAATTCTTGAAATTCTACGTTATGATCTCTTAGCAAATGTGTGTATAGACAGTGTTAAGGGTATCCTATTAGATGTATATAGTCCGGTCCTGGCAATAATTGTTAGGGTGATCGAACCCAGGGCTGCAAGTTATCACAGGTGACGATAATACATAAAATGAACAATGAAGAAATGACTTTTTGAATGTGAAATTCTCGAAATTCTACGTTATGATCTCTTAGCAAATTTGTGTATAGACAGTGTTAAGGGTCCCCTATCAGGTGTATATAGTCCGGTCCTGGCAATAGTTGTTAGTGGGATCGAATCCGAGCTTGCAAATTATTAGAGGTAGAAATAACACATGAAACGAAGAATAAAGAAACGGCTTTTTGAATGTGAAATTCTCGAAATTCTACGTTATAATCTCTTAGCAAATTTGTGTATAGACAGTGTTAAGGGTCCCCTATCAGGTGTATATAGTCCGGTCCTGGCAATAATTGTCAGGGGGATCGAACCCGAGGCTGAAAATTATCAAAGGTGGAGATAATACATGAAACGAACAATGAAGATACGGCTTTTTGAATGTGAAATTCTCGAAATTCTACGTTATGATCTCTTAGCAAATTTGTGTATAGACAGTGTTAAGAGTACCCTATCAGGTGTATATAGTCCGGTCCTGGCAATAATTGTTAGGGGGATCGAATCTGAGTTTGCAAATTATCAGAGGTAGAGATAATACATGAAACGAACAATGAAGAAACGGCTTTTTGAATGTGAAATTCTCGAAATTCTACGTTATGATCTCTTAGCAAATGTGTGTATAGACAGTGTTAAGGGTACCCTATTAGGTGTATATAGTCCGGTCCTGGCAATAATTGTTAGGGGGATCGAATCTGAGTTTGCAAATTATCAGAGGTAGAGATAATACATGAAACGAACAATGAAGAAACGGCTTTTTGAATGTGAAATTCTCGAAATTCTACGTTATGATCTCTTAGCAAATGTGTGTATAGACAGTGTTAAGGGTATCCTATTAGGTGTATATAGTCCGGTCCTGGCAATAATTGTTAGGGGGATCGAACCCGTGACTGCAAATTGTCAGAGGTGAAGATAACACATGAAATGAACAATGAAGATACGACTTTTTGAATGTGAAATTCTCGAAATTCTACGTTATGATCTCTTAGCAAATTTGTGTATAGACAGTGTTAAGGGTTCCCTATCAGGTGTATATAGTCCGGTCCTGGCAATAATTGTTAGGGTGATCGAACCCGAGGCTGAAAATTATCACAGGTGACGATAATACATAAAATGAACAATGAAGAAACGACTTTTTGAATGTGAAATTCTCGAAATTCTACGTTATGATCTCTTAGCAAATTTGTGTATAGACAGTGTTAAGGGTCCCCTATCAGGTGTATATAGTCCGGTCCTGGCAATAATTGTAAGGGGGATCATACCCGAGGCTGAAAATTATCAGAGGTAGAGATAATACATGAAACGAACAATGAAGATACGGCTTTTTGAGTGTGAAATTCTCGAAATTCTACGTTATGATCTCTTAGAAAATTTGTGTATAGACAGTGTTAAGGGTCCCCTATCAGGTGTATATAGTCCGGTCCTGGCAATAAATGTTAGGGGGATCGAACCCGAGGCTGCAAATTATCAGAGGTAGAGATAATACATGAAACGAACTATGAAGATACGGCTTTTTGAATGTGAAATTCTTGAAATTCTACGTTATGATCTCTTAGCAAATGTGTGTATAGACAGTGTTAAGGGTATCCTATTAGATGTATATAGTCCGGTCCTGGCAATAATTGTTAGGGTGATCGAACCCAGGGCTGCAAGTTATCACAGGTGACGATAATACATAAAATGAACAATGAAGAAATGACTTTTTGAATGTGAAATTCTCGAAATTCTACGTTATGATCTCTTAGCAAATTTGTGTATAGACAGTGTTAAGGGTCCCCTATCAGGTGTATATAGTCCGGTCCTGGCAATAGTTGTTAGTGGGATCGAATCCGAGCTTGCAAATTATTAGAGGTAGAAATAACACATGAAACGAAGAATAAAGAAACGGCTTTTTGAATGTGAAATTCTCGAAATTCTACGTTATAATCTCTTAGCAAATTTGTGTATAGACAGTGTTAAGGGTCCCCTATCAGGTGTATATAGTCCGGTCCTGGCAATAATTGTCAGGGGGATCGAACCCGAGGCTGAAAATTATCAAAGGTGGAGATAATACATGAAACGAACAATGAAGATACGGCTTTTTGAATGTGAAATTCTCGAAATTCTACGTTATGATCTCTTAGCAAATTTGTGTATAGACAGTGTTAAGAGTACCCTATCAGGTGTATATAGTCCGGTCCTGGCAATAATTGTTAGGGGGATCGAATCTGAGTTTGCAAATTATCAGAGGTAGAGATAATACATGAAACGAACAATGAAGAAACGGCTTTTTGAATGTGAAATTCTCGAAATTCTACGTTATGATCTCTTAGCAAATGTGTGTATAGACAGTGTTAAGGGTACCCTATTAGGTGTATATAGTCCGGTCCTGGCAATAATTGTTAGGGGGATCGAATCTGAGTTTGCAAATTATCAGAGGTAGAGATAATACATGAAACGAACAATGAAGAAACGGCTTTTTGAATGTGAAATTCTCGAAATTCTACGTTATGATCTCTTAGCAAATGTGTGTATAGACAGTGTTAAGGGTATCCTATTAGGTGTATATAGTCCGTTCCTGGCAATAATTGTTAGGGGGATCGAACCCGTGACTGCAAATTGTCAGAGGTGAAGATAACACATGAAATGAACAATGAAGATACGACTTTTTGAAGTGAAATTCTCGAAATTCTACGTATGATCTCTTAGCCAAATTGTGTATAGACAGTGTTAGGGTTCCCTATCAGGTGTATATAGTCCGGTCCTGGCAATATTGTTAGGGTGATCGAACCCGAGGCTGAAAATATCACAGGTGACGATAATACATAAAATGAACAATGAAGAAACGACTTTGATGTAAAATTCTCGAAATTCTACGTTATGATCTCTTAGCAAATTTGTGTATAGACAGTGTTAAGGGTCCCCTATCAGGTGTATATAGTCCGGTCCTGGCAATAATTGTTAGGGGATCGAACCCGAGGCTGAAATTTATCAAAGGTAGAGATAATACATGAAACGAACATGAAGATACGGATTTTGAATGTGAAATTCTCGAAATTCTACGTTATGATCTCTTAGCAAATTTGTGTATAGACAGTGTTAAGAGTACCCTATTAGGTGTATATAGTCCGGTCCTGGCAATAATTGTTAGGGGATCGAACCCAGGCTGCAAGTTATCACAGGTGACGATAATACATAAAATGAACAATGAAGAGAAACGACTTTTTGAATGTGAAATTCTCGAAATTCTACGTATGTCTCTTAGCAAATTTGTGTATAGACAGTGTTAAGGGTCCCCATATCAGGTTGTATATAGTCCGTCCTGGCAATAATTGTAAGGGGGATCATACCCGAGGCTGAAAATTATCAGAGGTAGGATAATACATGAAACGAACAATGATGATACGACTTTTTGAGTGTGAAATTCTCGAAATTCTACGTTATGATCTCTTAGAAAATGTGTGTATAGACAGTGTTAAGGGTCCCCTATCAGGTGTATATAGTCCGGTCCTGGCAATAAATGTTAGTGGGATAGAACCCGAAGCTGCAAATTATCAGAGGTAGAGATAATACATGAAACGAACTATGAAGATATTGCTTTTTGAATGTGAAATTCTTGAAATTCTACGTTATGATCTCTTAGCAAATGTGTGTATAGACAGTGTTAAGGGTATCCTATTAGGTGTATATAGTCTGGTCCTGGCAATAATTGTTAGGGGGATGGAACCCGAGGCTAAAAAATTATCAGAGGTAGAGATAATACATGAAACGAACAATGAAGATACGGCATTTTGAATGTAAAATTCTCGAAATTCTACGTTATAATCTCTTAGCAAATTTGTGTATAGACAGTAATAAGGGTCCCCTATAAGGTGTATATAGTCCGGTCCTGGCAATAATTGTAAGGGGGATCATACCCGAGGCTGAAAATTATCACAGGTGACGATAATACATAAAATGAACAATGAAGAAACGACTTTTTGAATGTAAAATTCTCGAAATTCTACGTTATGATCTTTTAGCAAATGTGTGTATAGACAGTGTTAAGGGTATCCTATTAGGTGTATATAGTCCGGTCCTGGCAATAATTGTTAGGGGGATCGAACCCGTGACTGCAAATTGTCAGAGGTGAAGATAACACATGAAATGAACAATGAAGATACGACTTTTTGAATGTGAAATTCTCGAAATTCTACGTTATGATCTCTTAGCAAATTTGTGTATAGACAGTGTTAAGGGTTCCCTATCAGGTGTATATAGTCCGGTCCTGGCAATAATTGTTAGGGGGATCGAACCCGAGGCTGAAATTTATCAGAGGTAGAGATAATACATGAAACGAACAATGAAGATACGGCTTTTTGAATGTGAAATTCTCGAAATTCTACGTTATGATCTCTTAGCAAATTTGTGTAAAGACAGTGTTAAGGGTCCCTTATTAGGTGTATATAGTCCGGTCCTGGCAATAATTGTTAGGGGATCGAACCCAGGGCTGCAAGTTATCACAGCTGACGATAATACATAAAATGAACAATGAAGAAACGACTTTTTGAATGTGAAATTCTCGAAATTCTACGTTATGATCTCTTAGCAAATTTGTGTATAGACAGTGTTAAGGGTTCCCTATCAGGTGTATATAGTCCGGTCGTTGCAATAATTGTTAGGGGGATCGAACCCGAGGCTGAAATTTATCAGAGGTAGAGATAATACATGAAACGAACAATGAAGATACGGCTTTTTGAATGTGAAATTCTCGAAATTCTACGTTATGATCTCTTAGCAAATTTGTGTAAAGACAGTGTTAAGGGTCCCCTATTAGGTGTATATAGTCCGGTCCTGGCAATAATTGTTAGGGGGATCGAACCCAGGGCTGCAAGTTATCACAGCTGACGATAATACATAAAATGAACAATGAAGAAACGACTTTTTGAATGTGAAATTCTCGAAATTCTACGTTATGATCTCTTAGCAAATTTGTGTATAGACAGTGTTAAGGGTCCCCTATCAGGTGTATATAGTCCGGTCCTAGCAATAATTGTTAGGGTGATCGAACCCGTGACTGCAAATTGTCAGAGGTGAAGATAACATATGAAATGAACAATGAAGATACGGCTTTTTGAATGTGATATTTTCGAAATTCTACGTTATGATCTCTTAGCAAATTTGTGTATAGACAGTGTTAAGGGTCCCCTATCAGGTGTATATAGTCCGGTCCTGGCAATAAATAATTATTAGAGGTAGAGATAATACATGAAACGAACAATGAAGATACGGCTTTTTAAATGTAAAATTCTCGAAATTCTACGTTATGATCTCATAGCAAATTTGTGTATAGACAGTGTAAAGGGTTCCCTATCAGGTGTATATAGTCCGGTCCTGGCAATAAATGTTAGGGTGATCGAACCCGTGACTGCAAAGATATCATAACGTAGAATTTCGAGAATTTCACATTCAAAAAGCCGTATCTTCATTGCTCGTTTCATGTGTTATCTTCACCTCTGACAATTTGAAGTCACGGGTTCGATCCACCTAACAATTATTGCCAGGACCGGATTATATACACCTGATAGGGGACCCTTAACACTGTCTATACACAAATTTTCTAAGAGATCATAACGTAGAATTTCGAGAATTTCACATTCAAAAAGCCGTATCTTCATTGTTCGTTTCATGTGTTATCTTCACCTCTGACAATTTGAAGTCACGGGTTCGATCACCCTAACAATTATTGCCAGTTCCGGACTATATACACCTGATAGGGGACCCTTAACACTATCTATACACAAATTTGCTAAGAGATCATAACGTAGAATTTCGAGAATTTCACATTCAAAAATCCGTATTTTCATTGTTCATTTCATGTATTATCCCTATCCCTGATAATTTGCAGCCTCGGTTTCGATCCCCCTAACAATTATTGCCAGGACCGGACTATATACACCTGATAGGGAACCCTTAACACTGTCTATACACAAATTTGCTAAGAGATCATAAAGTAGAATTTCGAGAATTTCACATTCAAAAAGCCATATCTTCATTGTTCGTTTCATGTGTTATCTTCACGTCTGACAATTTGAAGTCACGGGTTCGATCCCCCTAACAATTATTGCCAGGACCGGACTATATTCACCTGATAGGGGACCCGTAACACTGTCTATACACAAATTTGCTAAGAGATCATAACGTAGAATTTCGAGAATTTCACATTCAAAAAGCCATATCTTCATTGTTCGTTTCATGTGTTATCTTCACCTCTGACAATTTGAAGTCACGGGTTCGATCCCCCTAACAATTATTGCCAGGACCGGACTATATACACCTGATAGGGGACCCTTAACACTGTCTATACACAAATTTGCTAAGAGATCATAACGTAGAATTTCGAGAATTTCACATTCATACAGCCGTCTCTTCATTGTTCATTTCATGTGTTATCTTCATCTCTGACAATTTGAAGTCACGGGTTCGATCACCCTAACAATTATTGCCAGGACTGGACTATATACACCTGATAGGGAACTCTTAACACTGTCTATACACAAATTTGCTAAGAGATCATAACGTAGAATTTCGAGAATTTCACATTCAAAAATCCGTATTTTCATTGTTCATTTTATGTATTATCCCTATCCCTGATAATTTGCAGCCTCGGGTTCGATCCCCCTAACAATTATTGCCATCACCGACTATATACACCTGATAGGAACCCTTAACACTGTCTATACACAAATTTGCTAAGAGATCATAACGTAGAATTTCGAGAATTTCACATTCATAAAGCCGTATCTTCATTGTTCATTTCATGTGTTATCTTCACCTCTGACAATTTGAAGTCACAGGTTCGATCACCCTAACAATTATTGCCAGGAGCGGACTATATACACCTGATAGAGGACCCTTAACACTGTCTATACACAAATTTGCTAAGAGATCATAACGTAGAATTTCGAGAATTTCACATTCAAAAAGCCGTATCTTCATTGTTCCTTTCATGTGTTATCTTCACCTCTGACAATTTGAAGTCACGGGTTCGATCACCCTAACAATTATTGCCAGGACCGGACTATATACACCTGATAGGGAACCCTTAACACTGTCTATACACAAATTTGCTAAGAGATCATAACGTAGAATTTCGAGAATTTCACATTCAAAAATCCGTATTTTCATTGTTCATTTTATGTATTATCCCTATCCCTGATAATTTGCAGTCTCGGGTTCGATCCCCCTAACAATTATTGCCATCACCGGACTATATACACCTGATAGGAAACCCTTAACACTGTCTATACACAAATTTGCTAAGAGATCATAACGTAGAATTTCGAGAATTTCACATTCATAAAGCCGTATCTTCATTGTTCATTTCATGTGTTATCTTCACCTCTGACAATTTGAAGTCACAGGTTCGATCACCCTAACAATTATTGCCAGGAGCGGACTATATACACCTGATAGAGGACCCTTAACACTGTCTATACACAAATTTGCTAAGAGATCATAACGTAGAATTTCGAGAATTTCACATTCAAAAAGCCGTATCTTCATTGTTCCTTTCATGTGTTATCTTCACCTCTGACAATTTGAAGTCACGGGTTCGATCACCCTAACAATTATTGCCAGGACCGGACTATATACACCTTATAGGGGACCCTTAACACTGTCTATACACAAATTTGCTAAGAGATCATAACGTAGATTTTCGAGAATTTCACATTCAAAAAGCCGTATTTTTATTGTTCGTATCATGTATTATCTCTACCTCTGATAATTTTCAGCCTCGGGTTCGATCCCCCTAACAATTATTGCCAGGACCGGACTATATACACCTGATAGGGGACCCGTAACACTGTCTATACACAAATTTGCTAAGAGATCATAACGTAGAATTTCGAGAATTTCACATTCAAAAAGCCATATCTTCATTGTTCGTTTCATGTGTTATCTTCACGTCTGACAATTTGAAGTCACGGGTTCGATCCCCCTAACAATTATTGCCAGGACCGGACTATATACACCTTATAGGGGACCCTTAACACTGTCTATACACAAATTTGCTAAGAGATCATAACGTAGAATTTCGAGAATTTCACATTCATACAGCCGTCTCTTCATTGTTCATTTCATGTGTTATCTTCATCTCTGACAATTTGAAGTCACGGGTTCGATCACCCTAACAATTATTGCCAGGACCGGACTATATACACCTGATAGGGAACTCTTAACACTGTCTATACACAAATTTGCTAAGAGATCATAACGTAGAATTTCGAGAATTTCACATTCAAAAATCCGTATTTTCATTGTTCATTTTATGTATTATCCCTATCCCTGATAATTTGCAGCCTCGGGTTCGATCCCCCTAACAATTATTGCCATCACCGGACTATATACACCTGATAGGAAACCCTTAACACTGTCTATACACAAATTTGCTAAGAGATCATAACGTAGAATTTCGAGAATTTCACATTCATAAAGCCGTATCTTCATTGTTCATTTCATGTGTTATCTTCACCTCTGACAATTTGAAGTCACAGGTTCGATCACCCTAACAATTATTGCCAGGAGCGGACTATATACACCTGATAGAGGACCCTTAACACTGTCTATACACAAATTTGCTAAGAGATCATAACGTAGAATTTCGAGAATTTCACATTCAAAAAGCCGTATCTTCATTGTTCCTTTCATGTGTTATCTTCACCTCTGACAATTTGAAGTCACGGGTTCGATCACCCTAACAATTATTGCCAGGACCGGACTATATACACCTGATAGGGAACCCTTAACACTGTCTATACACAAATTTGCTAAGAGATCATAACGTAGAATTTCGAGAATTTCACATTCAAAAAGCCATATCTTCATTGTTCGTTTCATGTGTTATCTTCACCTCTGACAATTTGAAGTCACGGGTTCGATCCACCTAACAATTATTGCCAGGACTGGACTATATACACCTGATAGGGGACCCTTAACACTGTCTATACACAAATTTGCTAAGAGATCATAACGTAGAATTTCGAGAATTTCACATTCAAAAAGCCGTATCTTCATTGTTCGTTTCATGTGTTATCTTCACCTCTGACAATTTGAAGTCACGGGTTCGATCACCCTAACAATTATTGCCAGGACCGGACTATATACACCTTATAGGGGACCTTAACACTGTCTATACACAAATTTGCTAAGAGATCATAACGTAGATTTTCGAGAATTTCACATTCAAAAAGCCGTATTTTTATTGTTCGTATCATGTATTATCTCTACCTCTGATAATTTTCAGCCTCGGGTTCGATCCCCCTAACAATTATTGCCAGGACCGGACTATATACACCTGATAGGGGACCCGTAACACTGTCTATACACAAATTTGCTTAGAGATCATAACGTAGAATTTCGAGAATTTCACATTCAAAAAGCCATATCTTCATTGTTCGTTTCATGTGTTATCTTCACGTCTGACAATTTGAAGTCACGGGTTCGATCCCCCTAACAATTATTGCCAGGACCGGACTATATACACCTGATAGGGGACCCTTAACACTGTCTATACACAAATTTGCTAAGAGATCATAACGTAAAATTTCGAGAATTTCACATTCAAAAAGCCGTATCTTCATTGTTCATTTCATGTGTTATCTTCACCTTTGACAATTTGAAGTCACGGGTTCGATCACCCTAACAATTATTGCCAGGACCGGACTATATACACCTGATAGGGAACCCTTAACACTGTCTATACACAAATTTGCTAAGAGATCATATCGTAGAATTTCGAGAATTTCACATTCAAAAATCCGTATCTTCATTGTTCATTTCATGTATTATCCCTATCCCTGATAATTTGCAGCCTCGGGTTCGATCCCCCTAACAATTATTGCCATCACCGGACTATATACACCTGATAGGAAACCCTTAACACTGTCTATACACAAATTTGCTAAGAGATCATAACGTAGAATTTCGAGAATTTCACATTCAAAAAGCCATATCTTCATTGTTCGTTTCATGTGTTATCTTCACCTCTGACAATTTGAAGTCACGGGTTCGATCCACCTAACAATTATTGCCAGGACTGTACTATATACACCTGATAGGGGACCCTTAACACTGTCTATACACAAATTTGCTAAGAGATCATAACGTAGAATTTCGAGAATTTCACATTCAAAAAGCCGTATCTTCATTGTTCGTTTCATGTGTTATCTTCACCTCTGACAATTTGAAGTCACGGGTTCGATCCACCTAACAATTATTGCCAGGACTGGACTATATACACCTGATAGGGGACCCTTAACACTGTCTATACACAAATTTGCTAAGAGATCATAACGTAGAATTTCGAGAATTTCACATTCAAAAAGCCGTATCTTCATTGTTCGTTTCATGTGTTATCTTCACCTCTGACAATTTGAAGTCACGGGTTCGATCACCCTAACAATTATTGCCAGGACCGGACTATATACACCTTATAGGGGACCCTTAACACTGTCTATACACAAATTTGCTAAGAGATCATAACGTAGAATTTCGAGAATTTCACATTCAAAAATCCGTATTTTCATTGTTCATTTCATGTATTATCCCTATCCCTGATAATTTGCAGCCTCGGGTTCGATCCCCCTAACAATTATTGCCATCACCGGACTATATACACCTGATAGGGAACCCTTAACACTGTCTATACACAAATTTGCTAAGAGATCATAACGTAGAATTTCGAGAATTTCACATTCAAAAAGCCATATCTTCATTGTTCGTTTCATGTGTTATCTTCACCTCTGACAATTTGAAGTCACGGGTTCGATCCACCTAACAATTATTGCCAGGACTGGACTATATACACCTGATAGGGGACCCTTAACACTGTCTATACACAAATTTGCTAAGAGATCATAACGTAGAATTTCGAGAATTTCACATTCAAAAAGCCGTATCTATACATTTTCTTGTATCTTGACTATTTCAAGTAACGGGTTGGATCCATCTAACATATTTTGCCAGATCCGGACTGTATACACCTGATAGAGGACCTATTACTCTATATAATTAATTTTATGTTAAGAGATCATAACGTATAATTTCCAGAAATGTAGATAATTTTTTTTTATATTTATAACGTTATTTCTATTATGTACATAAAGTCTGATTTCCGAACGCACCCTATTTATTGTCGGCTGGCTTTATTGTCGGCTCATGTTTATTGTCGGCTGTTATTGTCGGCTCACTTCAGCCTCGTATTAATCTCTTAGTTTTGCATACAGTCAAACCTGTCTATAAAGGCCACATAAGGGAACCAGGCCCCAGTTGCACAATCATTCCTTAGCTAAGATTTTCCTTAACTCAAATTTCTAAAATCTCTTTTTGGAAATACTGGTGAGTATTTTTGTCCAAAAAAATGTATATGTTTTAATCTAGAAGTGATCTTAAAAATGACACCTTAAATTCCTCAATATCTTGAAAATCAACAAAATTATAAAGATATGAAATTTTGCAAGATTTAAGTTAAGGAAACTCTTAGCTGAGGAATGATTATGAAACCGGGACCAATTAAATTAACTTTATGGTCAAGTTGGCCTTATATATAGATTCAAATAATTGAATAGAGAGCAATATTGGAAGAAAATTTCACTGGTCTGTCATGTGATGATTTTGAATTTGTATTAAAATAATGCATTCAAAATCAGCACATGCACATGACAGGTCTTTAAAAGCAAGTTGCTCTAATATAGAGGTGGTCTTTAAGGCAGGTTTGACTGTGTAAGCCAAAATTAAAAAATCACAAATAATTATATTTATATTCTTTATTAATCTATAATTTAAGAATCATAGGTGAAACATAATGTTTATATAAAAATATGAACAATAAATGAATTACATAAATAAATAATATTGTCATGGGAGAATTTACATCAGTGGTATTACATTATACTATAAGTATCACGTGTAAGGCGCCTTTTCATAGGAAAACCCAGTCAAGATAATTGTTTTACTGTTTATCATAAGTGAGCCCGGGTGCTTCGGAAGGAGGGTAATGGATTATTGTGAACGTTTGTTCACCCTTAACAAGCCATAATTCCCGAGGTTGCCGACTGTCCACATAAAGACACTTAATTGTGTATTTTACAGAAATCAAAGATAGCCAAACAGAAAAAATTGAAACAGGTTAACAAATATATAATTTATTTCCTTTGTTATTAAAATATGTACATTTCTTCATCCTTAACAAATACTACTTCGTAAACATACCAATCCAGACCAAAACCACAATCCGAAGCAAAGTAAAAAAAACCAACTTTATACTTGGTAATTTAGTCAAACAATGTACTTCCACCAGGGACGTGAGGACGGGGGCTCCAGAAGGATAAACATCTCGTGTTTAGCTAGCTACACCTGTTACACGTGTAACAAACGTTAAGAATGAAATGAACATGCATGGTACTATGTGACGTCAAATATATCAAGGAAGATTGTTGATGACGACCATAAAACTATTCCAGGGCTTTGATAAGCAATACCTCTACGTCACCAATTTATTTTTAAGAAGATTGCTTCATTGTATCCGCTTGTGCATAGCATATTAATTTTGAAACAAATACACCATAAGCAGAAGAAGCAGGTTTATTGAGGTTTATTGCTGCATGTAAAAGGGAAGTTGACAATAGTGAAAAAGTTATTACGTTGATCATACAGTTTTAAAAGTAGCCTTCTGTTGGCGTTATAATTGCAGTGATAGCAGAATCAGTAGTTTCTTTTATTTCAAGCTCACCAGGATAGATGATATTCACATAGTCTACAAATTAAGGATTAATGATAAACTGATTTGAGAAGACTTATTAATCAGACGACACTGCGTTTGTCTGAAATAAGAGCCTATACAAACAAGATTGTATCATATCCATCGCTGATAATGTGATAATGATAATAATAACATGCGGGAGATTGTTAGAAATCAGTAATTAAATTCATGGTCATGATTTCCACAAAGAAGCATAATTTCTCAGATCGAATAACCGGTAAGAACAAGGTGTTAAAAAACACTTTCTCCCGCCGCAATGATGACGAACATCAGTGAATTCAATACAGAGGGAATGAAGCTTTATGGCCAATTGGTTGTAAAATAAATGATGTGGCTGGACCATCTTATAGATCTAAAACCAAACCACTTTGCTACAGTGTCTGTCAAAATCGGGGATTTTGTAATCAGTCATATTTGCAGGGTAAATTACCTACAAAAGTACCTTACTATAAGGCAACCGAAGCAACTTCCATTTTTGTCGATTGAGTCACTAATTTCTTTTATTTCTTTAACTGTAAATGCAAAATTCAGTTTCGGCAAAGTTTTGTTTTGCCTTTTGTACAATGTTTTTGGACACGGAAAGAACAGCAAATATCAATTCCATATGTCTCAGGAAGGCACCATTTAACACGACTTTTTTGAAAATATTCCGGAGGAGCACGAACCACCTACATTTCGTAGCTTCAAATTCTTTTTTCTTTTTTTTTTTTTTTTTTTTTTTTTTTGCCTCGGTAATAATTCGTTCCTATCTACACCTTTGATTTGTTTGTAATAAGTCATTTCCTGTCATGTTTCGGGTTCTTGGTTGAGTTGACTTTTGCTGTAATGTTTTGGGTTCTTGGTTGAATTGACTTTTGCTGTCATGGTTTTAGGCTCTTGGTTGTGTTTACTTTTGCTGTCATGGTTTTATGCTCTTGGTTGAGTTGACTTTTGCTGTCATGGTTTTATGCTCTTGGTTGTGTTGACTTTTGCTGTCATGGTTTTAGGTTCTTGGTTGTGTTGACTTTTGCTGTCATGGTTTTATGCTCTTGGTTGTGTTGACTTTTGCTGTCATGGTTTTAGGCTCTTGGTTGTGTTGACGTTTGCTGTCATGGTTTTAGGCTCTTGGTTGTGTTGACTTTTGCTGTCATGGTTTTATGCTCTTGGTTGTGTTGACTTTTGCTGTCATGGTTTTAGGCTCTTGGTTGTGTTGACGTTTGCTGTCATGGTTTTATGCTCTTGGTTGTGTTGACTTTTGCTGTCATGGTTTTAGGCTCTTGGTTGTGTTGACGTTTGCTGTCATGGTTTTAGGCTCTTGGTTGTGTTGACTTTTGCTGTCATGGTTTTATGCTCTTGGTTGAGTTGACGTTTGCTGTCATGGTTTTATGCTCTTGGTTGAGTTGACGTTTGCTGTCATGGTTTTATGCTCTTGGTTGTGTTGACTTTTGCTGTCATGGTTTTAGGTTCTTGGTTGTGTTGACTTTTGCTGTCATGGTTTTATGCTCTTGGTTGTGTTGACTTTTGCTGTCATGGTTTTAGGCTCTTGGTTGAGTTGACTTTTGCTGTCATGGTTTTAGGCTCTTGGTTGAGTTGACGTTTGCTGTCATGGTTTTAGGTTCTTGGTTGTGTTGACTTTTGCTGTCATGGTTTTAGGCTCTTGGTTGTGTTGACTTTTGCTGTCATGGTTTTAGGTTCTTGGTTGTGTTGACTTTTGCTGTCATGGTTTTAGGCTCTTGGTTGAGTTGACTTTTGCTGTCATGGTTTTAGGCTCTTGGTTGTGTTGACTTTTGCTGTCATGGTTTTAGGTTCTTGGTTGTGTTGACTTTTGCTGTCATGGTTTTAGGTTCTTGGTTGAGTTGACTTTTGCTGTCATGGTTTTAGGCTCTTGGTTGTGTTGACTTTTGCTGTCATGGTTTTAGGCTCTTGGTTGTGTTGACTTTTGCTGTCATGGTTTTAGGCTCTTGGTTGAGTTGACTTTTGTTGTCATGGTTTTAGGCTCTTGGTTGAGTTGACTTTTGCTGTCATGGTTTTAGGCTCTTGGTTGTGTTGACTTTTAACAGATACAAATTTTTCAGTTGCAATTTTCTTCCCTCCTTTGTTAATAAACTAACATTTTAAGACAAGTGTGTATAGACAAACAACATTGACCTTTCCGTGTGACCTTTTATTAGGAGGGCCTAGCCAGTACATGGGTAGTGTTAGGATTCGCAATAAATATATACACATTGCCCATGATCAGTGTTCACATCATATAGCCTAAATATACACGTCTGATCCCAGTTACATACATTGACTTGTCCATAATGAATATTTAAATCAAATGTCAAGCGGACGGGTCAATATTGTTTACCTATACATAGATGTACTTGGTCTTAAATGAAAGGTCAACCGGACAGGTCAAAGTTGTTTAACTATATTTTTAGATACTGTCATGTAAATATTTTTTGTTTGAATTTAGAAACAATATGGGTAAGAGTTCCTTTTGTACCCCCCCCCCCTCCACCTATAAATTTTAGGTAAATTTTTTGAAAATTATTTTTCACAGAAATGTTCAAAATTGCTTCATTTCGTCATTTTTAGGGTTTTAAGTCGAAATTAAAATTTTAGCGGAGGTACAAATGGAACTCTTTCCACATTATGAAAGGTTTTACTTTTTAATTCCGAAGAATTTAAAGGTCATTTCTAAATTGAAATTTTGACCTAAATGTATATTAGAACAAGCTGTGTAAGTATTGTGTTTCCACCAAGTCACATAAAAATAATAATTTTTTTCTTGAAAAGTTGTTCTTTCACAGAAAACAACCAACAAACCATCTGATATGTAATATGACACACATGTTTTCTGAACATTTAAACATTCACCATGGGTTTTTTTCGTGATAAAACATGTATTCATTTTGTCTGGAAATTAGATTAGTACCTTTAAATCATTCCCGATAAAAGCAGAGGTGAATGATCCAATTAGTGCCTGTAACGGTCACCTGGAAAATCCCGTATTTTATATGGTTATTCATTGTTTCAACTTTGTTCATTTAAAAAAATTCACAAAGTATTGAATCTATTTTGCCTTTTCTAGTTTTTTTTCCAAAACAAAACTCAGTACATTAATGAACTTGTACTGACCATATATGGTTTTTATCTATTTATAGTAATGGCACCCATCTTGGATGAATGTTTTTACTTTTTATTCCGAAGAATTTAAAGATCATTTTTAAATTGAAATTTTGACCTAAATGTATATCAGAACACGCTGTGTAAGTATTTTGTTACCACCAAATCACATAAAAATAATCAGTTTTCTCTTTCACAGAAAATGATCAACAAACCATCCGATATATGTAATATGACACACATGTTTTCTGAATCTTTATACATTCACCATGTTCTTTTTCGTGGTAATACAGGTATTCATTTTCTCTAGAAGTTAGATTAGTACCTTTACATCATTCACGATAAAAGCAGGAGTGAATGTTAAAAAACAAGAATCCCATTAGGGCCTGTAACGGTCACCTGGAAAATTCTGTATTTTATATGGTTATTCATTGTTTCAACTTTGTTTATTTAAAAAAAATTAATACTAGTAATTATTCAATTATTGAATTTATTTAATTTTGGCTTTTCAGTTTTTTTTCCAAAACAAAACTCAGTACATTAATGAACTTGTAATGACCATAATATGGTTTTTATCTTTTATAGTAATGGCACCCATCTTGGATTTTGGACCAACATCTAAGATACAATTTTAAATCTTTATTTCCTTAAGAACTTCTACATCAAGATTCGTTTAAACTGGTCTTGTACTTTCAGAGAAGATATTTTAAGATGTTCACTAAAATACAGCTTATTTGCATATAGCACAAATATTACGCAAACTAAAATTTCTACGGAATCACCTTTGTTTAAACACATGTGTAATATTCAAAGTTCTTTTTTCTATGTATATAATTTCAACAAAATTGGAACATAAACTAAGCTGTATTAGCCTTTTCTTTTTATTTATTTATTTATTTATTTATTTGCTATTTATAGTAACCGTGGCCATCTTGAATTTGGGACACGTAGGCAATCTAACACACAAGGACCTTCAATGCCAATTTTATTTCAATTTGCCAAGTACTTTTAGAGAATATTTTTTACAAGTTTTAGGCTAGAAATACACCTGATTTTGCATATTGCATAAATGTTATGCAAATTTTACGAAACACCCCGCTGAGTATGTTTAATGCGTCCAGTTTTCTTTCTATATTTCAAATTACAACAAATTCGGTACACATTTATAAATTTTTGTTATTTATAAAAAGGCCGGCCATCTCAGTTTCCAGACGGGCATGTCAAATACAATTTTTATTCAAAACCATCCAAGGACCTTCCTCAACAAATTTTGTTTTAATTGCCCAAGTACTTTCAAAAAAGAAGATTTTCAAAGATTTAGGCCAAAAAATCCTTATTTCCATATTGCGTAAATATAACGCAAACAAACTAAAACGTTAAGAGAAAACCCCGTTATGTATGTTAAATACAAAATAAAAGTTTTACGAAAAAAATCTTTACATACATTGATGTAATAGCTATGTATAGGACTTTGATATTTATAGTAACGATGGTCATCTTGTATACACAATAAGGCTGTCGAACATCTAACACCAATTATCGCCACAATAAATCAACTTACCAAGTTCCATCCAGTACGTATATGGGAACTATCCATGACACACACACACACATACACAGCAGATAACTATACACCCCCTCTCCACTGGTGGCGGGGGATAACAAGGTTAAGGTGTACAATTAGTGTATGAGACATTTTGTGACCGTGTAGAGCTGCCGTCTTATACAATTTCCGGGGGGGGGGCTGCCTGTTGTCGGAAGGGATAAACCAACAAGGGATCAGTACAAGATAAGCGTCTACAAACAGAGATCGGGGAGTTTTAAACGTAAAGGAATACAATAATTTAAAAGTTACAAAAAACTCTCCATTATGACAACCCACAAAATGACTGACGGACTTGGTTTACAACAGCGTCAACTACTAGTAATTAGAGTTGCGGTTGTGTTGACTACTCTGGCTACAGACAGATAGTTATTGGATAAAACTCATGAACCTATGGTTTAAACACCTGTTATGCTTGTAGTGTTCCCTGACCATTAGGTGTAGTTACATAAATGGACACTGTTCGTCAAAATGGGAAATCTTGACATGGAGAGCTTTATCCATTTCCATCATAAACAAACATAATTTTCCGGGCAGCTGTATACGGCAGGAGTTCGTTCAATCAACAGCAAACATACTAAACCATATTTGAATCACAATTCAGAAGCAAAGTAAAACCTTTGGAACTGACAACTCGGGTTAGACACGAAAACTTCCACCAGGGAAGTGAGGCTGGGTGCTCCGGAAGGTTAAACACCCTCCTGTTTAACTAGCTACACCTGCCACGTATGTAATCAAAATTGTGTTAAAGGGACATGGAACTATGGGACGTCAAATAAATCCAAGGCACTCCTCCAACTTAACAAAAATACTGTGTTGACGGCCATAAAACTTTTAAGGACACTGAAAGGCCTAAACTTGCTATATCCCTGAGTATAATTTATTTGCAAGCAGCACAAACATGAAAAGAAAACCTAACCATGTCAGATTTTATTTATAATTTTTGGCTTTTTCGCGTTTTGGTTGAATTATCTGTTGCAAATTGAGACAAAAACATCAAATTTATGACTGAAACTATGATTTATTAAATGTAATTATCAAACACAAACATTCCGAATTTTGTTTCAATCACAATAACTAAAGAAAAAATGTACAACCATAAAACAAATGAATGATAAAATGTAATACAATGACAGAAAACTTCAAATAAAAGACAACATATTTGCTATCTTTAAAATGGTTATGCTTATCAAACACAAGTATACCAGTCTATGTCCAAATCAGAACCCCAAGCACTAAAAACACCAGGGAGGTGAGACCGGGTGCCTTGAAGGGGGTAAACAATCAGCTGTCTAGCTGACTTAATCTGCCACGTGTGAAATCAAAATTGAAAATGAAAAGAACATGGAAGTATGTCAAATGTATCAAGTATAATTTTTTATGCATAATTTACAAAACAACTTAAACAATTAATTATTAGGTGAAAATCACTAACCGGTTACTCGGGCGTCTTTCCGATCTCTTAGTTATAAAATTAAAAATTATAATATACGAAACGAAATAAATTTATTTAGTAAATGGATTTCCAATGAATATTTAGAAAACGTAACAATAAACAAAGTTACAGTCCAGAACAAAAATAAAAATTGCTTCTTACAAATGTACAACCTGTTAGAAAAAAACATTCTACTCTAATTAATTAAAAAGTAAACGCTTCGCATCAAAGTTCAGCTGTCAAACTATATCTAGAAAACTAATAGTTTTTATTCAAATATATTATTTTATCAATGGTAGATGATGATAGTTTGTTCATTAGGTTGGTAACAACTAAACCGGTCGCGGAAAAACTTCTCTCTGATGACCCGGATGTCCCTGGTAACATTAGATATTATCGAAGCCAGAACGGTGAGTATTCTATTAGTAAAACTGTAACCGGTCAGCGAGAACCCTATTAGAATCTGTCACCTGTTTGTGACCGATACCGTATGATCTAGTCGGTGATGTGATGTAACATATATTCCAATCGAGGCTTTGCCGAGAACGGGATATGTTACATCACATCACCCGAGAGTGAGATCAACTGGTATCGGTCACAAACAGATGACAGATTCTATTTCTCGTACCATTAAAATGTTTACAAATGATAAAAAACAAACCATGTACACTCGTGGGGCTTCTTGCCGCGCATGATTCCTTTTGGCACTGTTTGCATTGTACAAATCCGCCCTTTGAAAATAATCCGATCGACAACACTTCAAAATTTAAAGATATCAACGATTTGTATTGAATGCAAATAAAAAAAACAACTTTGACAATAAAATATTTTAAATAAAAAATAAAATAAAACACATTTTGAAAAATAAATAAAGAAACCCGTTGCTTTGATAGCGTCAAGCACAATGATCGGATACGTCATCCTTATGCGTCAATTGTCGCGTGAGGCAGTACCACACAAACAGGACAAGACAAAAAATCTAGCACTGGTGTGCGCGTAAGATTGTTCTGTCCGAGGTACGAGAATATTATATATGCTTTCATTATGTAGAATAGGTTTCAGATCCTTTAGGTCCCTTAACAACAAAAATACTACCTCCTTTACAAACGTTAAAGAATGTGAAATGTAACTTTGTTTTTATAAGATATATTTTCTTTCATGTCGACAATTATTTTGTAAGACTCATTTCCATCTAAAGTCATATCATATATTTGACTACTATCACTTTATCCATTTGCGTGCCGGGCAAATGCATTTCAACTTCAGTGTATTTTCTAGACAATTCTTCATCATTAATCAAAACATATTGTCATTGTTGGTAAGGACTTTATTTCTACGAGGCACATAGTGAAATGCGGTTGTTTCTTTAACTGCATTTTGTCCGGAAAACAGATGTTGACTAACCATAGTAATTTGCCGTAATTCATGTACTGTCTGTTCTGTGTTTGCAGTGTTTTCTGGTTTTGAAATTGGATAAAATGTAACAAACTGTGGTTCTGACAACTGCTCATTACAAGCAATGTAATGTTGCAATTCAGCTGTCTGTTGGTAATTTCTAGCAATGAAATGTTCCGATTAGCTGTCTGCTGGTCATTTCCAGCAATGAAATGTTGAGATTCAGCTATCTGTTGGTCATAACAAGCAATGAAATGTAGCGATTCAGCTGTCCGTTGGTCATAACAAGCAATGGAATGTTCCGAGTCAGCTGTCTGCTGGTCATTTCTACCAATGAAATGTAGCGATTCAGCTGTCGGTTGGTCATTACCATCAATGTAATGTTCCGATTCGGCTGTCTTTTGGTCATTTCTAGCAATGAAACGTTCCAATTCAGGTGCCTGTTGGTTATTTCCAGCACTGAAATGTTCCAATTCAGCTGTTTGTTGGTCATTTCCAGCAATGAAACGTTCCGATTCAGGACAATATCTGACATGACCTTTTGTAGAGTGTTTGTTACATGCAACAGTTATTTGAACATAAGCAGATACATAGACAGTGGACTGGTCACTGAGGTCATTAAGACTCATGCTATTGATGTCACCACTATGTACACGATCGCTGGTTGTAGACAAGCCCCCTCTTGTGGAATTATGCTGACTTCGATCACCTCTTCTTTTCCTTTAAACTTCTTCTTTATCGCACTTTTGATCTGTTCAGATGAAATAAAGCATATGCTAATAATGAAACCATGCAATCCTGAAGATATTATGAAGATATAATCCAAAACTGTGGAGTCAAACAATTCAGCAAGAATCCCAATACACCACGATATACCCGATATACTACAGAGTTTGATAAACATACTCAAATACGACCGGCTTGTATGGATAGATCTGTGGACTTTTACTTTTCTAAGTTTATGTATATTAATACACGATATACAAAGACAAATTATGTTATATATGATTGATATAAAAACCGGGATTGCAAAAACTAGCAAATTTAAGGGTAAGTATTAGGAAAACAAGTTTACTGTGTCAACTAATTGGATGTTTTCAATTTCAAGATTACCAAGAATGGCGGCGGGGATTACGATAAGAGGGGTATACAGTAACCAATTTTATAATTATATTTCCGAAACCTGTCTTCTACAATGTCAGAACCGGATTTGTCTGGACCCAAAAATTTCCATATTGATTTGAGTTTGAGGGTAATGTATGTAACAAATATATTTATCCACAGAAAAAATGATAGCCAACTATAGTGAGATAGAATTCCAATGACAATACAAAGTGTAGGAAAATCTGTCAAACCAGAACCAAACAGAAATAAAACGTGTGCTAACAATAATATCACAATGATGTGCATTGTCATGCAAGATGACGTATTTGATTCAATGTTGAGGTATTTCATAGCCAACAAAGTGCCTACGAGAAACAATATCGATAAAATTAAGGTTAAGTAAGTCAAAATAATTTTCATCAGAATCTAAACTTCTCAATTTGTTCCGTAGATTGAGCAGATTTTTTGTATTTTCATCCTTATTTAGAAGTCGATTTGTAACTTCGCCTCCTCCTAAATGTCGCACTTGTGTTCAGAAATTTCCATCTTGTCAATTTCAGCACTTATGTTACATACATCAAAAAAGATTTGAAATTGTGAAAAAGTGAATCGTTTTCAATCACACCCAATGGCATTTTTTCACTGTAGAAACCTGGCGGATATTCACGTAATTTTGTAAAGTTAAGGATTTTATAACGTGTTTGGGTAAGCTTTTGAAGTAAATTATCGTTTGTTTTGGGGAGTCTTTCCTTGTTTCAGAGTATGACCAGGAAATGTTCTGTAATCCTTTCGCTAAGAAACTAAGAGAATCCACAGAAGTTTTCTGTTTATCTTCATTTCAATCAGAGCAACAGTTCCACAGTAAGTCTCTCTCGACTGTAGATGTTCTATACACTTTTCATATAACTCTGCTCTTGTTTGTTTCAATCCCACAAAATGTATGCAAGTATGACTAAACGCCTTTACCAATCTCAAGCCAAAACGTTTATCCAATCTTTGATCAAATTCGGTCCAGTATTCTGCTCCAACCCTGGTATTCTTCATTGATAGCTCTTGTACTTGTACTTTTGAACTTGAAATACTGTTTTTACAGATACCCTGTAAAAAAGAGTTCTTATTTTACAAAGTCATGAACATAATATTTAAACAACTGCAGTTAAACAACATAGTCAAAGTAACGAAAATACAAACAAACATACCAATCCATCTTCAAATCACAATCCTAAAGCAAAGTAAAATTTTTGAAAACTGGAAGACCAGTAGCACACGGCAACTTTCACCAGAGAATCCTGGTGTTCCGCAAAGGTAAGCATATCCTGTTTAGCTTCACGCACAACGTGCGTTATTAAATTTGAGAATTGAAGAAATATAGAACTGTGTGATGTCAAATATATATCCCAGGTAATTTTAAATATAGAGTTATTATACTTAACAATATTGTGATGACGGCCATAAATATGTCAAGAGGACCTTGATAAACCTAACTCAACAATTTATTTGTAAGTAGCTTGATTCGTTGTATCAAACCCCCTTACTGGTCAGAAGCTCTATCATACTGTATTAATTGTGAAACAAATGCACTTAAGCAGGAGAAGCAGGTACATGTATTTAAGAAAATATTTTGTTTCTAAAATATCGATCACTCAAAAATTAAAAAAATGACATTTAGAATTTTTAAGACAATTTTGACATATAAATGCAAATCATTAGAGACAGAAGAGAACAAACCCTTGTCGGACACATGAAAGATCTCATTAAGTCTTGATTAACTATTACAAACTGCAACTGTTTTACTTAATCAGTCCTGTATATCCATTGACAGAAATTCTTACTTCTAGTTTTGTGACATTAGTAATATTATCTGAAGCCTCTATGACTACATGATGTAAATACAGGTGTGCTTAATAAGATATAAAATAAGATTTTCATTTATGACTGTCTAATTAACAGTATATTAGCGATCCATGTATCAATCAATAGAGGATCTTGCATGAGTGGTTATGTAATATTGAATTTATTAAACGAGTTGAATAATTTTTTATGCAACGAGCCTTGGCGAGTTGCATAAAACATTATTCAACGAGTTTAATTAATTCAATATTGCATAAACACGAATGCAAGATTCTATTTATTATATAATCCCATAAAAAACGGGGTTTTCATAGATTTAAAACTTGTCTTCTTGTTATAAGAAAACAGCAGATTGACCGAAACATAACAAGTTCACGTAACTGTCTACATGCGCCAAAAGTGATCCTGCTGAAATATTAAAAGTAAATAATAGTCTGTCCGCAGGATACAAAAACAAAACAAACATTTTCAATTTAAATACAATGTATCTTCTTTTTAAAAGAAAAGTACAAAAGTATCAGCTTAAATTAGAATCAACAAACTGTCAAATGAAACAAACAACTGTGAACTGGGTCAATATTGTGTGACGTCATTCTGGAATGACTTTCATAATTTTATGACGTCACACTCATTTAATACGATTTTTATTGTATGAACGTATTACATGGATTATTGAGTAGATTATATAATAAAACAGCGTACAGTACAGAACTGTCGAAAGTTTAACAAAGGAGGGGGTGAAAACTTTGCTGTCGAGTGACTGAGATATGGGTGGCTAGTTATCGAAAAACTACTGAGAGATAGAAAGCAGCTACCAAGATGATGCTAACTAGGGGTCGAAATAAACTGTTAATTCAGCACTAATTCGTTAGCTTAGTGTTTTAATTTCGACAGGACTGTTCTGTATATACATATGTATTCAACCTTTTGTATGTTCAGGAAAAATTGAGAAAGCGTTAGACAAAATCAATATATACACAATAAGGGTTGAAATATATATGCCGAGTGTTTTTAAAACATCATTCAGACCACCTTGTAAAAAAACAATAGTGGCTTGTTCTTTAATCATCATTCTTCGGCCTCGATGGTTGAGTGACTAAGGTTACCATCAACTGTCGACACCTAGGTTTGAATCCAATTCGGACAGATCCTGTGGAGTTTCGAATTCACCTTACATACTAGAAATGACTCTACTGATAATGACCAACATCAATATTAAAATGACTTAAAAATAAAAACTGATTTTAAGCTGCATTGTTAATAGATTAAAGCTTACTTTAGATTATTTGATTCACCAAAATCAAAGAGGTTTTACATCTGTTTACATATAGTCGTTTTATTGGTGAAAACGCTAGAATTATTCTACAAATTATGAAAGAAAAATTAGCCCAGGTGCTTTACGTCTGATTGATTTCGAAAAAGCGTTCGGCTTATGGGAATTTATATTTAAAACAAAACATTTTTTTAATTTTGGACATTAAAACTCTTTACAATAATACTGAAATCTTTCAAATATCTAGAGGTTGTCGTCAAAAAGATCCAATCCAACATTTTTTTATGTATTTTGTGCAGAGATAATGGCAAATATGTTCAGACATAACATGAATGTTAAGGGTATAAACTTTGACAATACTGAATTTCAGGTTAATTTAAAATCCAATTCAAAAAGAAACCTCACGCTGTTTGCTAAAAATTACTGAAATAAAAAGTCTACTTCTTCCTATATAAACGTATCTTTTTACTAGTTTTCCAAAACCAAAAGATACATTATCCAAGAATTAGAAAAAGCATTTACAACTATTTATGGGAGAGTTAAATACAGATTTAGTAAATAGAAAGGTCATTTTCAAGGATCATGAAGTAGGGGGTGCAGAATGGTTGATGTAAAAAGTTTTATCAAAGCACTTTAGTTTGCTACGCCGACTAAAGCTAAGGGATGATCATATTTTCAAATTGTTTTGACAATAGTAAATGTTCATATAACTTAAAACATATTGATGAATTCGGAGACAATTTCTAGCCATTAAAATGGAATTCTGATAAAAATTTATCTTGGAAAGAAATCTTAACATACTTAGCTGAATTTAAAAAAATAAAATCAAAGTCAAATAAGCCATTTTCTGTACTCGATCACAGTATATGTAATAATTCCGACATAAAAATTAATACGTCAACTATTTTTTGAAAAAAATTGTATGAAAAAGGAATTATGAGAGTTATTGAATGAAACAAAAATAAACCAATTTTGGAATCAAAAGAAGTGAAGATAAATACAACATTAAAATAAAATTATGAAGGTTAAACCGAAACATAATATCGTCTCTTAATATATATATTAAATAAGCCATTTTCTGTTGCATTAAACGATGCAACGAAAAAATTTTAATTTTAATAACTAAAAAAAACCGATTTTTTACCTATATTTAACATAAAAGAAACAATGTCACCTATCAGATGATTTAGATATTCAATGAGTAATATATTTTCTTTAGCATTAAGATTTTATTTTTCGGATTAAATTAATAACCTGGTTTAAAAGTTTTTGCTTGTTCCTGTATATTCTGTGTATGTGTGTGAATGGCGTATTAATTGTTTTGTAAAATATATTTAATGAATGAAAACTGAAAAAGGGTAAACCAATTTTTTCCACCGGTTTGAAAAAATATCTAAAGGACCAAAATATATTTAACCCAAATCTAGCTAAGGGAATACTTTGCATGAGGAACTTCCTCGGCATACCTTAGCTTTTTAAAGATTTTTTTATTTAACCAGCGGTACATTTAAGAGTAGTAAATAAAAGTATCGCCTGCTGAGTTAATTATATTCTAGTGGATCTTAGTCCACTAGCACGGATACCCCATTCTTCGTTCTTTTACGTTTTAGATCTTTTCCGATTTAGCAAATAATAAAAACAAATAAAACCAAAAACCAAATAAAAGTTGCTTAATTATACTGCAAAATTACAATTTGTATATTATTCTGAAACCCAAATAGAAAACGTGAACTGTTTACTTACGGTATGGTCATCTGCCATATCTCCACATGTATCAAGGTGCGTGTTTTCTGCGCGAGTATCAAAGTTAAAAACAGCTGTCAATGGATATGCTTTCCAAAACTTTAAATTGTCTGTAGATTGTAGGCAGATAATTCTAGCTTCTTTCATATCACCTATACAGTAATGATTCCTGTAAACATTACAGATAGATTTTACACATGCTATAACTGGATTTACATACTCATTACATCTTGCATTTTCGTTAGGGTCAACAAAGTTTAAACAGGACCTCGGAGTGAAATCTTTATCTAGAGGTGGAAGGAATAAGTATGGACAACCTTCCACTAAAACTGTCTGTAACAGATGAGATATGTTCGCAGACAAGAGTAGTAGTCTATTTTGGGGGATATTGCATTGTTTCGCATTGATGTGTAATTCCCATGGTGAGGTAAATTCTTCGTTGTGACACAGAGCACAAAATTCATTCCAATAAACAATGTTGTTTCTTTTTCCTGTTACGGGTAAATCTTTTTTTCCATTAAATTCACAAAGACGTTTGATGGTTAAATTCTGAAAACCCGCTGGACACGTATTGACCATTTGGTAACCCCCCTCAACTGATTGATCTTGTTGGTATTGCGATGCTCTACATGTAATATATTCGGCCATTTTAGTCAGGTGTAACGTGTCATTATCGTGTATTTTTTCCATGGCGTCCATATCTGCATCAAAACAACAGTCATTGTACATATGACATTTTCCATCACACATGCAATTTTGAACAGTTTTTTCTTTGTTAAAGAACAACTGCCATAAAACAAACATGGGTCGTCGATGGAATGTCGCTTTTTAAACTTCCTTTTGTCTGGTATTTCTTGAATATTATCACCACGTTTTCTTCGAATTTCATAATAAGTGTGAATCTGATTCCACAAACAAATGAAGAGAAAACTTAAAACACAAACGTAGAATACTGTCGATCTGTGCATTTTTACGGTCTGCATACCGACAGAATATAAAAAGGAACTGTCTGGATTGAATGATACAGTTTTTTATCCAGTACTTTTAACAGCAAACAAAATCCACGGAAAATTATTATGCTCTAAGTCTTTATCAAAACAGATCAAAGTGTTATTTTAGAATCAAAACGTGTCTTTTAAACTTTTAATAAATTCAATGAAGGTACGAAATCATATTCCAAATGCCTTTATAAAAACAGAGTTGTGTATCAGATGGCATATATAATAATATGACGTTAATAAATATCTTCCAACCAAATGATTAGAAGCTTGAGGGCGTTCATTGATATCAGACATCCTAACTGGTTGACTATCACGTTTATGTACCACAGATGCGAAATATTATCATGTACAACAAAGCATTTGAAAGCAAATACTCGTGTAGATGTCTACTTAGAGATTCTTTATTATGTTTCACGTTACTATGTTCAAAAATGATCAGAATGGTTTTAATTTAATAGCGCAATAAGGGTATAACAGATTATGGCATATAACTAATTTTACAATAAGCCATTCTGATTTTCTTCTAAAACTTAGAAAGGTTTGTCAACAATAACATTTATCAAAAATGAGCTATTTCTAACTGATTGTCTGGATTAAAAAACCTAAATTATATAAAAAAAATTGAAGGAATATTAATAGTGATTATATACAATGAAATAAATATATAAAAATGAAAACCGTGTGGGTTTTTTTTTTAGAAAAAATTAGTATTTGTATTTTAGTTATGTCCATAAAAGGAGGTAGGGGTAATGTTAAGTATATCTGTTTTCTTCACTTCTTCAATTTCTTCTGGTTAAGTCTTCCATCACATTGTGTGTGGGGAGACTTATAGTCCTTATTCCGTTTCTCCCCTTTTCTTATTTTTACTTTATTTCATTATCCGCATGATTGTCTCTCCGTTTTCTCAGAAATGTCTTACTTAATCTTAATGAAACCGTTTATAGAACCAATGTATCAACGATGTACATATGCAATACGCATTTTAAATTTCCAACACGGCTGTCGTTACCATGGAAACAAGTAAAAATACTAATAGCAACATCTAAAGTTGTGATACAAGTCTTTTTTTAATTCAAACAAAATTGTGGAGGAGGTGGGAAACTTTTGTCATTACGCTTGCCTCAATTACAATTTTTTTATTATTATTATTATTAAGGCGCCCAAACGAAGTTTGGCGACTTATTGTTTTTGCACCGTTTCTTCTTCTTCTTATTATTATTATTTTTATTATTCTTCCTCTTCTTCTTCTTCTTTCGGCCATGAACTTGTCCAACCAATTTCTCAAAGACCGTTGGTCCAATCTCAACCAAACTTTACAGGAAGGTTGATCCCCATAGAGGCCGAGGTAAAATGCCCATGGGGTCATTAGGGGAGGGGCAGGAGGGCGGGGTCTTAAAAAGAATAATGCTAAATTTTGCTATTTATACTATATTTTGTACTATAAAACCATATATATTCATGATCAGTGTCTCAAGATGTACAAGTCTGTATCACAAAATTTTCCCGGGGGTATCAGGGAGGGTGGGGATGGGCGGGGCAGTGTGCTAACTTTTAAACGGTTGAGATCCCCACCCATAAACTATATATTTTCTGGTTCTACATGAAAAGTTGAATTGAGTGATACTAAAGAAAGTACTATGGGGTCATTCCTGATGGAGGGTGGGGATGGGCGGGGCTTGGTACTAACTTTTAAATGGTTGATATCCCCATCCTAAAACTATATATTTTCCGGTTCGGCTTTTAAAGTTGAATAGAATGATACTGCAGAAATACAAGGGGAGGGAGTGGACAGGCGGGGCTGGGTACTAACTTTTGATCAGTTGAGATCCCCACCCCTAACATATATATTTTCTTATTCTTTATGAAAAGTTGAATAGATTGATACTAAAGTAAACCCATATGGTCATTCCAATAGGAGGGTGGGGATAGGTAGGTCTAGGTACTAACTCAAACTATAGTTTTCTTCATGGGATGGTTGCTATCATTTTGTTTAAGAATTAAAACAATAAGCATGAATTTTCATTGTCAAGGATACTTTAGTAATCTCTGATCCATGTCCAAAAGCTCTCAAGCTAAATTTTTTTATAAGCAACACTAATGGTCAGTTATCCCTGGGGTATGATTTATTATTCAATTCGATAGAGTAGCTGCATTTAGTTAGCAATATGACATTACATAGATAAATGCTTGGATTAATTTAAAATCAACACATCATTAGCTCATCAAAACAACAGGTTGTGATATTGGGTATAGGCGATGTCAATCAACTTTGCCTTATTGTTTGAATTTCAACCAATTGGATTCATGTACTACTTCTATATATAAAATTAAAACTTAAAATGAAATTAATATTACAAGTTTAAATTTTCTTATAATGCATACTGGGATTGAAATAAGTGTTACTATTTAATTAACATATTTTTAAGTTTTGAAACCTGATATTTGATAGAAAAAAGGGTTAACGAAGTACATGTTTACAATAATGTAATCCCATGTAAATGAGTAAATGATACATTTTGTAAATTATGCTAAGTGATCATATTTTTGTTGTCACTTTTACAATGGCAAAAAGTAATTGGATTTCTCTGCAGATTTTCTATTGTATGTAGAACTTATTTAAAGGTTGAAAATTTTCAAAATGGCAGCCGTTGCCATTGATATGGAAAAATGCGACAAAAGTCATCCTATTAAGAGTTCTGAATACAGGGTTTGATTTTTATTTGTTTGGGCGCCTTATTTGTAATGATGCATCCATCATTACATTAATACTCGTTATTATTATTATTATTATTATTATATTATTATTATTGAATTTGTTATTTATTGATAAAGTTAATGTATAATATTTATTGTATATTGAAATGTTCGATATAAAATTGGCTTAGATATGAAAATAAATATTTAAAAATTTATAAATAATAATTCATTTTGCAATTACGTCACATTTGTTACTTTAAGGTTTTTATTAGATTCCTTTACAAAAACTCTTCCTCGTTTAAAAAATCTATTTTACGGCCTCACTTCCCTGGTGGAAGTTCACGTGTCTAACCTAACTTGTCAGTTCCAAAGTTTTTACTTTGCTTCTGGATTGTGATTCGGAAATGGATGTATGTTTGTTTTTGATTGTTGATTACATCATTATCCCTCCCTTGAACTCGTACAAAAATTACCTACTTATTAATATGTTACAAATAGGGTAAGCCAAGATAAAGCTAGCGCTGAGCAGTTATTCTGGCTATTTCTGAAGAACCATACGTACTAAAAACAAAAATATACTAAAAATAAAATATCAGGCCCCGGTTTCACAATCATTCCTTAGCTAAGATTTTCCTTAACTTAAGTTTTTTAGATTATTTTATAAATATGTCTTAAACTTCAAAATAAGTATTGAAAAAAATTAAACGACGGCAAAATATTCCCGATTTGCCGGTAAATAATGTAAGAGAATTACTCTTGACAATAATTTAAAATAGGGAATTTCAAAGGGACAAAACTCCAACTCGGGTTTAGACAAAGGTGTACCTCCTCTTACTGTTGATACTGTCCATTCAGCAAATACACCACAAACAGGAGATTTACTCGGGACAGGAATTTTCAAATTCGAAGGCCCATAACTAAAATTAGCAAACCCAATCGGTTAATAATATGCACGCGAAAATAGCAATATATTATTAAACATGGGTATAATTGTGAAACTTCAAAAGAAAGTGACTCCAATTCGGGCTTATAACATTCACATCTCCGATTGCTGTTGAACTGTTCTTTAAAATTTTAAAGCTTATGTGATTTATTCCGGACTACAATAACTAAAATTAGCAAAGCCACTCGGGTTTATATTATTCACATTTTTACCGTTGATACTATTTATCAAGTGTATCAGAAGTATCAACGTTTTATAAATACATGTAGTTCTGAAGATTTATTCTGGACAATACTTCACATACAGAAAAACTTCAAATGTCCATTACATATTTTGGGCAATTAGCAAAATATTATTAATCATGGATTAATAATATTTGCACTTCAGTTCAATATTGACGCTTTAGCACCTGTAAAATTACGTTTCATAATTTTGGAAAATTACTCTGGACAAAAGGGGCGGTCAGAAGGGCAGAACTTCGAATTTAAATCCCTCCTTTTCTTAGAAGGCGCAGATAAATGGAAGAAAACGTTGATTGTAATATAAATCATATATAAACTGGGTACTCTAAAATGACCTATGTATTAGGTGGATTCTCCTAATGAAAGGTCAATCAAACAGGTTAATATTGTAAGACTATAAAATCATTAGTATATCAGACTGGTAATTTACTCTGTACATATGATAGAACGTCATTTAAATTATCACTTACCTTTGGATGGAGTTGTGAGGCTTTGAAAATCCAATTGTAGATGGACATATCGTGAGTTTTAAAGATTAATTAGTATAACCAATTAGTAAGGAGAAACATTCCATCAACTGGTGAAATAAAAAATGGGCTTTGGTCATAGAAGGAATGACAAACCACGTGTTGGGTTTACAGAATCAACACAGCAGGACTGCCAATCAAAAATAATTAACAAAAGACAACATAATGGTATAGCTTCAAATGTAGCTTTTCGTTGGTGTCATGTTTGAAGTCTACGTTATTTCAAACTCACCCGTGTAAGCTGGTGATGACGTCATATTTCGTCAGAATCGACAGCAAGTAAGACATGGTAAAACAAAAAACAACACATTAGATAGGTAAAAACGAAAACCAATGGTTACACGCTTACACGTGAAATATACTGTAAATCGGAAATATTTTGTGCTAGTTCATTTTTGCACGAAGTTACATTTTAAGGTTTTTCGCGTTAATGGAAGAAAATCAGTGCAAATGCAAATCTAAATTTAATATTCGAGAAAGTTTAATTTTATCATTTTGCTACAAGATATAGGATCTGGACCTGGTTTCACAATCATTAGATTTTTCTTAACTTAAATTTGACAAATTTGAAATGTTAATACTTTTATATTTTTAAGATATTTTTCAATTTGAAAGGTGTCATTTTGTAGATCACTTTAGGTTTATAAACATATGCTTTTCATTTCATTTTGTCAAATATGTAAATTGTAGTTCCTAAAAAAGTTAGCAAAATTTCCTAAATTTAAGTTAAGGGAAATCGTAGTTAAAAATGTTTGTGAAACAGACCAGGTCCGCACGTATACGTACGCCCGTATGTCCGTGCTGTAACAAAAATAAATAAAAGAGTTTATCATGGTAATACCTCGGACAATTTCGTGTTTTGTAACTGGCATACCCGATTTCGCAGAGTTGTTGCCCTTTTGTTTATTTGAGTGACTTTAGTAATGTTTTTAACCCTCACCAGCCGGTATACAAGTATAACTGGAGTAGTACACAAATCAAAACCTACGTTTCATTATTACATCGATAATTTTACGACAATGAAGTTTCAAAATAATTTGCAGATTTGTGTTTGTTTAGCCAGTTCATCTTCCCCTCGAAAAAAAGAAAAAAAAAAAGATTTTTTTCGACATGACTACAATAAGACTGAAAAATATGGAAAATGTTATCAATAACAAGGTACTTTTTCCTACAACAATTAACCTTAAACCTTTTAAGCCGTTCGTTCACTCAGATTTCAGTGTTTGGTATCTTAGACTACGGTTACATTTTTTTCTAAAGACGACAATATTGATTTTTTATTTAATGAGAAGTTGTTAGAAATACAGAATAGATACCTACATCTAGGTATTATAATTTCCATATAAGGTTTTTTTTATTGCAATACTAAAACTGTTTATCGAAGAAGTAATAAAACTGAAACAATGTAGTATGATGTTCAGAAAACCCGGAACTTTTCATAAATTCAACCTGGTTGATTTGACAAAATTGTGAAGTTGATTAATATAATAAAAGTTGTATTATTATTATTTATTAATAATGTTTGACTCAACGTATACAATATTTGGTTATATACTTAGTAGATGTAAATTTTGCATATACACTTATGTATTAAATATATATATATATATGTATACATAAAGTAAGCGGTATAATTGTGATTTCTGGATGGGAATAATGTAATTTTTGTCCAAAAGATATTAACTTACTTTGACTTAAATGTCGGAACAAAGGCCCACAACTTCACTTCCCCATCTGACACGGTTTTGGAATAACTTCTTCAGTTTAACCAAGGTCTTTCCAGCTGTCCGTGTCTTCTGTGCAAAGTCTGTTTGGCCGGTCCCTCCTCATCTTCCCTTGTAGATTTCAGTCAAGAACTTGTCTGGTGGCATGCGGAGCGTGTGGCCAATTTATCCCCATTTTTCCCTGATCTCAGACTCGATTGGAACTTGTCTGGTCCTGTCCCATAGTTGGTTATTTGAGACAACTTCAGGCCATCTGGTGTTGAGAATGTTCTTGAGACATCTGTCTGGGGTTTGTGGGTTTTTTAATCGTGGCTACGCCCAGGTTTCTGGGCCGTTTAGTAGGATGGACTTGACGTTGGTGTTGAAGATCCGGATCTTGTATTTTATTGAGAGGGCTGTTGATCTCCAGATTGGTCGAAGGGAGTTGAAAGTAAATCTGGCTTTGTTGATGTGACACTTTATATCTTCATCCGTGTCCCTATCTTTACTGATGACATTACCCAGGTAAACAAACCATAAATCAGTTTATTAAACTACTCGTATGGTATGGTTCATGTAACTAGTCCCACTAGTATTCTATTTCTACTTCTACATCTATACTGGACAGGACCTACATACGGTATCACGTCCAATGGTGGTGTCATTAAGTGGCCACAAAGCTTTTGCCACCTCAGGTTAAAAGCAGCAGGGGTACTGTAGCGTATTTACAATTAAAACTGAAAGGCTTTGTTTAGAAGGTAAACTGTTGCAGTCGAGTGTTGAACTCTTCTGTGGTTGACTGTTGTATAATGTCCGGTGGTAGTGAATTCCAGTCTAGTATAGTTCTAGGAAAGAAGCTGTATTAACTGTTATTTTGTAGGCGTCGGAGTTTGATGGAAGCTGTATCAATGAAGAGTTGTGTGATCTGGAGGTTCTAGCTGATCTTCGGATATATGGAGGCAGCTATATTGATGTCTGTTGATTGTAGATTTTATAGAATAGGGAGAGTCGTTTCTGGAGACGTCTGGTTTGTAAAGAGAGCCAATGGAGGTTGTCGATCATCTCAGCGACGCTGCTACTTTGCCTGTAATCTCCGGTAACGAACCGAGCTGCTTTCCGTTGTATTTTCTCTACTTCTGCAATGTCTTTCTTGAAGTGTGGATCCCAAACTGATGAAGCATATTCGACATGAGGCCTAATGAGGGATTTGTAAGCTGTTTCTTTCACTTCAGTGTTACAGTTGTATAGATGTCGACGTATGAAGTTGAGTACCTTTAGTGGCGGAGTTACTTATGTGGTTCTTCCAGGACATTGATGATTGAAGTTCAACACCCAAGTAGGGATGGCTATCTACTTCCACTAGCTTCTTGTTGTTGATGGTGTAATTGGTCTCAATGGGGGATTTCCTCTTGCAGATTTTTAGCAGATGGCATTTGTCCGCATTGAATCGCATCAGCCAGGTGTTGGACCATTCGATAAGAGTGTCTAGATCATGTTGTAGTTGTACACTGTCTGATGGAGTGTTGATGGTTCTATACACTAATGCGTCGTCTGCAAATAGTCTGATGGAGGTTGATGACGATAGCTGATCCCCGATATCATTAATGTATAGTAGGAACATTAGTGGTCCTAGTACTGTACCTTGGGGTACTCCAGGTAGATGAAGACTCTCCATCTAGGACAACTTTTATTTCTGTGTTTGATGACATATCTAGGGTTCAATCCATCGGTTTGTTTTTCCGCTTATTCCATAGTGGACAAGTTTTGGAGCAATCTTCTATGCGGTACTGTGTCAAATGCCTTTGAAAAGTTCAAAATTAGTGTATCAATTTGTTTCCTTTGATCAAGCCGTCTCAGAAGATCTTCGCATGTTGTAACAAGCTGTGTTTCGCAGGAGTGTTTAGATCTAAAGCCATGTTGGTATGAGGCAAGAATTTCATGATTGTCTAGATGGTCCATTATTTGGCTGAAGAGAATATGTTCCATGCATTTACAGAGGACACAGGTTAGTGAAACTGGTCGGTAGTTGGATGGAGTTGTTTTATCACCCTTTTTAAAAACTGCTGTAACATTAGCTGTGAGCCAGTCATTTGGAACTGTATTTAAATCATAGGACTGCTGGATATTGGAGTAAGTTCACTTGAAGCAATTTTTAGGATCTTAGTTGGTATGGCATCTGGTCCATTTGCTTTTGACGGATTTAAATTGTCGAGAAGTTTCTTTACTCCTGGTATTAGGAAAGACGTATTTTATGATTAAATTCAAGAAATAGTTTATATAACTTCAATTGTGATTAGTTTCGTTTTTGTTGTTGTTTTCAGGGTGTGTACACATTAGTTTACATTAGTTTGGTGTATTTGTTTCCCAATTAATACGCTAATGTAGAGCTTGTTCCCACTACGGGGACTTTGTACAACGAAGTAGTATAGGCTGCTTGCAAATAAGTTGTTGACTCAGGGATATTGCAAGCCTAGGCTTATAAAAGCTCTAAAAAAAGTTTTATGGCCGTCATCACAGTATTGTTGATAAGTTTGATGTCCAGGATTGCCCTGGATATATTTGACGTCTCATAGTTCCATGTTCCTTTCACACAATTTTGATTACCGTGACATGTGGCGGGTGTAGCTAGCTAAACAGGAGGTACTTACCCTTCCGGAGCACCCGGCCTCACTTTCCTGGTGGAAGTTTACGTGTCTTTCCTAACTAGTCAGTTCCAAAGTTTTTACTTTGCTTCTGGATTTTCGGATTCGGACATTGATTAGTATGTTTGTTTTTGATTTAAATCAACAATTGCGTGATAAACATGGACATTTCACGGGATAGGCAATGCCTTTTTCATATTACGAGACAAACACAGAGCTCTAGCTCTAGATGTAATAATTCACGAAACGGAATGATCATCAGCAGCTTCTTACAGACTATTTTTAACAATGGTGAACCTTTATAGTAGTAAGGAAATCCAACAGAAACACCAACAAAATATTGAGTACTCTCCGCAAACAGAAGGTATGAAATTCCATCGATGAAAAACTGAGATGTTGACGATTTTACATGTTTATTTTCAATATAAGGCTTGATTTTGATTGTTTTATGTGATTACAGTTGTCCACAAAGTGAGAATGACTTTAACTCCAGTATTTACATGTGTAAGAGCAGACTTGTCAGCTGAATTTGTCAGCAAATTTCCCAACAGTTATGATTTCTCTGGCATGTTGCAGGAAATCTGTAAGGAAGCTGGCGTGAAATTGATTTCTACCAACAATATCGAATATGTCTTACAGGGAGAATGGGGACCTATGGGTCAAGTTCATGACCACCTTACATATAAACTTTGGGTATGTTGTTCTTCAGTGGCTGTCGGTCTGGATAAATGTAAACCGGTGATTGACCATGCTTATGACGACCAAGGTTCTTCATTTGGGATTTCCCTGCTTTATTCTGCCTCACAAATAGCAGATTCAAATATAAGTAAAGATGTGGTATCAAGTTTTACTGTTTCATTGGAAGATGTTCAGAACTCAGTGGATCAAAGAAGCCAGAACCATGACGATCCCCATCAGTTACAACTGGACAAATGTAAACATTCTGTGGACAATAAATATGACCAGGAGCTAAAAGGTCAGAAAGACACTACACAAAACATTACTCATCATAATAATATCATTGTAAATCAAGCAACTTGTGAGGATGTTGACACTGAAAATGCTGATGATGATGGCTGTATTGTTAACAATGGTGTAAATAGTGATGTAGAAAACAATACTCAATGCGACGGGATTAAAATTAAGATAGAAAGTAAAAGTTTTCTTAATAATGACTCGGAGGAAATTAGCAACAAGGAAAGTAAAGATAGAATCCCAAGACTAGAAACTGAAAAACCTGGTAAAAATGAAGTAATTGTGAAGAGAGGTAGAGGGAGACCACGTAAATTACCATTGAAAACAGAAGACATAACTTGCACCAGCATATCAAAGAAAATACGTAAATTAAGTGATAACAATGACATTCCAAAAAAATCTCTTTATACAGCTCGTAGAGAAAAAATACACAAAAAGTACAAAACTGGAATAAAATGGAAAATGAGTATGATGAATAATAAAATTCAAACAAGTTCTGATTTGATATTAAGGAAACGAAAAAGGGGTCGTCCAAAGAAAGACCCAGAACAAGTGAACTTGCAATGCCATAAATGTGATTTTACTGCTAAAAGTAGGAATCAGTTGGGAGACCATAAACGAAGAATTCATTTTGCTACACCTTCAAAGTGTGATATATGCAATAAAATATTCCCAAATGCCAGGTATATGAGAAGGCATAGATCATCTCATGTACAGCCTCAACATTGTTGTGATGTTTGTGGCAAAATGTATAAAATTCTAAAGGCACTGAAAGATCACCGTAAAACACATGAAGTAGGATATAAAAAACCTGAATTTCCATGTGATATGTGTTCTAAAACTTTTGTACTAGATACATTTTGGAATGTCATTGCAAGTCTGAACATTTTGGCCAGAGAAAAAGTTTTTTGTGTTCTATATGTGGTAAAAGTTTCACAACCAAACACACCCTTATCCAGCATTCAAATCTTCACACTGGTTCTCGACCATATGTCTGCGATATTTGTGATAAATCTTTTGCTTATGAATCAGCACTCCGTGACCATAAATTTATCCACAAGCAAGAAAAAATATTTAGCTGTGAAATTTGTCAGAAGTCTTTCAGTCAGAGGTCTGCTTTAAAAATGCATGAAAAAATACATAAAGAAAAGAAAGACTTCACATGTGCTGAATGTGGTCGAGGATTCACGCAAAAACAAGCCTTACAAAGACACGAGAGGGCCCATAAAGGAGATAAACCTTTTTGTTGCAAATTATGTGGTAGAACATTCGGAGATGCTTCTATTATTCGTCGACATATGATACTTGTACATAAAATTCATAAAGATTCAAAAACATGGAGAGAAGATATCATAGCTCGAGGTAAAGCTGTAAACAGTCAACCAATAAAATTTTACCAGGATGAACAAACTCTTAACACAAAAAATAGTGACCAAAATTTTGATAAAGAGGAATCCACAGATGAAAGCACAGATTCATTACATACTGGCAATACACATGACCCAAATTTTCAAAAGCTCCCAGAGGGCCATTTAACAAATGTATCACATGTTTCATCATCAGTACCAGTTCATATCGATTCTACAGCTAGATCTTTACATAGTGTCCACTCCATGGTACTTTCACAAGATGTCCGTCCATCTCAGGCACACACTACATCACAAGTCTCCAGTCTGTATACAGTTGAACCTGTAACCCCAATGAATTATCACATATCAACAGACCTGGTAGATGCTAACAGTAGTTATAAGTTTACCTTATCTACACAACCTGGTACCAGTACTGAAGTGACTTCCTCTGAACAATATCAGGCTAGCCCTAATGTGTCTCGTAGCCGTACTCTTCTCCCTAGAGTTGATAGTGTTCTCAGTAAACGTTTAACAGAGATGGAACCCCCGGAGAATTTATCTATCTCCTCTATCTATACATATTATACTAATTTAGCTTCTCAGTGTATAAATGGTTCACAGTATCAGGGTTATGTATCATCTCAAGATGGACTACCCAGTACAGACCAACATTGATCTATTACTCCTGATGGTACCAAACTTTATACTGTACAATGAGAATTATTCATGATTTATTACACGGTCAATTTTAAACTGCGAAAATAAGTACACTGCTAAGTTTTCAAAATGTAATTAAATACAAATGGGCTTACCTATACTAGCTTGTCAGCTCGCTAAAGTAAGTACACACAAAACGTTTCTGAATGTTAAATTGTGAAAGTTTCTACTAGTGTATATTTCTGGTTATACAGTACTTAAATTGTATATTTCATAGCATGTATGAATTGTAGGACTTCAAAGAAATATTAGTGTGGATTAAATTAGGCACAAGACTGCATTTTTATTGTTATTATTATTATTATTATTAGCTCACCTGAGCCAAAGGCTCAAGTGAGCTTTTCTGATCACAATTTGTCCGTTGTCTGTCGTCGTCGTCGTTGTCGTCGTAAACTTTTACATTTTCATCTTCTTCTCACGAACCACTGGGCAGATTTCAACGAGACTTGGTCAGATGCATGTCTTGGTCGGTGCAATTCAAATTTGTTCGTGTGTTGCCATGGCTACCATAACTAGGTCAAGGTGACCTAGGGGTGCAAAAATCTTAAAAAATCTTCTTCTCCGAAAGTATTGATTAGAGAAAAAATCTGATGTGATATTTGGCTTCTCTAGGGTCTTTAGCCTATAGTTTGTTCATTTTGTGAAATTCGGACAAAAAATAGGTTACGCGTTTTTGCGTTTAATTTTGAAAAAAATCGTAAAATAGCTTCAAATTGTTATAACTTGACTATTTGGCCAGATAATGACATGGGGTTTTCAGTTTTGACATCTTCTTGTTAGTATCTTCAAATTGAGGTCAAGGTCAATTATGAAGGTCGTGACCTAATTTTTTTTACCTCTGATTATAATTATTATCTCGAAAACTATAAACTTTTTGTATAGGCATGTATATTAGAATGTTGTAGGTATTGATACAACAATCATTTTGGTGTATAGAAAAAGGTCATGGGTTCAAAGGTCAAGGTCACAGATGTAAAACAATACCAAAATGGTTACTTATCTCGAAAACTATAAACTTTTTGTATAGGCATTTATATTAGAATGTTGTAGGTATTGATACAACGATCATTTTGATATATAGAAAAAGGTCATGGGTTCAAAGGTCAAGGTCACAGATGCGAAACAATACGGAAATGTTTAATTATCTCGAAAACTATAAACTTTTTGTATAGGCATGTATATTAGAATGCTGTAGGTATTGATACAACGATCATTTTGATGTACAGAAAGAGGTCATGGGTTCAAAGGTCAAGGTCACAGATGCGAAACAATACGGAAATGTTTAATTATCTCGAAAACTATAAACTTTTTGTATAGGCATGTATATTAGAATGTTGTAGGTATTGATACAACGACATCATTTTGATGTATAGAAAAAGGTCATGGGTTCAAAGGTCAAGGTCACAGATGCGAGACAATACCGAAATGGTTAATTATCTCGAAAACTATAAACTTTTTGTATAGGCATGTATATTAGAATGTTGTAGGTATTGATACAACAATCATTTTGATGTATAGAAAAAGGTCATGGGTTCAAAGGTCAAGGTCACAGATGCGAATCAATACCGAAATGGTTAATTATCTCGAAAACTATAAACTTTTTGTATAGGCATGTATATTAGAATGTTGTAGGTATTGATACAATGATCATTTTGATGTATAGAAAAAGGTCATGGGTTCAAAGGTCAAGGTCACAGATGCGAATCAATACCGAAATGGTTAATTATCTCGAAAACTATAAACTTTTTGTATAGGCATGTATATTAGAATGTTGTAGGTATTGATACAATGATCATTTTGAGGTATAGAAAAAGGTCATGGGTTCAAAGGTCAAGGTCACAGATGCGAAAACAATACTGAAATGGTTAATTATCTTGAAAACTATAAAAGTTTTGTATAGGCATGTATATTAGAATGTTGTAGGTATTGATGCAATGATCACTTTGATGTAAAGAAAAAATTCATTGGGGTTTAGTATTTATGTTTTCTTTAAATCTATCAGCTAGCCATTAGTTATCAGGTGAGCGTATAAGGCCCATGGGCCTCTTGTTATTATTATTATTATTATTATTATCTTACTTTAAGCACTTGATACCAGTTGGTGTTCCAGTGATTTTGTGTTTGCCTAAAAATACTACTTTGAAATAGAAAGTTTCCCTTGGAGAAAATGATTAAATTGTCCTTATTTGACCACCAATAAAATTCCCAAAAAAGCTGTTCACAAAAAATATATATCCAGTTATCCAGTACTCTCCTGACCCATACATCTAGGTACTTAGATTCTAGCATAATGTTGTCAGCTATTTATTCTAGAATTTAAATTTTCCATATTTTGTTTAAAAAGTGCATTTTTCAATCTTAAATGCTGAAGGTAAAAACATTGCATTCAACAAAATCACTGTATACCCAGTTAACCAATTTTGAAATCAGTATGTTGCTAAAAATAATATACATATGGAGGTACATTCAGTAGCTAATAGATATATATATAACAAAGCAAGTTAACATTTAGTTAGGTTTTAAATTCTAATCTGTGAAGTGCATACTAAAAAATTCTTATTGAAATTATTGAATTTCTGAGCTATTCACCTAAATTCTTAATAACACTACATGTATCAACATACCACAGATACATTATAAAAGTGTAGGATTTTTTAATTGAATATTTCATATGAACACTACCACAGATACATATAACTAAGGGTGTTGGTTACACTTATTGTTTCTTGCTAAATACGAACATTGAATATGTATTTTAAACCTGTAAATTCATAATGGATGCATGTCATCTGATTTTGAATGTATGAGTTGTGCCTCTTGGAGATGATGTACAACACTAAGTCTTGTGGAGTTATTCCCCTTTTAATGTTGATAATATGAGACATATTCATGTTTATGTGTATAGGCAAACAAGATTGACCTGTCGGCTTGACCTTTGATTGAAATATTCATTGTGGATGAATGCATTTTTGTATAGGAAACATAAGTGTTTATTTTGTTTACCTAATGTCAAAGAGTAAACACGTATGTTTTATATGTATTAACTACTATTCCTAGCACTGCCCAGGGGCAGATCCAGGATTTTTTTGAAAGGGGGGGTTGAAAATGATATCAATGCTAGGTGTGAGCGAGCTTCCAGAGATGAGGGTTCTAGGGCAGAGCCCGATGGGGCCAAGAAAATAATAAGTCGATAGCTTTCTCTCTCTCTCTCTCTCTCTCTCTTTTAAATTTTTCAAAGGGGGGGGGGGGTGTATCCTCGTGGATATTCCTAATAAAAGGTCAAGCAGACAGGTCAGTGTTGTTTGCCTATATACTAGTATTTGGACACAATAATGTCTCTGACAAGATGCTAAGTCAATAGAATTTCACATTATTTTACACTGCTTAACAACCTTCTGGTATAATTTGATGACTTGCATACGTTAAGGTGATGAATTTTATGAGTTTCATGAATAAGAGACAGTACATGTGAAGTTATTTCGATTATAAGAGAAGACAATTTTGTTATATTTATTGAAGTATTATGTTTTGCTTGTTGATTTCAGTTTTGGACAACACCATTGTGTAAAAAAGTGGAAATATGTGTGAAATTGTATTGTTGGTACATGTTGTGTATTTGGGGATTTTACCCATTCTTGTTTCGATTACCACACAAGATCTTATCTTTTTTCATGAGGGGTGAATTTTTTTAATTTTTTACAATTCGGGAAAATTTCCACCACACGAAAATAACCATATTTACATTACAGTCAAACCTGTCTATAAAGGCCACCCAAGGGAATCTGGCCTTTATGAGCGGGTGATCTCTATATAGGTTCAAATGATATGAATAAAGAACAATTGGGATACAATTCTACTGGCCTTTATAAACAGGTGGCCTTTATATAGAGGTGATCTTTAAGGCAGGTTGGACTGTACTTATACAGTATATCCAGTATTTATCATACCTTACATGTTTTTTACACAGATTTATACATATTTTTACTACCTGTATTATTATATGTGGAAGCAGCCTTATTTATTCTTAAAGTAAATTTTATTTAACAAAAACTGGTGTCATTCTTCTTTCCTTCCATACAACAAGAAAACTTTCACAGCTCTGATAGCTTGATCATATAATCACTTAGTTATATTTATATATGTATATATGCATGGATTATGTGGATTACATATATAGAAAGTATAGCTCAAAATCTTCTTACACTAAGACATGCATTATCATTGTAGTTGAACATCTATGTTAAATTATGGTATTTTGAATTATCACCTTTGACCATTTTGGGTTTCCACAAATTTAAAATAATTAGTAGCCAAATTATGAAAATACTTTTACTTCTTTTTTAATTATATTTGCACTAAGTGGAACAATAGGTTACTTTGTGAAAGAATTTCTTAGAAATTAGGACCCAATGACAGTTTGGGCTACCAAGAATGGAAAAATAGCCATAGGTCAAGCTTTCAGAACTTACTGTGAAATCATTAATTTTCGTTGGGGATCAATTTTCGTGGTTTTAGTGGACAGTCTGAACCACGAATTTACGACTACCACGAAATATTAACCTCAAGTAAAAAGACAAGATATATGATAACTAATGGACATGCATATATGTACCATATTTTTTTTTGCTCTAGCGTAACTCGCACATAAACACAAACGTTTCACGAGGTAAAGATGCGTGGATGTTTGATTTAATTATGAAAATTATTTAAGTACATATATTATGTTTAATAAATTCTTCATTAATTTTTTTAAAATGTTTGTTTTCAATTAGGAACTGGTCGGGACGATAGGGACAGACAGGTTTCTAACCGTAACTTTCATCATCAATTATGGCCCGTCTCATTTAAATTCCAATCCGATTACATATTAATTAAATAAGCATTTTAACAATCTCTATAAACCTGTTTTATATTTATGATTACTAAGTCAGTTGTTTGATTTCTAAAAAACGAAACTTCATTTGAATCGGTAAGAGCCGCCATTGTTACTCTCGTAAACAGCTGATTAGGTCATCAGAGGTCAATAATTAGAATTTTTATAAAGTTGCCGATGTCACAGAAAAACATTCAGTTTCGTGTAAAGTGATTATAAAACACGTTGTGATTGATGTTCTATGCATAAACTTTTAAATCTAAATTAATTACCGCTTATTTGAACAACGTAACAGGTAGATCTACTCGGGCCAGGTGTCACATCGCTTGTGTAGTTAATTGTTACTGATATAATGATTACAGGTAATTAACGCCTACCCGAGACTTAGTCATTAATCCGCGTCTCTGTCACGGTTTATTGCTTTCTTATTTCAACAAATAACTTTTTCTATAGGTGCCGATAAACAAACAAATGATGACTTCCTACCCGTTATCAAGGCTCAAAAGACATTTTTGACATAACAGTAAAACCACGAATTTACATCCCAACGAAACGTTATTTTTTACCGATTCCACGAAAATTGGACCCAACGAAAATTAATGATTTCACAGTATATGAATTTTCAGAAATTAGAAGCTAATTACAATTTTGGCTATTGGAATGGAAACATAACTATAATCAAAATTACAGAACTTTGAAAGAGTTTCTCAAAAATGAGTAGCCATTGAAAATTTTGGCTACTCAACATTAGAATGGAAATATAGCATTGGTCAAGCTTACAGAACATTGAATGAATTTCTGCGAAATAAGAAGTCAAAGACAATTGGAAACAGCCATAAGTAAAGGTTACAGAACTTTGAAAGAATTTCTCAAAAATTACATATGCCAATAACAATTTAATTTTGGCAACAGGAATGGAAAATAGCCATAAGTCAAGGTTACAGAACTTTGAAAGAATTTCTCAAAAATTAGATATGCCAATAACAATTTTGGCTACAGGAATGGAAAATAGCCATAAGTCAAGGTTACAGAACATTGAAAGAATTTCTCAAAAATTAGATGCCAATGACAACTTGGGGCTACCAGGAATAGAAAAATAGCCATAGGTCAAGCTTAACAGAACATTAAAAGAATGTCTCAAAAATTAGTAGCCAATGAAAGTTTGACCTAATAGGAATGGCAATGTAGCCAGATGTTAAGGTTACAGAACTTTGAAAGAATTTCTCAAAAATTAGATGCCAAGACAATTTTGGCTACAGGAATGGAAACGTAACTATAGGTTAAGGTTACAGAACTTTGAACAACCTGCAATAATCCATTAATACATCATTTTTACAGTTGACTTCTATAGACAGGTTGACTATAACAAGGTTTATTTTTCCTGGTCCTAATATATTATGTCACTGATCCATATATTTGATTTTGGCTATTGGAGTACTTTATTATTCCCGTTTTGACTTTAAGCCTGTTTTAGAGGACAGAATGCACTTTTTAGACAAGACTTTGAATGTTTAGGTTACAATCAAACCAGTTATAGAGTTCACCTGTATATGAATTCCATCTGTATATAGCTTACAGTCTTAAGTACCTCCAATTGATGTTAAATGTACTTTAAATTGATGCTACCTCTTTACAGAGCACAGCACTTCTTACCATCTAGGCTGGAATTCCACTCTGACAAGTCTATTTAACTTGCTGAAGGCTTCCTTCACCATCCAAGAGCTTATCGCCTCAAGAATTTTGACTTGGGCATGAAAACACCATTGATCCAATAGAATCTTCTGTTGGCTCAACTGGCAATAGCAAGCTTAGCTTATGGCATGTTGAAGCAAGTGTCCGTGCGTAAACTTATAATCTTTTTCTCAGAAACCACATGGGCAATTGAAACCAAATTTGTTGTGGTAGTTCCCTAGCTGGAGAAGACTAAAATTTGCACACAGTGATCCCACCCAATATCCAACATGGCTGCCATTACTATAAATAGCAAAAATGCAAAAGTAGCCATTGTGCATTCAATTTTCAACAGATTTTGTTCAAATTTGAAATGTAGATAGCAGGACATTTAACACATAACAGGTTTTTACAAGACAATTTTTGTTGACTCAATTTTTAGCTCAGATGAGCTATTGCAATGATTCACCGTCCGTCGTGTGTCGTGCGTTAACTTTGTACATTTTAATCATCTCTAAAACTACCAAGCCAAATTTGATGAAACTTAGTGATTATGATGTCTAGGTGAAGGCCTTTCAGATTTGCACAAATGAAGGAGTTATGTCCCCTTGGGGCCCCAAAAAGGGTGAAATAGTGAAAATCTTTAAGAATCATCTCCTCTGAACCTACAAGAGATATAGCTTAGATATTTCATTTGAAACATACTTAGGGCACTTAGTTTCAGATTTGCACACATCGTAACTGTTGAGGCCAAAATGGGGAAATGGCAAGGTACTTAAGGGGAAAATCGCTAAAATTAATGTGTTTGTCAATATATCATGAGAACTATAAACTTTTTGTATAGGCATATATTTAGTATTTATCTAACATTAGACTAGTTTTTCTATCTGATTTGACCAAATACAAGTTTTATCGAACACGTATGATACAGAATCTTGTATCACCACACTGTGGTGATACAACATTGGCGGTAAAGCGCACGTGCACTTTCTCATTGTTACGTCATCAGGGAGTCTTGGATTTGTCGGTCATAACATAGTTCAGTGGTTTTCTGTGGTAAAATGTAATTTGTTCACATAAAGTATTGTTTTTCATTATTTTAAATAACCTAATTGGAAATGTTAGATAAAAATATTATATACACAGTGTGTATGTACAACCCTTCGTATCAGGTCTCGTCCTTTTTTCGTAGCTGTATCACTACTCGTCGCGCAAGCGCGACTCGTAGTGATACGGCTACGAAAAAAGGACTCGACCTGATACTGAGTGTTGTACATACACACTGTTTATATAATATGTATATAGTAGGCATTGGCCTAACGGTCATTTTAATATATGAATGAAAGTCATAGGTTCAATGGTCAAGGTCATAAACCCGAACGAATGCTAAAATGGTTAATTGTCGCAAAAACTATAAACTTTTTGTATAGGCATGTATATTGGAATATTGTAGGTATTGGCCTAACGATCATTTTGATATATGAATAAAGGTCATAGGTTTAAAGGTCAAGGTCATAGATGCAAACGAATACTTAAATGGTAAATTATCTCAAAAACCATAAACTTTTTGTATAGGCATGTATATTAAAATATTGTAGGCATTTGCACAATGATCATTTTGATATATGAGTAAAGGTCATAGGTTCAAAGGTCAAGGTCATAGACGCGAACGAATACTTAAATAGTTAATCATCTCAAAAACTATAAACTTTTTGTATAGGCATATAAAGAATATTGTAGGCATTTGCACAGTAATCATTTTGATATATGAATGAAGGTCATAGGCTCAACAGTCATGGTCATAGATGCAAATGAATACTCAAATGGTTAATTATCTCGTAAACTATTAACTTTTTGTATAGACATGTATATTAGAATATTGTAGGTATTGGGCTAACGATCATTTTGATATATTAATTAAGGTCACAGGTTTAAATGTCAAGGTCATAGACGCGAACAAATACTTAAATGGTTAATTATTTCAAAAACTATAAACTTTTTGTATAGGTATGCATAATAGAATATTGTAGGTATTTGCACAGCAATCATTTTGATATACGAATGAAGGTCATTGGTTTAACAGTCAAGGTCATAGATGCAAATGAATACTGAAATAGTTAATTAACTAAAAAACTATTAACTTTTTTGTATAGACATGTATATTAGAATATTGTAGGTATTGGCCTAATGATTATTTTAGATATATAAATGAATATCATAGGTTCAAAGGTCAAGGTCATAGATGTGAAGTAATACTTAAATGGTTAATTATCTCGAAAACTATAAACTGTTCGTATAGGCTTGTATATTGGAATATTGTAGGTATTGGCCTAATGATTATTTTAGATATATAAATGAATATCATAGGTTCAAAGGTCAAGGTCATAGATGTGAAGTAATACTTAAATGGTTAATTATCTCAAAAACTATAAACTATTTGTATAGGCATGTATATTGGATTATTGTAAGTATTGGGCTAACGATCATTTTGATATATGAATGAAGGTCATAGGTTCAAAGGTCAAGGTCATAGACGCGAACAAATACTTAAATGGTTAATTATGTCAAAAATTATAAACTTTATGTATAGGCATATATATTAGAATATTGTAGGCATTTGCACAACGATCATTTTGATATTTGAATGAAGGCCATAGGTTCAAGGGTCAAGGTCATAGAATTGAATGAATACTTAAATGGTTAATTATCGCAAAAACTATAAACTTTTTGTATAGGCATGTATATTAGAATATTGTAGGCATTTGCACAACGATCATGTTTATTAGAATATTGTAGGTATTGGCCTAACGATCATTTTGATATATGAATAAAGGCCATAGGTTCAAAGGTCAAGGTCATAGATGTGAAAAATACTGAAATGGTTAATTATCTAAATAAAAACTATAAACTTTTTGTATAGGCATGTATATTAAAATATTGTAGGTATTGGCCTTATGCGCATTTTAATATATAGATGTTTCAGCTGTTTATAAATGATATATTGTAGCTAGACTTTAGATATGTTATATAAAGTATACTTATATGATAATTAGTATAATTAATTTGCAAAAATACTTGCATATTATTGGCCCTTACTGCTGAAAATTTTGATATTCTCTTTTATAAATGTCATTGACCATTGAACCTCTGCATAAGATATGCACTCATCCTCAGGTAAGCGTAAAGGCCCATGGGCCTCTTGTTACAAATTATGAGAATAAAGTACAGATGTATAATAATTAAGCAATTCTTTGAAAACGTTCTTCCCTGAAACGATAAGGACAATTAAAACAAAATTTGGTGTGGAAGGTCCTTAGGTGGGGTAATCTAAAGTTTGCACAAGGCAACTCCACCAAACATCCAAGATGGCCACCATTACTATTGTCAATTCAATTTTCAACCGATTTTGTTCAAATTTGAAATATGGAAAGTAGATTGCAGGACATTTACCGTATATAACAGGTTTTTACAAGACATTTTCGAATGACACGTTTTTTTATTAACTATGCAAATGAGGTATAATAGTTATAGTAAATTCTATGGAACGCCAGGACTGTCTTAAGGCCGCCAATTAAAATGGTATACAGATGATTTACTGTAATGTGTAGTCTGTTATATACAATATGTGGTGATTTCACCATGATACATTGTTCAAAACTCATTGTTTAATGAGAAATTGCTATTATATGTTGTTCGGAAGCAACAATATGTAGGTCCGTACGTGTAATATTTAGTTGATAATGTATGACAAATTGTTCAAAATCCATGCTAATTTGTCAAAAAATATAATGTGTAGTTAAAACCTTTCAACATGTAGATAGAAACTGTAATAAGTAGATCAAGACTAGTAAATTGAAGATAAAAACAATATCATGTAGATGAAAACAGTAATACGTACTTAAAAGTTAATCATATGTAGTTGTAAACTAATTATATGTAGTTGAAATGTAATAATATATAGGTGAAAATTCATTATATTGAGTTGAAATGTTATAATATATAGGTGAAAATTCATTATATTGAGTTGAAATGTCATTATATATAGGTAAAAATTCATTATATTGAGTTGAAATGTTATAATATATAGGTGAAAATTCATTATATTGAGTTGAAAAGTTATAATATATAGGTTAAAATTTAATTTATAGAGTTGAATAGTTATAGTATGTAGATAAAACTCATTATATATAGTTCAAAAGTTAGAACATGTAGATGTCAACTTATTATATTTCGTTGAAAAGTTCAAATATGTAGGTACAAACGCATTATATGTAGTAGAAAAGTTATTACACTTGGGAGGAAACTCATAATATGTAGGTGAAAATATATGTCGTGGTGTTCATTCGGAAGTACTTTGGCGTCTTTGCTAGTTACAAATTCGGAAGTCCTCTGTTGAAAATGGCGGGATTCGATCCAATAATACAGAAATGTTTATCGGAGATTGGCATGCCAAGTCTCGCAGTAAGATTTAAAAATGAGAGAGTGGACGCCCCATTAGTTGAATCATTAACCGACAATGATTTAATTAGATTAGGTATCGAGACGATCGGACACCGGCATCGTTTTAGGCAGTCGATCAAAATTGAAACACAACTTCAAAGTGAAACTGAAAGTAGAGATGTTCACAATACGTCTGACGATTTAGGTCTATCTACTAGGAGTAATACTTTAGCACAAGAAATATCATTAGAAAGGTCTCGTTTATTCGCAGGAACAAGTTCTAGTAGGAAAAGAAATAATAGATCGAAGTCTACAGGGCATGATACTTCGAAAAGATCGAGATCGGGTTTTACGTTACAGTTTTTTTGTTTGGCGTACAAAAATCAAAAAGTTGTTCCTACTTCTACAGAAAAAGAAGTTTTAAATAATGCAGGGCTTGGGAAGAAACGAATAAGACTACAGAAACATTACAGTCAAAAGGAAGTTTTTGAGCAACTGATGTCAAGTGAAGTAACAGAGACTGGCGAATGTATTGGGTTTCCACAGTTGACTGATGCAGGTGGGTTTGAATTGTTGAGAAGTACACAGAACTGTAAGGAATTAAAACTTATTGATTGTTCCTGGTCAGCAAAAGACCTGCAAAAAAATACAAATCCTCAGGCCACCATATATATTCGTCCACTGCAAAGTAATTTGTCAACAAAACCAATAGAATCTGCTGCTGAACCAGATATACAATGTCATTACAAGACACTTTGTAATCGCTGCAAGTTGGAATTTTCTGTACAGGATCTGCGAAATCATTTGAAAGTTTGTGAAGTAATTGATCAAGACATATCTAGTGGCAATGAAACTGTAATTTATATTGTGAATGCTGAAGGAATTAATGAAAATTCTGGTGACAATATTGATATACAACAGTTTGTTCAGGATTCCAATGAAAACTCATCTGAAAAATTGGAGACAGAGTTAACAGTAGACTCTGTCACAGACCATCAAAATGGTACAAATTTATCTCCTGAAATATCTAGTTCAGCACCAGTATTCTCTTCTAATATTGGTGTAAATGAAACTGTTTCGAGTGTCATTGACTATTGTGTATCACACAATATTTCCAATCCGGTGGAAATTTTGAGAAAACTACAATTGGAAATTGTAACAGGACGTGCATTGGAAATAGAGAATGTTTCTGAATTTGAAGAAGGAGAGACAAATTTTATTTTGGTGGACAGAAGCAACATCCTTAATACAGCTTTTGATGAAATTGGTGCTATAACAGACTTGAGAAAAACATTGGAGGTTCAGTTTTATAATGAGGTAACAAAAGTTTTATTTTTTTATTATTATATTCCTGGATAATATGTAGGTTTATTGTTTCAACTTTCTTTAGTTGGATAATAAAAAATAACAATAATTCATTTGAAAATAAAATTGCTTTAGAAGCTTGGTAGGTCATGGGTTTGAGCCCTGATAATGTCAAACCTAAGTTTGTTACTTTTTAGATCTATACTGCTTCTTTTCTCAGGTTGTCTGAGGCTTGACCTGTAGGGTATATATCAATGACACTGTGCCCAGTGTTGTATAATGTGGCTGACTAGGATATTAATGTCTTAAATTTCTTCGATATTACATTATACTATTTCAGTTGGCTAGTACAATAGAACGGGTAATACAACATGTACAAGCAAAAAGCAATAAATTCACTCTCATCCCTTCCCTAAATAAGGATATAATTGAAAAGTGCCCTTCCTGTATAGCTGAAATACTGCTGAAAAAATTTGACATTTGTTAAATGGTAAAAAATATTAAACAAACGTGATATTTAAATGTAAAATTCTATTCTGTTGCATATTTATGAAGTCATATGTATAATGTAATATCTTAAATTGTTGATATTATCTAGTTTGATTTTGGTGTATTTATGATGTGTTTTGTAATGCAAGTGTACAAATTAGTTTTCTCATGCCTGTATATAGATCTTTGTTATTTATTTAAGACAGCACAGGATTTTGGAGGCCCAAGAAAAGAGTTTTTTAGACTTGCCTTATTGGAAATAAAAGAAAAGTATTTTGATGAGGGACTTCGTGATTTACTGTTTGCAGATTATGAGATGGTTGGGAAAGTTTTTGGTAAAGTATAAATTTTGGGCTTAAATTTTGTCTTGTTTGAAAGTCTGAGACATATCATAGTTATGTGATTGTCATTTTCGGCTTATGTCATTATTCACATCCAACAAATATTGGGGTAACTTATAGGTTTACCCTTCATTCTTCTTCTTAATTTTATTGTTATTATTATTATTCTGTATTTTTCTGTCCATTTTTGTACTTAACATAGTTTAAAAATGATCAATGGAATGTGATGAAAATTTATACACTTGTTCCCTATGATATGTAATTGTGCTGTTTTGAGATCACACCTCATTGATTGAAATAGCAAGGGAGATAGGAATGTCATGTTCTACTGATTTTGCACTGGAATAGAAGTTATATGACCAATTTTGATGAAACTTGGCTTATAGGTACAACATTAGATGCATGATGATTAATTTGGTTTAGGTTTGCAGTCTGTCCAAGTTATGATCTGTACTTATGAAACCTAATGCAGGACATGACTGTATTTAATGTATCTGTCCTTGAGACCCCTTCAGTTCTGCCTGAATGATATTGTTTATATTTTATGTGAAAGATATTTATAAGGAACTTTCTTTGTATCTAAAGGCAGATAAAATACATAGATATGAAATACATATAAAGGATCAACTGTTTCTTTTGTAAATACTGGTAAATGTAGATGGAAAACTGCTGATGTGAAATTCTAAACATCATAATGTTGCACTGCATTAATAGTATTTTCATTTCAGCTCTAAGCATACTTCAGAATGGAAAGCTGCCAAAGTTTTTAGATCCTGACCTTATATCAGAGTTGTTTGGGGATACTACAGCATCACTGTGCATTCAGAAGCTTCAGATTGGTCTTGATTCTTTAGGTCTTTATACTGTAAGTATTCATTATTTTACTCATACCACTGAACTCTGGCCGTTTCTGACCAAGACTTGAAAATTGGTAGTGTCTCAGACCTTATAAACTGATGCATGTATGATATGTTAAAGAACCCATAATTGTACAATGCCCTGAGTGCACTGCAAGGGGGTTAAAATTTCTGCCACTACACCTAAATCTGGTGATCCTGTTTAAATGGAATTTTGATAATTCAAAATGAAAAGTAGGTAGCAAAAAGCCAGCTGGGGAAAATAATCAGCATGCTAAGATCTATTGGATCAAGTTTTGTAATGATTGAAAAACCTACAAAGAAGTTACAATGTATTGCCCCTGAAAGGTCTAATTGCAGTAATTTATTTATTTTTTTCAGTTTTTGCCTATTATCTTTAGAGATAAATAAATAGAATGATTGTAAAAATGATCAGCATGACAAAAAGTTTTATAAATATCATACTATCTATAGTTATTTTATAAAAATAATCAGGATGTTAAGATCTGTCTAATTGCTCAGTATATGACACTGGATTCACTGCTACTTAATTATCATATTATGCATCTTTTAAATATCACCCAGAAAACAGTGTTGTTATTGTTATTACAGCCAAGTGAGTGATTTAGGAGCCTCTTGTTTATCTCACCTGGTTTAAAGGCCACATCAGAGTGTGTGTGTGTGTGTGTGTGTGTGTGTGTGTGTGTGTGATTTTTGATATCCACTCTGTATTAAAAATCTTCTCATAAATCACTATGCATAAAGACTTGAAATCTGTTTAGAATTTTAGATTTTTATAATTTTGGAAAATCAATCAAAAACTGTATTAAAATTTTGTCTGAGGGTGGAAGATCCTACATAAAATTCAGAATGGTCATTTAACACTGTTCTTTAACTTACAACATGGCTGTGAACCTTTTTGCAGTTGGACATATCCATAGACTTTGCTAAAGGTTAGAATGATTGTTTCTTAAATAAATTTAAAAATGGTTTTAAATCTTTTTACTTTAACCGTTATGCTCAGAGACTAGAATCTGCTACATTAAATCTGCTTATTTGCATTGATTTAGCTTATAAGGTCAAAGGACACTTAAACAGTTGTTAATGTTCTACCTGTGTGTATGTGTGCATATGCAATTTTTACTTAAAATCTACTCCTCATAAACTGAAAGCAAAAATTGATTGAAAGCATACAGGTGTTAATGTTTTAATTGCATTTCTATGTTATTTTCAGGTAAGTTATAATTTTATTTTCAGGTAGGCAAGAAGCTTCCAAGTTTTGTCTACATCTTTCAGAACAATACTGTATCAATGACATACAGAATGCTAACTTCACTTTTACATCCTCAGTTCTCAGAAGATGGGAGTAATAATAATACCTGGGAAAAGGCAGTATATGCTGCATTTCTGCGATATATGAGAGAAGTAGCAAGTAAGATAAATTATACCTCCTGTAAACAAAGTTTAGGGGGGTATATAGGAATCACCCTGTCTGTCTGTCTGTCTGTCTGTTTGTTTGTCAGTTCATCTGTCTGCTCCATATCTTCCATGTCTATGGATGCATTTTTATCAAACTTGGCACAAATGTAAGCCAACATGAGACGATGTGTCGCATACCAAATTTATTTGCATAGGTCAAAGGTCAAGGTCAGGAGGTCAAATCTTGGCCTTTATCTGGCAAAACCTATGGTGGGGGGGTATAAGTCAGCTTCACTGACAATTCTAGTTTTAATTACATTCACAACATGTATACATCAGGTAATTATAAAAGTATAAATACATGGATTTATGATGATAATAAGTACTTTAGGGTATGATCCATCTGACTCCTTCATTTTATGTAATTATATGAGATATGGAATATTTATGGGACATTTTTTTATTTAAATGACTTCAATATTAGTGGAATATTGTATAACATTGCAATCTAGAATTCGTGATGTTATAACAATTTTGTGTAAAAGATGTTAAATTTGTTTAGATATAACTCACAAAGAGAATTGCTGGAGACAAATTTACTTTTAATATGTCTATTAGGATGGTGATGATGCAGAACAGTTCCAAGTGTTGATGATGATCTCTAATAGCTGTTCAGTGTTTAAGCTCACCTGAACACTTTGTGCTCAAATAGGCTATTGGGATCAGTCTTTTTATTTATTTATTTATTTTTTTTTTTTTTTTTTTTTTTTTTTTTTTTTTTTGTCGTGCAGTGATCAATGTTTGCTCATTAACACTCCAGAGGCCACAACTTTTATCCAATCTACATCAAAGCTGCTCAGGATGATACTCTTGACAAAACTAAGGTCAAGTTGGTATATGGGTCATGTGGGGTCAATAATTAGGTAACTAAGTCAAATAGTAAAACCTCATGAACACTCTTGAGGTCACATTTTTAGTCCAAATTTCATCAAACTTGATCAGGGTGATCCTCTTGACAAAAACTAGGTAAAGATAGTGTTTCAGTTGTGTTGGGTAAATATATAGGTCACTGGGTCAAACCATTGAAATACCTTCTTGGCATTATAAAAGTCAATTTTAGTTCAATCTTCTAAATTCCTCAAAATGAACCTCTTGACAAAAGCAAGATCAAGTACCTTTATGGGTTATATTGGGCCAATATTTGAGTCATAAGCTTAATGTCAAATCATAGAAAAACATTGCTAAATACAGAATTTATATATTGGTCATGTTCTGTCAGTATATAGATCACTAGCTTAAATCATGGAAAACCCTTAATCACACCATGGAGGTCATTTATCTAACCCAATCTTCTTCAAACTTGCCTAGAATGATCTTCTTGACAAAACCTAGATCATGTTCTTAAATAGATCACATTTGGTTAAAAAATAGGTCATAAGGACAAATGATACAAACAATTTGTAAACATTCTATAAGTGAAATGTAATGGGTAAAATTTTATCAAACTTGCACAAAATTATCTTGTTTGTATAAGCTATGCCATTAGTAAAACTATGGAAGACCATCTATTGATTTCATTATTTCAAAATTGAGCTAAAATTATTCATTTTAGAGGCCAAGGCCACATGGTCTTCCTGTTCTAGTTTTTATTTTTACAACAATTTAATATACTATGCATGCACTTTTGGTTTGATTTTTTAAACACAAAATTTATAATATATGAATTTATTTTTGTACTTAACAGTACATTGCCCAGTTTATCATTTATTATTAGCTCACCTAAGCCAAAGGCCCAGATTGGCTATTGCGATCACTCGCTGTCGGTCTTCTGTCATGCGTAAACTTTACATTTAAATCTTGTACTCCAAAACTTCTTAGTCTTCAAATCCAGGGTCTCTCACCGCTGTGAGTTCGAGTCCCGCTCGGGCCACATGTGGGAAAGTGAATTTTCCTTGCCATTGGCCTTTACTGGTTCACCTGGTATCAGTATAATGTTACTGGGGGAGTGGTACGCTTGTCTGCGGCGTACTGACTCTGTGAGCTAGCATGTTAAAGTCGCCCTGAGTGCGCTCTAGTACAAAGCAGACCAAACTACACACACTCGCACTTCACATGCATACACAAAATTGTTCAAAGATTAATCCTTAGAGATTAATAAAATTGTTCTTGTCGCGAATAGCTGAAAAATTTCTGATGCGACGTTAAGCACCATTCAACTTGGTTGTATAAAGTTAACTAATTCTTTATTTTATAGATATATAAAAAAAGTGAAAAAAATCCGATTGATCGGATTTTCAACCGGCGATTTCAATTGCCAATCGGCGTTTTTTAGCTGATTTTGGTGATTTGTTAGTCCCTGTTCAACCAACCAACCAACCAAAACTTCTGGACCAAATTTGATGATATTGTGCAGTAGTGATGTCTAGGTGTAGGGCCTTCAGATTTTGATGGAACATATTATGTTATGGCGCTGTCTGTCTGGGCAGGCAGGACTCTGGGAAGCTGTCTGTTAACAATTTGGTTCCTGTGCATTTGTGCGATCGATCTCAAACTTGGTCAACTTATTCCTTGTGACAAGACAATACATGGGATTGCAAATCAGATCACTAGGTCAAAGGTCAAGGTCAAAGTTACTGTAGATAGAAATTCAGTTTTTGTGCATTTAAAGACACACTTTTTGTCTGATTGATCTCAAACTTCTGCTACTTATTCCTTGTGATAAGACAACACATGGGATTACAAGTTCGTGTTGAAGTCAAAAGTCCATATGCGAAGCCAGGCGAGAGATAATTCCGCAAAATCTGTGTTTGAAACTTAGCAGATATATGACTTGTCCTTGGAGGATTTCCTTACTTATACTTCTTGCTCACATTATAGATAGTGTTGGTTGTATATTGCCCCGCTTGGTGGTACTCCTGCTACAAATGAAGTTTGGTCTTGCAAAGGGGAAATGGCGAAAATCTTTTAACATTTTGTTGTTAAAAAGTGTAAGTTCTAGGACTTAGATATACTATTTCTAGCATCCTTATGGCATGTAGTTTTTGATACACTTATCTTGACTGTGGGACCCCAAATGGATAAACTGTAGTGAATTATTTAAAAATCCAATTAATGTACAATTACCGGTATAAGCTAGACATTAGGTATTTTAGTTGTAGCATCCTTAAGACAACTTATACAAATGTAGATTGTAGGGCCCAAAATGAGGAAATTGTAGAGGAGACCTATAAATTAATGAGAAAGAGAAAAACCTTTTTTGTTTGTATTGAAACTTGACAAGGATGATCCTTGGCCAAAACCATTATTAATATGCAAAATTAGTTGGCCTTGACCTACACTCAAGGACACAATGACCTTAAATAGTATAACTCAACATCTTTTTATGAACCAATAGGCCTAGAGGTTTGAAACTTCATATATACCATCAGGAAATTAAGCTGTACAAACTGTTTGACTTTTACCTACATTCAAGGTCACATTAATAAAATCTGAAACATTCTTAATCATGAGGTACACTACTGAATGTTCTCGGGTGACTGTTTAGGCCCATTTTGGCCTCTTGTTTGGATATTTGGTGTTTTGTGATATTGTGATGATTCAAACTTCATTTTAAAATCCAAAGTAGTAATAAACCTTTCTTGCTATCTCACATTGAGAACAGATGAGATACAAAAATGTACTATATTTGATTTCTATTTTTAGGTGGACGCAGAGATAATCTTACACTTGAGAAGATTTTGTATTTTGTAACTGGTACAGATGAGGAACCTATACTTGGATTCAAACTTCATCCTGCAATCAGTTTCCATGAAGTAGACTCTTCATTCTTACCAACTGCTAATACCTGCATTAATTGTTTAAGATTACCTCGTCCTACTAATCTTGTCAACCTTCCACAGGATTCTGTTCTTTTCAATGTTTATGACTATGCATTTTGTAACACTTACTATGGTTTACAATGAGTGTTTTCAAATATAAACAGCTTGATGTTTGGAAAACATAAGTATTGTTTGATACGTTTACAATATTTTTAGCTCACCTGAGCCAAAGGCTCAGATGAGCTATTGCAATCTATCTTCGTTGTGCATCGTCCGTCATGTGTAAACTTTTCATATTTTAATCAACTCCTCTAAAACTACTGGTCCAAATTTCATGAAACTTGGTAAGAAGCATGTATGGGCTGGTGCAATTCAGAATTGTTCATTGCATTACCATGACTACCAAAACTAGGTCACAATGATCTTAAGGTACCAAAACCTTAAAAAATCTTCTCAGAAACCAATGATTGGAGAAAAAATCTGATGTGATATTTGGCTTCTCTGGAGTCTAAAGTCTATAAATTGTTCATTTCATGAAATTCAGACGAATAATTGGTTACACGTTTTTGCGTTCAATATCGAAAATTTTGTAAAATAGCTTCAAAAAGGTATAATTTAACTACTTGAACAGATAATGATATGGGGTTTCTCTTTTTGACATTTTCTTGAATTGACCTACAAAATGGGGTCAAGGTCAAAAGTCAATGTCGTGACCTATTGTTTGACCTTTGTGTTTTTACTACTTTTTTTAGCTATTTTTGATCATATTTCAATTCAGATTTTATTTTTATAGGCATGTACATTGAAACATTATAGGTATTCATGCAACACTCATTTTGATATGTAGCTGAAGGTCATGGGTTCAGAGGTCAAGGTCACAGATGCAAAAGAATGCCTAAATGGTTAATTATCTGGAAAACTATAAATGTTTTTATAGGAATGTATATTGGAATATTATAGGTATTGATATAATGGTCATTTTCAGATATAGATGGAGGTCATAGATTTAAAGGTCGAGGTCATAGATGCAAAAGAATGCCTAAATGGTTAATTGTCCAGAATATTACCATTGTACTTTGGTACTAATTTACCTATTTATAGATATACTGTTGTTACACCTTAAGTATTTCAGATAGAGCATTCGTAGGATAAGTAATATTTAATTTGCAACTGTCTTGGCAGCGGGGCACAAATTGGGGAAAATGTGACACAATTTATTTTGATTTTAATTGAACTTCCACAACAAATATGGGACATACTCTTAGGTGAGTGTTAACACCCATTGGCCTCTTGTTTTTTTGTCAAATTATCAAGAAATGATTTTAATTTTAAGAAGTAAATTCTACTCACAAATAGTTTTTGTGGTGTTGTGTATCTGGTTATAAGGTTGATGTACAATCATTAGAAATTGTCTTTGTTCGATTATCTTGATCTTTTTTTTTTTTAAAGCTTAAAATTAAGTGAATTTCATGACCATTTTTAAATATCATCTTATGATGAAACTGCACACACATGTATATATAGCTCTGTCTGCCTGTGTACATGTCTTGAAAACATGAAACTTACCCAAGAAGCATTATCAGAACATTAGAATTTCCTCTTGTAAAAAAGAAGTGAAGTTAATTGAAGACTTTTTTTTCTTTCTTTAAAATGTTGCACATTTGCTAGTTGAGCAGTTTCAATTGAATGAAATACATTATCACCTCTGGCAATCATTGATTGAAGTCAAGTAAAACAAAAGTGTTTTAAACTAACTACAAGGAATAATTGTTAGAACTACAGGATTGGCAATTGGGATATCATATTCAAACAGTTTTAGTTGGTATAAAGTCAAGTTAATTTTAATCTGTCGGGCTATTTGAAATGCATGTGCAATTGGTGTAAATCATTTTCTGTTGATTTAACTTGAACTGGCTTCAAAAACTAATCATCAAAGTTCATGTGAATAAAAATTACCTGAAATTCACTTGATGAAGTATTGACCTAAAATTCATTATGTTTTATGTAGATTTTAAACTGAAATCCCCCCCCCCCCCCCAAAATAAAATTCAGCTGCATATATCAATATATGTAATTGTCATCAATTTTTGTACTCTTCACTTAATTAAGTCTGCAGTAATTCATTTTTGCTATTTTTGCTTTGTATTGAATAAGTTTTGAATCGAATTGCTCTACAGTTAGTATTGCAGTTTAATTTTTTTATGTCATTAATTTATGAATTTGTTGTTGATAAAATAAAAAAATTACTGTCGTTTTGAAAAACATGGTTGATGTTTTCATATTAAAAGATTTAAACAACGAAAAGCTTGCATACTATTGTATTGATCTTATTTGATTTTCATTGGTAAAAGAAATTGAAGAAATGACAACTAAAACTGGCAGACTTTGATACAACTAGATGACAGAATTTAGCAAAAACAATTCAAAATATACACTAAAGGTAAAATGTAAAATCATCACTATATAGCACATTGATAGGACAAACAAGTCACCAGGTCTTGTAATCTGCTTTAATTTAATTAATCTTGAATACAGAGTTAATATTGCTTTTACCAGTTTCTTGTAAGTACACTTGCACAAAGGCATGTGAGCTAGGTCTTGTGTTAGGTGTGTCTATGCTGCAGTTGTATTATACATTGATTGTAACAATGTTTATACTTCGGACAGTATCAAAGCTTGCTAATTATAAGATTTTTTGTGTAAAAAAAATGAATAGAATAAGACCATCTGTATCAAGGAAGTGATACAGGTGCCACTTATGCAGTATTGGAGTAGCACTGTTTAGTTGCTCTTTTTCAACTGTTTCAAATAAAAGAATGTTTGAAGCTATGAAATAGTGCAAGGTGTGTGTATATCTGATAGATTCAGAGAAACTTCACAGAGAATCAACATTAGGAAACAGCAGTTGAAGAGACTAATCAGTCCTCAAAAAGTAGATAATTGTGACCTGCAGGGATCAAAATAAAAATAAATCATCCATTGTATGACAATCCCTTCGTTATTCAGGATGTGTTGTAACATGAGTGGAAGGAGTTTTTTTTTGTCAGTACACTTAACAAGCTTATCATTTTTCTAGACCTAGTTACAATGACATTTTTTTTATTTATTTGATGCTGAATGTTATTAAGAGACTTTGACTCATAGTTGTGTTGAACAAAACTGGAAAATTGCTTAAAAATCCTATAAATTGTTAGGCCAATGGAGATAAAAACTGCATATAGAAGCGATGGTACTAAGTTACTAGTATATAAAGTTTATACTTGACATAGCTTTCCTTTACTTAATAGTCTTTGCTTTTATAACAGCTTTGTCACAAGTTTAGAACGGTTTTCAATATAAACTATCTTTATTTAGAACAAACTTCAATAAGAATATATACAGGCGATATTCAAGACTAGTGTAACTGGGATCATTAACGGCTATGTTTATAGATAAAACCTGGCTTCAGGACATACTGGAAAGCTTTTAGTGCACACTGGCTTTCCAAGGACAGATTCTAGTATAATCTAGGATCCAGTTTCATAAAGTCTAATTGACAGTAATTAATAATTATAATTAATCGCTTTATAACGCAGTTCACTATAAATAAACCTTAATTGATCTTTATAAATCTTTGTTCTTGTTTACTAAGTCTTTGTGCTGGCGTAACTTAGTCATGTCTAAAATGCGATGCATCATAAGCAGCATACGAAGGATGAACATGGAAATAACATAATCTTATTGGAGACTTTAAGTAAAAGCTAAAGTTACATAGAAACACCTCGGTAAATAACCTTGGTTTAGGTATATGACAGGTATTTGTAAACAGATTAAGTTACGACAAGCTTCAATAAAAGGCAGGTTTGCAATATGAGCTTTACTTTTTAGAGGCTTCAGCATAAACCTGACATAGGAGTGTAAACAGATTTGTGATTAGATATAAGGATGCTTTCTTTTCAGTACTATTGACATGCTTACCCTCTAAAACAATGCTTTACATCGTTCAGACTAACAACTAGATCAAACTATCTTGAAATATAAATTTACTTCTTCATACTGATGGCGATGGTAACATACCATCGTCAAAGTAGATAAGTTGGCCTATCTCACAAATTGAAATTGTTTAACCCGGATTGCAACTCTTTCTTGTATAGTTGTAATTTTTTTTAAAATACCCAAGAAATTTGAGACAATTAGGATCTGATAATTTTTACATTAACAATAAAATAGTTCTAAAACATATTTAGTGGTGAATTTTAGATTTGCACTCTTACTGCATTATGTGTCAGCAGCTGTATCAGCAGCTTGGTGTCGCTGAATGATATCAAGGGCTTTAGAATAAATATCTATTCCAAAACTCGATGAGATCATTGATGATATTTCGCTATCAAGGTTCTGCTTACACGCTTCACTAACAACATTGGCTATGTCAAAGTTAATAATGGGTCTTGGATTTTCCTCACCAGTTTCTGTATAATCTACAATACCCTCTGTGCCATACCACTGGGTATCTACTATGTCATCAATTCCTATTGGGTTTTGAAACTGTCCAGATATCCAGAGTGAACGAGGGGACGTTCTAACTGTTCTTATCCTGTGACCAGCCCATGCCTCTTGCCATATTTTCAGCTTCTGGTTTATTCTTGGAATAAATGTATAATGAAGCGCTGCAATATGAAAATCGTTTAAGGGATCAAGTATGCTCTCCTCTTCCATGTGATAAAATAAATTATAGTAAAAACACAACACGCCTGTATAAACATCTTTCCATAACCGTTCAATCCTTTGGTTATGTACACTTCTTCCAGTTATCATACTCCCCCTACCTGTACCTCTTTGTTGTATCATATGATCTGCAATTGCTGTATTTTCTAATCCTTTATCCGACCTCACTCGTCGCGGAAGACCAAACTTTCTTACGCCATCGAGAAAGCATCGGAGGCAATGTTTCAGCTTTATTATTTTCAAGGCACTCGAGGAATGTAACCATGCGACTGAAACCATCAATACCACCAGCAATAATTATATGCCACCGTATCAATTTATGATTGGTGTCTATATGCCATAGATGGTTAGGTCCTTTGACATCGTAAACTCTTCGTTTCAGACAGCCTCGTTTCCTTTCTTCGATACCCTTTTCATCCAGACGATGCATGCTTTCTCTAAGCCTACATCTTTGTACACTAATCCCTTTTTGTTTGAGCATTTGTCCCAACAGATTTTCTCCACAAAATGGAAAGTTTTTTATTATTTCTGCAACATTAAGGTCTAGTTCGTGGTCATTTATTGCATTAAAATCGATTTTGGATAGAGCAAATTTTTGCATTCTTCTATAAACTGTTTTCTCTGAAACAGACAGGAGATTTGATATATCCCTAACTGTGAAACCGTCTTCAATAAGATGTTTCAAATACTTGAAGGTATTAGGAATTCTGCGGGGCCACATCCATTATGAACCTTTTGAGGTTTTCTGGGCCATATTTTACACATTCATTTCTAAGTTTCACCATACTTGCTCTATTTGTTATTCCAATTTGTCGCATTTCCTGAGCTGACAAAAGACATACTATATCTGGAGTTATATTTTCTTTTATGAAACTTTCTGTAAAGTGTTCCATATTGAGGTTCTTTAGAATATTAACCATCATTTTGTTGTTTTCATTTCTGACTCCAGTGCAACTCACGAAAGACAAAAAACGGTCTCTGAACTTGCATACTACGAAATGTCATCACACAAGTTTAAGCGGGAACAAATTAAAATGGCCGTCAAAAACTATTTAATATTTTTGTTATTTGTGATCAAATTATTTCAAGTGAATTTCAACAATATATTGTACTTTTTTAACTTCATATTGATCTCCATCTACGTGTAATAAGTTTTCAACTCTATATAATAAATTTTCACCTACATATTATAAGTTTTCAACTCTATATAATAAATTTTCACCTACATATTATAAGTTTTCAACTCTATATAATAAATTTTCACCTACATATTATAAGTTTTCAACTCTATATAATAAATTTTCACCTATATATTATAACATTTCAACTCAATATAATGAATTTTCACCTATATATAATGACATTTCAACTCTATATAATGAATTTTCGCCTATATATTATAACATTTCAACTACATATAATTAGTTTACAACTACATATGATAACTTTTAAGTACGTATTACTGTTTTCATCTACATGATATTGTTTTTATCTTCAATTTACTAGTCTTGATCTACTTATTACAGTTTCTATCTACATGTTGAAAGGTTTTAACTACACATTATATATTTTTGACAAATTAGTATGGATTTTGAACAATTTGTCATACATTATCAACTAAATATTACACGTACGGACTTACATATTGTTGCTTCCGAACAACATATAATAGCAATTTCTCTACAAACAATGAGTTTTGAACAATGTATCATGGTGAAATCACCACATATTGTATATAACAGACTACACATTACAGTAAATCATCTGTATACCATTTTAATTGGCGGCCTTAAGACAGTCCTGGCGTTCCATAAAATTCTTTGAAAATCTTTGAAACTACAAGGCCAATTGGAGCCTAATTTGGACATTTAACATATATAACAGGTTTTTACAAGACATTTTAGATCGACACATTTTTTTTATAAACTATGCAAAGGAGGTATAATAGTTATAGTCAATTCTTTGAAAATCTCTAAAACCACAAGGCCAATTGGAGCCTAATTTGGTGTTGAAGGTCCCTAGGTGAGGTAGACTAAAGTTTGCACAAGACGACCAAACCCTACATTCAAGATGGCCGCTAAAATGCAAAAGTAGTCATTGTATGTTCAGTTTCAACTGATTTTGATTTTGATCATATACATGTATAGTCCGACTTATCAGCCCACTAAACCCCCATTTTAATTTTTTGACTTTTTGGGGGTTTGTGGTCTGACAGCTTCCATTATTGAATTCTTGAAATTTCTGGCGAAAACGGCAGAAACGAAAACACGCGTCAATAACTTCCAGTATTTCCTTACCTCGAACTTGCTGGCAACACAGAACACTTCCTAAAACATTATTCTACCGATCCATGGTTAACTTTTAATTTAAATCCATCGATATCGGTAGAAATACAAGGTTTTCTGATGTCTCTACAGCTCTCTGTCACTTTCGCATCGTGAAGACATTACTAATCTGCATTGACCAATCAGATCGCGTGTTGCATTTGGACGGTGAAGCTCGCAGTTCTAACTTTAAAAAGCACATGGCAATGTTTATTTACATTGTCAATTCGCGTAAATAATGGCGTTTTCATGCGTGTAACAACTTTTGGTGACTTGCATTAATTTCAAAAGTTAACACTAAAAATGTATACATTCAAAAATATTTTGAGATATAATGGTCAGATTTAGTATATATTTTAAAAAAGAAGCACTAGCTTCTTCTCTGTATATTTTTTTAAATTCTCGATCCCTCTCTCATTCTTTTATGAACTAGTATCTTGACAATAATATTCCATACATTTTGCAAAAGAATTCTTAGCATTTTAGCATCTTCCTGTATATATTTTCATGCAAAATACATTTAGAAGATTTACACCCCATGACAAATTTTACAGCGTGGTCGGGATGAATACAAGAGAATTTTTAATGGCTTCAACGCGGACAGGTACTTTTCTGTTGAACTTCATATATAAGAGTTGGTTTAAATACTTATAATTCTACGATCTACAAAATATGGGGCAAACTTGACAACATTTCCAAGAGAGCATGAAAGTCAAAAATATGATATTAACTAATTTGAGAAAAAAATCAAATTTAAATATAAGAAAGGAAAAAATGGAAAATTTTCACTGCATTGATATAAAGACATATTAATAAAAGTGAAATAGGTACATTAACATGATACACGCATGAAAACACCATTAATAACGCGAATTGGTAACGTAAATAAACATTGCCATGTGTTTTCTAAAGTAAGAAATGCGAGCTTCACCGTCCAAATGCAACACGCGATCTGATTGGTCAATGCAGATTAGTAATGTCTTCACGATGCGAAAGTGACAGAGAGCTGTAGAGACATCAGAAAACCTTGTATTTCTACCGATATCGATGGATTTTAATTAAGGTTAAGCATGGATCGGTAGAATAATGTTTTAGGAAGTGTTCTATGTTACCAGCAAGTTCGAGGTAAGGAAATACTGGAAGTTATTGACGCGTGTTTTCGTTTCTGCCGTTTTCGCCAGAAATTTCAAGAATTCAATAATGGAAGATGTCAGACCACAAACCCCCAAAAAGTCAAAAAATTAAAATGGGGGTTTAGTGGGCTGATTAGTCGGACTAGTAAAATATAGGAAGTGAATAGTAGGCATATGAGAGACATGATGCCATTCCTGATTGCCTGCTGTAAATGAAATTTACTGGCATTTATTGTTAGCCAGGTGAGGATTACATGCCCTATTGAAACTATAGGACGTCAGATATATATACAGGGTATTCTCACACCTGTGACATGGAAATCCCGCGTTTTTTACCCATGTGGGATTTCCTTGTCTCACCCTAGGGTTGAGCCAGGCTACACGCCGAATTTCCCGCGTAGTTATACCTCCTCTGGATTTATCTTTGAAAGGACTTAATAAGCTGAGAAAAGTTCCGAAGTCAACCAATTTCTCAACGTCACAATCACTTACACACGCTTAATTGATGACGTCACAATCATTTTACGCGAGGCCGTCAACAAAAATTGATTACGTCATTTTCAGCAGGCACGGATGTTGACATGAAAACTTTACATTTTATGTAATTTTATGTTTATAATCATGTTTTATGTTGCAAATGTCTTAGAAAAAGAATCCTACACCAGTAACAGGGTAAGACAGAGATATATCAAACTCGTAAAGCTCGTTCTGGACAAGAAAATATTCATCCTCGTTTTAGCGTTCTTTTCCTCCACAACCTATTTGCGCAAGTATATCATGTCCGCCACTAACTTTTTAAAAAACCTTTAGTTCTTTTGCGCCAATATAGTACCCAACTGTCTCGCTGTATACGGGTGTGTCGTGTGCTACTATTGAATTTTTATGAAATAATACATTCAAACGTAGCACATGACAATGTATTATTTCATAAAAATTCAAAAGTAGCACATGAGTCATGACAGGTGCGTTGGAGATATATATTATAATTTTGACCTCCCTTCTCCTTTATCTGGGGTGGGTACAAATGCTTGTGTTCCTGTAAGATTCCAAGTTCCTAATTTCCAGATCCATGCTGTACAATTGATTTAAAAACAAAACGATTTATATTTCATACGAGTCGGTACTTATTTATTTACATGCAGTTCTATCATTTTACTAAACTTGCTTTTTTTCTGTAATATTTATTTTGAACAGAGAACATATCTCCAGATCACTAATAATCATACGTATTTGAAACATCTATTAACATTTATAACTGCAGGTAGACTGGCGCAAAAGACCTCCAGAATATGGCGAAATTTAAACACCAAAAATTTTAAATAAGTGGTGAAAATGATACCTCTAAAATTTGTAATTGGCGCAAAAGGACGCTTCCCGAGACATTAAACGTATCAACAATACTGTGATGACGACCATAAAACTTTTTGAGGGCCCTAGTAAGCATAGGCTTGTAATATCCCTGGATCAACAATTTATTTGTAAGCGGCTTGTTTCGTTGTATAAAGTTCCCGTAGTGGGAACAAGCTCCACCATATATAAATACACAATAAGCAGGAGCAGGCTGAATCAGGTATATTGCTGCATATAAAAGGAAAGTTGACAATAGAAAAACTGAAGTCATCATGTTTGTTATACAATTTTAAATGTAGCCTTTCGTGTGCGTTATAATTGAGGTACAAGTCTAATACGGAGCGAGAACTTGAGGAATCAGTTTTTTTATTTCAAACTCACTAGGGTAGATGACATTATCATTTAGTCTGCAAAGAGGTATGACAGATTTGATTTGATTTTATCTTAAATGAACCGTTTTGGTTTTTTTTAAAAAACAAAAGTCTCATATTCTTGCACTTAAATAAAAGATTAACAGTATTATATGTGTGAATTTTCAGATTTTGGAGCATACAAAGGTCTACTGTATTTTTTCTTAGTATGGCCATCTTTGTGCTCTCATATGCTGATGAAATAAGGTGGTTTTTCGTCTTTGATTAGTATGTTTGCTTTTGATCATTATTTTTTTTTTTTTTTTGGTTCTCCGCAGAAGACCTACTTTTACATTATTGTTTCTGTAAATATTTTCAAATAGCAATCTTTACGAGTTTTCAAAAAAATTAGTCCTCTCAGAAGAAAATGGTCAATTTTTGAAAATTCGGGAAAATAAAAACTGACTACTACACATATATAACTGATATTATATTTTAACACCGCTTACACCTACAGCTACGGTTAGCTCGTAATTAGCTAGAGTTTAAATTTCAGATAAATGGTTTTAAGTGTGAAGCCTACCCGTGGCATCGTTCAAAACACATACAGGGAGGCGGTGTTGTTATATTAATAAAAGAAAATCTTACATCGCGTGTGTCAGTTCATGAAGTTATTCTTGATTCTATCGTCATCATTGTGTATAACCGCTACCGGAAATTGGTACCTGTCGAAACCAAATTGCTACCATTTGAAGCGAGCGGTGTTGTCAGTCAAGGTAAGAAAATCCAATATTGCCAGATTTTGAGGAAGTGTGCCATGACGAACTATTTGCGATTTTATTGCTATGACATAGCACTATACATACACACACAACTTCTTAATTTGTTTGCTTCTAAATACTTGAAAAACGTCTGAAATCAGGACCTGGTACTTCCATTTATTGACGTCTGCCGACTTCAGCATGTGCGTATGTCGCACAGGTCCAATATTTCGCTAATGTTTTGTTGTGAAAAGGACACAAAGTAATAAAATATGCGCCCGAAGTCACCAGTTTCAGTAATTTAGTCTTGATAAGAGAAATATTTGATAAATTCAAAATGCTCCGGTTCACGGCGACTTGTGAGGTAAACAAAATTTGCATCACGGCGTGTTGCTGGAAAAGTTTCCGGCGAATTGGTAATTCTGGTGAAGAATGTTAATTTTTCAGAAGGGTTTATTGGAGTTTTTGAAACACCACAGACAACCAAAAACCACAGAAAGTGAATAAAATTACTGTATTATCAATTAAGATAAGACCCGTTAAATAAAATGGCATTTAAGCCAAGTTAATTATGTTAATTCAGCCTTTCTATTTCCACGTTGCAATTTTCAGCAATTTGTGACGAGACCAAGTTTTAGAATATAAACTTTTTCAAGAGGTAACTGAGTCTTGTGCAAGTGAGTGTATAATCTACTTATACTAGCCTAGCAAAAGTCAGCTTCAGAATGCTAGTTAAATGAAGCATTGTCCCGCAGATATATATATATACAACACCCACTGGAACCATTATCTTGTCTTTAAGCCAACCAGTTTCCCTAATTCTTTAATGCGGAAAGTCAAGCGAAGTACCCATAGTGCACAAAGACAAAACAAACACACTAAATACGTCAAATAATAATATTAATCGGCACAGGATAAAAGACACCATTTTTCGTGACCTAAAGGAAAGGCTCAACACGATAGACGAGATGGCCGCAATCAGATACTTTATAATTGACTGATTGATTGATTGATTGTGATTGACTGATTGTTTGGGGTTTTACGTCCCAGTCAAGTTTATTTCACTCATATCGAGACATCACAAGTTGTAGATGAAGGTACAGAAATTTATACACGTGCATTGCGCTTATGGCATTTGCAGTGAGGATTCTTTGTCATGTCACCCCTACTATGACACGGAGTTTTTTAAGGTCTCATCCGAGAGACCCATGACTTTCACATCTTATGCTGGGCGTTTAGAATAGGAACAGCCAATACCCATTTTAAACCAGACGGACGTACACTATCTCAAGCCCTGCCACTTGCTGTAGATCCGGTTTTATCGAGAACGTAAATTTCTCAATGATTCGCAAGAGGGTTCATTCGAGAATTCAGCATTATCGCGAAAACCTACAGCTCAGGGCCGTAGCAAGCAATTTCAAATTTAGGGGGCCGACCCAAAAGTGGGGGCCAAAGTGTACTTTAGATCAAATTTTCACTGATTTTCTATGTAAAATTTGAAAATTTTCAAAAAAGTGTGTGTGTGTGTGTGGGGGGGGGGGTGGTATCCTACGGGCCTGCTGAGCTTAACGCATTTAAATGATAATATGCCACCAATCGCGAAAATTTCAATTTGCGAAATAACTCTGAACACTGGATTCGCGAAAATAAAGTATCTGGTAAAATAACCGGATCTACAGTAGTTGTGGCGGGGTATCAAAAGTTAGTTCAGCTTTCGCATTGATTGAAGAATAAAAGATCTTGTGTAAGGTGGTAATTTTTCTACATAATTTTATTTGCATTCATTAACATAAAGTAATGTGCTAAGCTATAGTCCAACTTTTGTTTGTTCTACACACCACAACTGAAGTCCAAGTCTTTTATGTGGCAAAATTTTGCTTTCGTCCAGCTTGTGGTATTGTCGAATAGGAGCAACACCTCTAGCAGCCTCATCAGGATTCGCTATTGCTGCCAACTTCCGTCGAGCATTTCTTTTTGACTGGCCTTTTAAATCGAACATATGATCTCTAAAATAGAAGTAGTATGTAGTAAGCTTCATTGCTCTCTAAGACAAAAAGTCATTTGTGATTTCCATTTCTTTTACATAGTGATTTTCTATAATTTGTTGTGTTTCATTTCTGAAAATAACAGAATTAAATAGTTATAAATAAAGTGTCATTTCAATATGAATGATGGTCATATACATATAATATATCTGGTAAGAATCATGGTATAGACCTGTTTACATATATGAATAATATTTTGCATGTAACAAAACGTCATAAAATCCATGCAGAATTATTTTTAACAGAGTTAGGTGCAATTCAAGCGATCTTTGTAAGAGATAATCACCAATACTATCAGACTGAAAACCACAAGTTGCCGTAAAGTAAAAAAATATTATTTGCAATACGCTGTGTACTACACTAATAAGTCGCCGTGAACCGGAGCATTTTGAATTTATCAAATATTTCTCTTACCAAGACTAAATTACTGAAACTGGTGACTTCGGGCGCATATTTTATTACTTTGTGTCCTTTTCACAACAAAACATTAGCGAAATATTGGACCTGTGCGACATACGCACATGCTGAAGTCGGCAGACGTCAATAAATGGAAGTACCAGGTCCTGATTTCAGACGTTTTTCAAGTATTTAGAAGCAAACAAATTAAGAAGTTGTGTGTGTATGTATAGTGCTATGTCATAGCAATAAAATCGCAAATAGTTCGTCATGGCACACTTCCTCAAAATCTAGCAATATTGGATTTTCTTACCTTGACTGACAACACCGCTCGCTTCAAATGGTAGCAATTTGGTTTCGACAGGTACCAATTTCCGGTAGCGGTTATACACAGTGGTCATACTGAAAATTGAAAATTGTTCAGTACATGATGCCGAAGATGTGTTTATAATGTGTTCTTATATACGCCTGAAAAATCTAATTTCTACAAATTATATGACTGTGATCTTATATTCGAATTGGAAAAATCAATCGAGAAATACTCTTCGCTTGGCAAAATATTAATAGCTGGTGATTTAAACTGCAGAACTTCGAACAAAGAAGACTATATTGTCAACGACTCTATCGCCGAAGAACTACAAAACCACGTGCTTTGTTTATTTAGTTATGCAAATGATGTCAATATCCCTACCCGGAAATCTTCTGACTCTATCTCTAACCAATATGGTCATAGATTACTCGATTTATGCAAGTCAACAGGAATGCGAATCCTAAATGGAAGATTGGGATATTTCGGTGAGTTTACTTACAATGGACCTAATGGGTGCATTGTTGTGGACTATTTACTAACGTCTGTGGACATGTTTTCATTTATCAAAACCTTTATAGTGTCTAACTTTAATATTTATTCAGACCACACCCCTTTACACATTTCCTTTAACACCCAATCAAATAACACAGCCGATGGGGACCATGACGACGACCCAGATGTAAATTTCACCCGTTATAAATGGTATGACGAATGTAAACAAATGTGTAGGGAGGTCGTAGCGAACAAAATTAATTATCTGAATTCGCTTATAGATTGTAATGTAACGGCACAAATCGACGTGGACAACTGTATTGAAAAACTCACGGAGGAGCTGCATAACATATTTTCTCCATTCTGTACTCAGCAAAATAAAAATACCAAATCTTCACTCCAATCGACACCAAAACAGGATTTGGATAAACCTTGGTTTACACCACAATGCAAGCACTTATACGGTCAATATTTAAAAGCGCTTAGAGACTTCAATAAAAACAAAACGGGTGAAACGCATACTGAATTACATGAAGCAAAGAATAAATATAAAAAGTTGGAAATAAAACTTAAACGGGAATTTCTACAACACAATGGGGACATGCTTAGTCTTTTAAAACGCACCAACCCTAAAATATTTTATAAAACATTCTCAACATATCAGCGTCAAGATAACAGTGTACCTCCACAACAATTTTTAGAACATTTTAAAAAACTAACTAGCGGTAATGATGACGGCGAACACACGAACCACGATAATATATCGAATGTACAAAAATGTGTATACGACGAACTTGATGCTGAAATACAAACTTCAGAATTAGCAGCAGCAATTTCCAAATTGAAGAGAGACAAAATGCATGGAATTGACGGATTGATGAATATTTTATTGAATATAAAGATATTTTTATACCATTATTAACTAAACTATTTAACAAAATATTCAAGTCTGGCTATTTCCCTACCCAGTGGGCTATTACTTTAATAAAACCTATATATAGGAAAGGTGACCCAACAATACCTAGTAATTATCGTGGCATTAGTTTGTTGAGCCATCTTGGTAAACTTTTTACTTCAGTGTTAAATACTAGATTTTTACTATGGTCTGATAAATACAATGTGATAACTGATGCTCAGTTCGGATTCAGGCCTGGTTTCAGCACAGCTGATGCTATTTTTGCACTACAGTCTGTAATTAGTAAATCATTACATGCTAAACATAAATTATATTGCTGCTTTGTTGATTTCAAGTCAGCATTTGACACTGTACCTAGAACATATTTATGGTCAAAGTTACTAAGACTTGGTGTTAAAGGAAACATGTTCAGTGTTTTAAAGTCTATGTACACAAATGTTAAATCCTGTGTCTTAGTTAATAATCATTGTTCTGATTTTTTCAGTAATTTACACGGTGTGATACAGGGTGAAGTTTTATCGCCCTTCCTATTTTCTCTATACGTGAATGACTTTGAAAACCATTTTATTAATAATATAGAACCCTTTGAGTTACAAAATATTGTTTTATTTTTATTGATGTATGCAGATGATATGGTTATTTTTTCTGAATCTGCAGAAGGGTTACAAAATATGTTAAACTCATTATCAGAATATTCTGAAAAATGGGGTCTTACAGTTAATACTGATAAAACAAAAATTGTTGTTTTCCGTAATGGAGGTAAAATTCATGATACATGGGTATATAATAATGTTTTGTTAGATGTTGTTGATCAGTTTAATTATCTTGGTTTGTTATTGAATTATAATGGTAAATTTATGGTGACACAGAAGAAGCTAGCAGAACAGGGTCGAAAATCATTGTATTTTCTTCGACAAAAAACAAAAAATCTATACTTAAATCATGATACTATGCTGTCTTTGTTTGATACATATGTTTCTAGTGTGTTATGTTATGCTTGTGAAATATGGGGTGGTAACAAAGCAACTGCTATTGAAAAGGTTCAGTTAGATTTTTGTAAACGTCTACTTGGGGTTAAAAATACAACTATGAATAATATTATATATTGTGAATTGGGCAGAGTACCATTGTATCTCACAAGAAAAATCCGCATGTTTAAGTACTGGTTAAAACTTGTTCAAACTAATAATTGTATCTTACAAAATATTCTTATTCATATTTACTACATTTATATACTGTTGCTCCTTCTTTTAAAAACAATTGGGTTCTGTATATAAAAACTGAGCTTTGTAAACTTGGTTTGCATAAAGTCTGGCTGTTACAAACCAGTTTAGACTATAAACATACTTATATTCTAATTAAACAACGTGTACTTGATCAGTTTAAACAAGATATTTTTCACAAATACAGGCGTCAAGCAAATGTTATATTTATAAGTACTTGGTTGACAATTTTTGCATTCAAACATATTTGTGTAAACGTTTTTGTTTTATTTGTTCAAATCACATAGAGGATGAGTTTCATTTTGTTTTACAATGTCCTCTTTATACTTGTTTTAGAGTAAAATACATTAAAGAATATTACTGGAAAAAACCAAGCACATATAAACTAATACAATTACTGAGTGTTCAAAATGTTAAAGAATTATGTAATTTGGGAAAATTTTTGAAAACAGCTCTTTTTATACGCTCTAAATATGTGCAGTAACTTATATATATTACTTGGTTCATTCTCCATTATTATTATTATATTTACTACTTCATCATATTACATGTATTTGTCACTGTCTTATCACCACATACTGTATACATATATGTTATACCAATGAATGTATTTTCAAGGTAATAATAAAGATTAGCTCAGTGCGTAGCGAGGACGTATTATTGTACAAAATGAAAAAATATTAAGGGTGTTAAGGTTTGTTCAATATCCTCTGCATTGCTTTTTATGAAAATGGAGCGCTCGTTTTTCATAGACCTGTTCTAATTATCAAAAGCGAAATCATCAGGTGTTTAAAAATGCATATCTGTAGGATTGGGAAACAATAGTAATAAATAGTCGCCTAGCAAATACCACGGGCTATATGCATATATTTTGTTTTAGTTGTAATTATTTAATACAGATGACATGGTGTGTGTGTGTGTGTGTGTGTGTGTGTGTGTGTGTGTAAATGGTTGAGTATATAATAGCCACATGTGTACAGCATGATGTAATTTGATGAGTGGATATAGACTCGCATTCCTTGACATAAAGCTTTCAATTCTTTTCCTTTTGTGTTCGAGCAGGTGATAACCATACACTTTAGCATTAATGATAATAAATTTTCCTCTTCCATGTTTCAAAGCACTTGAAGGATTCACCTCATCTTTTTTATTTTAGATCAGTGCACACAATATTATATATATATTATATTAGGTTAGTTAATGTGAAAATATCCTCAGTGTATCTACACTCGATGTGATTAGGTTAATTAAGTACTGGGAGAAAACACTTTGTGTATGAACCTGGATCACACCAAATGCAGAAACCTAAGAGATGGGTGGGCGGGTGGGTTTTTCGCAGAACATGTACACTCAAATACCTATAAAATACAAATAGCATTCGCAACAAATGCTGTCAATCTCACACCCTCAGCTACGGGTAGAATGAAATATTGGATTCACATCTCGCGAGATTCACCGAGAATATGAAAATATCCTCAGTGTATCTACACTCGATGTGATTAGGCTAATTAAGTACTGGGAGAAAACACTTTGTGTAACATAATCTCACCAATCCTGCTTAACAAATTATGCGTTTTATAACAAACCCAAAACTTAACCCCCCCCCCCCCAAAAAAAAAAAAAAACTCATAACTTGTTAACAATGAATCATAACAATTTAACAAGTACAGCTACTCATGTTGAACCAGCATATTCAAAATTTGGCAAAAAATACCAACACTGACATTTTCCCAAATTTAAAAGATTCGGGTTCGAATGTTATTTTGCTTATAGGGTAGCGAATATAATCCAGTAGAGTGAAGTAATGGGAGGTTTTCGTCTATACTGAGACGACCATTACAAATATAATGGAGGAAACCAGAGTACCTTGAGAAAAGCCACCGACCTTCGGCAAGCAAACCGACATTTCTTTCTTCACTAGAAACAATTTAGAGTGGAAATTGAATCCGACATTGACTCCTACACCTTCATTACATCAAAAACAATAAAAGAAAACAACAAATTGGTGAACATTTTAATAGAAACTCTCATTCAAGAGTGTTACAAAGTTATTAATAATATAACAAATCATGGCATTTTCCATAGCATTAAAACGCATTACATAAATCTGTACTATTTCCAAACATATTAAATACATCTTTCAAGGTGTTCTGGTTTTCAGGACAGATATTTGCCAAAATGTTACTTACAGACCCATTACTAACCATTTTGGAGTATCGGCTATATCTCTCAAAAGAAGATGATGTTTCCCATCCTATATGGTTCATGATATCATGCTGTTGTACCCCGGAGAGCGCTAAGGTAATCGCACAAGCCCCACGCAACCCATGTGGGGTCTCCCCTTCATCTATATTTAATGTTTTCAAATACAATCTTAATCGGTCACACATAGTACCAGAAGAAACAGGTTGAAAAGTTACCATTGTCTTGCTTTTGTCTAATGTCCTGAATAAAAAACCCGTTTCGAGGTCTATTCCCATAGATTTGGCACCCTCCATGTATTTTTCAATGCCCAAAACTGGACAAATAATCTTATCAGACATTCTTTGCAAAATAAATTCATTTGTTTTCCCGGCCTTTAACGTTTTACCCATAGTATGAACAAACATTAAACCCTCACCTTGACCAATTACCTTAATCTCTTGAGTCAAGCATCTTCCCAAGTCACCAGCCCTGTCTCCCGAGAAAAACTGTACTTTGAAAAATGCTTGATCTCTCAGCATTACATACCTATTGAAAAGAGTCAACTTTTCTTTAACTCAGAATCTATGTGCAAACTTATGGCTCTCAATTTATCCAGAAAAAGAAGTTTTGCTTGTTTTTTACCTACATGCGCTATAGCTGGTTCTAACTGAACTGCCTTAAAGTACTTATAGACCTCTAGGCTACAAGCAGGGTTACCCTGTCCACTATTCCAATATTTACCTCTACCTAGATTCTCAAATACACTTTTAAGCTGTCCAATAATAGACTGAATAGTACCTGAAGCAAGGCGTGAAGGACATGAACAAGACTGTTTTCCCAGCTTACCTAAATACTTGCAAGATGTCATGGAGTTTAGTTTTACCACTATCATCTTTCTTAACCAAAAACTTTTTTATATCTAAAGGGGTTGTATCCAAAAGGCATTTTCCACCACAAGTCGTTTCTAAAAACCTACAAAATTCTAGCTCTAAAGCAGACTTTTTCTTTGAATAGGCTTTAGAGCTTAGCATATTATCCAATAATTTTAACCTCTTTTCAACTATATAGTCATTTGTCTGGGTTACTTTAATAGGTCCTGGCCTTTTAGCACCACAAAACTGACAAAAATTAAACTCAGCATCATTTGCATATCCACATGATCGACACAATTCAGCAGGTCTCCAGATTCTAGGAATACCAGTCTAAATAAAACAAAAAACAAAAATTTAGAACTCAAGTCTAGCCAGAATCAAGCTCCTTTCCAAAGGTTTTTTACTCAAAGGCCACCAAATCGGTCTCGGATATAAATCAGGAACAATAATTGTACAATTTCCGATACACGATTCCTGTAAAAATTTTAACAATGGAAAGATTAAACAAAATGGCGGGAACACATATGCATTTTCCTCACCAGAAACATCTTGGGAAAAAACATTAACGCCAGCTGACAACTTAGAAGGAAATGGAGAGTAAAACTTCAAAGGATTGAAGTTTTTATCCAACATAACATTTGAATCTATTGCCATCAGATCAACTGTATGAGGACCAAACATACACTGCACTATTTCCCATTTCTCAGCAGCCAGTTTGACATCCTGCATCAAAATTCTCCTAGACTCTCTGTCCGCAGGATTGTCTTTTGTTGAAATATAAAACATATGTTGATCAATATTAGACTCTTGAGAAATTACAAAGATTTCTTTCAAAATTTTATTGAGGGCAGGATCCCTAGCACCGTGATTATTTCAGGCACCAACAACAGCCATATTATCACAGTAAATATCTATTCTTCTATCCTTGATTTGGCCCTTTGCCGCACTTAAAGCATTTACAATGGCTTTAGCCTCCTTAACATGAATAGGTGAAAATTCGTCACACCAAAAATCGCCAAATTCTGTATCAGGATTCGAATTTTGTCCCACCATAAACGCGCCCCACTTAAATGATGATGCATCTGTAGCCAAGATTACCTGTCAATGTTTTTCATTTCTCCAGGTAGCAAAACCGCTCCAATTATCCAAAAATCTCCAATAGAGCAATTCTTCCTTCAAATCAGAATACAGAGGTATGGGCTTACTATTTTTAGAAGCCAGACTTATAGCTCTATTGACATCTCTAGAATACAGCTTTGCTGCGGACACAGCTAGCATTAACGAGATACACTTACCTGCAAATCGTTGAAGCGTTTTCAGAGATACTTCCTCACTTTTTAAAATGTTTTCCCGTAATGTGATAAAAGTTTGCTTTTTATCATCTTGGAGAACAAAGCACAACCTCTCTGAATTGCAAATCATACCAAGGAACTTTAAATGCTGTGTTGGTGTAAACAAACACTTAGATAAATTAAAAAAATATCCTATTCTTACTAGAATTTGACAAAGAATATATAAACCTCTATATGCTGCTTGTAATCCATTCTGGTGAGATAAACTTTTATTTTTATATTCACCAATAAGCCGATCATCAATGTAAAGTAAACAAGGTACACCTAAAGCCCGACAGTAGCTAATGGGAACAAGGCCAGTCATGTGATAAATGTAAGCACTGGCTTTGAATCCAAAGGATACTGTATTAAATACCATAAACCAACCCGCAAATTCCAACCCAAAGAATGTCCTAGAGTTTTTATGCAACAGAATGTGATCATATCCAGACTTATCATCTAACGATGACATAAATGCGTTTCTCTCAATCAAACGGGGAACTTCTTTCAATGTATCTAGAGTAAAAGGATAATCCTTAACCCAAAGGTTTAAAAACCTGGCATCATGACACATTCTTGGTTTTGAACTTTCAATTGTAATGGGCATTACCAAATAAGGTCGACTGCACTCGCCTACCCTCCCTATAACTGACATAGAACCATTTTTAATTCTTTCTGTCAATGTGTCAGCAATAAATTGAGTAAACCCTTTACATGAATCAGAATTTGGAAAATGCATGGAGGGCGGCATATCCGAGTCATAAGGACGACCTTTAAAGTTCCCTTTAAAATGTTTAAACATACAAAAACACCAACCCCATCTGTAAGCCATTCTAATACATTTTTGGGTGCTCCATTTTTTTCCCATTCTTTAACATATTTGTTTAAATTACCTGCAAGAAACCTATCAGGATCTCTAAAAATCAAACTGTCAAAATCAAATAAATGTCCAGCTGCCACTTCCTCGGCTGGAGTCACGTGGGTCGAGGACTGACATGTCTCTCTATAACGTGTTACCCAACCCGCAGATCGATCCATTTTTACTAAAGGATCAAATTCCACTTCCAACTCCCACTGTGGGATATTCGGTAAAAAATTTCATTTCTTATCAAATTCAGATGGACCCTGAAAAGGGTAAAATTAGACAACTGTATAAATATAAGATAAGAGACATGCTCAGTCCTCGGCCCACGTGGAAATCCAATAGGGAATCAGTGTCCCCGGGCAAAGGATGAGAATGAAAAATTATTTTTTAACCAATTTTGGACATTCTGACACAAAATGGCCAGTTTCCTGACAGTAAAAACAATTCGAAGTTTTAGGTTTTCTGTATCTACCCGCCCCCCTTAACGCTGACCTACGACCAAAGAACGGACCATGTCTTGGCACCGCTGAATACATCATAGGACCGGGACCAAAATTACCAAAACCCTAATATGGATAAGGGCCATATCCATGCGGTGCATAAAATTGATTAACGTTACCATTAGAGGATTCGGTTGGTTTTTTCTCGGACTCATATTTTTTTTGTTTTGATCATTCTGCAACAACCGAAGCCACCTTCTTATCCTCCGTGCTACCAAACAACTTAAGTACAAGATCACCAAAACCTTCACTATCCTCATATTTTTTACAAATGGCAAACGCTTTTGCATACATAATAGAATCTTTATGATTACTTTTTTGCGAAATTTCTACAAGAGTTTCTATAGCAGCCATCGACACATTAGGAGAAGTTAATTTTTAGCGACTGGCCAAAGATCTTACATTAGAAAGTGCGTCATCCACTTGTAGAGAATCCTTCCTATTTTTTAAAGCTTCAACATCTTCTTTTAACGACTTAATTTGATAAACTGTATCTTCCTCAGCTGATCGCTTCAAGCCGGCAATACCATTTTCTAAAACATAAACATAAACAAAATGTAAAAATCAGTAATGCATTTACAAATAACTTTCATCATAACTTATTTAATAAAATCAATCTAATTATAGCGTTTCATCCTATAATTATCATCAATCAGATATTCATTAATATTACAAATAAACACTAATATTGATCATTAATACTAATATTTCCCATTTATTCTAATTACTTTATAAAATGGTTCAAAGTACTTGAGACGGAAGAACTACCAGCAGAATTACTACCCGACGCCGATCTAGATGCTGGATGAGGATCCACCAAATTTTGTCCCTTTGGAGCCCCTACAGTATTAGCGTGACCAATTGCATAATGTAATAATAGCCTCATGTTTTCCAGTGTCTCATCCTTTCCTGCTAAAACCAAAATATTCCTCACACTCTCCCCGGTTAGTTTTTCGAATTCCGCTGTAAGCTCTTGGATGGAATATGCCTCCAGGGGATGTTCTTTCTTAAGCCTATTAAACTCGCCAACATCACTATCTGCTCGTAGTGCCAACATAACAGGTATGATATTTTTACCCACTAAAGTGTGTTTGTTCTTCAGGATTTGCGACATCGCACTACTAAAACAGAAACAAACCGTACATAAGTATTACAAATCTGTATATTCAAGATTACAAACATATTAACTACTGTAATCTGCAACATTCAAAACTTCTCTCAATCCATGTGTCAACACTTATCAAAACAATTATCAAAACTCACCCGTGCATGACTTAATCCGACTTTACTTCAAACTCATTCAGTCATAACATGTAAACAAATCCCATAACTTATACTTTTTGTCTCTCTCTCTCTCTTTTCATTTTTTTAATGTTTAACCAAATTCTCCGTCAACCACCAGTGCTATAATATAAATTCATTCCAATTGAAACTTTTCCTGTGAGCTACGACAACCCCTTGTCGAAATTCAACATACAACTTTCTCGTCGGCCTCCTCCATAACAAATCAAATACCAGATAATAATAAACTTTCTAACTGGTTTTTCACAAATTACCCTGTCAGCCTTTGGCAATAAAACACACCCCCCAACAAAACTTTTTTTTTAAAACTGATATTATATATTAATACCCCGTCAGCCTCCGACAAGATAAGTTGTCCCGACAACAATAAATTCATACCAAGCCATGTAAAATAATTATGTCCATATGACTTTGTAAAAATACCTTGTCTGCCTCCGACAAGACAAACACGTGTTTATCGGCCTCCAACAATCACAAATTAAAACCCCCTTTTAATTGATATTATATATTAATATCCCGTCAGCCTCCGACAAGATAAGTTGTCCCCGACAACAATAAATTCATACCAAGCCATGAAAAATAATTATGTCCATATGACTTTGCAAAAATACCTTGTCGGCCTCCGACAAGATAAACACGTGTTTATCGGCCTCCAACAAACACAAATTAAAACCTTTTTTTTTTTAAATTTTGTCGAACCTCCGACAAATATGTTGTCCCCGACAACAAAATATATTTCGGCACCAACCGAATAAAAATTAAAATAAACTTACGTCCAATACGTGGAATCCAGGGGCGGTAAAAAGCATGCAGCTCGAACCTCAGCTACGGGTAGAATGAAATATTGGATTCACATCTCGCGAGATTCACCGAGAATATGTTAAAGTCCACAAAGCACTATCTACCTGTCATATTATATATACGCCCTAAAACGATGGATACATCAAGGGCACAACTAGTTATGGATAATGTTAAAGGATGGAATTATTGTGATGTTTGTGAAAGTACAATTAATCCAAACTGGAAATGTATTGTATGTGATGATGTACTGTGTGAAAACTGTAAAGTAAACCATACAACAGCAAGAAAAACAAACACACACAAAATTATATCTTATCAAGACCACAACAAGGAAGTTTATTCGTCGTCAAATTTATACTGTAAAATACACCAAGAAAACAGAATTATATTGTGTTGTCAAGAATGTGATATACCCGTGTGCGATGATTGTTTAAATACGCATCCCTCACACAAATTCGTCAAAATTAAAGACTATGCACGAGAAAAACGTGAAGCGTTAGTTACAGAGGCGAGGTCAAAGGTCAAATCAGTAGAACAAAGTCATTTTGCAAAATGTATGGATTACTTAACAAAACTTGAGGAAAAAGCAGACGATGATGCATTGCAGAATTCAGAAAGTTGTGACAAACTGATAGATACTTGTATATCTACTTTGAAAGATGTTGCAAATTCTCTGAAGTCTGAAATAAAAACCGGACAAGAAAGAGCACATGATGTGATACAAACACGGAGAAAAATTGTAACCGACCAAATGAAGTTATTAAAGACTGATTTGACAACGTATGAGAGGAAACTGAGTGAAAGTGACCATTACTTAGTACAACACGCCAATGAAAACAAAACCAAAATGAAAGTTGCAATTCCAACAGCATTTGAAACCAGAACCCAGAATATAGACGTAAGTCAGGAAAACATTGATGTGAAAATAATGGATTACTTTCTCCAGAAATGCAATCAATTGAGTTGGTGCGTATAACTACATGTATTACCAACTATCATGTTTATGTTGGTTCTTTAATTAATTTTAAATATTCGTCCACAGGAAAATCGGAATTTAAGGTGGCCAAAAATAGGAAAAATATATATATGTCAACTTATAAGTTTTTTCTGTTTCAGATACTAAACGTTTGGAATTTCAGATTAAAGATCTTAACAACTACAGCCCGGAGCAAACGTTATTCTTCCTTTAAAAAAAATCAAAAAAAAAAAAAACAAAAAAAAAAATCACTATGTTTGGTCGGTATCTTGAGCAAAGGTTAGGCCAACCCCGATATGACCAAAAGTAATGACAAATAGCATCGTTATCAAAATATAACTATTTAATGAATCACATATATCACAGCCTAATTGACAAGTAGTTACATTGACATTGCCTTTAGCTTTTATAATATGCCTGAATTCTATTTGGCATACTGTAAATCGATCCCTTAACATAGACTTTGAGAATATTGCATCACAATTGAATAATTATTTCGTACATTTCCTGCTTCATCCCTTTTGTTTTTTATTTTTATATACATAAATTCTCTACCGGATTCAGGTTGGGGCTATTGATTGGCCAAGGTAACACTGTTATTCATTGTTGCTGAAGAAAGTTTTGTGTGGTCTTGGTTCAAATTATTGCTGAAAGACAACTTTTCTTTGGAACAATACAATCACCAACCAGTTACTTATTATTTCTATTTGATACTTGGCACTGTCCATTGCCCTTTCAACTAGTTTAGAAAGATCTACACCTAACTACCAGGGTTCTTTACGGTATGCACAACCCCAAGACATAACAATGTCCACACAAAACTTTCTTCAGCAGCAAGGAATAACGTTGTAAGGTTTGCCAACCAACAGTCCCGACCTAAATCCAATCAAAAACGTTTGGAGTTATAAAAATTAAAACAATAGATTCTTTGCCAACGCAGAAGCAGAAGATGTACGCAGTACTTATTCAATTGTGGTACAAAATTCCCAAAAACTATGTTTAGGGGTCGATCCATATCATACCAAACAGAATTCAGTCATTTATAAAAGCTAACAGCAATGTAACTAAGAACTAAATGTCAATTTGGCTGCGATATAAGTGATGGAACAACTAGTTATATTTTGATAACGATGCTAATTGTCATTAATTTTGCTCATGTAAGGGTCGAATTAACCTTAAGTTTTGCTCCGAGGCTGTATTCAGGATATCGACCAAACATAGTAAAATGATTTTTAAAAACGGGAATATACATATTTCAACAAAAAAGCCTGAGGTCCTGGTCTTGCTGTTGGTCGCCTTGGGTGATACATATTTTCAAAAAATAAATAGATAAAAATAGATAAATACGTATTTTCCAAAATATATTCAAAGGACCAAAATACATTTCAACAAATTTAGATAGAGAAATACTTTTCATTGGGTAGTATACTCTCTTTATGGGGGGGGGATTTTCCAGATTTTAACTAGCATCATTATTATTTAGATATAATTAAAAGATGTATTTTTCTGAAAATACAAAATTATTGCCTACTGAGTTGATAACATCCTGGGGAATTACGCCGCTGTTTCGAGATGCAATTTCTCATCAGTAGTGCTTGTATAACAATTGTAAAACAGTATGCTTCAATGTTTATATCGATATTGTCGACAACGGACATAAAATGTGGATTCAACGAGGGGCAGTATTTAAAAATATCAGATCAATTACTAGTACCCTTTTATTATACATCATTATGATGAAATGAATTTTGCTAAACATGTTACATGGTTCAGTATAATTTATAATAGTTCTTAGAATTATTCTGGCGATGGTTACATGAAGCAGATAAATAAACAATACACAATAACTTATTTTGAGTTACAACTTGCACGTAATTTATAAGTAAAATTATGGTACTCCGCTGCCTGACTGCTAATAGTAATAACACCGTCATACCCAACTCTATGCCGCATTGTCTATCGTTCAAAAGCGGGCCTGTATATTTTATAAACATAGTTTTTATCTAACATTAGACTAGTTTTTCTGTCTGAATTGGCGAAATACAAGTTTTATCGAACACGCATGATACAGAATCTTTTATCTTACACTAAATAAGTATTTCTATTGAATATTACATTTTCAGATTCCGTATCGGGGTGTCACTGTCTGATATTTTTCCGTATCAGGCATACAAAGTCGCGTGCCTTTGTTCGCGGACTACTTCAGATTCGTAGTAATGACGTCATCAGATTGGAATGTAACGTAAACAAAGACCAGGGGTTTCCCCTAGATTAGAACTGTCGTGTCAAGACAAATGAATACAGTCACAAACTACGACTAATCGTAAAAATGTCTATCTTTATCCGAAAATAAAGCGGTAAAATGTAATTTCCGGCAATGACGGTAAGTTGATTTGCATCGGCAGTACATAACATATTCAATGCTCTTCAATGACGATTCATCTGTCAAAGTAAATACCCAGTCAATTCATACGGTGAATTTAAACTACACAAAGAACTTAAACACTGTCATAATCATACGTATTAGGGTTAGTCATTAATAACAAATAATCGTCATTTTCATTTTCCAAAGATTCCATTGTCTGAAATCTTGTTGATCACACGTCCAATGAACTGGCGTCCGTCAACCATGACCCGTGATTTATACTGTGACGTTACACACCCAAGATATCCATCCGAAATAAGTACGTACTATGTTTAACTTTATTTAATAAAATTACTAGTTTTTTTTGTACAGCGTGAACAAAGTGAACGCGTACATTGCGATCACTTTCTTCCAAGATATCGAGCTTCTTTGCTATGAAATTATAAGATATGAGTACACCTGGAAATAGTGCGCCTGGTAAATGAGCGTGAAAGAAGTATATCTGTTTTATCATGAGATATGTATTCTGAGACGGGTAATGCATTTGGTTACATATGCACAATTGGAATAAATTTTCGGAATACATTTCGGAATCTAGTAAAATATTGCGACGGGATGCATCTAATAATTTCTGCAATTTGGCGAACTGATCTCATGTTTACAATAAAAAGTAGTTCGAGAAGTTTGCGTCCTACGATGTAAAATCATAACTTTTTAAGAAATGAACAGCAACGGCAGGTTGTTTAATTAATTCTTCGTGAAATCTACGGAAATTTAAATTTATTTTGAAGGTTATGATAACGTATTTTGATGTTGAGGCAATTGTGTCATATTTTAAAATGTTTATCGATTAGATTTTACTTTCGTGAAAGGGAGATAATTCGTACAGTGTTGTGAGCAAATTTTAAGTACAGTCGTTTTACCAGTTCCGAACAGGGTTTCATATAAGCGCTGCTGCAGACGTCATCCACAAGCAGAGGAAATAAAATTTATGTGGTGTAATTATACAAATGTTTACTGATTCCAAAATATCGACACCTGTCCTCAAAAACACGTGGTAGTATGTTTTCTTGAAAAAAGCATTTCCGTGATCACGATTTGTTTACGTCGTTAAACTAGGTCACCAACAATCAGTCGTACATTTAGGAAGCGGTTGAAGAAACACATTCAAGTAGAAGCAAATTGAAAAAGTTATTTTGCGATTCCTTTAATTAAACGGGATTGAAATTTTAGATTATTCGGTAGTAAAAATTCGGAACTGGTAAAACAACTAAATGATCCAGTTATGCATACAAGCGCTAGAATGTACCCCTCATAGCGACGGTAGGATCTGCAAAACTCTACTTTCTCTCTATCCGAAATGACAAAACGATCGGGTATAACTTTTTTTAAATTTTAATTACCGCCGGATTGTCTTTTTCATATATTTATGAAATTAATTTTTTCTACCATTTAATTCAGCAATACATGGTTTGGTACATAAAAATTTGTTTCTTTTTTCCAAAAAAAAAAAAAAAAAAAACCATCCGTCGGACTATGCATAGATCGACCCCCCCCCCCGAATTTTCGGTTATATTCTGTCTTGCCACAACACAATTTTCCCAACTACGCTGTACAACAGCACGACAGTGCTATGTTTTGCTAAATTTGACAAAATTGTAAGATAAAATATCATTTATATCTTATGTATGTCCGGAATTTGTATCAGAGTCGCGTCTTGTCCCCATAACACATCACGACTCGCCGCACAGCGGCTCGTCGTGATATCGTCATGGGAACAAGACTCGACTCTGATACAAATCCCGCACATACATAAGATATAAATCACCACACTGTGGTGATACAACATTGGCACGTGCACGTGCATTTTCTCATTATGACTTCATTTGGGAATCTGTAAATAATGACGCCATTACTACAGAACATAGTTCCGTGTTTTTCTGTGGTAAAATATAATTTTTTCACATAAACTGTTGGTTTTTATTAGTTTGAATAACCTAGTTGGAAATGTTAGATAAAAATATCATATACACAGTGCGTATGTACAACCTTTTGTATCAGGTCTCGTCCTTTTTAGTAGCCGTATCACTACTCGTCGCGCAAGAGCGACTCGTAGTGATACGCCTACTAAAAAAAGGACGAGACCTGATACAGAGGGTTGTACATACACACTGTGTATATAATATGTATTTATCACCAAGGTCATGTGAGCTTATGGCATAGCGCCGCGTGTGTATGTGTGTGCGTCGTTAACACCTATTTTCGACTTCTCTGAAACTACTGAACAGATTTCAATGAAACTTGGTCAGGAGTATATATGAGCTGGTGCAATTCATATTCATGTTGCCATGGCTACAATAACTAGGTCAAGGTGACCTAGGGGTGCAGAAATCTTAAAAAATCTTCTTCTCTGAAACCGATGATTGGAGAAAAAACCTAATGTGATATTTGGCTTCTCTAGGGTCTTAAGCCTATCGTTTTTTCATTTTGTGAAATTCGGATAAAGAATAGGTTACGCGTTTTTACGTTTAATTTTTAAAAAATCGTAAAATGGCTTCAAATTAAATTGTTATAACTTGACTATTTGACCAGATAATGACATGGGGTTTTCAGTTTTGGCATATTCTTGTAATTACCTTTAAAAACGAGTCAAGGTCAATTGTGAAGTTCATGACCTTATTTTTTTACTTCTGATTTTAATCATAATTTGGAAAACTATCAACTTTTTATATAGGCATGTATATTGACATGTTGTAGATATTGATACAACGATCATTTTGATGCATAGAAAAAGGTCAGGGGTTCAAAGGTCAACGTCAGAGATGCAAAACAATACCGAAATGGTTAATTATCTCGAAAACTATTAACTTTTTGTAAAGACATGTTTTTTAGAATATTGTAGGAATTGATTTAACGATCATTTTGATATGTATATTAAGGTCATGGGTTCAAGGTGAAGGTCACAGATTCAAAAGAATAATGAAATGGTTAATTATCTTGAAAACTATTAACTTTTTGTATAAGCATGTATGTTAGAATGTTGTAGGTATTGATACAACTATCATTTTGATGTATAGATTCATGGGTTCAAAGGTCAAGGTCACAGATGCAAAACAATACCGAAATGGTTAATTATCTCGAAAACTATTAACTTTTTTATAGACATGTCTATTAAAATATTGTAGGAATTGATTTAACGATCATTTTGATATGTAGATTAAAGTCATGGGTTCAAAGGTCAAGGTCACAGATGCAAAACAATACCGAAATGGTTAATTATCTCGAAAACTATAAACATTTTGTATGGACATGTTTATTACAATATTGTAGGAATTGATTTAACGATCACTTTGATATATTGATTAAGGTCATTGGTTCAAAGGTCAAGGTCTTAGATGCAAAACAATACCGAAATGGTTAATTATCTCGAAAACTATAAGCTCTTTTAGCTCACCTGGACCAAAGGTGACGAATATCACGCCTGGGTTTTTCAAAATTGTATACGGGGTTTTGCCATGCCCAACAATATGGCCGACGTTACTAAAAATAGCCAAAATACAAAAAAATCTTCTTCTCTGAAACCAAAACGCGCAGAAAAATTTTGATTGGATATTTGGATTTAGGATACCTGGGAACATTAAAATTGTGTTTTTTAAGAAAAGGTTACGCGTTTTTTGCGTAAAATTATGTAATTTTTAAAATGAGACATTTATTGTTATAACTCAATAACGACTGAAGATAATTGTACAGAGTTTTCACTGTTGATCTTGTCTTGCTATTTTCTTCCAATAGATGTCAAGGTCAAAGGTCAAGGTCATGTCCCAGTTTTTGACCTTTGATAAAAAATGCTATTATTAAACATTTGAGGTGATAATGGCATGGGATTTGCAGTTAATTGTAGGTACTGACATGACGATCATTTTGATACATAGATGAAGATCATGGATTCAAAGGTCAAGGTCACAGAATTACAAATATAGTCAATTATCTACAAAACTATTAACTTTTTGTATAAACATGCATATTAGAATCTTGTTGGTAATGGCACGATTGTCATTTTGATATATGAATAAAGGTCATGGGTTCTAAGGTCAAGGTCATAGATGAGAACGAGTATGGAAATGGTTATTTATCTCAAAAACTATTTACTTTTTGTATAGGCATATATATTAGAATACTGTAGGTATTGGACTAACAGTCATTTTGATATTTGAATGAAGGTCATGGGTTCAAAGGTCAAGGTCATAGATGCGAACAAGTACTGAAAGGGTTCATTATCTCAACAACTTAAAATTTTTTTATAGCCATGTATATCGGAATATTGTAGGCATTGGCCTAACGATCATTTTGATATATGAATGAAGGTCATAGGTATAAAGGTCAAGGTCATAGATGGGAACGAATACTGAAATAGTTAACTATCTATAAACTATAATTTTTTTGTATAGGCATGTATATTTTTTTGTATAGGCATGTATATTAGAATGTTGTAGGCATTTGCACAACAATCATTTTATTATATGAATGAAGGGCATAGGTTTAACAGTCAAGGTCAAAGATGTCAATGAATACTGAAATAGTTCATTATCTCAAAAACTGTAAACCTTTGAATAGCCATGTATATCAGAATACTGTAGGCATTTGCACAACGATCATTTTGATATATAGATGAAGGTCATGGGTTCAACGGTCAAGGTTACAGGTGTAAATAAATACTGAAATGGTTAATTATCTCCAAAACTATAAACTTTTTATATAGACATGTATGTTAGAATATTGTAGGTATTGGCCTAATATTCAATTTGATATATAGATTCTTTAGCTGTTTAAAAATAATATATTGTAGCTAGACTTTAGATATGTTATATGTAGCATTCTTAGAACAAGCTATAATAAAATTGCAAACATCTTTGCATATAATTGGCTCTTACTGCTGAAAATTTGGACTTCTTTTTAATTGATGTCATTGACCATTGAACCTCTGCATGAGATATGTACTCAGCCTCAGGTGAGCATTAAGGCCCATGGGCCTCTTTTTGTTATTATGTAGGGGAAATATAAATACATGTAGAAGAAATCCATTTGTAGCAGTCATTTATCTGGGAACTTATATCTCTGATTGTGCGTGTTCTACCATCAACAAAAATTCTCGCAGCATTTTTTCTATACGTGCTCACGGATTGGAATTAAAATCATATTATCCTACGTCAATATTACTGAACCAGAATGGAGAGTTTGATTCATATGGAGAAGAAGCTACAAAACATTACTCAGAATTGATTAGCGACGATAAACAAACTGGATGGTATTTCTTCAAGCATTTCCCAAAGGAACTCTGTGGTGTCGAGGTTAGTTTATGGGGAGGTTAAATACAGAAACCTTTAAATTTATTGCATGGAGACTATAATGCTTTAGAATGTGTTAATCGCAAAACTTTGCAACTATGTTTACTATGATTGTAAATTGTACCTTGTACACCACATCAAGTATTTGTTTCACTAATAACAACATAGGTTAAGCCAAATTTTATGACTTTTTTGCAAATAGTCTAAAAACATAAAGCAGATATCAACAATTTTTGTAGTTTATCAACCTAAACTACCTAAATCGGAATATATTTATCTACTCGAGGGTTGTTTTGTTTCTTCCCTTATAGAAGCCATACATTTAAAATAATTACATTTTATACCACCAAATATTTTAGGTTCCTTTGACAATCGGTAGTACAGATGGTCGTACGTTCGAATATCTAAAGGTTTATACATCGGCCATTAGATATTTTAAGCAACGTGTGTTTGACTCATTACAATCAACAAGTTGTGAATTCGCTGTAGAACTGGCAGAATGGGTCATTACAGTTCCGTCTACAGCAAATGAAACGGCCAACATCTTCATACAAAATGCAGCTAAACTTGTAAGTATAGTAACATAAATATGATGATTAAATGTATAATATGTACATAATGTTACAATCTGGAATGGTAACATTAATGTAAAAAAAAAAAAATTAATACACATGTAATTAAATAAAAAATCTTGATATAGTTAAATGAATGAAAAAATATTCATCACGGTGAAATGTACTTGTACACGTGCTTGATTATAGTGAAGAAACCATCTACGTATACTTTGGACGAACACTGGAATTAATCACAATATTATGTCCAGGGGTGTGGTCATAGTAGTATAGAAAGACCCGTAACCAAATGAATATTTGCAAAATTGAAAAACGAACAAACATACTTATCAGTATCTGAATGTCCAGAAGACGAATAGCTTAATTACCGGAAGGGTATAAACACCATGGAAACTTGGGATACTTCCCCTAGCATTCACTAAAAACTAGATAAATGGACAAAGAAGAAGGCAATTTAAATAATACTAGTTACCAGTCTTGGTAAACAAAATAGTGGGCTTTCATATCTCCATATGAGACACACTAGTTTGAAAATTAACTTTGAAACAACGTATGTTTTTACTTTGCTTAGCTTTAGGATTGTGATTTGGACATGAATAAGTATGTTTGTTTATATATATATATATATATATATATATATATATATATATATATATATATTGTGTGTGTGTCCATTTACACACATTTATTCATTATTTAGGCTGGTATACATAACAAAATCGTGGTTATAGACGAAGCAGAGGCCGCATCTTATTACTGTAGAGAGGAACCGGCTGTCAACTTAGGTGGTAACGAACTTAGCTTTATGGCCTTCATGCCGGGAAGCAAACAGTTTATTATGCATATAGACAGTAAGATATTATTTCTTTTAAATCCAATCAGAAAAGTTAATTATTAAAACAGGGAATGCACATAATGAAAAAATCCTGTAAAGTTCAGGCAAAATAAGTAACGATTCGTTGTAAGCAGCATACAATGGATTTTAAGAATTGACTTTCAATATGTTTTAGATTTTCAATATTTCAAGTAGTTGATCCGATTTTATATCTAGAAAATCTGATCAATTTCAGTTTCACAATTTTAGTCCAAGCACTACTGATGAATATTGTATTCCGAAACAAAGGGGGTAATCCTGATACACCGTATTTCATTTACGTCTGAGTATTCCGTCGGTTTTAATTTACGTCCGAGTAAAATGATACTTTTTTGGTCGTTACGCTTTACGTTAAAGAAAAGAGAAGACGATTTTTACGATAACTTCATAAAAACGAAACTTCAACAGAAAACAAATGGTTATTCGCATCATATTTGATGGTATTTAACTGCCTCATATAAAGAAATATTTATATTGTTCACGTACAGTACCTATAACATTTCCGTTTTGGGCAGGTGCTTTTGTTTGGCAACTGTTTAATAACACGGTTTTGGATTTAAATGATGTTTCTACTCAAAATTCTCAAGAAATGTCTATACTTTCATAAACTCGCGAAAACAGAAGCTTTAGTCTGCCTTTAAGCGAACGTTTTTGTTGTTTTTAAGCGGAGTGACATCGTCATGCTTTCCGACCAGCAGTTTTATGCTTTCCGTGAAATGTTGCACTTTCCGTTTACTATGATTCGCAATTGACATAGCACAAGTCATTATATTTTAGATTGAGTGTCTTTCTCGATTAAATATTCACAAATTGCTCCAGGGTGATTCAGAAAGCATTTCAGGATAGGCATAGCACTGTGCCACACTTTTCATTATATCATTCAATTATACTAGTTATACGAATACAAGTTTTACCGTAGAGTAGAAAATTTTTACAAAGATTTTGTATACTTGCTATAGTGAATATAATATAACTTTCTTAACGTTATTCCCTGAGGGGAAAATACTTTTTAAAAACGATAATATAAAACTGGCTCATAGCCAATATTTCGGCTTTAAAAAGCCTTTATCAAGACACTAGATAATTTAAATTGTATTATATCTTCCTTCCACTTGTGAAATGGAGATGGAAGTGGATGGAAAGATGTAATACAATTTAAATTATCTAGTGTCTTGATAAAGGCTGTAAACCCGAAATATCGACTATGAGCCAGTTGCTATAGTGAAATTTAATTTTGACAAATCATTATGCCCACCAACTTCTTCTTTTTTTGATAATTTAAGTATATTACGGGTACTTTTAGGACAAAAGAGCAACACACTTTTCCATTCTCTGCATGTCAAAACTACAAATCATTGTTAGATGCTGGCTGAGACTGGTGAAAGTTTTACTTATAATGTCGAACACATGATAGATATTGTGAAGTGATGATAAATATTTAACCATTGAACTGCCCAGAAGGAAATTGCGTTTTTGTGCTATAACCTCCATTGCCGTGCAAAGCAAACTGAATAACACGCGCTAGCACGTTATGATTCGTTTGCTTTGCGGCACAGCAATGATTTGTAGCACTTTAAACGCTATTAATTTTATAGATAGTTCAATGGTTATATTTGCATTTATCATTTTTTAATCTTATCTGAGTATTGAGGACCAGTGTCAGTAGTTCTGTACTAGTTCATCCAATGGATGTGCCGACTGCAGATTACAATGAACAGCTGCTAACGCTACACCACACAGAGTCATGCAAACGTACACAATTCATTTATAAATATGTAAAGTGAGTGAAAAAATATTGTCTGAGTTATTTAAACAGGTTATATACAAACAAATATAGTTCATCAGGCCTGGAAACATAGGAATCCACACTTAGATCATGGAAATTGGACAACTACAAATATTTTCTATTCAAAACATCAACTTCAGGCGACTACTTTTGGCTGCCATCTTTGATTTTCAACTGGCCAGTTGGGTAAAATTGATCAGTAACCCTCTGAAAACATAAGACTCCATTTTTAATTCATGCAAATTGTACAACTACAAACATTTCTAGGCAAAACACCTTTGGTGGTTATCTTGAAAAATAGCCGCCATCTTGTTTTTTTTAAATTGGCCAATCGTGTAGAATTGATCAGTTGCCCTTTGAAAACACAAAAAGCCACACTTAAACCATGCACATTGAACAAATACAAATATTTCCTTGACCCGTAATATACTTAAATTATCAGAAAAGACGAAGTTAGTGGGCATAATAATTTGTCAAAATTAAATTTCACTATAGCAACTGGCTCATAGTAGATATTTCGGCTTTAAAAAGCCTTTATCAAGACACTAGATAATTTAAATTGTATTACATCTTTCCATCCACTTCCATCTCCATTTCACAAGTGGATGGAAAGATGTAATACAATCTTAATTATCTAGTGTCTTGATAAAGGCTTTTTAAAGCCGAAATATTGGCTATGAGCCAGTTTTATATTATCGTTTTTACAAAGGATTCCCCCTCAGGGAATAACGTTAAGAAAGTTATACTAAAGTCTATTTACGTCCATTTAGCCTCTCGGTTTTTCGTAAAATTCTCTAAAACGAAACTTTTTATTGTAAAAGTAAAATCGTGCATTTATTATTCAATTCATGCCGTAATTAATTTTTAATATTTCTATCCTTAAACTTTTCTCAGTTTTGCCCCATACTCCGTAAATTTTGGTCAATTTTGAGCAACGGCTATTTTGTCTAAGTCCTACATTTCGGTCGAAACCATTTCGGACAGGGAAATACTGAGCTAATTTGCATAAGAAATACTTACCGACAATATGTTGATACGCAAAACTACACATGATTGACAAGGACGGATATGGTTTTCATAAATTTGTTTATAAATTACTCTAAATTGTTTAAAGGGGAGTCCGCGGTAGTTCCTACCGACCTAAAATGATTAATGGCTTTCTGTCTGATGACAAGAGGGTGAAGCTAATAATAGCAACACATTGTGTTTGTAAACATTAAGCACATGGGTACACAGACCAGTAAAAGGGGTATTCAGATACAGAGCAAGTACATGTACTGTAAATGGTCTTATTATATGGCATGATAAAAACAGTGAAATTAAAACTTTTGAGGCAAAATAAAAATAAGTTTTCAAATTCAATTTATATTAATTGCACTAATTGAAGTGATTTATATCCATAAAATAAATAAAACATGTTACCTATTTAATGAGAAGTTTTGCCATCTAGCTGTGGATTGTATACATTGGAATTTTTTAAGATAAATAAATAAATAAATAAATAAATAATTTGCATGAAAGTCCAAACTGTGTTATTTATATCATTTAAAATGTTAAGTTTATTATCAGCAGATGTCACATTTTTAAGTTCAACTTGATATAATGCATTTTTTCTAGCATCATTTTGATAAAAAATGTTTACCAAAATATATTTCCTTCATACCAGGGTATTAATAATTATATTCTGATTTTCTCAATTGCTTCTACCCTACATTTTTGCTGAATTCACTATTCAGAAACAGATGGATCACTTTACAATCTTTAATTTGTTGGTAATAACAATTAAGAGGATAAAGAATGTCATTTCTGTTTTCATCCCAACATTACTGTTTATTTCAATACCAATTGTAATCTTTTAGAAATTCGTTTCCCCAGGTAAAATCACTTCCTAAACTTGGTAAAATAACAGTAAGAATGATTTATGTCCTCATGGTATGGGTAACACCAGCTGACAAGGTCAACATCCATTTTAGGCGGGAAAGCTATTGAATTGTCCAGTGTGTATTTGTAAAGTTTATTTGTCATGTATTTAGAAAATAGTGGATTATCTATATAGACTTTAGAAACGGAAGATAAGAAAGGAAACTAACTTATTCAATAAGTTATGTAATTTTTTAAATTACTCTACCATTTGTTGTTTACCGGTAATTCAGTGTCAGGATTGGATTTTAATCATTTAGAAATTAAAATTGTGCAAATGAACAGAATTTGATATGTTCTACACTTGTAGCAAGGTTTGTTAAATTTAATGCCTTACCATAATCCAGTAATAATACAGGAATGTTTAGGGATGATGTAAATGACAAAAACAATATTAAAGAGGTCAAGTTATTGTATACTCAGGCAGTGGAACTTTGTCACAAATAGTCATTGAATATACAATTAGAAAAGCATGTTTTTACTGCTAAGGCACTGGACAGTCTAAAAACAGGTAATTTGAATGTGTGATGTCCAGGAATTTGTATTGAAAAATCACATCTCAATGAACTTCTAACTTAATTGTGCAAAACACAAACCATTGTTGATATCACTGCAAGGATGAAAACTTTTTACTATCATAAATTATATAAATAATAACCATAAATGGATCTATACATAAAATTTGGATTTCTCATTGGTGAGTTGTTATTTATATACATATATTTGCATTATAAATTTGGTGTATTGATTCTGTTTATAGTCAAACATAATTTAATCAGTTATTGTCTAGAAAGCACATGGTGTTGTTTTGGTCAAATGGCCTAGTTGAAAGCTCACACATTCCATATATGGAACGGGTTTATTTGAATCATCTCCTGCTTCAAATATTTACAGTGTGATTACATTTTAATTACAGAATTTTCAAAAGTAATTTTTGTCATGATGTGCAACACATTCAGATGAGTTTGCATGCTAAAAAAGTGAAACTATGAAAATTTTTTGACAATAGTTACTAAAAAAAAAATCTTGCTCTGTCATGAAAGGTGCAAGAAACTGAGACATTTTCAAATTAGGCTCCTCCCATTTCCTTTTATACTGCTGGCCCGGCTTTAAGGTAGTTCCATACTTTACAAATCGCTTGAAAACACATATTGAAATTTCGATATGTTGTACATGGGCATAAACCATTCAACATGCCAACATTTCAAGGCAGGTATTCGACTTACTTAAGAGGTTCTGAAGCGCCACCTGATGGCCATTTTCACGACATAAATGATCAAAGTATAACTACTGTAATCAACAAATAAGCTTTAAGAATTTTTTTTCATGCTTAGACACCAAAAGTCTCTGGCATCTTAATTAACCATTATGTCATGAAGATTATTTGGACCAATGGAATTTTACTTCCGGTCACGTGGTTTTTTTCTACAGCGCCACCTATCAAGAGAGAACATTAAATTTCCAGAAAACTAAAAGTAACACCCTTTCGTTAATTTGTAGATTTTAAAAAAAAACTAAGTCGAATACGACCCCTGATTTTCACATATATTGCACATGAATATATAAGTTTGATTTTAGGAAACAAAAAATAGGGGGTCGTCAAGCTACTTTTTTCATAAAATTGCATCAAAATCCTGAAACAAAGAATAGCCTCATTCATTACGTAAGAAGGTACAAATAATGTCCTAGGATACTATTATGTACTCAATGTTTTTCGTTTGGTATTAACAAATAAACAAAAACACTGATTGTGAGCTATTTGGCTGTGCAAAACAAAACCAATTTAAACATGTTATGGTCTTTCACCCATAGAAACCCAAAGCAACCGTTACCCAACACAGATCAGTTAAAGTGGAAAGGGGGTTCGTTTACATTGATGAAGCGTTCTTGATTCTAGGCCGCTGAATGAAACGCAAATACAAGAGCATAGTCAAACCGCTAAAGTTTGACACCGAGAAAAATTATCATCATTATGTTTATTGAAGAATCGTCAGTTGGTTTAAAAGCACCGAAAAAACAAATATAAAGCGATCTACAGTTCAGTCTTACGATCGGTACATAGAAATACATAACAGGTGTACAGTTTTTATTTCGTTACAAAGAAACTAAAAACGATACAAAAAAATGACCACATATATTTGAGTTTCTTATTCAATTCCGGTTATTTCAGTATTTTTTGTAAAATTTTAGGACGTCGGGAAATTACTTCCATTTTAAGTTATAAATATAGCAGTTATTTCGGCATTATCTCTTAACATTCTTGTTTAATTTTGGGGAAATGTGGCGAAAGACTGTTAGTTATAGGCTGTTTTTTTCATGCTTATTTGATGTTTTTCAAAAATGACCACATCTAAAGTGTACATATAAGAATCAAATTTGGTTTTGACGACAAATTACTTCCAATTTATTTAAAGATAGGGAAATTTGTGAATATTTAGTGAAGAAATATCCAATATGGCCGACACTGCACCAAGTATATAATACTTGCGATATGTTGTTTTATTTCCCCCACCAATTCCGGTACAAGTTACGCCGACTTCGCCGTAAGTGAAAAACGGTAAAAAAATTTAAAAAAGACCTAACAAAATGAGATATACTTCTCGACCTTTGGATATACTATTAAAAGTTTAAAAAAATTAAAAATTAAAGACAGATTTGTCAGTAAGCTTCATAAATGTTTTGGATTTATTTCCATATGAATATAAAGAGAAAAGTGAGGAGAATGAAAGTGAAATTATCTCTTTATATATATATATATTATTATAAATAATTAATTCAAATAAGAAAAAATAATTTATTTTAATAATTTTAAATTTTCAAAATTAATTTCATGAGGCCAGTAAGTCTGTCCATCAGTATATCATCCAAATTAATCTGATATATTTAGTCAATATATCTTTTAAAAATTACAGAAATAACACCGGTTATTTACGTAAAATTACCGGGTATCATAGAGACTTCATATCTAATGATTTATACACAAGTGTTAATCATTTTTTGCAAATTGGACGGTAAGTTCTTTTGATTACAGGTGATAAAGTTCTACTAATAAACAGGATGTTTATTGATAATCTTTTAATTACTGGTAGGTGAGATCCCACTTAAGCGATATTCATTTCTTGTGAAGTTATAGTGATCAGAAACTATCTATTGAAGTTTGCCGTGGGAAGATTATACCAAAAGGATTATTTGAACTTTGTAAAAGTGATATATACATATTTGTTTGTTATTGCAATATGAGAATTTTTGTGATGCAAACATGTATTCTATTCATATAAATAATACATTATTTTTTTCTAATAATGGGCCAAAATATTATTTGAAAATTTATATTATTATTTATTAATATTGCATTTACCAATTAAGTATTTGTTAAATTAATTTGATAAGATAGTTGAACATTAGCATTAGGATGGATGGGTACAGTGTATAATGAATAATCACATTTATTGAAATGTGTATTAGCATTTTTACTTATATTTGTATTGCGCACACATATAGTATTTTTTATACGATTTGATTCATGACTTGATCAAGTTTCTGTTTTTGTGTAAATTAAAAGGATGAACGTTTATTTATATATCCAATTGTTTTTTGCCTAACAAACAGTATATCCTCTACCTCAAAATGGCCATCTACTTTTTCTTTCTCTCAACTTATATTTTCCTCTTCATGTAAACATTTTAATTAATTTGCTGTTTTGCTTGGAATATCTCTTAGAAGCATTTTTACCGTCATCAGTCCAATTGTCAGTTACCCAGTGGTCAGTTATCGATAGCTTTTGGTAACGAGGTTTGTGAAATTTACCTGGAAAAATTATTCCGCCTGATCATTATACAATATAGATGCAGTCGATTTCAATATGTGTTTTCAGGTGATTTGTAAAGTATGGAACTACATTAAGCAATTTGGTAGCCAGATTATAATTAGAGGCGTATGTTAACAAATATCGCTGACCGTTGTAGTAGAAAATATGAATTAAATAATAACGATACATCAACAACTGTGTAGATTTTTAGAGACATTAACTCAAAAAAAGTTTCAGGAACACTGGTTGTGATATTAATATACACGTGGTTGGGGTGACTATCTTCGTAGAATCGAAGAAGATTGTGTAAATGACCCGTAACAGAAACTGATTAGCATATTAAAAACCCTCTCACTCCTGTTTTTTTGGTATCGCCGCAAAGGTTAGGAAAATGGCTAAAAAATTTACATAGCTGAATATCGAAGGCGATATTAAAAAGTTTTATTATGAAGTAAAGACAGTAGATTAGACACCGGTTACAACCGGCCACATTACGGCATAGGCTTGTGAGCAAAAAGCTATGACTTTTATTCACACGTTAACCCCATGAAAAGGGACAAAAACCAAGAGACTAATTGGTTGTAAACAGACTTTATATTCACTATAGCAAGTATACAAATCTTTGTAAAATAATCTACTCTACGGTATAACTTGTATTAATACAGTTTAATACGTATAACTAGTATCATTCATAATGAATAGTGTGGCACAGTGCTATGCCTATCCTGCAATGCTTTCTGGATCACCCTGGAACAATTTGTGAAGATTTAATCGAGAAAGACACTCGATCTAAAAATATAATAAAGCGTGCTATGTCAATTGCGAATCATAGTAAACGGAAAGCATAACACAGCTGGTCGGAAAGCGTAACAAATATGTCAATCCGCTTAAAAACAACATAAAAGTTCGCTTAAAGGCAGAGTAAAGCTTCTGTTTTCGCGAGTTCATTTCTTGAGAATTTTGAGTAAAAGCATCATTTAAATCCAAAACCGTTTTATTGAAACAGTCGCCAAACAAAAGCACCTGCCCAAAATGGAAATGTTATAGGTACGTGAAAAATATAAATATTCCTTGCAAGTTTTTATATGAGGCAGTTAAATACCATCAAATATAATGCGAATAACCATTTTGTTTTCTGTTAAGTTTCGTTTTTATGAAGTTATCGTAAAAAATGTCTTCTCTTTAACATAAAGCAAAACGACCAAAAATGTATCATTTTACTCGGACGTAAATTAAAACCGACGCATACTCCAACGTAAATAAAATACGATGTGTCAGGATTACTCCCGTGGAAACGACCGTCTAGTGCTGTAAAAATAAAACTAGTACAATATGTACAAGCAGTTTATGTAAGATTTCAAAATGCTATAACATATGGTATATGACAGGAAATTCCATTGTAATCAGGTCAAACTTATTGTGTCCTATGTATGTCGTATATCCTGGTTTCAGAAATTATCCGAGAGGTTACCCGACCTCTCTTCCTTCTTAAAAGTTTCCATGTTTAAATAAAAAAAAACAAACATACTAGCCCATGTCCGAATCAGGATCAAGTAGCAAATAAAAACTTTGGAACTGACAAGCCAGGTTAGACAACTTCCACCAGGAAGTGAGGCGGGGTGCTCCGGAAGGGTCTGCACCTCCTGCTTTGCTACTCAATAAATTTATATAAAATCGAACATAGAAAAGTTTATGAAGATAAAGTTCTTTTTGTATGTTAGTCTAAAACACTGGTTTCAACTGAATTAACATACTAGTGTCAAATAATATAAGTGGGATACTCAGGTGTTAAAGATACACATCATGCCATGACTCCCGCCCTTTTGAAAGTAGGACGGATCCCAACGTAAATAAAAAAACAAACATACTAATCCATGTCCGAACCACAATCCAGAAGCAAAGTAAAACCTTTGGAACTGACAAGTTAGGTTAGACATGTGAATTTCCACCAAGAAAGTGAGGCCGGGTGCTCCGGAAGGGTAAGCACCTCCTGTTTAGCTAGCTACACCCGCCACGTGTGTAATCAAAATTGTGTGAAATGAACATGGAACTATGAGATGTCAAATATATAAGGGCAATCCTGGACACAGAGACATCAAACTTATCATCAATACTCTAATGACTGCCATAAAACTTTTGAGGGCCTTGATAAGCCTACGGTTGCAATATCCCGAGTCAACCATTTATTTGCAAGCAGCCTACTTCGTTGTATAAAGTCACCACTTCCCTGGTGGAAGTCAGTGTCTTACCTAACTTGTCAGTTCCAAAGTTTTTACTTTGCCTCTGGATTGTGATTCGGACATGGACTAATATGTTTGTTTTTGATTAATATTATTTGAACGTGGGCGACCAGACGGGTATTTGAATTTAATTACAGCATTTACTTTTATGAAGTTTCTAGTTTTCGTTTTCTTCATGATCGGGAAAATTTGGCCTTTGAAATACATTGTATGGAAATCTGGACTCTTTTCGGACTTAAAATTGTAAACATCACTTTTATTTATTTATTTATTTATCTTATATACTGAACTTTTGTCAATAAGTTAACTTAGTAAAAAATATTTAACTGCGTGAACAACTGCACGTGTTGTATTTGAAGCCGGTGCCACGTTTCACCGATGTTTGGTTGAAAATTTTGCAGGGTGTGCTGTGGGTAGCAGGTTCTGTATGATTTAATATTAAAATTTAATTTATTAAATTATAATTGACAATTAATTTTCGTATATTTAATAAATAATACTCATCTCATGTATTTGGTTATGTCTAGGCTAACATTCAGAACTTAGTTTGATCACATTCTCGCGGTCTGTTTCTTGATGGAATAAATACAACTGAACGCCAATTTTATCATATTTCTTCCCAAAATAAATACGAATCATATGACATATACAGGCGCACGTCAGAGTCGTTAATTTTTTGTCCATTCATCATATGTCGCTACATCAGCATTATTAGTACTGTCCACCATGTTAGTTACTACAAAGGTTACTTAAATGATGTCGCACATATGGATCAGCCTCGATATGGTTAGTTTCACTTACAGCTACCCAGACAAGGCCAAATTCAAGGCCTTAAAACCGCTATAACTTTCTTATTTGGTCATCAATTTTGATGCGAATTTCGATATTGTGATATTAAAATGGTATTTCACACAAATATGAAATAAAACTTTTTCGTTACAGGTACACTTTAAAACATCGTTATTTTAGATAGTACTACTTATATTACAGGTGAAATGGTTAACATGACTGTTCTGGAAGTGATGAGAAATGGCCGACACAAAAAGATTTTCTCAGAAGATTTACCCGATTCTTCTCTTTCATCAGGTGCATGTCAAAAGTTTGAAAATTGTTTGAGAGAAGTTTTTGGTGAAAACAAGCATCTCTTATTCAAACCAACTATAAAGGAGAATACAATGAGATGATGGAAGCATTTAAAGATAAAATATGTAAAGTAGGCTTTTATCATGGTCATGATAGATGGATTAAAATAGAAGTTAATCCAGATTTATATGAAAAGTTTTTAGAATTGCAGGGAAATCAAAGGGATATATCTTCAGAGCAGATAAAATTGGGAGTCGCAGGATAGACTGTTGTTACAACAATTCACTTTTGAAACGATCTTTGATGACTGGATCACTCATACCATTCAAAAAGTGAAATCTATTGAGGAGAAAATAAAATTCAAATTCCTGATCATGGTGGGTGAAATGGCAGAATCGGAGATTTTACAAAGGAAGTTGCGCTGTGCTGTTCCATCTCTTACCGTACTTGTACCTCCAGAGCCAAAGATAGCAATTCTCAAAGGTGCTATATTATGTACACAAAAATAAGAGGTATAAAGATTGTCTTTTCTAAAAGAAAAACATAGCACTGTCGTGCTGCTGTACAGCGTAGTTGGGAAAATTGTGTTGTGGCAAGACAGAATATAACCGAAAATTCGGGGGGGGGGGGTTCGATCTATGCATAGTCCGACGGATGTTTTTTTTTTTTTTTTTTTTTTTTTTGGAAAAGAAACAATGTACCAAACCATGTATTGCTGAATTAAATGGTAGAAAATGATAATTTCATATGAAAAAGACAATCGGTAATTAAAATTAAAAAACGTTGTACTCGATCGTTTTGTCATTTCGGATATAGAAAAGTAGAGTTTTGCAGATCCTACCGTCGCTATGAGGGGGTACATTCTAGCGGTTGTATGTAACTGGATCATTTGCTGTTAATCTGGGTTTTAATTTACTGCTGATTATCACTCACAATATCCCCGTTTCATGTTAATGGTGAAGTATGTACAGTTGTTTTACCAGTAAATTCAATCCCGTTCAATTAAAGGAATCCCAAAATAACTTTCTAAATTTGCTTCTACTTGAATGTATGGGTATTGTTTAAATAATATAAACTTCAACCGCTTCCTAAATGTATGTGCAGGACAGGTCGACAGATTGTTAGTGACCTAGTTTAACGATGTAAACAAATCGTGATCACGGAAATGCTTTTTTCAAGAAAACATACTACCACGTGTTTTTGAGGACAGGTGTCGATATTTTGGAATCAGTAAACATTTGTATTATTACACCACATAAATTTTATTTCCTCTGCTTGTGGATGACGTCTGCAGCAGCGCTTATATGAAACCCTGTTCGGTAAAGCGACTGTATTTAAAATTTGCATACAACACTGTACGAATTATCTCCCTTTCACGAAAGTAAAATCTCATCGACAAACACTTTAAAATATGACACAATTGCCTCAACATCAAAATACGTTATCATGACCTTCAAAATAAATTTGAATTTCCGTAGATTTCACGAAGAATTAATTAAACAACCTGCCGTTCATTTCATTTTACATCGTAGGACGCAAACTTCTCGAACTACTTTTTATTGTAAACATGAGATCAGTTCGCCAAATTGTAGAAATTATTTGATGCATCCCGTCGCAATATTTTACTAGATTCCGAAATGTATTCCGAAAATTTATTCCAAATGTGCATATTTAACCAAATGCATTACCCGTCTCAGAATACATATCTCACGATAAAACAGATATACTTCTTTCACGCTCATTTACCAGGCGCACTATTTCCAGGTGTACTCATATCTTATAATTTCATAGCAAAGAAGCTCGATATCTTGAAAGAAAGTGATGGCAATGTACACGTTCACTACGTTCACGTTGTACAAAAACGATTATCATATTTTGTGAAAGATTGGAAGTTGTTCTGTCGATAAACTTAAAACTTTGATAACGAACTACTTTCAGTTTCATTTATCAATTTGTCTGCCATAATATAATACTATAGTCAGTTTCCTTTATCTGTTTGTTGCCATAATAATACTATAGTCAGTTTCCTTTATCTGTTTGTTGTCATAATAATACTTTAGTCAGTTTCCTTTATTTGTTGTCGTAATGTAACTATAGTCAGTTTCCTTTATCTTTTGTTGCCATAATACTATACATGTAGTCAGTTTCCTTTATTTGTTGTCATAATGTAACTATAGTCAGTTTCACTTATTTGTTTGTTGCCATAATAAACTTAAGTTAATTTCTTAATTTGTTTTGTAGCTACTCTCAATTGTCAAGCTCTGTGTTTGTAGCTTTTCTCAATTGTCAAGTAGGTCATTGACCGATCTTAACAAAAATAAATAAAACCCTATCACATGACAGAATCTTTATTATAATTCAAGTAACAGCAGCTTCGATTTCATTGAAAATAAATATTCCAAATTTAAATAAAATGTAAACATACACAAACATATAACAAAGTCTGTACATTTTTCACATTAAACCTGCCAGATGGAAAAAAAACCCACCAGAAACCGACAATGGAGCAACACACAAAACTCAAATCACTTGTGGATTCTGATATATATATACACAGGTGAGTAAGTATTCTGTTAACTATACTTGTATTTCATGTGACCTTCAAATATAGCATAATAGTTCTCATAATACACTGCTATACACATTTTTGTTATGTCATATATTATTCATGGAATTGAGATATTTTGGAGTATTTCAACTTGATATCTCAACTTAATGAGCTATATCCTACAAAGTTGGTTTTTCTTGAAAAACAAAGTTTTGGATTTTTTGGGGGGTAAAAATACATTTTTCAAGACTAAAACAATGATTTAGCTGAAATACAGTGTTAGCTTTAGCAGAATTATATTTTCAATAATTGATATTTGTGAAGATTTTCAGTTTTTAAACATGTATGGAAATGTATAGATAGCAGTGTATGATCCTTACCAGTCAGTAACTGGCGACAATGGGCAGATGGGTTGTCTTTAGTGAAGGGAAAATACTACACAATTGGGTTTGCCACTGTATCAAGTGATCAATACCTCTTAATTTTGTGCCGAATGCTTTGGAAAAACTTTACACCTCAAATTTCCAGAATAATATTGTTTTTTCAGGAACAAGTCATCTAATGTGATTTTATATCCATTGGAAATAAGACTTCCGCAAAAAAGTTAGGGGATAAAACACGGTACAGTGGTGAACCCAATTACTGTAACCTGTATCATCATAATAGTTTACATAATAAAATGGATGACTTTAGAAGAAAGATTTCCTACAACAAAAAATCTCTATTGGACTACATTTGGTCTTGGTATATATGAATGGACGGTCAAATTGGAACTGATAAAGCTGCTGAAAGACTGATCTCTGGCAATGAGATGATGATGATGGATGATTATCAAGTCTTTCAGGATTCCCACTTCTTGTATTCCATTCCATCTGGTGGTTTTACGTCTACTTTTTGACCCCCAATTTCATTCCAGTTTGTACTCAGTACAGTTCCTCCCGATTCATACTGAAATAATAAAAACTTAATTTAAAGGCATATGCTTTGAAATAGAATCGCCACTCAAAACAAGCTAATTTTTTCACTGTTTGTTCTATATGAACATGCAAACAAAATATGAAAAAATAATGGTAGGTTACCTTATTAAATTTTTAACAATTCTTGTTAAATGTATGCAGTATTTCAAGGATTTTGCATTTTTACCCAAAAATCTGCATAAATTGAAAAATCAACCACAAACAAACTCAAGAAATTCATTAAAATCTTATAAACAGCAAATTTACACCAAATCCATATTTAACATGTTTAAAAATGTCAAAGTTGTCAGTTTAATGCACATTTATTAAAATAATTGGTAAAAAATACATCTGAGAAAGTGCTCATTTTACCGCCTTTTTCTCAAATTTTAATACATTTTTTACATACCAAAAAAAAATCTACTACTGGAAATCTTATCAAAATCTGCCAAAAGTTTAACCAGATATACATGTATGTGGTTCACAAAAACAAAGAAAAACTGATAGGTCACCAAGGTATTATCGGATTTAAAAATATAACATTACCCCTAAACCCCCCCCCCCCCCCCCCCCCCCCACCCCACCCCGCGATTCGTTTCAAATTTTCCAGTGAAAAAAATCAAAAAAAAAAAAAATCACCAAACAGTTTTCTCTTTTCAGTTATTTCAAATTTTAGCATCAGATTCTTGACAATTCACAAAACAAAGTATATTTACAATATTAATCAATGTTTTATGATCTGGATATTTAAAATATTCATAATTATTTTAAAAATATCTGCGAATCTATAGAAATTCAAAACCTCCAATAAAAAGAGCTACTGTTGTTCCAGGGAACTTAGATAGTCGTTTTTTGTCAATTAAGCTTTTATGTTTAATGATTTATATTCAGTGTTATATTATTGAATCTAAAATATAAAACCCCAATTAAATGTAAAAAAATAAGTGTACTACAGTCCTCTGGTTTTGCTCTACATACCGAAAATTAGTTATTTTTCAAACACTGCACATAATGCCCTCTCGTTATCCGTGCCTCATATGCAAATTTAGAGCAATGCATGAAGGGTAATTATTACACATCATACATGAGTATGAGTAAAACCCGAACCGCACACCTAAAAGACAGCCTTGTTTTTACCCATGTGATAAAAATTAGTATGTAGGTCAACTTAGTATCTGAGGTACATTTAGGTTACATAGGTATATATACAACACATTGGTTTTTCTCCGTTATGAAAAACGACAACAGTTTCGATATATACCCGTTTTGTAATTCAAGTTCAAGTCAGCAAACCTCATAGGTTTGATAGGTGATATCATTTTATTTTATTTATATCAAAATAAGTACCAACATTACAATACTTGATTTTATATTAAGATAAATCGACTATCTAAGTTCCCTGGAACAATAGTAAATATGACAATTTTGTTATACCCTGTCAACATTCTAATATCTCTTGGAACTTACACCTTGTGGTATGATCAAAGAGAGATAATTTTATATCATAGTTAGTGAACATTTTGTGTAGTTACATCAAAGTTTGCTGCTAATTGAGCATTTTAATGATTTACACAGATGACAACGTAAACAGAGTAGTCTCCTCTGGATGCACAGATTTGGTGTGCAATGAAAAAACCCGAAATTGTCTTTAAATGTAATAACATTTACATATACATGTATGGTTTACAAATGCTGTCTCAAGAACAATGTACATATAGCTCCCACACACAGCACACCTATTCTACAAACAAGAACTGTAACATAAGTCAACACAGCACACCTATTCTACAAACAAGAACTGTAACATAAGTCAACACAGCACACCTATTCTACAAACAAGAACTGTAACATAAGGCAAAACTTTAGTTTATAAAACTGGTGCTCACACATTGGATATTAGTGGAATGAAGAGGTGGTGTTTTTTCACTTTTATCAAGATGGTCAATTCTGGGATGGTGGAGGAAACCAGGGTGGCTGAACAAATCTACCAACGTTGTGCAAACACACTGACAAACTGTTTAGCACTAGGATCTGCTCATTGAAATCCAAACCAAGGCAATGTGAGGTGCTGTGTCCCTGTGCAAACACACTGACAAACTGTTTAGCAATGTGAGGTGCTGTGACCCCGTGCAAACACACTGACAAACTGTTTAGCACTTGGAGCTGCTCGCTTGAAATCCAAACCAAGGCAATGTGAGGTGCTGTGACCCCGTGCAAACACACTGACAAACTGTTTAGCACTTGGAGCTGCTCGCTTGAAATCCAAACCAAGGCAATGTGAGGTGCTGTGACCCCGTGCAAACACACTGACAAACTGTTTAGCACTTGGAGCTGCTCGCTTGAAATCCAAACCAAGGCAATGTGAGGTGCTGTGACCCCGTGCAAACACACTGACAAACTGTTTAGCACTTGGAGCTGCTCTCTTGATATTCAAACCAAGGCAATGTGAGGTGCTGTGACCCCGTGCAAACACACTGACAAACTGTTTAGCACTTGGAGCTGCTCGCTTGAAATCCAAACCAAGGCAATGTGAGATGTTTTGACCCCGTGCAAACACACTGACAAACTGTTTAGCACTTGGAGCTGCTCGCTTGAAATCCAAACCAAGGCAATGTGAGATGTTGTGACCCCGTGCAAACACACTGACAAACTGTTTAGCACTTGGAGCTGCTCGCTTGAAATCCAAACCAAGGCAATGTGAGATGTTGTGACCCCGTGCAAACACACTGACAAACTGTTTAGCACTTGGAGCTGCTCGCTTGAAATCCAAACCAAGGCAATGTGAGGTGCTGTGACCCGTGCAAACACACTGACAAACTGTTTAGCACTTGGAGCTGCTCGCTTGAAATCCAAACCAAGGCAATGTGAGATGTTGTGACCCCGTGCAAACACACTGACAAACTGTTTAGCACTTGGAGCTGCTCGCTTGAAATCCAAACCAAGGCAATGTGAGGTGCTGTGACCCCGTGCAAACACACTGACAAACTGTTTGGTGCTAGGATCCGCTCGCTTGAAATCCAAACCAAGGCAATGTGAGGTGCTGTGACCCCGTGCAAACACAATGACAAACTGTTTGGTGCTAGGATCTGCTCGCTTAAAATCCAAATCAAGGCAATGTAAGGTGCTGTGACCCAGTAAACATGATTTAGACCACTTGGTCATGAAGGCACCCTACATTTGGTTTAACATAAGATCATCATCTTTAAATACAGCTGAGCTAATATGTTATATGTTGATATCTGCTAAATATTTGGTATATTCTCCCGAATACATCCGATAATGTCAAAATAATTAAATGAAGATCTCCTGAATGCAAAGATTCAAGTATAAATTTTACAGGATGTCATGAAGTTTTTAAAAAGTCATTTTTTTTTTACAAATGTAATTCCAATGACGGAGTTTCATCAAACATCTTAATTGCGCAAGTGAACTAACAATCTTTCTCACAATAGGGCAAAGCACTATGGTCTGTAAACATGCACTTTATTTAGTTTAGTTGGTTTTCCAGGAACCATATACTTTGGGATTATTGCATTCATATCCTAATTAAATATAAAATGCTGTTAAACTTACAAATGATTTCATCATAGCTTTCTTTGTTTCTTCATTACCATCAGCATATATTTGTTGAAATAGTTTGTTGAGTGCAGCATCTCCTTCTAATTTTTCATTCTTTTCTTCTTCTTTGATCTCGTTCACCATTTTATCCCAATTCCTGGTAATATGACTAGATGTTGGATACTTATGGACATCATCACCTCCTTATATAAATAAAATATACAAACTTCATGAAAATATTTTATCAAAAGTATTCAAAAGTTGGCAATCATGCGACTATGTTGACCACACTTCCACAATGTTTTGATCATGTTGCGATCAACAGGAGTGTAATTTGATCAAAGCATTGTTGAAGTGTTTGCAAAATTACGGGAAGTTGAATGTTGTCATTTGGCAAGGAATCTTAATGCATATAAACATCACCAGTAAGCTGTATTATTATTTTCCAATTCACACTCAATTCAGATAAAACTACAGTCAATTTAACTTCGAAGCAAATGAGTGTGTTGGTGTAATCAACAGTCACATGAATGTTATCCCTAACGTGTTACATTCATGTAACATGTGATTGCTCCCTCAAAATTTTAAGGATCGTTTCTTTTCACTACCTGATTATAAATTTCTAGTTCTACTAGGCATCACATAATTTGATATTTTAAGATCAAAATAGCATTATTTGGCAAATTTTGTACAATTAGTTCCCAGAACCAGTAGTTCTGTCCAAACTTTGGTCTCACAGGGTAAGTGAATAAAATCTATTCTGAAAGTCATTTATAGGTTTAATTTTCATGACAAGTCATGACTGTTAAAGAGAATTAGTCTTTTTGTGTTATTCTTTGGCAATTACAACCCATTTATAAACAATAATAGTTTTCACTAGGATTCTGAAATATCTTTAAATTTACATTTATGGAATATTTATAACCAAACCAGTTAATTCTTTTAAGATTGGCTGATTGAATGGAGTTTTATGTCCCAGTCAAGAATAATTCATTCATATCAAGACATCACAGCTATAGGTGAAGTGACAGATATTTTGACCTTTGCAGTGTGCTCAGGGCAATGTGCAGGGAGGATTCTTTAACTTGCTATACCTGCCTTGACAGGGAATTGATTTTTAAGGTAATTTTTATAAGAAGTAAAAAAAATATAAGGAAAGTAAAGATTGTAGGCTGAAAAAAACTGATGTACTTGACCAAGGCATAAAGTCAACGTAACTTATATCTCTTCATCAACAAATATTTTCATTTGTAAACATTAGAAATAATTCTATTTGAGTGTATTCATGAATGAAAGTCATGGAATAGCATACTGAATGAACTGCGAATTCATTCATATTACCAAATGAATACACTCAAATAGAATGTTATTTCTTAAATATTTTTACCTTCTGGTGTAAAATGTTTGATTGCAGCAACTGGTTCTGATTCTGTGTCTCTTTCTAATTTTTGCCATTGTATTTCTTCTGCTTTCTTAAGCTTGATTTCAATCTATAAACAAATTAAACAAATCATTTGTAAGTATGAAAATTTTGTTTTCTAAATATCATCTGAAGGGAAAACAAACACAGAGAAAGAACGCAAAGTATGACCAATTGAACTAACAATTGCAATCAGAAAAACAGCTTAGCTCACTTGTAGTTCATCAAAAAACTTTATATAATTATGAATCAAACATATTTGTCAATTAAAACCTTTCAAAAAATCTCAAGCACTGGACACAGACAATGAACATAAGCTCTTTCGTACTTTCTATAGACAAGCTAAAAATTCTGAGAAATTCAAAAGTTTTGAATTGCAGGATGAGATATTGAACGCCATGTGATAAACTTCTATACAAGCACTGTCAACAGATACTGTGGAAAAGTAAAAGTTTGTATCTATTCATGGAAAGTAAACATTCATACATTACCTTTGTGGACATAATCTTTGTGATACATTTCTCTGGGACAATTTTATGAGCGAGGTCCAAGTCTAAAACATAGTCACTACCAGTTGATAGTTTTACTGTAGCATTTAACTGAAAAATAAAGGAGGTACATGTATACAGAGCAAATATGCGAAAACAGATTAAGCTACTTAAAAAAATGTGGCAACCACAAGGTGGCAAATTTATCAAGAAGGTTTTTGAATTTATACAGGGTTTTGCTATAGTTCATTTGAAATTTAATTCTACAGATACAATAAGATTTAAATCCTTTATAAGTTTGTTAAGCACTGTATCAACTACATTATAATGGTGTATAATGCTTATGGTGTATTTGTTTCCAGTAAATACACAATTGGAAGGCTTTACCCACTGTGGGAACTTAATACAACAAAGCAAGCTGTTTACAAATTAATTGTTGACACAGGAATGTTGCAAGCCTAGGTTTATTAAAGCTCTTGACAAGTTTTATGACTTTCATCATAATATTGTTGATAAGTATGATGTTTCTGTAACCTAAATGATTCTGGATATATTTTCATTCCAAAGTTTCATGTTCCTTTTACTCTAAATTTTGATTACACAAGTGGAAGGTGTAGCTTGCTAAACAAGAGGTGTTTACTCTTCCAGAGCAACTGACCTCACTTTCATGATGGAAATTCATGTGTTTAACTTAATTTGCAAGTTTTCACAAATTTGACTTTATTTCTTGGATTGTGATTTGAAACATGGGCTGGTATGTGTGTTTATATAGAGAATAAAGCATGGTTACCTTCATATCACACGTCATAATGGCCCAAGCCTCCTGTATGAGACAGAGGGCTTTAGCCTGAGGTTTGATATTGGTCAAGGGATAATATGGATTTTACCATGACTTATAATTTTTATCAGGTATTTGAATTTTGGGTGTGATATCGATGGAGTGAAATAGGGTGTGTGCTATAGGGGGTGATCTTTAGTTTGTTAGCATTAGTATCATATATTCAAAAACTAAATATTTTAATACAAAATTAATATATGATAAAATTATATATCACACTTGAAGATTACATAGATAATATACTAGTATATAACTATGACCTACTGTTTGTTCTGTAATTTCTGTACTCAGATCATCCTTCTTCACTTGTTTTATCAAGATAGTTACAACAACATGAGTCTGTGTCTGATACCAGTCATGTCTGAAACCAAAAAAAAATATTGTTATGAATTAGAATTTTTTATCTTACAATCAATATGTATTTTGTTTAAATCTATTCATTTTTAAACCGATACAAGGGTGTCCAATACAAGGGTGTCTGATACAAGGGTGTCTGATACAAGGCTGTGTGATACAAGGGTGTCTGATACAAGGTTGTGTGAGTTTGTTCACATACTACTTCAGATGCGTAGTACTGACGTCATAAGATTTGATTGTAACGTTAACAAAGATCAGGGGTTCCCTGATAAACAATAAATCGTAAAAAATGTTCATATGAATCCGAAATCAAAACAGTCAAATGAAAATAAAATGTAATTCTTGGCAATTGTGGGAAGTAGATTTGCATTGGTACAAAATTCAATGTTCTCAAATGACCATACATCCGTCAGAGTAAATGTTCTATCCACATGAATTTAAACTGCACAAATAATTTACCCACTGTCAAAGCAATAAGTCATAAAAATAATCACCATTTTTATATCTCCAAAGATTCAAAATGTCCTAGAAGTTTGTTAATAACATGTTCAATGTCTACATTGACGTCCAATGAACTGGCGCCTATCAAACCTGTTCCTGGTTTTAAACTGTGACATTACACCCCAGATATCCATCTGCATAATTAACAGTACACACCGGTACTATGTTCAACTTAAATGAATAAAACTTTTTTGCTAAATTTGTAAACATTGTAAGATAAAAATATCATTTACATCTTTTTGTACAGTATTTGTATCAGTCTCATCTTGTTCCCATGACAATATCATGATGAGCTGCTGTAGTCTTTATTTATTGGTGGTCATTATAGTGCATGTTTTACTGTATAACTTACTTGGGTTTTGGTTTATTTACAGTTACTGGTGCTGGTTGTTCTGCCGTGGCCACTTTTTCTGCTGATGGCAATTCTTTGGTCTCTGAACTTGACACACCAACTTTTGCCTGAAAATATAAAAGAAACCACTAGTTTAGTCTCAGCCAATATGATCTCCAATCATTTATTTATTTTATGAATTTATTAATGATTCTAAAAAATTATTATCCTATTAAACACCCAAATTTGTGAAATAATTCCTTTTAAATTTGGCAAAATTAGGGTTTTTTTAAAAGAATTTTTCAGAAATTAGTAACCATTTGAGAACTTGACTACCATGAACAGAAACAAAACTTTTGGAAAACATTGTGTTTATTATCACAATGGTGTACTTATAAGTGGACAGATTCTGACTAAAAATATTTCTTTTAACTTCTCAATATATTGTTTTATTAATGTTTTTTCAAAATAATCTTAAACTTATATAGAAGATTATTCTGCCTTTAAGTACTATAAAGCAAAATCTCATTTTGTACAAGATTATAAAATATTATGGTATGTAGAACCAGAGAAAAATAATTGATGGTACGCAAGCATAACCATAACACCAAAGAGATATTAACTAGTGTAGAATGAATACATGCTTAACATATTTATGTAAAATCCACAGCCCTATAAGTTTTTTCTAGACAGCTTCTACTGTATTTTGTATCAATTTACAAACAACATTACAGCCTACCAACCAATCTATCAGGTTTTACTGAACCTTAATGTGTCTTGAATTGGATTAAAAAATGTCAGATTTATAATTAACGCTTTATTCAAAAGCTAAAAGATCCATAATTTCTGTGCTGCTAGCTTGCATTTTCAGTCCATAATGAATTGTTGTAATTCAAAACCTATATTTGCTGTAAAGACAAACTGAAAACTTAAACATTGAGCACTGATGTTCGTACCAGGGGTATGACAAAAAGTATATATTGACAATAGATAACTAATACTACCTGAGACGAGGAATCTGTTGTTTCTTGAGTGGATACTAAACAAAAACAAAACAAAGAAAAACATTTAATAATACATGTATCTGATATAAAATGCTTAATCTTCATGAATTTAAATTAAATATATAATTTTTAAAAATTTTCTTTTAATTATTACCACAAATATATGTATATAGATTTTCCCAGTACACAAGTGACATCCCTTCTTGAAGACATCAAATCCCGAATTTTCTAATGTCTCTACATAAATTGCAGTCACAAATTTGCCCGAGACAAATCACTTCTGCTCAGGAAGGGCCAATTTTGAAATTCAATTAGTAAAGAAATAAGTTTACATTTTTGAATATATTTTGAAATACACATGACTCAAACCTTGCAGTCTCATACTTAAAAAAAAATTACTAAAAGGGCTTGATATATGTGTTATAAAATACTGAAATGTAACAGTAATATTCTTCTATATTTTAGTCGTTTCTTAATCAAGTTTAATTTTAAAAGGGAAATAAGAATAAAGCAGGACTATATTTATTAACACTTACAATCTATTTCTGCTTCACATTTACAAATCCACGTCTTGAAATTGTCATCTTGATCTGTAAATAATAATAACAGTATGTAAACTAAATAAATTTCAAGTCATGTTTCTTTTTTCATTAAAATTAAATTATATAAAATAACATACGAGGGGAGGTCAAAAAGTTCATAGAATGGGGTATATATTGCCGCAACAAACCATACGTATATACATGAGGTTCAAGTAAATAAAACAAATTTCAAATATAACATCTCCAAGAAGTGTTTTCAGTCAATATTCTGAAGAGAAAGTATAGAAGACACTTTAACAGAATTCATTATTTGTATATTTCTTACCAAATCATATAGTTATAATCACTGGTATCATTGACAGAATGGAGATTTATGTCAAGGTCAAGAATATTTCACTTATATTGAGGTGTCACCAGGTGAAGTGGCAGAAATTTGGACCTTTGCAGTGTGGTCAGGTCAATGAGCTGGGAGGGGTTCTTTAATGACCCACATCTGCCGTGACATAGGCATCGGTTTTTAAGTTCTCTTCCGAAGGACTCTGTGACTCTGTGACTTTCTTTTTAAATGCAAGGTGCTTGATGATAAAAGTCACTGCCTATTTTCAAGTCTCTGTTAGATCAGACCAATGTTTAAACCCACAACCTCCCACATACAAAGCAAGCACCCTTCCAACCCAGCTACCATAGTGGTAATCACAGATATCAATGTATGATGTAATTAATTTCCCTGCAATTTACCTGTAATTCATTTTCCTATAATCCTGGAAAAGATGGGGTGGAGGGATTTAAACAAGTCTCTTACTAATAAATACCTCAATACTTACTGTCTAATTCTTGTCCAGAACAAAATGCATCTTTAGCAGATTTATAATCTTCTAAATTGAACAGAGAAACTCTGTTAAAAATAATAATCCAATATCAAAATTTTAATAAATAATCACATCATTGTAAAAGTATTACTGGTAATTAAAATCACAACAACACTATTATATAACATACAAAATGAGTAATTTCAAACATAAAATGTGAAATGTGTTGATGAAACAACATGAAACCCAATGTGCTTGAATAATCACATGGGAACATGAAAAAGGCATATGTTTATGAATGTAATTAAAGTATTTACATACTTGAAATTTGTAGAATGTTATACCTTATGGGGAGTTATATATATAATAAAATCACTGGCAACTGGCAACCGGCAATTGGTGTTTTTTTATGCCATATCTACCGTGACACAGAATACCATTTAAATACAAAGAAAACAGTGAAATAGGAATGGGATAGACTAAAAGTGGAATGTAGAACACAATAACAAATAGTGGGCTACCAACTGATCTACAAAGACTTACAAATGACCTAAAGTAAGTACAAAGTACATGGATACACAAGGATAATAATTGCAACTTAACATACATCTGATCGTTAACATCTTGGAAACAGCATGAAGGTTTAACATTCCTGTAATTGAAGATAATGTGATCCACGAAAAACACATTGTTTAATGTGTTGTTCACCTCATTGATAAGAAATGTTCATTATCCACAAAAATTTACAATAAATACATACCCTTTTCTATAAAATGCTTTTGCATTTTTTGGATTTAATTCTATCACTTTGTTGCAATCCTGAAGTGCATCTAAAACATTATTAGAAATATTTATGTATTAAGAATCAGAATAAGTTATATAAAGAAGATAATTAGAATTTCTACTACATCAAAAACCAAGCAAATGTGTTTATGAAAATCTTATTGTGAATGACTACAAAACTGAAAACCAATGGAGGGTTGAGCACCTCACACTTTAGAAGACAAATTTAACAAGTAAATTCAATGAATTAGGATCCCCTGCCAGCAGGTTCTTTTTGTGATTTGCACCTATGATCAAACAGCAATAGGTCCCTGGAAAATGAGCAAATCAACTCAGATTAATGATGCACATCTCCTATCAATGTTGATGCTTTGCACCAAGATTCATGAACGAGTACTTCATACTTTTGGAGAATTTGCGCCGACAAGAATTTCAGATTGACAGACACTCAAATTTAATATCCCCTCTTTCTTTGAAAGACTTGTCAGATACTACCTCAACTTTTGTTTAATGGATGTTGCAGATCAGTTTATGTATCCCAACAAGCATATCCAAAAAAGGACAAAATCTTCAATAATTTATAAAGTAAAATCAGATTAATTGTGACCAAAATGTTCAACAAAAAATCTGAATTGACAACCTGATGTTTTAAGACAGAGGTAGAGGTCATGTGACTTGGACCATTAATACATTCTATATCTTGCCTTTATAATTTTCTAACTTTATGTATGTATGGGCTCTACTTGAGTAAAAATCTTCTTTTGTGTTATCTGCTGAAATAGCCTCAGAATATAGCTACAAAATAAATAAAATAAATAAATAAATAAATAAATAAATAAATAAATAAATAAATAAATAAATAAATAAATAAAAAATCCATGGGCCTTAAATTGCTCACCTGAAGAAATTGGAATTGTAAAAGCCTACAGTAGTTCATTAACATTTGAATGTAAAAGTCCATATTTTCTCATGATATGTATTTCATATACTGATAAAATAAATGAATTTAACTTTATTATTAATTACCAATTGTTTTTAAGGTAAGGGTCACTATTTAGTCCCACCTGTTGTGGACCAAAATTTAGATTTGTGCAAAATGATTTGTGTTTGGCTAAAAAATTAAATGCTTAGCAGCTATGACAATCATCCTGGCTAGTAAGCATTGACCAAAAGAAGGGATAAATGGTCTCACTATTGAAATTTGAATAAAGGTTAAAGATGAGAGAGAGAGAGAGAGAGAGAGAGAGAGAGAGAGTGCGATTAAATTTTAGTAGCCAAGTCTTTGTCTCATGATCAAACTTGAAACCCTGTATTTAAATTCCTTTTTATGGATCTATTGACAAAAAAGCTCATACCTCTAAAGCTTTCAAATAATTTTCTCTTACAAATTCCTCGTTGGCTTTGCTGAAAAAAATCAAATACATTTAAGACTGCAAGAGATCCAAGTCTTATATTAATAAATGAATATCCTTGTGTCATGGGTTTTCGGCGTATTAAGACAGAATCGATTCAAAAAATTTTAATAGAAGATCATTTGTGACATTTGGCTGGTAAATCAAATAAAGACAATCTTGTTTATCGAATCAAACCATCAAATTTTTAATTTCATGCCGAAATTTTTCCATTGAGGTGATTTTGTCTGCAAGTCTGTTTACAATGCTATTTTTGGAACGTCATATGTTTTCGGCACATGTCATTGGTCAACAGAAGGAGTGACTCAAAAGCGGAACAAGATTATAAGGTGGCAAGGTGGCTCTATACTGCTCAAAATGTATACAGCTCTTGAATGCTAGTTAAAACTAAACATTTTATTTCTTAATTTTTTGGTTAATCAACTTCGTTTTATTCTAGTTATTATTTTCTTTTGGTGAAATAACCCAAGTAAAACTATATATAAACTATATATAAGTTGAAAACAATATTTGTCAAGAAAATATAAGAACTAAGCCACCTTATTCTTTCGATTTCATATTGTACAGACATGCTAACCATCTGGCAGTCACATGACTATATTGATGGAGTCAGGAAGCTGCCAAATGTCAACATCAGAAGCATTTCCATCGGTTTTTTTATTGCAACGTCATTTTACACAGTGATACTTAATTCATGCATAACAGAAACCACAGGAAATACCATATTTAAGAAAGAACTTCCTATATTTTCGATATCAAGCTTGATTTTCCACATTTCGATTCATAGACAAAAAGTCTGGTTTCTCCCTTAGAAAAAGTTGTCCAAGGAAATGTTCTGAAAACATATGTCCGCCGAAAACATATGACGCGACAATACTGTTACTTACTTGTAACTATTATTTAGTTCATAAACAAAAAAACCTACTGTAATAAACCAAAAACTTAAGTTAACATTATGCAGCGGTCTGGGTAGTCAGTAGGTAGAGCATTAGGCTATAGTGTAGGAGGTCCCAGGTTTGATTCCCAGGGTGTGTGTGTGTGTGGGGGGATCTTAGCAAGTTCTAGAACTTTGAAATTGACAAGTATATACAGGGCAGTTTCGAAATCGGCTAAAGTTCCGTTGATGTTTGGTAAGTATTGCTTATCCATATAAAGTACAATGTAATGATGTTAAATTATGATGCAAACATTTAATGACAACCACTGGATATAACCATAAACACCAATCTACCTGAAGTATTCCATGTTAACGTTGTTTCGAGTTTTTTCAGCTTCCTAGACAGTTTCAACCTTCAACATTTTGTGTCCGCTCTCTGTACGCAAGGGCTGTTGGCTAAGAGTTACGGGAACCAAATAAGTCGGTGACAGGAAATACATCGCCACCTACTTCCGGAATATTATGCTTAATATTTACCCTCATGACAGTAAGTAGGCGATATATTAGTACAAATATTGTTATATTTCATTGCTTTATATCAAATTAAGATCAGGCCATTTATACACACAGGTTATTTTCTTTATATTCACGTCATTTCAAACTGATTGTCAGACAATGAATGTTTAATTTGACAGTATTTTCCTTAAAAAATTAGTCCTGGTTCTCCAGTGTCCTGGTTGACAGGTGGATGTTGTGCATGTTTTATATGAAACTTGAGGTCTTTTCATTATTCTACGTGACCATAGTTCAGACTTTAGAAAAAACGAATGGTTTAAAATACAAATCTTATGCTGATAAAATATTCCATATGAGCTTGGAGATAAAGTGACTGTCTCGCTGATTAAGTGATTTATCACAACCTGTATCAACTCCAACCTTTGCATATAAAGTCTGCTTGCTGTGGATTGTGTTATGTTTTAGTATTATTATGAATGGTCCCTGGTGTTTATATTGAACATAACAGTAGATGCCTGCATCAAAGTACAGAGATAAACTTGACACCTCAGGGGTTCAAAATTATGTTTTGTAATGGAAGGTCCAGGACCTTTTGCCTTTATTTTTGGCAGGTCCCACATAAAGTTTTGAAAGTCCAATATCAACATTGAAAGATCCATGTGCAATTATGTAATTATATTGAAAAAGTAGAATTATTCTGATAAAAATGGCAGGTTCAGCGGACTTTTACAATTTAAATATTAATGCCAATAATGGTCCCAAGGTAAAATCAACGGTCTGCCTAAATCATGTCAAGGGAGGATTTCATGCCAAGGTAGACGCCAAGGGAAATGAAATGCGCCAAGGAAGTTTGTGTGCAAGCTAGAAACTTATTTTTTTGCATACTGAATTATTAATGAATAAAGTATATTTTCTGGAAAAATGGAAATAATTTTTCGGTAAAAAGCCGAGTTATTCCAACTTTGACCTTGTCCGTGTAAATTCTGTGACGAAAGAGAGGTAACTCCAATTTTTCTACATACATGAATATAGTCGAACTGGTTTAACAATGGAATGTCATTGTTCAAATAATAATTATTATTATTACTATAATTATTATTATTAATCTTATTAATATTATTATTAAATAATAAAAATCATAATGTTGTTTCTTTGTTGTCTTCTAATAATGACCATTATTATTAACTTTTGCAATTAAAGAAGAGAATGTGTTATTGTATTTACATTTTTTATCAGTAGTCAGGTAGTTTTCAGTGTATGTAATATTGAAAATATATTTCTAATTTTATTAAATTATTATTATATCGTATTTTTAGCCTATTACATTTACAATTTTTACTGAGTTGACCCTAAAAATGGGGATCATTAATTACGTTTAAGGCTATTAAACTCTATCGTCATATTTTCATAAAAAATTATTATATAATTAATTGTAAAATAAATTTATTGTAAAATAAATTATATTTATTTCGCCAAAAAATGAGTATTTCGTAACATATTTAAACAGGAAAATGGGACTCATAAGAGTTGGTATGGTTTCAGGCCGCGCGTGTGTATACCGAAGTTAATCCCATAATTGGCTAATTAACTGTAATTACCTGTCGCATGAGTACACCTGGTTACGAAACAGGTGTTAATCCGATAATTGATGGTCAAAAGATTCTTTAAACCCAGTTAATGACCGGCATGTACACGGACTGTACTTATAACATCCCAGCAAGATAATTCACTTATATTTGTGTATTAATACACACATGAATTCTTATAACACCCGTCAAGATAATTCACTTATCTACACATTAATTTTTATAACAACCCGCTCAAGATAATTCACTTAATTTATATAACATCCGGCCCCGGTATCACAATCATTGCTTAGCTAAGATTTTCCTTAACCTAAATCTGGCAAAATTTCAAATTTTCATAATTTTTAAGGTGTTATTTTTAAGATCGCATCAAGATTAAAACCTTTGCATTTATTTTTGACAAAAATATTCATCAATAGTTCCAAAAATTTGCTAAATTTAAGTTAAGGAAAATCTTAGCTAAGGAATGATTTTGAAACCGGCCAAGATAATTCAATTATATGAATGCAGTAATGAAATGTATAGCTGTGTATTGACCCATCTCTATCAAAAAGAAAATGACTGTATTACATTTAATAACTCATTAGGAAGATTTGAAACACTTATTTCAAAATTAAATCAAATAATATTATTAACACAACTGTTTGATTTCTTCTAAATGTGTTATTAAATAAATAACAGCAGTCTTAAACCACATGAATAGCTCCTTTATTAGGAGGGATTTACCAAGAGCATGCTCCATTATAAGGAGGGATTTACCAATAACAGCACAGAATAACGGCCATATTGTAACCAGTCAACGGTGCAATAATAAATATTTAAATAATCAATTATTAATCAACAAAATGACTAATAGAATTCAGAATATATTCTTTATTCATTAATAATTCAGTATACAAAAAAATAAGTTTCTAGCTTGCACACAAACTTCCTTGGCGCATTTCATTTCCCTTGGCGTCTACCTTGGCATGAAATCCTCCTTGGCATGATTTAGGCAGACCCAAAATCAATAGGTCCCGGACCTCGGACCCAGGGAATTTTGAACCCCTGCACCTGTTGCATCATTGAGATTGCAATGGGATTCATTTTATTGTCATCTCAAGAATGTATTAGTATAAAGTGGGGTTTCAACTTTTTCCTTTATAGGCAAGAAACTTAACATCTAGCAAGAGTTCTTCCTTGCTTGTTGCTTCTTTATTTCCTTTTTGCTCCATGGAAACACAGTTTTGTGGGAGTCTTGATATTTATTTTAACCTGTCAAAATCACTCTTGTTGAAACCATTCAGAGTTCACTTGCCACAGGGCACATGATAAATCTTAGTTGATTGACCAATTAAAATCAGTCTTGCTTTATTCTTAAGGGGGTGGGTCACTGCACTTTATCTAAGGGCACCAGTATTAACAAAGGTAAACATGGAAATGAAGTTTTTGATTTCAATTTCATCTTTGCAATATTTTTGCTTGAAAACTATGCACCAGAATGACAAAATCAGATTGAATTTCTTTTGCTAAAGTAAAAAAATATTGCCTTAATGGCACAATGGCACTGTCTAGAATGAACACTGAACTAGTGGGTATAACAGGCTACATTTAATTGATAAAAGAAATACTTGTTTACTTCACAATGCAATGAAGTTTTAAAGAAGTCTTAACTAACGCCTGTAACGATAGATATAATGAAAGACAAATATAATGCTTTCCAGAACTGAGATATAACTTTTTACTGAGATATAACTTTTTACAGCAGATGTATGGAAACTGGTTCTACCAATGGCTCAAACTTTCATTTTTTAACTTTCAGACTTTCCAGTTCACTGATTTAATGTCAGATTGATTCATGAAATAAGGAGTTAGTAGTTTAAAGTTTGAAGCAAAATTTGAAGTTCCACCAGAAGAACAGTATGCAGAAATAAAGAAACTTTTATGACAGAGCTTTTAGGTAATATCAATAAAGTAAAAATATAAAAAAAAATAATAAAAAATTTGATGGTTGATAGTCACGATAGCATTGGTTTCATAGAAAGTTTGTTTTATCCACCATTCCAATCTACAGATCAACTAATATGCTATTGATTGGATGCACATGAAATATTAATCATTTAATATAACGATGCACAAGAAGAGCTCAGCTGACCTGGAATAGGAGGGTCACACCCAGAAATTCCACTTATGACAGTAAAATAATTTTACACATACCGGTATATGTTCAATAATTTTTAAGATTCATAATGCTCTCTGGCCAAAATTTGATGGTTGATAGTCATGATAGCATTGGTTTCATAGAAAGTTTGATTTATCCATCATACCAATCTACAGATCAACTAATATGCTATTGATTGGATGCACATGAAATATCAATAATTTTATATAACCATGCACAAGAAGAGCTCTCACCTGACCCGGAATAGAATGGTCACACCCAGAAATTCCACTTATGACATTAAAATAATTTTTCACCTGTCAGGTCCAGGAACATTGTGTTCATGATAAAAACAATTGCAGTTTTGACAGCCAGTGTAAATAGTCCATGCTTTACATGAACTTAATGCATTGCATGATAAAATATGAATGTTTAATTGAAATTAGTCATTTTAAGTTTGAAAACAGTCTGGCCATGTTATTAACTGTGTTGCAGGTTTCATTAGTTGAGAGCCCTGTGCACAATTATCAAATACGAATTTCTTCTTGATGTATGTTGTTATTAATTTCTTATTTCAAATCTAAGAATCTAAGTATTTTAAAAGTACAAAATGATTTTAAAACAAAACAGGTTGGTTAAATAGTATAGATCATTCAAAATCTGATGACAAAATATACAGCAAGTCTATTTTAATATTAAGATAGTTGTAACACTAACAAATAAAGCCTTAGCCTTAGCCGGAATAATTCAAGACATACGGTGATACACTACCAATACACATTATTAAGACTCGCCTTCCTTTATAAACAGTTTGCCATTATATCGTGAATTTCCATGGATTTTTAAATTTTACCATGAACCTGCTAGCTGTTATAATTGTATTCAGATTAAAAAAAACGAGTCAATGGGTTAATGCCCCTCCCTATGACCCTGGCTATCACTATTAATACACACACACATGCAAGTGCACACACATACACAAACACACACACACACACACATTTCGAGTGACATTTTGTATAGAAACGTTATTTTCCATTGATTTTATCAACCATATGTTTGGCTAAGCTAGATGATTTTATCTGTTATATGCATTTCTACATTACGTAAGGCTACTATATGTCATATATATACTTTGGTGTCCATATAAATAAATTATACATATAAATTTGAGTATTATTTGTCTTTGCTCTTTAAAGAGTAGCATGTCTATGTTATTTGATGTTGGATTCCAATATTCACAATAATAGTCTGTAAATCTTCCAGTCTATCAATTATTGCTGCAATCTTGATTTTTAACTGGATTTATATTAACTATATATATTTGACAGATTATTTCTTGTGCCTGAAAATCACTGATTACATGACAAAACTTACAGAACCTACTGTATATTTTGTATATAGGGTGACCCAGTAGATACGTCACACCAAGAATAAAGAAACAAAAACTTTTATCTGTGTTTTTTAATATTTTTCTTTTCAATAAATATTGTCTAAATAGCTGAAGTAAAACATGCGATCAAGATAGCTTGGATAAAACATATACATGTACTTTTTGACTCTAGATTGTGAGAGTATTAACTTTAATGGTACCAGATATGAAAATTCACTTAAATTAACAACATAGTCTGAATAAAATTAACAATAGGATCAAATTTCCTTTTAAATTCCAACTAATGTTTGAGCTATAAATAGTAAGAGGAAGTTATTTTGATTTATGCTCTATAATTTTTACATGTCAACTATGCTGTATCTTTATTTGTTTACAATATATTATATTATCTGTTCAATTTGAGCATACAATGTATCAGGTTACTGTATTAAAAGGTAAGATAAAGATATAAATTTAGCATGTAAGAATGTCTTCATGTCTATTTATAGCTTGTATTGTGTAAGTCGCTTATGTTCATTATTTTATCAATTTAAAACTGAATAATTGTACATTGTGATTTAATTTTTTTTTTTTAAATTTTGTTTGATTTTTGACAATTAATTTTATAATGATGCATAGTTTATCTCAAATTCTTTAATGGAAATGTGATGAAATGTATTTTATGTGAAAATGCTACCAAGACTGTTGTTATGCATTGAACACTTGTTTTTGGATTTGCATATATGAAACTGTATTCAAGTAAAATAAAAAGGGATTTTGCTTAGACCTGTTGTCTGAAGAATCACATCCCACTGTGACATCTACTTTGATATGGTACAAAACTCGGTGCTTGGATAATTTTGTCCCTAGATGTTTTATTGTTATCATATGACATATATTTATAAGTTAATGGAGAATATTCAGTTCACTTTGATAAAGTACAGAAGGGATTATGTGATAATTTGAGTGTCTCTGTGTATCAGTAATGGTGTCCATGTTTTGGCCAAAACTTTTGTGATGATATTTAGTTTGTTAATGCGGAGATATCATGAGTGGCTTTTGGCTACTAGTTAAACTGCTAAAGTCAACTGAGTGCATGTAACAATGTGTCTGTTAGTGCATTAACTCTGAAATTGCTGGGCTGAATTCTAAAATTGTTGGGCTGAATAGGGCTAAATTTGGTTAAGAAATTGAAATTGAAAATTCTGTGTGCTTTGTGTGTTAATGAAGTGTCTGGCTATAGACTTTGATGCAGATTAAAATTGTGTCTTGCGTGGGCATCTGCAAATAAGGTGTGTTTTTTGCTAAGGTTTTTAAGGTGCAGTTTCCTGCTAAGGTTTCCAAGGTGCAATTTTCTGCTAAGGTTTTCAAGGTGCAGTTTTCTGCTTAGGTTTCCAAGGTGCAATTTTTTGCTAAGGTTTTCAAAATTTCTTTTGTAGGGCTACAAGGCAAATTAAATATTGGTAATATTTTTGTGATGCAGGTTCAAAAATTTTGTTTGTCATGGCCATTTGAAGTTGTAATGTAATTACATTTTCATTGGAGTGATAATTATACCCATAGTGAGTTTGATTCCTAAACCACTTCTTGAATCAGAAGGATAAAAGACATATCAATTTTTCTGTCAAAAACAAAATGGTCTTTCCCAGAGTTTTTATTGTACAGTCCAACCTGCCATAAAGGCCACCATTATATAAGGGCCACCTGCTTATTAAGGCCATTAGAATTGTATCCCAATTGTTCTTTATTCATATTATTTGAACCTGTATATAAAAAAAAACCTGCCCATAAAGACCACTTTTACTCGTTCTCTTGGGTGGCCTTTATAGACAGGTTTGACTGTACATATTTAGCAATCATTCGACTGCTTGTGTTGTCAGAGTTTCTTTACCTTTATCTTATTTTTCCAGTGCATTACTTAATTCTGAGCATTTATGTAATTGTACTGCCATATTGTGATGCTAGTACCATTTTGACGTCGGAAGTTGTTGCCTACCGTAATTGGTATAATTATTTCAGTGATAATATGAAATGAAATGACCTGTTTAAAATCATATTTGAATGAACTTCTGATTTGAACCCACAACACATGGCTCTTAAGTAACATAAGTCTGACACAGTAGACATTTGTCTACATATTATACATTGAATGAAATCTTTCATTCATGTGACCCCCTGTTATATCATAGTTTGTTACAACCTTTGTTCCTATATAGTATTACTACAGCAATATAATGAAAATAATTTCCTGTTTATTATACCACCTAGTACTCATTTATATACCGATATCAAGCTGATTGATTCCTTGTTTACCCTTGTTATGATACTTGCTAGTTGTTTGTAACCAGAATAAAATAAACAATGACATCATGTATGGTTATTGCATTTACAGTTTTTTCCTGCATATTGTCATTATATAATGCTGTTGTGTAAATAAATTCCATAATGTTTAATTTATTACTGTTGTTGTGTAGTAGAAATTATGAGTTTTAATCTTGTATTACATCTCTCTCTCTCTCTCTCTCTCTCTCTCTCTCTCTCTCTCTCTCTCTCTCTCTCTCTCTCTCACACACACACACACACACATTACAGTCACACAATACTAGTATACACACTAAACATTATTGAGTTATTCCCCTTTGTACATTTTGTATTGCTGATGCAGATTCACTATCATAAGTACTTACAATGACTAATTCTTGATATTTTTCATTTCTTCTTTGAGTGTAAAAGTTTTTGTACTTTAAAGTAATTTCATTGTTAAAAAATATTTGATAAAGGGAAAATATATTATGTTTTATATAATTCATATATTTCATGTTTTGGGAAAAAATTTCAATTCATGTTTGCTAAAATATTTTTCATGTTTAGAAAAATTATATCTTGTTCACGAAAATATTTCATGTTCAGGAAAAGTATTTCATGTTCGAGAATAATATTCGGGAAAAATATTTCATTATCAGGAAATATATTTCAAATTTCCTAAGTTTAACTTTTCTTTATTACGTATATGTAATTTATGTCCCATGATACGTTGATGTTGTCTGTTTGTATGTCTGCCTGTCTCAGTGTACATGTACAAGACATTTGTTTACCTCACACAATGAATTGTTTTATTAAGTCATATGTTTGAAGTTATCTCTTTTTATGTAATGAAACCTTATTTGTTATCATAAATATGTATTTAGCTGAGGAAGATCCATGGTTGGTGTAGATTTAAATTTTTGTCTGGCATGGACATACAAATACCAAGATGGCTACTGTTAATATAAATATATTGATTGATGGATTGATTGATTGAATTTTACATCTCAGTCAAGAATATTTCACTTATAACGATTGGTTGGTTGGTTGAATGTTTCTCAATGTCGCATCAGCAATTTTTTAGCTGTTCGCGACGAGAACTATTTTATTAATCTCTATGGATTAATCTATGTACTAATTCTTGTATGCATGTGAAGTGCAAATGTGTTGTATGGTCTGCCTTGTACTAGCGTGCACTCTGAGCGACTTTAAGGTGCTAACTCACTGAGTTAGTATGCCACAGACAAGTATACCACTCCCCCAGTCCATTATACTGTTACCAGGTGAACCAGTAGGAAAATTCACTTTACCACATGTGGTCTGAGCGGGACTCGAACTCACAGTGGTGAGAGACCCTGATTTTGTAGACTGACATCTTATCCATTAGGCCACCTAGGCCTCCTCGCTTATAACGAGATGTCTATTTCGAGGGGCCTACTATTAATATACATGTAATTAGAAAATTAACCATCAGACAGTTAACCATTATAGACTTGTTTATGGGCCAATTTTGTTCAAATTTGATATATGGAAAGTACATTTTTGTAGATGTATATAACCATTTAATATTTGTAACAGGTTTTCTAAATTTTCCAATGACATAGACATTCTTCACAGAGTATGATAGTCAGGTGTTATTTTATAAGTCATTCTAGAACAACTTTGTCGAAATTGAATGATGTGTCTTCATTATGCTGATTTTAGTTTCACCAACATACCATGTGATAATGTCCCAGATAATGTCAATTGTCATAAAATGTTGAATTGCAAAATTTGACTTTTTGCATAAAAGTTAATGTTTACTACTAGTAGTTTTGAAAAGATTTGACTGTTTTCTGTAATCATGCAATAACAAGGTAGATTTGCATAAATGTCTTTGGGTATGACATGGTATACTAGCAAACACCATTTGATCTTAAAAATGATTTTGCAATGAAGTTAAGTTTTTGTTTGCATGGGACAGTATGCAAATTGTTATGAAAATTATTATCTCATGGATAAAACAAAATTTGGAACATTAGTGTGATATATTGAAAAATGAACATTATTTATTTAAGTGAATTTTTTATGTGAATGTGAATATTTATGATTAAAGTTATGATAAAATGTCTTCATAATCTGTCAATATCATTTTCTACTTTCAGAACAAGTTAAACTTAAAGATTCAAGTTAAACAATGGCAGTGTTTTAATAGTATAATGTGTATACATTTATTGTATGTGTTAAACCATGGATGGTGACTCGTCTAGAGAGACTGATTTGTTACTTGTAGATAGTAACTACATGGATACGACACCCTCATATCGTCCAATCAGTAATCCTCGACATGATGGTAAACTTTTAGATCGTGCTGCGAGTGCATGTAGCACCGACGATGAGTTACTGGATATTAGATCTGATCCTAACTTTGAGGATAGTTTAAATCGTCTGGATGTCAACTCTCACGAAAATGATTTCAGATTTCAAGGAAGTAAGTTTAACATATTTTATATTTGGAATTATTTAAGAGTGTTGCGATATAGTTAAATGGTATAGTATGTACTATGTACAGGTTAAGAGACGTTACTACTGTCTCACCTATGGGATACCTTTTACGCAAAATGATAAAGTGCTTACTTTACAAATGGGTGACATGGGTTCAATTCCTGGCATCAGGTGAAGGGAATTTTATAACTAATTCTCATTGTTACTAGCATTTATGTTACAAATGGTGCCCACATTGGGACCCTGCCTTTGAATGGGGGCCTCCCACCAAAGTGCAACTGCAGGAAAGATCCCAATAAAATAATAAATATAATTAAAATATTACATGTTTCTATGTATGTGTTAGAATATGTCTACAAGGGGCAAGGACTAAATGGGAGCAATGTAAATGTAGCGATACAGCTACATGGTATTGTATGTACTATGTACAGGTTAAGAAACGTTACTACTGTCTTACCTATGGGGTACCTTTTAGGCGAACTGGTAGAGCGCTCGCTTTACAAATGGGCGGCCCAGGTTTGATTTCTGGCATAGAGGGAAGGGAATTTTATAAGTAATTTTCATTGTAACTAGCATTTATGTTACAAGAGGTCATTTAACTTCTTTTTATAGATGCTTATTAAACAACAAGCCTTCAAGAAAACATTTATTTCATTTACATTCAAATTAACTTATCACAAAGTCATCATATTCATTGAATATACTTACATACTTAACCATGAAACAAGTAAGTATATATCAAGCTGTTTCTGTTACCAGACCAATTTACATGTCAATTCTGTTAAAAGTGGATTAAGTCAAAATCCTAAGGGTCTTGATCTACAACTTAGAATATTATTATTGTTATTTACACCTGTTGTAAGACACTTGGCAAAACACTGTAAAAATAAAAAAAATCCAGATTTCAGAACATGCCATAAATTTTCATGGGAATAATAGGTAATGAAGTGAACAGGACAAATATGCAGAACACACTCAAACAAGTCACTGAAAGTATTTGTCAGTTTGTCATCAAACAGGAAGCACATGGACTTAATGCTTTCATGGATGAGCGAACATGTATCAGTATTGATGAAATAGCAGGTGATTTATTTATTAACTTAGAATTGTTTATGATGTCTCCGTCTGAAAAGTGCAAGATATATTAGTCATGTAGTCCTCAATGTCATAGATGTCATCTTCTGCATTAGTGCAAGTGCCAAGGGTTCAAAATTATATTCTGTATTGGAAGGACCAGGACTTTTTGTGCTTATATTTGGCAGGTCCATTATGTCATTGGTTCATAGAAACAGAACTTAGAATATTGAATCATTATTATAATTACTGGTACAAAGATTTTTTTCATGTATGATAAGTACAAAAATTAAAATACTATCAGAAAAAGATTTGGTTCCACTTTCTTCCTCTCAAAATATCAAATTTTCTATAAAGAAAATTTGAAAAATATTAGTTAACAAAAAGATTACATTCATCATTCCACATTACAAAAATTGAAATAATGAATGGTTTTCTTTTCTTTTTAGTTACCGGTACATTTAACATTATATAATAAATGACAAATTTGTACTATGTATTTACTAAGATAATATTACATCCGCAAAAGACAATACACAAAATATAATGTTGTAATTTATTGATATTTTGAAGAAGGATGAGTATTTATTGAAGAGGCTGTAAGGTGACTTCTTCCATCTTTTCACATTGTAATTCTGTGCTATGTATTTTTGAAGCATGTGTTTATTACAAGAATAAGCAATTTTTCTAAGATTTATTATTTATTTAATCCTTATCTATATAATTTTCATTTCATATTACATGTACATAAAAATTTATGTTGCAATAGAAAAAAGATTAATCATTCAAATTACAGTAAAATGAACGAAAATAAAAAAATAAAGATATGTTCCAGCATTCAAAACCATTAATTCCATAGCTGTCATTATTTTCATTTTACCATATTTTATCTCTCAATTTTTTACTTCTAAATATTAAATCACTACTCTTCATTATGTGCAATAAGTTATTTCCCCTCGTCATTTCCGCTTGACTCTGTCGGAAAATAAATTTCCATGATGGGGATATTCTGGAGTAGTTATAATTATAGTGCTTCATCATTATTCATAGAGTTTTATGTGTCGCATCTCAAGTCTTGCTCATATTCGCTCTACAGACTTCAATTTTCTGTCATTTGATGGTTTTCTGCATTTATCACCGTGATAAGTTGTTAAATGATTTCACCGATCAATAAGTTATTAATAGGAGAATGAGTGTTTTAACTGGAGTAAAAGTTTTATAGGAATGAAACCATCTTCTGATATGTAATTATATTGTCAATGGGTAAACGGTGCAGTAAATTGTGAAAATATATGTCTTAAGATCACATGATGGCTGGATGGTTTGTTGAAAATTGTTCAGATGGCACAAGGGATAGAATGTCCTTGTTATTTAATAAAGAATGTTTTTCAAAAAAAAGTTTCACAATGGCTAAATTCAAAGGGGGGGGGTGTCAAAACATTGATTTCAATGGAATATACAAATGCAAGTCCTTCCCTGTATTTGACACAGTGGAGTCAGTCAAGATTCTTTTATTTCTGATATTGAGCAATCAGTTCATTAATGGTAGAGGAAACTGAGTGCCTGGAAAAAAAACTGACCTTTGCCAAGTGAACTGACAAACTTACCCACACCAGGTCTTAAGTGGGATTTGAACCATTTAGTAGTGAGTAGTTCTGTGATCTGTAAACACACACTTTAGACCACTCTTAATAGAACATTAAGTTCAGTGTGGAAGGTCTTCCCTGTGTTTGACACAGTGGAACAAGTCAAGATTCTTTAACTTATATTGTGCAATCAGTTCATTAATGGCAGAGGAAACGGTGAGCCCCCAGAACAGCAACTGACCTTTGCCAAGTGAACTTGCATCATGATCAGTGAGATTTAAACCATTAAGGAGTGAGTGATTATCTCACAAAAGCACATACTTTAGATCACTCTGTCACCAAGACCCGTAGTTCAAAGTTTGAAGACTTTGAATTTTGCTATTAAATAATACATCAATCATTCTCTATAATAAGATAATGTTACCGGTAAATGAGTTAATGCCTTGATCAGCAGTAATTCTACATTTATAGGATACATTTTAATACAATTTAGTATTATGTCATTTATTTAACCAAGATTATTGATTCAATGGAAATATTAAATGTCATTCATATGGATATCTTTAAATAGTTTTGTCTTGTACTATACTTAATTACATGTTCTCTAGATACACATAGCATTCTGGGATAAAACACAACATGTAGCTAATGAACCAATTAATTCTTTTGCTCCAGCGATTACGACATCTAAAAGGAAGTTGACTGCGGAAGTATTGTACATGTTAGACCATATATTGGTAAACATATTGTCATGGTAACCCCTGAACATTTCTAAAGGTTAATTTAAAAAAATGCTTCCATAAAAAAAGTTTGTTGATAATTTTTTTATGTGTTCTTTATTGGAAGTGAGTTATATGTGATGTATTGATTTTTTGCGGACAAGAGATGTAAAGTGGTTTCTTCACACTGAGAATTGAGGTCCATGTTCTAAACAAATTATATGTGTATTCCTGTGTGTTTTTGTATAGATGGTCATGTGTGTTTGCTTACCTGTGTGCTTTTGTATGTACAGTCAAACCTGTCTATAAAGGCCATGCAAGGAAACCAGTAAATGTGGCCTTTATTAGAAGGTGGCCTTTATATACAAGTTCAAATAATATGAATAAAGAACAATTGGGATACAATTCTACTGGTCTTTATAAGCAATTGGCCCTTATATTAAAGTGGCCTTTAAGGCAGGTTGGACTGTATGTGCATAATTATCAGCATATTAAGTATAAAAGATGTTTTAAGTTATTTTTTGATGGTGAGAATAAATCGATATTCTATACTAGTTGTTTGCATATGTGTTTTTCCTTATGTGTATGCACAAATGTGTTTGTTTATACACATGCCCATTTATGGCCACACATGCGTAATATGTAACATGTAAAACTATGGTAATTTCTGAAAATTGACAACAGTAAAAGTCTGTATTCTTTGAGAATTGGCAAGAATAAAAGTCCATATTCTACATGTACATGTATATGTGTATTTTCATGTGTATGCATGAGTATACATATATTATGTTTACATGTGTATGTATAAATAATGTCAAAATAATTTCTTTATGATGAAAACAAAGGTTCATATTTTATACAAATTGTGTATGTAAGTTTGTGTCTGTGTAATGTATGGACATAAATGAGTATATCATTCAGATTACAACATTTAGTTCAGTGTTTTTTGGAAGTTTGAATGGCTGTCCTGCATAACAGTCAGCTTTGGTCTAGGGTTTTTTCAAGTTTCTCTTTCCTCTTTTAGAAATTAAGTGCAAATTGTACTTAAGAAGCCTAAATTTGTTCACAGGGATATGATTTTATGTTCAATTTTAGCTTTTCTGTCCCATAAAAACTACTTATAACTAACTAATAATCATGGTAATTGTAGACAAACAAAATATTATGCATACATTTATATATTTAACAAGAAATAGCTATTATTATTTCTTTTTATGTATGGTTTTGCTTCCTTTGAACGTGGAAGTAATTTCATTACCAAGATTGTGATCATATACATCTGTACATATCTTCTTCCTCAGAAGTCATCCCCCTTTGTCTCTCAGTTTCACTTTTAATTTAATTTAAGTTCTAAGCATCCTGAGTTTAAGTTCAAACATCCTGTCATAGCATGTAAAATTATATATTATATAAAGTAACTTGTAAAGCAGTTTGTTACACTTTGCCCTGTTATTTGACCACATATCAGGTAAATTGTTATTAGTTATCAGTACCACTTATATATATAAATATTTTCATTACTACCACTTTTGTTGTATGTCCATTTCACTTTGGTTTCCTAGCAACAACTTGTTTGTTCATTTCACTTTGATTACCTAGCAACAACTTTTGTCTATTCATTTCACTTTGGTTTCCTAGCAATGCTTTTTTTATGTATATTCAAAACCTACCATCTCTATTGAGATATCCAATAGTTTATAATAGTTTATGTTAAAATATGTTTCCGTAGTTTTATAGACCTTGATTATAAATAGTTTAAAGATTGAAAACCACTTGTTTTCATAGAATCAAGAGTTTCATAGGTTGTAAAATATGTTGGTTTCTAAATGTGATTGGAAAATATGTTGGTTTCCGTAGCGATTGTAAATTATAATGGTTACCATAATGATTGAAAAATATTTTGGTTTCCACAGTGATTGCAAAATATGTTGGTTTCCATAGTGATTTGAAAATACATTGGTTTCCATAGTGATTTGAAAATGTATTGGTTTCCATAATGTTTGAAAAATATGTTGGTTTCCATAGTGATTTTGAAAATATGTTGGTTCCCATAGTGATTGGAAAAATAGAATCATTTCCATAGTGATAGGAAAATGTGTTGTTTTCACAGTGATTGGAAAACATGTTGGATTCCATAGTGATTGGAAAGCATGTGTGCTTCCATAATGATTTGGAAAATGTGTTTGTTTCCATAGTGATTGGAAAGCATGTGTGTTTCCATAATGATTTGGAAAATATGTTGGTTTCTATAGTGATAGGAAAAATATGTTAGTTTCATATCCCACAGTGATTTGGAAAATATGTTGGTTTTCATTTTATAATAAAATCTAGTTAAAAGTTCTGATATACTATATTTCCTCCCCATTATGATAAAAACATTTTCATTCAGATCTTAAAGAAAGTCACTAATTATCGGTTAATAAAATACTGGTAAAATCAATGATGGAGATTTAAATTATCTGTAAAGTAAAATTAATGATAAAAATGTCTGAGTTAATAGTTTTAATAAGGGCATTATTTTGTGATAAAGTATAATACTAGACTAAAATAATAAAACATCATTTTACCATACCTATAGACTTGATCATGTCGTCCTCCTGATGACGGTCGTACTGGTATGTTGGCTAATATTGATGTCATTAATGTACCGTCACATATATAACCTTTAAGACTTTATCAGTTTTTCCTTGTTATAGTTTAAGTGCCGTGTTTTCATCATGTAGGGCCTTAAACAGATCCGACTGAGTACAAATCACATTTATATATATATATATCGTACTGTACACTAATAGCTGTTCTCTAACCAATTCATTTGCATTTATATTGATGGATTTTGAAAAATACTTTAGATGGTTTGTTCTAGCGGTGATTGTGTGCATTTATTCCAAGTAATGGTATTTCTGTTGTGTATGCGATTTTTGTGTAATCGTTGATCATGATTGAAAGAGGAATAGCTAAGGATACGACTCACATTCATGAAAGACAAAGCATACTGTTCTACTCATTAAAAAGCAATTAATTCCAGCGATATTTTTTTCTAAATTTATTTGTTTATACAGAAAAAGATTTCATGAAGAAAACCGTTTGTAGTGTGGATTTAATGATTTTGGTTTATCTTACAAGATTCTAAAATTGGATTTTGAAATTTTATTCCAGATTCCACCACATATTTTAAGATTCTTGTAAAATTATTGGAAATATAATATCAAATTCTAGATTTATGTTAGAAGGAAGTTCTTTGATTTGTATTGTTAGTGCAATACTTTAAATGAAAGTTGATGCTTTTGAAAAATAATATTTCTTCAATTTAGAAGGTTTATTCCGGGAAGCAATAATTGAAATAGTCATTCCAGGAGAAATCAGGAAAACTTATCCACATTATACACACGGAAGTTATATGAAAGAGGGATAAAAATATGCATTTTCAGGAAAATTGATAATAATTCTGCAAACTAGGGTGTGTAGGGAATAATTTAATTCTGTGATTGAGAGGATATTTTAGAACTTAAAGAGTAAAATATGGATAAAATACCTGTGATAAAACTTCAGGACATGTATCACTCCATTATGGAGAGGTACCAGGATCTAGATGGACCTGTAACTCCAGAGGAAGGTAAATGTTACATATAGATTATAGATTGAGTCTAATGGTAATTTTAGAGACGGTTTCATAAATCAAGTTATGCACTTCCATAAAATATTATTTAAAAAAAGAGTATTTTCTGTACATTTCTGGTAAATGTTTAATTTTATTTACAAATATTTGTACTCATATTGAAATTTATGCATGAGATTTGTTTATCACAGGCTTGGGTGGGAAAATTTTTTTACAGGCTAGATTGGGGAAAAATTTCTTCCGCTCAAAATGTGAATGAGACAGAAATGCCTGTCCGTTGGTGAGAAAAATCTATTCCAAGCGTTTAATCTAATCAGGATGGTGCTTGGTCTAAAGCATCTGATAGTAAAGGACATGTTTTATGGTAAGACACATGAAGTGGGTGTAGCTTGCTAGCAGGATGTGCTTACCCTTCCGGAGCACCTGACCTCACTTCCCTGGTGGAAGTTCACTTGTTTAACCTAACTTGTCAGTTTCAAAGTTTTTACTTTGCTTCTGTATTGTTATCTGGACATGGATTGGTATGTTTGTTTTTACTTTGCTTCTGGATTATGATCTGGACTTGGATTAGTATGTTTGTTTTTACTTTGCTTCTGGATTGTTATCTGGACATGGATGGGTATGTTTGTTTTTACTTTGCTTCAGGAATGTGATCTGGACTTGGATTAGCATGTTTGTTTTTGATTTTTTACAATGTTAACCTTAATATGTATCAGTGCCCATTAATGTAGCTGGTGAATTGAAACAGTGCAAACATTTTGTTTAGGTATAAACTGCACAGTCCATCTTGGGCTCAAATCCTTAACTCATAAGTCAACAACCTCAATCACTTAGCCACATAAACCATCATGGGCTCAAACCCTTAACTTATGAGTCAGCAACCTTAATCACTTAACCACATAAACCATCCGGGGCTCAAACTCTTAACAATGAATTATGAGTCTGCAACCGTAATTACTTAGCCACATAAACCATCTGGGGCTCAAACCCCTAATCGTGAATCATGAGTCTGCAACCTTAATCACTTAACCACATAAACCATCTGGGGCTCAAACTCTTAACTATGAATCATGATTCAACAACCTTAATCACTTAACCACATAGTCCATCTGGGGCTCAAACTCTTAACTATGAATCATGAAGCAACAACCTTAATCACTTAACCACATAAACCATCTGGGGCTCAAACCCTTAACCGTGAATCATGAGTCAACAACCTTAATCACTTAACCACATAAACCATCTGGGGCTCAAACCCCTAATCGTGAATCATGAGTCTGCAACCTTAATAACTTAACCACATAAACCATCTGGGGCTCAAACCCTTAACCATGAATCATGAGTCAGCAACCTTAATCACTTAACTTCCAGTCTTCCCTCTTTTTTTAGGGGTTGGGTAGGGTTGGGTAAGAAAATAACCCCAATGAAATGTCTTAAAGGTGACTGAATTTTCTGTAACAATCAAAGGACTGATAAATGATTACATTAGTGTATTACACTATCTTAGTAAGAGATTAATTAGCATTTTATAGTGATATTATTATCAGTAAAATAATACCGACATAGAGTGAACAGACCAGAGGTTGGTACTACTAGTAGATGATGTAGAATTTATTAGGACCATAAAATGAAGTACATGTAAGTACATGAAAAATAAACAGACAGTACAATTAAAATTCATAAGTTATCTGTGATCGAATAAGGAATAAGTCATGATCTAGGAAGTTTGTATGTAGGATATTTTTTTTACATATGCAGATACCGGTAAGAAATCTTAAGCAGAAATATATAAGATGTGATGTGGGAAAGGTAAATATATATAAAAATTGTTATTACTCAATTCAGGGATTTACGGGACATGCATTTGCATGTCCTTACACACACATTTTTGACCTTGGACTCTCCAAAATTAAGCATGTGCGTCCAACTGGATGCACAAAATATCGGCCATTAGTTACTACATCTGTACATTGTCAGTAGCATGTCGGATGTCCCTTTAGGTTTTCTATCATTTTATAATTTTTATTGTCACTAGGATGTTTCATTAAAACACTATCTAAATTTTATTTGCTGTAAGCATTTTATTGACCAAGATTTTAACATGCATTCCTGTCCCTTTCGGTTTTCAAAGTGAAATGAACAACCTGAAACGGCATATCGGATAAACCTGGTTCAACCTGAATCGGCATATCGGATAAACCTGGTTCAAGTTTTGAAATAAAACAGTCAAAACCATCGAGAGTCAGGGAATTTCAAGACACTTGGCTGCCTCAATTTCAGTGGCTGCGATTGACAAGCACCACATGAAATGTGATATTCAAGATTTTGAGTATTTTGTTATCCTAGAAACATGGACCCTTGAAATTTAGGTTTGGAGATTTGGACCCTCATTTTTTATACCCTGTGTCCCTGGGACCCTACATGAAAAGATGGCTGTAAAACCCTGCTCAATTTTCAAGATTTTTATGACTAGGACCTTGCACTCTTTCTTTCTGGAACCACTATAGTAGTTAAGTTGTTAGAGTGCATGCTTCATATATGGGAGGTCATGGGTTGTTACCTCTTGTTGGGTCTGATCAAGAATTGAAAATAGGTAGTGACTGTTTTATCGTCAAGCACATGGCATTTCCTTGGGAAGAGACCTTAAAAGTCACAGCAGGCCTGGCATGTTAAAAAACCCTTTCTGCACACTGCCCTGAGTGCACTTCAAAGGTAAAAATTTCTACTACTTCACCTATAGTCGGTAACATCTCAATATAAGTGGAATATTCTTGACTGGGAGGTAAAACCCCATTCAATCAATCATCCATCTGTCTGGTTAGAACACATGGTTCAACTTGAAGTGATAAAAAACTTCTCAAATTTGTTTATATTGGACTTAATTAGTGAAATATATTAGTGTATTATACCAGAACATACTAGTATATATTAGTATTATATTAGTATATACTAAAACTATTATAAAACTATTATATATTAGTATATACTAAAACAGAAACATTATGTGAGGATGGTTTATATCTAAGAAATACTACATTTTAACACAAGGATATTTGGAGTTAGGAAAATGCATTTTCTGTCGTAGTATGTAACTTTTTTATGGACTGCAGAAATGATATGGTTAATTCATGGGTTACTTGTCAATACAAGGATTTCTAAGAAATTGTTTATTGACGTCATTTTTGGTGGTGTAAATAACAGATTAGTCTATACATCGTATATACATAGTCTATGGTATATATTATAGAGACATACATAGAGAAAATAACTTTAACTTATGTATTTTGTATCTAAATTTTTAAAATTTTATATTGCTATCAAGACTTTATGGTTCTCTTTTAAACTTACTTGTAGTATATACATACTTTTCTCAAACCTTGGACAGAAAAATCTCACACGCACACCAGTGCTAGATTTTTCTTTCTTGTCCAGTTTGTCTGGTACTTCCTCACACGACAATTGACCCAAAAGGATGACCTATGCGATCATTGTGATTGACGTCATCAAAGGTGACATCAAGTGATGTGATGTAACATATCCCAATCGAGGCAAAGAGCATCACATCACCCTCGACTGAAATCATACGGTATCGGTCACAAAGAGGTGACAGATTCTATTAATCTTGAAAAACTTTCAACACACATGAACTGCTTCCCAGCCTGATTACAAATTCCTTTTGGAACATTTATGCCCCTGTTTCAGTTGTTATGGCAGTCAGAGTCATTTGAATTTTGGGTGAACATGGTTTGTCAGTTGACCAATATTGAGAAATTTGACCCCCCTGAAAGCAGTTAGTCACAATTTTGGCAACTAGTAGATGTGTAGAATGACAGAGTTGGTTGCCATGGTTCTTTATTTAGTTGCAACTTTATTCCAGAGTCAGTAATAAACTGAATATCAACATTTGATAAAAGCGATGACATTCATACCTCACAAATAGTAACTGGGTGGCAATGGATGAGAATTCTTCAGTTTTAGATGAAGATTATTATAAATGTGGTGTTCATAACTGAAAAACTTAGGTCTGGCAGGATTTTACCCAAGTAAGGTGTTTTGTGTATACTGAAAAAGGAAATGAAACACTCACTTCTTGGATAAGGGACTCCTGCAACTTTTATTAAGAGTGTCAGAGACTCCCACAATAGTTAATGCAAATTTAAATCCTATTTACTATTTCGTTGCAAATTTCTGCATCCTGTATGCTAATCTATGAATCATGAATGAACATAGTTAATACAAGGTTATGATAACTGATGGGGCTGAAGATAATAAACACCATATGTTTGATATAGGAATGTAAATAATATCATTAATTCTCAATACATCTAATAAATTCATTTTTAGCTCACCTGACCGAAGGTCATGTGAGCTTATGGCATAGCGCAGCGTGTGTATGTGCGTGTGTGCGTGTGTGCGTGAGTGCGTGTGTGCGTGTGTGCGTGTGTGCGTCGTTAACACCTATTTTCGACTTCTCCTCTGAAACTACTGGACAGTTTTTAATGAAACTTTGTCAGAAGTATATATGGGCCGGTGCAATTCAGATTTGTTCGTGGCGTTGCTATGGCTACTATAACTAGGTCAAGGTGACCTAGGGGTGCAAAAATCTTAAAAAATCTTCTTCTCCGAAAGTACTGATTGGAGAAAAAATCTGATGTGATATTTGGCTTCTCTAGGGTCTTAAGCCTATAGTTTGTTCATTTTGTGAAATTCTGATAAAAAATAGGTTACGCGTTTTTGCGTTTAATTTTGAAAAAATCGTAAAATAGCTTCAAATTGTTATAACTTAACTATTTGACCAGATAATGACATGGGGTTTTCAGTTTTGACATCTTCTTGTTAGTATCTTCAAAATGAGGTCAAGGTCAATTGTGAAGGTCGTGACCTAATTTTTTTTACCTCTGATTATAATTATTATCTCAAAAACTATAAACTTTTTGTATAGGCATGTATATTAGAATGTTTTAGGTATTGATACAACGATCATTTTGATGTATAGAAAAAGGTCATGGGTTCAAAGGTCAAGGTTACACATGCGAAACAATACCGAAATGGTTAATTATCTCGAAAACTATAAACATTTTGTATAGGCATGTATATTAGAATGTTGTAGGTATTGATACAACGATCATTTTGATGTATAGAAAAAGGTCATGGGTTCAAAGGTCAAGGTCACAGGTGTGAAACAATACTGAAATGGTTAATTATTTCGAAAACTATAAACTTTTTGTATAGGCATGTATATTAGAATGTTTTAGGTATTGATACAACGATCATTTTGATGTATAGAAAAAGGTCATGGGTTCAAAGGTCAAGGTCACAGATATGAAACAATACCGAAATGGTTAATTATCTCGAAATCTATAAACTTTTTGTATAGGCATATATATTAGAATGTTGTAGGTATTGATACAACGGTCATTTTGATGTATAGAAAAAGGTCATGGGTTTAAAGGTCAAGGTCACAGAAGTGAAACAATACCGAAATGGTTAATTATCTCGAAAACTATAAACATTTTGTATAGGCATGTATATTAGAATGTTGTAGGTATTGATACAGCGATCATTTTAATGTATAGAAAAAGGTCATGGGTTCAAAGGTCAAGGTCACACATGCGAAACAATACCGAAATGGTTAATTATCTCGAAAACTATAAACATTTTGTATAGGCATGTATATTAGAATGTTGTAGGTATTGATACAACGATCATTTTGATGTATAGAAAAAGGTCATGGGTTCAAAGGTCAAGGTCACAGATGTGAAACAATACCGAAATGGTTAATTATCTCGAAAACTATAAACTTTTTCTATAGGCATGTATGTTAGAATGTTGTAGGTATTGATACAACGATCATTTTGATGTATAAAAAAAGGTCATGGGTTCAAAGGTCAAGGTCACAGATGTGAAACAATACTGAAATGGTTAATTATCTTGAAAACTATAAACTTTTTGTATAGGCATGTATATTAGAATATTGTAGGTATTGATACAATGGTTATCATGATTTAAAGAAAAAGTCATTGGGGCTTAGTATTATGTTTTCTTAAAATCTATCAGCTAGCCATTAGTTATCAGGTGAGCGTATCAGGCCCATGGGCCTCTTGTTATGTTTTAAATATTTTAAGTACAATCAGAAAAAGCTTCTACATCATATTACAATTGTTTGCAGATTTTGTTGTTAAATATTTTCATCTAGTGGACTTTTTTCTGGTACAAACTGAAAACATAACTAATGTTATCTGTTTATGTGTCACAATGTGCAAGTCAACTGAAGTGTAAAACCGAGGGAAAAAATAATACATTACAGGTGTTGTACTGTGGAAATATGCAAAATATATATATATATTTTAAAACTGACGTTTGTATAAAATTAATACTTCTAAACAGTGAATTAATAGACTTAGTTAATTTACTAGTATCGTTTTTGAAGCATAGTTAGATAGTTAATTTAGTACTGTTTTTTGAGCATGGTTGGAATATTAATTATATGTGAAGATATTACTTACTGACAGGCGTACACACATATGATACCTATATGACTTAAAGTAAAAATATTACATTAGAACTAATGATGATTATACATAATTATTAATCTTAGGAGTCCGGTAATGCAATTCTATCAGGACATCTGATTTTATTGTTTCTTATGACAGTAAATATTACACCTTGATGAAGACACCAGGAATTTTATTTAAGAAGTCTACATATGTGTATATATAATATGTATTCTAAATAGATTTTGATGAAGACTGGAAATTTAATTGAAGAACTCTATATATGAAGACCAGGATTTTATTTTAAGAACTCTATATATGTACATATATATATATAAAAAGATTTTGATGAAGACATGAGTTTTATTTGAAGAACTATATATATGAAGACCAGGATTTATATTAAGAACTCTATATACATACATATAACATGTATTCCTCTGTGTTTAGATTTTTAAATTTCTGTGTAATTTCTTTACTGGAATTAAAACAGGATACAGGTACATATGAATCAATAAAAAGTAAGTACCAGTATACATGTATACTACTCTATATATCTACAGTACAGATCTGTTGAAAGTTTAACACTGATCTAAAGAAAAGATGTCAAAGCTCGGCTATGAGTGGCTTGATTGTGACCAAATAAAAACCTCCCAAGACATAGATAGCAGCTGCCATAAGCAGTCAGTATATAAAATAATGAGGAGGCAGAGATGAGCAGAATGTTAGCTTATTGTTAAACTTTTGACAGGTCTGTACTGTATATAGATACATGAGAGTTTGTTATAGTAGGCTCTCTAACTCTCTGGAACTATGTTGTAAGTTTCATAAAACATACCCAGCCGGTGCCCCTGTGTAAATGCTAATTTGTTTGTTATAAATGCTTTAAAAAGTACAATGTACTTAAGGTTATAGTTTGTCGTCTTCTTCCCTGTCCTTCCCTCTTATCAATTAGGAGCACCATGTTTAATAAAGTCAGTGGGTGTCCTGGTTGAATGCCTTATTGTTAATAACTGCATCAGTGTCATTTTAGCCATTCATTGGTTGAAAAATTAAAATATACAATAGTATATGCTAATAGTTTTCAAGTTTTGCCAAGCTTTTAAATCAGAAAGTCTTCAAAGAAGGACATTTGAATTTGCTCTTCCTAGTTAAAACTAAAAATAGATGTTCTGGTGACTTTTATTGAAGTAATGCTTATGTTTTGTAAAGTACTAAAGACTTTAACATCATACCTTAGAACAGATGTATGTGGTGGTTTTTGATGGAAGAAGTACTGGGTTTTGTTGGGAACATGTGAAGTTCAGTTAAAGAGCAGAGTTTCAGATTCTTGATCAAAGGGTCATCTATTTAGATCCTAGCAGTGACATGTTGTGACCTCTGTAAAGTCATTTCATTTTATGGAAGAACCTTGTTGGAACATATTAAACTCTGTTTAAGAATAGAGGGTGATTTGCTTGATCAAAGGGTAGTTGTTTGATTGCGGGTCATGCCGACAACGTTCCTACAAAGACCCAGCATGCTTAAATTACACACAAAAAGAATGAACTGTGCCATTTAATGATGCTGCACGAATTATTCAGTGTGCAAAATGTTCAATTCTTTCATACTAAAAAAAAATTAACCTATGGTGAATCCTAACTCAACTTATGTATTAGATGGATCATTGTCAATAAAATATTTCTTAAGAAAGGTCAACCAGACAGGTGAATGTTGTTTGCCTATACAACATTTTTATGCTGTGGTCAAACATTGCTGTAAATCAGGTTACTTGTTTGTATAATGTAGTGATCATTAAGAACTGTGTGTAACCAATATGTCATTGTTAACCAGCCGACACCATATCAAAGTCAACTTCAACTATATCATTAACAAAGTCAATACTTTAAATTACCCAATAACTATTGATTGTTATGTACTCAGTGGTAATTGTACATTATGTATTTATATAGATGTACAATGTGAAACAGGTGTATGATTAATGGATAGAAAAATGTTAAGATTATAATTGTAGAGGTGAAAATGCATGGTGGCAATGAGAGAGTTTGACTCAAACTTGCTATGTTCTAAGTCTGACCTGAAATTTATAAAGATGAAGAATTTGAAACATGTGTGTAATTAATGGGTAAAAATGAAAAAAAAACAAAAAACAACAAATAGAAAAGGTGAAGATGTATGGTGGTAATGGGGAGAGTTTAACTCCAACTTGCTATGTTCTAAGTCTGACCTGAAATTTATATAGAAATAGAATGTGAAACAGTGAGTGAGTGAGTAATGGTGTTTAACGTCCCAGTCAAGAATATTTCACTTATATCGAGACGTCGCCAGCTATAGGCAAAGGTGCAGAAATTTTGCCTGTGCGTTGCGCTTATGGCATTATACAGCAGGGTTCTTTAGCATGCCAAGCCCAAAGTGAAACGGGACCTTGTTTATTTTAAGTTCCCATCCGAAAGACCGCGACTTTCATTTCTTAAGTCCAAGTGCTTGGCGAAAGAACAGTCACTACCCACTTTCAAGTCTCGGCCGGGGTTCGAACCCATGACCTTCCACTTACGGAGCAAACACTCTACCAATTGAGCTACCACAGTATGTGAAACAGGTTTATCATGTAAAAAAAAAATAAATGGTGGTAATTGGGAGGAGTCTGGCTAGATTTTGCTACTAGTAAGCTCTAAGTCTGACTTAAAATGTTATACATGTATAATAGAGTTTGTTAATTTGATTTATATGATGAGGATTGGAAAGTCTGACTACTTTCTATCGTCTTAGTCTGACATGAATTTATGTGGGGGTATGAATTAAACTTGCTTTATAAGTAGCAGTGTCGTGTATGGTAAAGATGAGGAAATCTGACTTGCTGTGTATTAAGAAGGTACGGGAGTACTTAAGTGTAACTTGGGAATGGGTTAAATGTTAGGTGAGGGTTATATGTTGGGGGTGGGAGATTCTGACTTGCACTTTTGCTTATAATGTTATAAGGGGTTGAGGTGCATGATGAAGATGGGGATGTCTGCCTTGAACTTGCTTTGTAAGAAGGTTCATTGGGGATGATGGGGGATTACTAAATGGTACTGAAAATCCTTGACATGATTACACAATTTGGTTATTTTTCTTATCTAACAGTAATACTGGTCAAAATAAATCATTAACAAACATAACACAAGTTATTAGTTATCAATAACTGTTGTTGATGTAGAAATAGGACTGTAAGTACTAAGTCTTTTGAAATATACCACTGCGGTAGCTCTGTTGGTAGAGCGCTCACTCCGTAAGTGGGAGGTCATGGGTTCGATCCCCAGCCAGGTCTGACCCAAGACTTGAAAGAGGGTAGTGACTGTTCCTTTGCCAAGCACATGGCATTACGAAATGAAAGTCATGGTTCTTTCAGATTGGAACTTAAAATAAATAAGGTCCCGTGTCATGTTGGGCTTGGCACAATAAAGAAACCTGCTGTATAATGCCATCAGTGCAATGCACAGGCAAAATTTCTGCACATTCGCCTATAGCTGACAATGTCTCGATATAAGTGAAATATTCTTGACTCGGGCGTTAAACACCATTACTCAACTCAACTCTTGGTTGAAATAAAACTCAAATTGGTCTTATAATATTTAACTTTTTGAATTTAATTCATGTCAGATTGTTGGTAGTCAAGATTATACACTGATCTCACCTAGGATCAAAACATATCTTTGATCTTGAATAGGTATGAAAATATTTTTGAAATAAATATGGATTTTCACTTAATAAGCATAAAATTGATTTGAAAATCTCAGAAAATAGACTATTTAAGCTTAAGGTATACTATAATTAAAGATAACAGTAATTGACAAATTGATTTTCAGTTTAAAGATTTTCTGAATGTAATAATGTCATGCACTATAGACTTAATAGATTGATGTCACCTCAGTTAGTGATTAAATCTGTCCAACCCCTTTAGAACTTTGGTATGGCCAAGTATCAGTGAGTGGAACATACCATTTTACAAATATATATGAATCAAGGTTCAATGAGAAAACCAAGTAGGTGTAGAGAGTGTGACTTAACATGATTTAGGAACACTGCAATACACCTGAGAGTGTGACTAAACATGATTTAGGAACACTGCAATACACCTGAGAGTGTGACTTATTATGATTTAGGAACACTGCAATACACCTGAGAGTGTGACTAAACATGATTTAGGAACACTGCAATACACCGGAGAGTGTGACTAAACATGATTTAGGAACACTGCAATACACCTGAGAGAGTGACTAAATGTGATTTAGGAACACTGCAATACACCGGAGAGTGTGACTAAACATGATTTAGGAACACTGCAATACACCTGAGAGTGTGACTAAACATGATTTAGGAACACTGCAATACACCTGAGAGAGTGACTAAACATGATTTAGCAACACTGCAATACAGCTGAGAGTGTGACTAAACATGATTTAGGAACACTGCAATACATCTGAGAGTGTGACTTAACATGATTTAGGAACACTGCAATACACCTGAGAGTGTGACTTAACATGATTTAGGAACACTGCAATACACCTAAGAGTGTGACTTAACATGATTTAGGAACACTGCAATATACCTAAGAGTGTGACTTAACATGATTTAGGAACACTGCAATACATCTGAGAGTGTGACTTAACATGATTTAGGAACACTGCAATACACCTGAGAGTGTGACTTAACATGATTAAGGAACACTGCAATACACCGGAGAGTGTGACTTAACATGATTAAGGAACACTGCAATACACCTGAGAGTGTGACTTAACATGATTTAGGAACACTGCAATACACTGGAGAGTGTGACTAAACGTGATTTAGGAACACTGCAATACACCTGAGAGTGTGACTTAACATGATTTAGGAACACTGCAATACACCTGAGAGTGTGACTTAACATGATTTAGGAACACTGCAATATACTCTTCCAGTTTCCTCCACCATCCCACCTGATAATAAGTTTAAAAAAATCTTAAGTGGGGTCATCAAACAATATCATTCCCTTTCTCATAAGCTTTTCTAGTAAAATAATGGAAAACATAATGTTTATTACATGCCATGAAAAATGTAGGAATTGAAATTGTTATATGTACAGTTAATACTTGTATTAAATATCTATAAAACCTGTTACTTATTTTATTTACTGGTATTTACTTTGTACAATGTACCGTGGTCGTTTAATGTCACAGATGTGATAGTCTTCAATAATTGGTTAATAAACAATAATTTATTATTCATAATTGTGATAATGAAAGAACCTTAATTTTTTGTGTTGAATGACAATTTAGTGTTTATTTAATCTTAGGGATTCAAAATTATGTTTTGTAATGAAAGGTCCAGGACCTTTTGCCTTTATTTTTGGCAGGTCCCACATAAAGTTTTGAAAGTCCAATATCAACATTGAAAGGTCTGTGTTTGAAGGTCAATATGTTTGGCCAATGTAATCAATAAGCAAAAGTAGAATTATCCTGGTAAAAATGGAAGATCCATGAGACTTTTACAGTTTAAATATCAAGGGTCCCTTTGTAAAATAAAAATGCCCCAGACCTTGGACCCAGGAAATGTTGAAGCCCTGATCTTTTCTCAGTTCTTATTCATGCGGTGTCATACAAAGTTATCAATCAAACTGAATTGATTAATGGAAAATGAATTAAGAGTACAAATCAAAAACAAACATACTGATCCATGTCTGAATCACAATCCAGAAGCAAAGTAAAAACAAACATACTGATCCATGTCTGAATCACAATCCAGAAGCAAAGTAAAAACAAACATACTGATCCATGTCTGAATCACAATCCAGAAGCAAAGTAAAAACAAACATACTGATCCATGTCGGAATCACAATCCAGAAGCAAAGTAAAAACAAACATACTGATCCATGTCTGAATCACAATCCAGAAGCAAAGTAAAAACAAACATACTGATCCATGTCGGAATCACAATCCAGAAGCAAAGTAAAAACAAACATACTGATCCATGTCTGAATCACAATCCAGAAGCAAAGTAAAAACAAACATACTGATCCATGTCGGAATCACAATCCAGAAGCAAAGTAAAAACAAACATACTGATCCATGTCTGAATCACAATCCAGAAGCAAAGTAAAAACAAACATACTGATCCATGTCTGAATCACAATCCAGAAGCAAAGTAAAAACAAACATACTGATCCATGTCTGAATTACAATCCAGAAGCAAAGTAAAAACAAACATACTGATCCATGTCTGAATCACAATCCAGAAACAAAGTAAAAACAAACATACTGATCCATGTCTGAATCACAATCCAGAAGCAAAGTAAAAACAAACATACTGATCCATGTCTGAATCACAATCCAGAAGCAAAGTAAAAACAAACATACTGATCCATGTCTGAATCACAATCCAGAAGCAAAGTAAAAACAAACATACTGATCCATGTCGGAATCACAATCCAGAAGCAAAGTAAAAACAAACATACTGATCCATGTCTGAATCACAATCCAGAAGCAAAGTAAAAACAAACATACTGATCCATGTCGGAATCACAATCCAGAAGCAAAGTAAAAACAAACATACTGATCCATGTCTGAATCACAATCCAGAAGCAAAGTAAAAACAAACATACTGATCCATGTCGGAATCACAATCCAGAAGCAAAGTAAAAACAAACATACTGATCCATGTCTGAATCACAATCCAGAAGCAAAGTAAAAACAAACATACTGATCCATGTCTGAATCACAATCCAGAAGCAAAGTAAAAACAAACATACTGATCCATGTCTGAATTACAATCCAGAAGCAAAGTAAAAACAAACATACTGATCCATGTCTGAATCACAATCCAGAAACAAAGTAAAAACAAACATACTGATCCATGTCTGAATCACAATCCAGAAGCAAAGTAAAAACAAACATACTGATCCATGTCTGAATCACAATCCAGAAGCAAAGTAAAAACAAACATACTGATCCATGTCTGAATCACAATCCAGAAGCAAAGTAAAAACAAACATACTGATCCATGTCTGAATCACAATCCAGAAGCAAAGTAAAAACAAACATACTGATCCATGTCTGAATCACAATCCAGAAGCAAAGTAAAAACAAACATACTGATCCATGTCTGAATTACAATCCAGAAGCAAAGTAAAAACAAACATACTGATCCATGTCTGAATCACAATCCAGAAGCAAAGTAAAAACAAACATACTGATCCATGTCTGAATCACAATCCAGAAGCAAAGTAAAAACAAACATACTGATCCATGTCTGAATCACAATCCAGAAGCAAAGTAAAAACAAACATACTGATCCATGTCGGAATCACAATCCAGAAGCAAAGTAAAAACAAACATACTGATCAATGTCTGAATTACAATCCAGAAGCAAAGTAAAAACAAACATACTGATCCATGTCTGAATCACAATCCAGAAGCAAAGAAAAACAAACATACTGATCAATGTCTGAATTACAATCCAGAAGCAAAGTAAAAACAAACATACTGATCCATGTCTGAATCACAATCCAGAAGCAAAGTAAAAACAAACATACTGATCCATGTCTGAATCACAATCCAGAAGCAAAGTAAAAACAAACATACTGATCCATGTCTGAATTACAATCCAGAAGCAAAGTAAAAACAAACATACTGATCAATGTCTGAATTACAATCCAGAAGCAAAGTAAAAACAAACATACTGATCCATGTCTGAATCACAATCCAGAAGCAAAGTAAAAACAAACATACTGATCCATGTCTGAATCACAATCCAGAAGCAAAGTAAAAACAAACATACTGATCCATGTCGGAATCACAATCCAGAAGCAAAGTAAAAACTTTGAAACTGCCAAGTTAGGTTAAACAAGTGAACTTCCACCAGGGAAGTGAGGTTGGTCATTCCGGAATTTGGAAAAACCTTGTTATAATGTCCCTTCCCTTATTGTGACAGTTTTTGTCTCTTATTGATATACATAATACAAGGTTTACTAATATGACGACAGTCTGCTGTGTCAAAATATAAATGTTGTACATCCTAGTCATTTAAAAACGTTGCTTATGTGACAGACAAAACATGTTGTTCCATAAATTTCTAGCTTATTGTAGGAATTTAATCTTTATTGATGGTCAAACTTTATCTATGCAGTTTTTAATAGGAAGAAATGTCATTGCACCATCTAGTCAGTCATTATATCCCCAAAGTAAGTGGGAGCGGGGGATATAGTGTCAACACCATTTCTTATTCCAAGGTTTTGTATGCCACTCTTCAAAAACTATTTTACAGTAGATATGCCATTGGCTGTTCATATTTTGATCATGCATATGGTTCGGAAAACATGGATTTACCAGTTTTGGTTTTCATTTGTGGGACATTTTAGAAATGATTTCCCATTTCAGTTATAACTTGTATATATGGAAAATATAGTGTAATAAATCCAGTTCTCTTTAATAGAAAAAAATCAAAAACAAAAAAGAAACATAAAAAAAAATAATTTGGATTTTGGCAATAATTTAAATGCAGTCCAATATGTCTAAAAGGCCATCTTTACATAAGGACCACCTGCTTATAAATGCCAGTAGAGTTGTATCCCAATTATTCTTTATTCATATTATTTGAACCTGCATATAAAGGCCACCTGTTCATTAAGACCACATTTACTGGTTCCATTACATTGCCTTTATAGACAGGTTTGACTGTAATCTTTATATTTACAACTTGTGAATACTGAATTCTGTATACTGATATAGTGTATATAATACATGTGGTACAATTGTGGTTGTTGTTGTGTTGAATTAGAGGTTTTTTCTACTTTGCCATTTAAAACCATGTCTAAGACTTTTCATGTCATACGTTCAACTTTTTACCCTGTACATATGACATTTTGCACAATGCCATTTATGACCATACCTATATTGTTATAAGACCATGCATACAATCAAAATACACATAAACTATCTTAGGCAAACACATTTGACAAAATTGTGTTCATGTTTAAATAACAAAATGGGAAAGTTTTATGAAATTCAGAATATTTCATTATTAAATGCTAAAATTGTTGTATTTAATTGTAAATTTTTTTCTGATTTTCAGAATATTTCAATATTAAATGCTAAAACTGATTACCGGTAATATAATTGTATTTTTCAGGTTCGTCAAATTTGATGGACACACTTGAAGACCTGCCTCCAGGATATGGTCAGTATGAAGATTTCCACACTATTGATTGGTTGCGGGACATTGCCCGGGATCGTATGCGACATAGACACATCACAAAAAAGAAACAAGAAAGTGTTTGGGAAAAGATAAAAAGTGCACATGATGCCTGGTCAGGCTGGGTCTGTGTTCTGTTGGTCGGTGTTACAACAGGTATTTTATTTGATCTGTATTCAATGTATATTCCAACTAATTGTAAGGGGTATAATTGACCAATGTCTATATCAGAATCCAAAAAGGATAGGAAAAACTTTAAAAACTGGGAAATTGAACTACACACATGAACTTACATTGCAAAGTGGGAAATTAACACACGCAAACTTACTGTACACAGGTTAAGTGAGGACTGGTGCTTCTGGAGAGTAAGCAACTGCTGTCCTGCTAGCTACACACACCAGGTGTAAAATCAAAATTAAAAATGAAAAAAATTAGGTTTCACTTAATTTTGTAACATCTTGATTTTTAGGCCATGTCATACCAGAAATGGGAAATTACATGTTCAGATTTAAAACATTATATTATGGAAACTAAAAAAGCATTGATTACCATCAGTCTGTATTCAGTATTATTACTTGTTTTATATCAAAGCTCAAAGAAGACTGATGACTGATGAGACAAATAAATGTATTCAGATTTGAATGCCAAGGCTAGATTTACTGGATGATGCTATCCATATATCTTTTTCTAAAGAAAAAAAAATTCAGGTGTTGAGGCAGTATAGAGAATCCTGACAAACAATACTCGTTAAATATTTATAATATAAGCTCAGAATTCTTCTTGTTTGTTATTATACATAATAAGGAATAATACTGCTGTATAATTTGAGTGGAACACAAAAGTCATAAATATGTAAGAGCAATCCATACAGCAAGTCATAAACATATAAATTATTTTGTCAACACATCACAGATTTCCTAAATTAAACTCATATGTCAGTTCAATATGCTGAATTAGAATTCATTACCTCTCGATCGGTAAAATAAAGCCAATATTTTTGTATATATCAAGAAAAATGATCTTGATGTAGATGGACGTATTTCCTGTTATTGATAACCATGGAAATATGTTCAATAAGACTTTAACTTGTATTTCAACTGGGTAAAATAAAACCAATATTTTGATTATATCAAGAAAATGATCTGGCGTAGATGAATATATTTTTCTGTAGATGAATGCATTTCCTGATTTGGACACCCATTCCATTTAGAACCTTCATGATAAAAGATGTATTTTCTTGTTAGTTTAAGTCAGTGGAAATGCTTTCATAATGAGTATTTATGATTAGAGATGTTCACAGTTCAGGCAGTAAAGTAGAATTTTATGTAGAAGTATGAGACTAGAGCTTTTTATATTTACATTTATGTAAACCACGTCAGTGAGCATTGACAGGGCTTTAAGGTAGAATCCACATCTTAATAATACAGTTTACTTCTTGTTATTCCTTGTATAAAAATAAGTGCGATTTATAAAGAATTGATGAAATAGAATTATACAGTTATTTTATTTAGACTATGCATTGATGGACGTCTTAAATTAAAATGTCAATCAATCTTTAACATGTATCCAAAAAAAAAAAATAAATAAAAAAATAAAAAATAAAATAAAACAAATAATAAAAAAATTACTGTATGCTCCATTAAATTTCCAATTTTACTTCAAGCTGAAAAATGTCTATGTCCAACAACTTCACTTTTTTTCCTTAAAAAAGATTATTGACAACACTGTAAAAAAGAAGTCATTTGATTAATCTTTTCTGCTACCTTACCATTATCTGGTGAGGCCTCAATATAAGCAAAATGATGGCACAAATGTGCATAGTTGTGTGTTTATAGAATGTGATGTTTTATATTACAGGTGTGTGTGCTGGTGTTATTGATATAGGTACATCATGGATGTCTGATATTAAAGAAGGAATTTGTCGTGATGCTTTCTGGTTAAATAGAGAACAATGCTGCTGGTCAGCTAATGATTCTACCTTTGATGAAGAAGGTTGTACACAGGTATGTAAATGACCTTGACCTTAATGTCAGCTCAGCTGTCTTTGAGGTTGAGAGTGCAGGCATGTAAATGACCCTGACCATAAAGTCAGTTAAAAAGTCAACTGCTTTAAGGGAAGAGAGCTATACACAGACATGCAAATGACCCTGATCATAAAGTCAGTTAAAAAGTCAACTGCTTTAAGGTAAGAGAGCTATACACAGACATGCAAATGACCCTGACCATAAAGTCAGTTAAAAAGTCAACTGCTTTAAGGTAAGAGAGCTATACACAGACATGTAAATGACCCTGACCATAAAGTCAGTTAAAAAGTCAACTGCTTTAAGGGAAGAGAGCTATACACAGACATGCAAATGACCCTGACCATAAAGTCAGTTAAAAAGTCAACTGCTTTAAGGGAAGAGAGCTATACACAGACATGTAAATGACCCTGACCATAAAGTCAGCTAAAAAGTCAACTGCTTTAAGGGAAGAGAGCTATACACAGACATGCAAATGACCCTGACCATAAAGTCAGTTAAAAAGTCAACTGCTTTAAGGGAAGAGAGCTATACACAGACATGTAAATGACCCTGACCATAAAGTCAGTTAAAAAGTCAACTGCTTTAAGGGAAGAGAGCTTATACACAGACATGTAAATGACCCTGACCATAAAGTCAGTTAAAAAGTCAACTGCTTTAAGGGAAGAGAGCTATACACAGACATGCAAATGACCCTGACCATAAAGTCAGTTAAAAAGTCAACTGCTTTAAGGTAAGAGAGCTATACACAGACATGCAAATGACCCTGACCATAAAGTCAGCTAAAAAGTCAACTGCTTTCAAGGAAGAGAGCTATACACAGACATGTAAATGACCCTGACCTTACAGTCAGCTAAAAAGTCAACTGCTTTCAAGGAAGAGAGCTATACACAGACATGTAAATGACCCTGACCTTAAAGTCAGTTAAAAAGTCAACTGCTTTCAAGGAAGAGAGCTTATACACAGGCATGTAAATGACCCTGACCTTACAGTCAGCTAAAAAGTCAACTGCTTTCAAGGAAGAGAGCTATACACAGACATGTAAATGACCCTGACCTTAAAGTCAGTTAAAAAGTCAACTGCTTTCAAGGAAGAGAGCTTATACACAGACATGTAAATGACCCTGACCTTACAGTCAGCTAACAAGTCAACTGCTTTCAAGGAAGAGAGCTATACACAGACATGCAAATGACCCTGACATTAAAGTCAGCTAACAAGTTATCTGCCTTTGAGGAAGAGAATTTATATGACCTTAAAGTATGCAAATGACAGCTAATGACTATTTGATAAAGTGAAAAAAGTTATATCTTCATTTAAATGTGGATACTGTTATATTATGGCGAAATAAAACCAACCAACCATTACAGTTCTGGTAGTTGAACTGGAAAATTTTATAAAAATTCCATTGTGTCTCAATACAGTCAACAGTGCTTATCATACATACCATTACATAAATTTAAATTCATTTCATAGTTCCAATACAGAGTTACATTTAGAAGTAAAACAACATTGATATTTAATGAAATATGAGTCCACAATTTAATTACAACCGTTAGAATGAAGCATTATGCTTGTAATGAATTAATAAAACTTGTTGTGAAAATCTAGTAAATAATTGTTGATATTGTATTTTCAGTGGTACTCCTGGTCAGAGATGTTAGGGATAGGAAGTGGTGGAGCGGGATCTTATATTATTAAGTATTTCATGTACATTATTTGGGCATTAATTTTTGGATTTTTAGCAGCTATGTTTGTCAGAGTGTTTGCACCATATGCATGTGGATCTGGTATTCCTGAGGTTAGTTATAATACACCATTTAACTATTAGCAAGGTTATTCACTTAGGTCAATGTAGTCAGTTTAGAATGTTAGAGGAAATCAAAGTACTTGAAGAAAATCCAGAGACATTATATAAACAGTGTCCTTGCTCTGGGGAAAATGTTGAGGAATCTCTTCATAAGGGAACATTCCTCAATATTTCTTCAATATCGATATCCAACACTTATCTTTGGCTGTACGATTTGTAGTGAAAGATATTTCTGCCCTTAATGGTTATAAAAAAAACATAGGGGCATCTGCAAAAATGGCTCTTCTGAAGTTTATATACTATTGCACAATATGTATCAGTTACTCACATTCTTGTCCACTCCATCTTACAACACTGATCACACTTTATTCATTGTCTTATTGCAGTCAGTAGTTTTTGCTGAGCACTCCAGGTTACTCTACCATCCCAGAACTTACCACACTGATATAAGTAAATGAATCTTTGGAGTAGTGGTAAAACACTGTTATTTCACTCCTCTCTTTGCAATTTAAGTGTGAACATTTAAGCTTAATATTATTTTTTCATTTCTTACTGTTACTAATCACAACAATGAGCTACTTTATTCATGGGTTAGATGAAAAGTATATGAACCTTGGGAGATTAGATTTTCGTCCTTTCGGATTATTGCCTGGTTCAGTTAATATCAGCAAATATGCCCACTAAAAAGCCCATAATTCTGTCATATGTACAAAATGTAATCATAAAAATGAAGGAAAGCTCTGTAAATAAGTGAGAAATATAATTATACTTATAGAATATTCTTATTTCAATATTTATGTAGATAAAAACCATATTAAGTGGATTTATTATCCGTGGATACCTTGGGAAGTGGACGCTGTTGACCAAATCTGTCGGTATGATGTTGGCAGTATCAGCTGGACTTAGTTTAGGAAAAGAAGGTCCATTTGTTCATGTGGCTAGTTGCTGTGGAAATATATTCTCATATTTATTTCCAAAATATGGAACAAATGAGGCTAAGAAGAGAGAGGTAAGGATCAATACATTACCGTATATTTCCGTATATACGTCGCCCCAGTAGATACGTCGCACCCCCACCCCAGGCCAACAAGCCCAGTATTTTCTAAAGGTTGTCTACATACGTGGCAGCCAAAATTTTGCAAGAGAAAATTCGAGATTTGCTCAGCAAGAGCCATTGATTTTCAATTCCATGAATAAAGAAACAAAAGTTTTTACCGGTGTTATTTATTATTTTTCTTCTTAATAAATATTGTTTGAATGGCTTTGTGTAAATTAGATATTATTTTTTACATGTATGGATACAAACGATGTAGATTGCTTGAATAAAACATGTACTTTTTGGCTCCCGATCGTGAGATCGGTTAATTCACATGTTGTTGTCACCGACAAAGGAAGTCAAAGTTTGATCATGCGCAGAGGTTGCGATATGTATTGCATGATTTGTTTAAACAAGGGGGTCGCTTATAGCGTTATTAGACTCATGTTTCAGATTTTATAATACTGGACTGTCGATATTATGTTAAAGTTGACGATCTATTGCTTACCGGGGGGTAAATATTGCCATTTTATATTGTTCAGAATGACATGTGGTTTTGGATTCGAAGGTATTGGTCAATAACTAGGACGACCTCCGGTTGTTTGAACTTTTGTGAAAGAATAATTTGTATTCATTTTTTGTTGCGTTTAAAATCTAAACATGTCGTTGGAATTAAATTTTAATAAATTTTATTAATATCCCGATCAGCGATTGTCCAATCCTGACACTTTTTACTCAAAACCGACAGATACGAAAGTGCCGTATGACCTCTGACATAGGAATATATAATTAGTGTTTGTAATGGCGGCGCTTTCTTCTTCAATATATAAACATAGGTACAGGTAAACATGGACGATTATATCAATGGATAAGTTATCTGGAATGGCTTCAATCATTAAACAAACAAGACACACGCGAGGTGTTGCAGTATATTTCCGTATATATGTTGCCCCAGTAGATACGTCGCACCCCCACCCCAGGCCAACAAGCCCAGTATTTTCTAAAGGTTGTCTACATACGTCGCAGCCAAAAATTTGCAAGAGAAAATTCGAGATTTGCTCAGCAAGAGCCATTGATTTTCAATTCCATGAATAAAGAAACAAAAGCTTTTACCGGTGTTATTTATTATTTTTCTTCTTAATAAATATTGTTTGAATGGCTTTGTGTAAATTAGATATTATTTTTTACATGTATGGATACAAACGATGTAGATTGCTTGAATAAAACATGTACTTTTTGGCTCCCGATCATGTGATCGGTTAATTCACATGTTGTTGTCACCGACAAAGGAAGTCAAAGTTTGATCATGCGCAGAGGTTGCGATATGTATTGCATGATTTGTTTAAACAAGGGGGTCGCTTATAGCGTTATTAGACTCATGTTTCAGATTTTATAATACTGGACTGTCGATATTATGTTAAAGTTGACGATCTATTGCTTACCGGGGGGTAAATATTGCCATTTTATATGTTCAGAATGACATGTGGTTTTGGATTCGAAGGTATTGGTCAATAACTAGGACGACCTCCGGTTGTTTGAACTTTTGTGAAAGAATAATTTGTATTCATTTTTTGTTGCGTTTAAAATCTAAACATGTCGTTGGAATTAAATTTTAATAAATTTTATTAATATCCCGATCAGCGATTGTCCAATCCTGACACTTTTTACTCAAAACCGACAGATACAAAAGTGCCGTATGACCTCTGACATAGGAATATATAATTAGTGTTTGTAATGGTGGCGCTTTCTTCTTCAATATATAAACATAGGTACAGGTAAACATGGACGATTATATCAATGGATAAGTTATCTGGAATGGCTTCAATCATTAAACAAACAAGACACACGCGAGGTGTTGCAGTATATTTCCGTATATATGTCGCCCCAGTAGATACGTCGCACCCCCACCCCAGGCCAACAAGCCCAGTATTTTCTAAAGGTTGTCTACATACGTCGCAGCCAAAAATTTGCAAGAGAAAATTCGAGATTTGCTCAGCAAGAGCCATTGATTTTCAATTCCATGAATAAAGAAACAAAAGCTTTTACCGGTGTTATTTATTATTTTTCTTCTTAATAAATATTGTTTGAATGGCTTTGTGTAAATTAGATATTATTTTTTACATGTATGGATACAAACGATGTAGATTGCTTGAATAAAACATGTACTTTTTGGCTCCCGATCATGTGATCGGTTAATTCACATGTTGTTGTCACCGACAAAGGAAGTCAAAGTTTGATCATGCGCAGAGGTTGCGATATGTATTGCATGATTTGTTTAAACAAGGGGGTCGCTTATAGCGTTATTAGACTCATGTTTCAGATTTTATAATACTGGACTGTCGATATTATGTTAAAGTTGACGATCTATTGCTTACCGGGGGGTAAATATCGCCATTTTATATTGTTCAGAATGACATGTGGTTTTGGATTCGAGGGTATTGGTCAATAACTAGGACGACCTCCGGTTGTTTGAACTTTTGTGAAAGAATAATTTGTATTCATTTTTTGTTGCGTTTAAAATCTAAACATGTCGTTGGAATTGCAAATTAAATTTTAATAAATTTTATTAATATCCCGATCAGCGATTGTCCAATCCTGACACTTTTTACTCAAAACCGACAGATACGAAAGTGCCGTATGACCTCTGACATAGGAATATATAATTAGTGTTTGTAATGGCGGCGCTTTCTTCTTCAATATATAAACATAGGTACAGGTAAACATGGACGATTATATCAATGGATAAGTTATCTGGAATGGCTTCAATCATTAAACAAACAAGACACACGCGAGGTGTTACCGGGAAGACTTGATTATTTAAAGTTAATTACAGGTGACCAGGTATTTACTTCTTTGCCGACGGCTATTCTGTTACACTTGACAACTTGAAAATGAGACTCACACTTACCTTAATTAATTAATTAATTATTTGTTTATTTCAAAGACTTTATTGGTCAAATTTAATCATTAAAAAATATTCACATATAATAATTATAACAAAAATACAATAAAGAGCAAAATTTACTTTCAACTAGAAAATTACTGTAACTTCCGGTTTGTCGATCTTCTAAAATGCCTTGAAAATTCGAGACAGATCATCAAAATATTTTAATATCGGCTAGTTAAGTCGCATTGCATTTTAAAATATTAAAATTTAGTGAAAAAGTTGCGACGTATCTATGGAAATATACGGTAGTCAAATCTGCAGTGAGAGCTTGCTATGTCTCTGTATGTAATTGATGTATCGCCGGCCATGCCTTTTATGTTCCGACACTAGCCGCCATCACTGTACCAAAGAGGCGTCATGGCAACTAATGATGTTCTAGTATCAGTGACATCATTAAATGGCACAATTCAAGTCGAGTTATTATTCTTTTTGTGTCTAATTCAGGCATGCTGGGTCTTTGTCAGAACATTGTGGGAGCGGCTGGCGATCCGTCAGTTTGGTATGTACCAGAAACTGTCCAAAATTGACAGGTTTAAAAAAATTTACACCTGCAGTAAAAAATTAAATATAATGTTTATTGTAGTGTTAATCCAATGTCAATTATATCAATCGGACTACATTTTGGTAAAATTAGCTGAATTAAACATTAATTGTTATTATTTATTACAGATATTATCTGCAGCATCGGCAGCTGGTGTAAGTGTGGCTTTTGGAGCTCCAATAGGAGGTGTTCTCTTCAGCTTGGAGGAGGTACATTTTACATATCAATATATATCTGTCTGATTGTGTTTGAAAATGAAAAATTAATAATAATAATAATAAAAGGTAAATCAATAAATCACCCCAACTTATGGGGGTGACTTAATTACCGGTAAACATGAATGTATTTTGATAATCATTTTTGTTATATATCGTACATGTTTAAAAGTATTTAACACATACCGTAATCATCTTGTCTAAAATTAATTGTTTAGCTGAGGCATACGATTATCATGTCCCCAAAATGTAGTGGGGGCATATTGTGTTAACTCTATTTAGTATGACACTTTTCTGGAAAACTATTTAACAGATCTATATGAAAATTCAAGAACAATATTTTGGTAGAGTAGATGTGCCATTGGCTATTCATGTTTTGACCATGGACATGATTGTGGATTTCCCAGTTAGGGAGCATTTGAAGGACAAATTAAAATGCATCAGTTGTAACTTTATTTTTGTATTTCCTTGGAGAAAGAGCAGAAGAAAGACAAAGGTTATTGTAATGACATAGCCATCATAATTATTTATTATTTTCAGAATTTATACCATCCCCTTCAACCATGGATAGATGGAAAGTGGGCCAGTAATGGATATGACCACAATCAATTCTTGTTTAAATCTAATTCATTTGCAATATTACCTAAATTCTTCTTTTTAAAGAGTGTTCTTTTAGGGAAAATAAAATTTTGTATTTTTAAACACAGAGACAAAAACGAAATCTCACATATCTTTAGTTTGTAAAAATTCACTGTACATGTTTTTGTTTATGACAGGTGAGCTACTATTTTCCACTGAAGACACTGTGGCGGTCATTTTTCTGTGCGCTGATGGCTGCATTTATTCTACGTTCCATTAATCCATTTGGTAATGCCCATTTAGTCATGTTTTATGTGGAATACAATGAACCATGGTATATCCAGGAACTCATTCCATTTATATTCCTAGGAGCTATGGGGGTAAGTAATACACTGGAAATTATGTTCTTGGTGACTTTTTATTATGTAGTCAAACTTGTCTATAAAGGTCACCCAAGGGAACAAGTAAAAGTGACCTTTATATACAGGTTTAAATACTATGAATAAAGAACAACTGGGATACAATTATACTGGCCTTTATAAGCAGGTGGCCCTTATATAGAGGTGGCCTTTAAGGCAGGTTGTAAATGCACACACAGATCTACCATTTGCCTTGTTGTAAAATCTCATTGGTAATATTTTACTCTTGTGTGGAAATATCCAATGGTAATCATGGTAGCAAGTAGCAATTGCCTATTATGACTGGATTCAAGTAAATAAAAAATAGATATTCAAGTTTACTAATATTGTTTTGAATATCAATGAAAATTGGACATTATTCAATACTGCTATTGCAGATGAAAGATAAAGATATTATAGTACATTTGTTTATGTTTAATTATTTTCATTTGCAAAACAGAAGAAATTCAATTGAATATTAAATATTGTTATTATGAATCTACAAAAGAAATAAAGGAAACAATTGAAAATATTGAGTGAGTATATGTGTATATGTTTGTGTTTTGTCATCATGTTTTTCAACTTTCTGTTCCGTATTATGTATGTGTTAGTAAAAAGTTGAAAAGTTAGTAAAAAAAACTAAAAAGAAGTACATGTAATCTATTGTTTATAATTTTGTATCTGTAGGGCATATATGGAAGTTTTTTCATTAAGATGAATATAAAATGGTGTAAATACAGGAAAACGTCAAGTTTAGGAAAATATCCAATTGTTGAGGTAAGATTCAAACACAAACATACTCGCCCATGTCCATATCATAATCTTAAACTTTGAAAATTGGCAAGTTAAGTCAAAAATGAGAACTTTTACCAGAGATTTAGGCTGGGTGTTTTGGAAGGTAAAGCACATCCTGTCTAGCTAGCTACACCTGCCACATGGAAATTCAAAATTTGGAATAAAAAGAATATGGAACTATGGGATGCTATGTACATTCAAGATAATTTTGGATACAGAAACTTTGCATTTATCAACAATATATATGATGAATATATAAAACTTTTTACATTGTCTTGCTACTAATATTTTGTTTACACTCAGGTGACTTTGCCATACTAAGAATTAAGTTACTTAGTGGCACTAAATGATTAAGAATTTTTAACTTATGGTAATCCTTCCAAGTTTTTTAACAGTTAATAAATATCATTTTCAATTGTCCAGGAATTATTTGAAAAATTGGGGTGTCTGAATTTTTTTGAGTGTCCTATGGAATAGAGATGTTTAGGTTGCTATTACTATGTTGTTAATGATTTTCCTGTTTTCAATTCCAGGTTTTAGCTATTGCCTTTATCACAGCATTGTTGAGTTTTCCTAATCAGTATACAAGGTATTTGTTAATTAATTTTCTATTAATAAACTCTGTATATGGTCTTTCATCCATGTTCTTATCGTCATAATTTGGGTGCTCATCTATGCAAAGCTCATTTCTGATAGTTCATAGTAATCATATTTCTTAAAGGTTTAAGAATACCTATATAGTCAAACCTGCCTTAAATGCCATCACTATATAGAGACTATCTGCACTTAAAGGCCAGTAAAATTTTATCCCCATTTCTCTTTATTCATGTTATCCAGGGTTCGTACAGGCCTGGAAAAGTCCTTAAATTTTTAGGTTTGCCCTAAAAAGACCCTAAAAACAAGTCTGACCCTAAAAAGTCCTTGAATTTATCCTGAAGGCCCTAAAAAAGCCCTTGAATTTCGCCAGTTGAGTTTCTATATTTTGATATTAAGTGGTTGTGAATAGACTGATAAATATAAATAAATAAATTAATTAATAAATTATGTTGTAATGAGCAATTTAAAGTTACCTGGCCCTCTCGAAAGCCTAACTTAAACCTCCACTACAAGTGTCGTTACTATGGACACGTAAGTAATTGTTTTATTGATTTAATTGCCTTTGCACCAATAATTTTTTGCTAAAATTGTCCCACTGATTGGGCCTTAAATTTCCAAATAAGACCCTAAAAAGTCCTTAAATTTGGAGTCCACATGTCTGTACGAACCCTGTTATCTGAACCTGCATGTTCTACTTCCCTTGGGTGGCTGTTATAGGCAGGTTTGACTGTAGTTTTAAGATGTACCCTGAGGTGTCTTACACAGAGGTATCTCTATCTTGGGGTATCTGTATGTTAGAAAGGATTTATAAGTGTTTTTATTATAATTTCAGAAAAAATACAAGTGAACTAATTAGAGAATTATTTAGTAGTTGTGGTCCTGAAGATCATACTGATTTGTGGTAAGGAATACATTTTACAAATTCAATTTAGATATACATGTAGCAGTTTTCAAAAGTTTGATAAAAAAGTAATGAGGCAGAGACCAAGATTCACAATTATTTGTTAAAATATGATTAGTCTTCAAGATATTCAGGGATTTAAGAGAGCATTTTGAAGACCACTTTATAATTGAAGTCACTATGGTAGCTTAGTTTCTACAGTGCTAATACTTTGTATGTGGACAGTTGGGGTTTGAATCCCAGACGGATTGACAAAGACTTGAAAATAGGTAAAGTCTGTTCTTTAGCCAAACACTCAGCATTTAGAAATGAAAGTCACAGGGTCCTTTGGAAGAAACCTTAAAAACTGATGTCTGTGTCACTGCTGTATGTAACTAATTCGAAGCAGCTAAATTGTTTTCAAATGGGTCTTCGTTAATGCAAAAATAAAATGTTAACTGATATACAATTGTGATCTGTTCTATGTTTCAGTGATTATCATCGTAACTTTACCACATTAGCATCATACACTTCCAGTACAGAATCAGGACCAGGTGTTAACCGAGCTTTATGGCAGTTAGCTTTAGGTCTCGTATTTAAAGGTCTCATCACTATATTTACATTTGGACTCAAGGTAACTATCAGTAAACTGCAATATATTTATAATGATTTCAAGCTAAAATCCTATGGAGTTCATTAAAAGACAAAAAATTTTAAAATAAAATAATTCAGTTTGTCATAGATTTCAGTTTACTCAGGATACGGTTTTCAAAGGTTACAGTCTGAAGAACCCATTGTATGTGAATTTATTGTGCTATTTAAACACAGAAGTCTTATATATGTACATGTATTATAATTTTGTTCCGGCTGTTGACTAGCAAATCAAAGAAATTGAAGAGGTGTAAAAGTAGAAAATGCATATACAGTCATTTTCCTATCTACAGAATCACTGTGTTTGTAACATTGAATTTCATAGATAATACAATAAACTTATATAATATTTGGTATTGTTAACTTATTTAAGCCTAGTCATAACTGAAATTTACTATGCACATTCTTCATTACCATAATCTGTAGAAAGAATAAATTTGCTGTTATTTAGATTTTACATGCATAAAATTGCATATTTCACTGTCAAAATCACAATGACTTGGACATTAGATACATTAATGCAGTGTATGATATAATTTATTTTAATTGTAGGTACCATCTGGTTTGTTCATACCCAGTATGGCTGTTGGTGCCATTTTAGGGAGAATGGTTGGTATCGGCGTAGAACAGTTAGTTGTGTATGTATTTTTTTATTTCTTATAAATAATCTTTTTTTTTGAATTTTGCAAATTTGTGAAGAAATTGGTTTAAAAGGATTACATTTTTACAAATTTTGGAAATGTGCCCACTAATAATTGTAAAATTGTGATAGCCTAGTCATTTCCTCAACCCTGCTGACAGCTATTATTAAGAGTATAACACCTTGGCAAACAACGTAGCAGATCTAGATAAACATTGTAGACCAGTTAGTAACATTATAGCAATATTGTTTACCAGTAAATGGTCCATTATAAGTGGAAACAGTTGTTGTGGCCAAGCCTTTAGCCACTTGACCACCAGGACATACTTTGACTTTGTTACCTGTATCATGATTAAAAATTCATCAAAATCTTAGCTAGTCTTAGCCATAAAATTGTTTTTATATGGCTGGCTAGCAGGCTTGCTGTTACTTCCATGTCAGCTCAAATACTTTTATACAATAAATAATGTGATAATTGATGTTTTATTCCATAGATTTCATATGTTACAAAGTAAAATGTTTATGCATTTTCAAATTATTAATTGCAGAGCTAATCATGAAAATCCATTCTTCTATAATATGTGTGAATCAAAACAATTTTGTACAGTTACCCCTGGTTTATATGCTATGGTTGGTGCAGCAGCAGCTTTAGGAGGTGTTACCAGGATGACAGGTTAGTGGTGTAATGTATAGTGACTGTTCCTCAGTATAACTGGCGTACCCCAGACATTAAACACTAAAGACAAAATTAAATAAAGATGAAATTAAATTTTTTTTCATCAAATTATTGTCACTATTTAAACCATACCTTGAATACATCTGATGGTGCTAATGCTCTTCAGTTCCGTCATCAGGTGGATTCTCCTACCTTGGCTGTTTAGACGCTGTCCACGACAACCTCCAGAGGTGCACCTGCTGAGGTGATCAGTCTCAACTCGAAACTGAAGTGACCTGCTCACTTAGATGGTACTGATGTTATCTTCTCTATTTATAAATAAACATCTGACTCTGGCACAACTTCTGACTACTGCTTCTTCCATTGCTCATTTCTCTTCCTCCATATCCATTGAGATGCCATCTCTGCCTGCATACTGACAGCTCCCACCAGTTTCTTCCGTTCTCTTCCTGTCACACCTATAATCCTCAATGCCTTCCACAGTGACTTCCCTACAAACCCTCTACATCCAACTTCTACCGGTAGGCACCATACTCTCCATCCCTGTTGTTGACAGTCTTCTACAAGCTGTTGATACTTACTTTTCTTTCTCTCATATGCTTCTTCTATCCTATCCAAAGGCACAGTCAATTCTACCAAGACTACCTGCTTTGTAGATCTAGACCAAATTACAACATCTGGACGCATCGATGTCTGCATTATATCTGATCCATTGATGTCAACTTTCATCTTCCAATCTCCTGCTGTTGTCAAGATACCATTTCATTCAACCTTTTTCTTAAGTATGCTTCCACCTTTGACAGATTTCACAAAAACTGGCCCTTTCACCATCCTGTGCTCTTTCTTCCTTTCTCTCTCCAGACTATCTGCAAAACGACCGTCTGACAAGGAAACTTGGCATGATGACAAAACATGTTCCAAATTGGCTTGCTTTTGACACAGTGTATAATTTGGATCCTCTTTGATGCCCCAAACACACAGATTGGTCGGACTGGGTAGAACATCATACACAGACTTGAGTAGGAATCTTAATCTACTCTCCTCCATTGACCAGATTTCTTGCCAAGACATCTCTCTCTGCATAGCTCCATCCCAATTAAACCAGCTGCCTTGCTTTTTCATACAAATGGTCTTAACTGTCCTTGTTTCCTCCTCCATTCTCCTCACCTGCTGTTGAACAAGTTCTCTTTTCTCTCTTCTCTCTTTGGCTTGCTTTCTTCCACACTGGCTGTGGTGTGAAGCCAAACCCTTGTCTCCCCATGGCTACTATGCCCACTATGTCTCCATGTCTTAGTCTTGCTTCAGCTTGTTCCAATGCAGTGTCGGCTACCCACTTTCTGCCTGACTTCACTTTGACCTTAGTGCCTCGCACTTTGTCATCTTTGCTCTCTTTGTAATTTGTAATCATGTTTAATCAGCACACATGACAGCCATGCATGAAATATACATCACTTTCTTTTGTCAATTTGTCAATTTTGTCTATACATTCTATACATTGCTAGTACAAGAATCATTTACCTGACACAATGTACTTGCAGGGATTGTTGGCAAACACATGTTTTTCAATTGTAAAATTTCTTTTTTATGTTCTCAATGTTGATTGCTTGCTGATTTGTTTCTTTATTTGTATGAATTTATTCAGAAACTTGTTAAATCTAGCGAGAAGACTAGTATTGTTCATCAAATCATTCATCTCAAAAACATTCTGTCTCTTTATAATCCTATTTTTAATTTTTAAAAACTATTTGAATATCCTACGCTAGTATGTTTTTGTTTGATGTAGCTAATTTTCAATGCTTTCAGTACTATTTGTTTCAGTATAATTGATATAGCCAGGTTTCAGTACTTTCAGTACTTTGATTCTATATTTTTGTTTCTAGCCAGGTTTCAGTACCTTCAGTACTTTGATTTTATATTGTTGTTTCAGTATCATTGGTTGTTATAATGTTTGAATTAACTGGTGGACTACAGTACATTGTACCACTGATGGCAGCTATAATGACCAGTAAATGGGTTGGTGATGCTTTAGGAAGAGAGGGCATGTATCCTTTATTATGTGATCATTCAGAACTTGCTACCAAAAACATGGCAGCAAGACACTTACATAATGATGGTTGTTGTTTCTGTATTTAATGTTGCAGATAACAAGAGAGAAATAGAAAGAATTTCAGCATCCAATAATTGTTATATGTTCATTTCTAAAAGCAGCTAGGTGTTTTCTTTCTGTTATTCTGGATATAATAATTTGTCTAGCCTACTCCTCTTACACCATTGAAGATACTCTATTGCTAAACTTGGTATACATGATTACCAGGATTTGACGTTTGGTGCCCGAAAGAGTAGGTAACTGTGCAAATTTCTCGAAGCCTCTTTGAAATTTTAATCATGTATTTTTTTTTTTAGATCTTTGCCAAAAATATAATAGCAAAAATGTCAATGAGTGTATCTTGCTGTGTCTAGTGGCACTCTTGTTAATTTTGTTGAAGACAGTTTTGGTGGATAAAAATTGTATCTACACTATTCTGCTAACAGTTTTTGACATTGTTATGACTTATTCAAAGACATTAATTAGGATAGTTTTGTTTGTAGGAATTTTAGACTTGTTTAACCCTTTGGTATTAACCTTGACCTCAATAACTCATTAACTATTGCAATTATATTGACCTTGACCTTGCCACAGATATGATGCTCATATAAGACTTAATGGTTATCCATACTTAGACAGTAAAGAAGAGTTTACTCACACTACAATAGCTGCTGATGTAATGAGACCAAGGTCAGTATATCTGTCACCATGGCAACTAGCAAATTATGTGAATGATACATTGTAATATTTGACTTAAAAGGAGAAATTGTGCATCAAAGAAATTTTGTGCCATATTTTTGTAGCATTAATATATAGATTTTATGAATTGTTAAAATAGATCTATAACATTACCAAGACTAAGTTAGTGGAATTAACAGACCATAACGTATCTTACCCTAGTAACATGTACTCAAACTTGGCAACAGTTTATCATACTTCATAAAGTTAAAACTTCCCGTTATAAACCTTTATAATAATGATGCAAAGTGTAGTAAAATAATCTGAAAAAATTAAACCTTTATGATATATTGTTTACTACATAGTTATAGGTAAGAATTGTTTACTGGATGAATTTTTCACAGTTTTTCTTGAAAAAAATTTTAGCAGAAGGAATCACCCTGGTTCCATATTCTTTCCAGTTTTCCATTAATAGTTCTATTGTGAAAATTTTGAATATTTCATGTTTCCTAAATATTTGACAAAAATCCAAAGTTTGTATTAAAATAATACTTTTAATTTCACACTTTATCTTCTCTTGAGATATCTATAATCTCATGTGATTTAATTATAATTCAGAGTTTTAAGGATTATTTTATGATATTAAAATTATAAATAAAAATAATTTATTATTTTACGTCAAATGATCATTTTAAAAAAATCTCTATCTAGCTAAAATATAAAACAAATTTAAAGATTCATTATATGAAATAATAAAACCTGTATTTTGTAGATTTTCTAACTCTTGGAACAATGCCAGGTTTTTACTAATCTCTCTATGTTACTATAGTAATATTTGTTGTTGTGTACATTTCATAAGTGATGTTTTGGTCAGCAGATTTATGGCTATTAGTAATGATCTCATGGCTCTAATTAACTGTTTTCACAGAGCGACTTTGGTAGTTAAACTAATAAAAATGTCTTTTAACTACAATGTTTTTTTATATTAATTTAACAAAAATTTAAAAAGTTGATCTATAAAATATGTAGCTTGCACTCTCAAAGTGCAGAACAAAATTCAAAAATGTATGTCATTACCCCAGCAGTTGAGTGTCATGTGTCCTCCGTGTTAGTGTAATTGTTGTAAAGTTTTATGGACATAATTTGCAAGTGAGCTAGCTATCCTCTCCTGACAGATCTGACTTTTTTTTCAAAACAGTAAGACATATTGCATTTCATGGTATGGGCATTGGTGGAAAATCCCATTGCCAGTAATTTTTCTCAAAAAGGGACATGAGTAGTCAAATGATACATAATTATAATAACTTTGTACAAATTTATACTGCATTATATAGCATTATTCTCTATTTGGTTTAATTTAAAATTATCTACAGCTAAATTTGCAAAATTTGTGAAAATATAGTCCTTTTTAGCTCACCTGAGCACAAAGTGCTCAAGTGAGCTATTGTGATCAGTCTTTGTCCGTCGTGCGTCGTGCGTCGTGCGTCGTGCGTCAACTTTTCATTGTTAACACTCTAGAGGCCACAGTTTTTGTTATATCTTCATCAAACTTGTCCAGAACATTGTTCAGGTCAAAAGCTAAGTCAAGTTCATATATGGAATGTGTTGGATCAATAAGTAGGTCACTAGGTCAAATCAAAGAAAAACCTTGTTAACACTCTAGAGTCCATATTTTTTGTCCAATCTTCATATAATTTGTCCAGAACAACGTTCATGACCAAAGCAAGGTCAAGTTCGTATATGGGTCATGTTGGATCAATAAGTAGGTCACTAGGCCAAATCATAGAAAAACCTTGTTAACACTCTAGAGTCCATATTTTTTGTCCAATCTTCATATAATTTGTCCAGAACGATGTTCATGACCAAAGCAAGGTCAAGTTCGTATATGGGTTATGTTGGATCAATAAGTAGGTCACTAGGCCAAATCATAGAAAAACCTTGTTAACGCTATAGAGTCCATATTTTTTGTCCAATCTTCATATAATTTGCCCAGAACGATGTTCATGACCAAAGCAAGGTCAAGTTCGTATATCGTTAATGTTGGGTTAATAAGTAGGTCACTAGGTCAAATCAAAGAAAAACCTTGTTAACACTCTAGAGTCCATATTTTTTGTCCAATCTTTATATAATTTGTCTAGAACGATGATCATGACCATAGCAAAGTCAAGGACATATACCGATCATGTTGGGTCAATAAGTAGGTCACTAGGTCAAATAATAGATAAACCTTGTTAACACTCTAGAGTCCATATTCTTTGTCCAATCTTCATATAATTTGTCCAGAACAATGTTCATGACCAAAGCAAGGTCAAGTTCGTATATGGGTCATGTTGGGTCAATAAGTAGGTCACTAGGCCAAATCATAGAAAAACCTTGTTAACACTATAGAGTCCATAGTTTTTGTCCAATCTTCATATAATTTGTCCAGAACGATGTTCATGACCAAAGCAAGGTCAAGTTCGTATATGGGTTATGTTGGGTCAATAAGTAGGTCACTAGGTCAAATCATAGAAAAACCTTGTTAACGCTATAGAGTCCATATTTTTTGTCCAATCTTCATATAATTTGTCCAGAACGATGTTCATGACCAAAGCAAGCTCAAGTTCGTATATGGGTTATGTTGGGTCAATAAGTAGGTCACTAGGTCAAATCATAGAAAAACCTTGTTAACGCTATAGAGTCCATATTTTTTGTCCAATCTTCATATAATTTGCCCAGAACAATGTTCATGACCAAAGCAAGTTCAAGTTCGTATATCGTTAATGTTGGGTTAATAAGTAGGTCACTAGGTCAAATCAAAGAAAAACCTTGTTAACACTCTAGAGTCCATATTTTTTGTCCAATCTTTATATAATTTATCTAGAACGATGATCATGACCATAGCAAAGTCAAGGACATATACCGATCATGTTGGGTCAATAAGTAGGTCACTAGGTCAAATAATAGATAAACCTTGTTAACACTCTAGAGTCCATATTTTTTGTCCAATCTTCATATAATTTGTCCAGAACGATGTTCATGACCAAAGCAAGGTCAAGTTCGTATATGGGTTATTTTGGGTCAATAAGTAGGTCACTAGGTCAAATCATAGAAAAACCTTGTTAACGCTATAGAGTCCATATTTTTTGTCCAATCTTCATATAATTTGTCCAGAACGATGTTCATGACCAAAGCAAGGTCAAGTTCGTATATGGGTTATGTTGGGTCAATAAGTAGGTCACTAGGTCAAATCATAGAAAAACCTTGTTAACGCTATAGAGTCCATATTTTTTGTCCAATCTTCATATAATTTGCCCAGAACGATGTTCATGACCAAAGCAAGGTCAAGTTCGTATATCGTTAATGTTGGGTTAATAAGTAGGTCACTAGGTCAAATCGAGGAAAAACCTTGTTAACACTCTAGATTCCATATTTTTTGTCCAATCTTTATATAATTTGTCTAGAACGATGATCATGACCATAGCAAAGTCAAGGACATATACCGATCATGTTGGGTCAATAAGTAGGTCACTAGGTCAAATAATAGATAAACCTTGTTAACACTCTAGAGTCCATATTTTTTGTCCAATCTTCATATAATTTGTCCAGGACAATGTTCATGACCAAAGCAAGGTCAAGTTCGTATATGGGTCATGTTAGGTCAATAAGTAGGTCACTAGGCCAAATCATAGAAAAACCTTGTTAACACTATAGAGTCCATAGTTTTTGTCCAATCTTCATATAATTTGTCCAGAACGATGTTCATGACCAAAGCAAGGTCAAGTTCGTATATGGGTCATGTTGGGTCAATAAGTAGGTCACTAGACCAAATCATAGAAAAACCTTGTTAACACTCTAGAGTCCATATTTTTCGTTTAATCTTCATATAATTTGTCCAGAACAATGTTCATGACCAAAGCAAGGTCAAGTTCGTATATGGGTCATGTTGGGTCAATAAGTAGGTCACTAGGCCAAATCATAGAAAAACCTTGTTAACACTATAGAGTCCATAGTTTTTGTCCAATCTTCATATAATTTGTCCAGAATGATGTTCATGACCAAACCAAGGTCAATTTCTTATATAGGTAATGTTGGATCAATAAGTAGGTCACTAGGCAAAATCATAAAAATCCTTGTTAACACTCTAGAGTCCATATTTTTTGTCCAATCTTCATTTAATTTGTCCAGAACAATGTTCATGACTAAAGCAAAGTCAAGTTTGTATATAGGTCATGTTGGGTCAATAAGTAGGTCACTAGGCCAAATCAAACAAAAACCTTGTTAACACTCTAGAGTCCATATTTTTTGTCCAATCTTCATATAATTTGTCCAGAATGATGTTCATGACCAAAGCAAAGTCAATTTGTTATATGGGTCATGTTGGATCAATAAGTAGGTCACTAGTCCAAATCATAAAAAAACCTTGTTAACACTCTAAAGTCCATATTTTTTGTCCAATCTTCATATAATTTGTCCAGAACAATGTTCATGACCAAAGCAAGGCCGTGTTCATATATCGTTAATGTTGGGTCAATAAGTAGGTCACTAGGTCAAATCAAAGAAAAACCTTGTTAACACTCTAGAGTCCATATCTTTTGTCCAATCTTCATATAGTTTGTCCAGAATGATGTTCATGACCAAAGCAAGGTCAAGTTTGTATATGGGTCATGTTGGATCAATAAGTAGGTCACTAGGTCAAATCATAGAAAACCTTGCTAACACGTTAGAGTCCATGTTTTCTGTCCAATCTTCGTATTATTTGTCAAGAACAATGTTCAGGACAAAAGCTAGGTCAAGTTCATATTAACTTATAATGAATTCTGTTAATCCTCTATTTATGACATTATTGGAAAAATGTGTATAATTCAACTTATTCTCAGGTGAGCGCCAGGGCCTCATGGCCCTCTTGTTTAATTTTTTTTTTAATTTTGCCAAAGTTGTGTTTTTTTTAAATTAGAAATTAGAAGCCAGTGGTGATTTTGGCTTACAAGAATGGAAGCAAATGCTGGCAATTTATATTTCTCGTAAGCCATAAAGAAGCTGACCTTTCATTAGCCAGTTAACATATGCCAATTGTATTGGTACTTTTATCTAAGATTCTGAATGAGACTATTCAATCTCAGATATTTTTGTATATATCTATTTTGGATGAGTTTTTGGTATGTTTACCATGTGCAAACTGAATCAGACTGATCTAAGATTTATCTGTCTATCTGTGCTCTTTTTACTTTTGTGATTTGAAGATACTGGAGATATGGACTTGGGGTGTAAGTTTGATGTCATGTAGTTTGTGTTATGTATGTGGTTATACCATAGCTACTGCTGAATTACTGAATAACTAGGAAAAAATCTGAAAAACAAAAACACCTGATACAAAATGAAAATGAGCAACTTTAGTAGTCGCCTGATCAACTTTAATAGTTGCCTGATCGTGTTTCATCAGATTTTCTTCTTTTTCTAAAACTGAAGGTGGCTATTTCCAGTACCCATTTTATGTCATGCATTCAGTGGATGACTCCTGAATGGTCAAATAAAGGACTTCCTTTAAAAATGGCATTGAGGCCCTTAAACATTGCTGGCAAAAGTGTATCAATACTGAAAGGGATTGTGTTGAAAAATGATCTAAAATGTCCACCAAAATTCAAACTTGCATATGAGGCTTACAACATATCAACCAACCCTCATACATCTGTACCTGTGTGTGCCTGATGGTACATGATAGAGCAAAAATACTAACTGAAAACAACATAAAAACTGACGTTAAATTTCAGATTTTTTCTGCCATATAGTGAAGTTTTTCAGCATGTTGTCTTTTACTCTGTGTTGCCTTACTTGTGTCCTTATTTTATACCTGGCAGTATTAGATCATAAGTTCATAACATTGTTTTCTCACCTGAGAATATTTTTGTAACCGCTTGCTTTCACTGGACCAATCTTTCCTCATAAAAAATGATCTATTACTTAATTTAGGGTATTATTAAATTAACACAATTTCAGTTTATGTTTATTTATGAAAACTTTCAGAACATTAATTAATTTCTACCTCTTTGACTAACATTGTTATATAGTTTATTAGATATTTATTTTTTGCATATGAAGTGGGGGATATATAGTGTTTACTGCACCGTAATTTTTGTCATCTCTTGTTCCATTTACCATATTTCCAAAGTTGTCTAGGATCATTAGACCTATTTTTGATTAATACATGCTACAGAAATGTCTCTTGACACTTATTTTACTGTAACACATCATTTAATAATATTTAATACAGTCAAATCTGTCTATAAAAACCACCAAAGGGAACCAATGCAAGTGGCCTTTATATACAGGTTCAAATAATATGAATAAAGAACAATTGGTATAGAATTCTACTGGCCTTTATAAGCAGGTGGTCTTTATATAGAGGTGGACTTTAAGGCAGGTGGACTGTATATGCCTAATATGGCTAGTGTATGTTATATAATTATGGTAAGATGAGGCATTATATAAATAGCTAGGACATAATATAGAATGGCTTATCTAATCTGTCTTATCACAAGGTCCATGTTCCAGTATTTTCTAGTCACAAAAAGTAAAAATGAATGAATGAAGTATTGTTTAAAGCAGCATTAGTGTTATTGCAGCTATTTGTGGCTACACAAAAAGTAGAAAAGTGTTCCAATTCAGATTACAATATGTTATTATGTTGTTGTGGTTTTTCTTATTTCTCATATTATAAATATATTTATTATATCGCATACATTACATGTTATTTTTTTCATTTTTTTGTATTTTTCCTTATTTCGATACTTATTTGTCATCTGATAATTTGTTATATTTTTTTTCTTTTTGTTATTTGCATATTAAGGCATGTATACTCAGAATGTCATAATATTATTTATTTTTTTGTCACACTGTGTAACTTATATATATATTGCACACAGTCACAGATACACAGCAATGAGTGCAAGACAAAGATATGTTAGTTCTCAGGCTTTGATGTTGTCATTATCATCAGTATATTTCAACCTTAAGATCTTTATAGTTAGGTTCGTCAGATTTTGACCATACCTATATTTGACATCCCATAGTTCCATGTTCCTTTCATTCTCAATTTTGATTTTACATGTGGCGGTTGAAGCTAGCTTACCTTTCTGGAGCAAGTGGAATCATTTGCCTATTGGAAATTCACATTTAACCAAATTTGTCAGTTTCAAAGTTCTTATAATCTCTAGCCACATAAGTAAGATTTCAGTTTTGTTCATACTTATAACTAATTAAAGGCTTTAATACATCTTCATAATTGTCTTGAAATCTTGATGAATCTTGTTTGTTCGGTCACAAATGACCAAAAATGTTCAAATGGTAATGTTTTTTCATATTTTCTCTGTGTCGAGGTAAAATAAAACATTACTGACACAAAACCACAACCTCAGTCCTCTGCTCACTTGGCTGTCCATTACAATTATTCAGTGTTATAATGATTAGCTCAGCTTTGGCTTTTCTTTCACACAAATAAGGTTTGTTTTGTGATTTCAATTAAATGCTATTATGATTGGCTACAAGTGTTAGTTTATAGGTTAGATTGCATGAATTTATCATCATGTGTATAATAAAATTGGGGGGGGGGGGGGTGCATATTTGCAAAAGTATTTATTATTTCTTGTTTCTGGCAAACTATTTGACATGTTTCATATCTATGTTTGCATAACCATGCTAACACAGCCAATTTTTGTGGATTTTCAACCATACACAAGAAGTGGGAATGACAGTGTTTGTGGAAGAGAAACAGATCCAAATGTTTTTAATAGAAAATATTATTTTTGTAAAAGAAATATTTGCTATTTTCCCAAGTTTATAACCCTATATCATATTCAAGTAACAGATAGCACAAATCGATATCAAAATGAACATTTGTTTGTCCTCAGTTACGTAAACCCATAAGATTACATTATTAGTTAATTTTCTTTGACATAAAGGGAAGGGATAACTGAAATCGTAAAAAGAAAAAAATACACAAGAAGAAAAACATATTTGTTTTCTTCGTAACTTGTTCTGATATGTTTTATTCCAGAATTTCTAAAAGGGTCTAGAAAAATATGTTGTGTTGTTTGCAAGTTGACTAGTTATCTGTCTGTCCATTGTTTTATTTCTTTCCTTCTCTCTATTTGTTGATTTATTTGATTATTTTAACATTTCAGGAGGAATGATCCACCTCTCTGTGTTATTACACAAGATTCAACTACAGTAGAAGAAGTAGGTAAGTTGTTTTAGATAATAGGATATGATTGGATTGGATTCCATGCCAAATTGAAATAGTGGTTCTGTACAGAAGATAATGGGATAACAAATCAAACCCTTGTTCATCTGCCATGAGGTTTACTAGTATCTATTATAAAACTGAAACAAAACATGTTGATTCACAAGTCTTTTTCAGAAAATCAAAATCAAGAGTTTAGTATAATACAATTTGCAAGAATTATACATTTCAAGTGATACAACTGCTAAGAAATGGAATTCATTTACACTTCTTTCAACAACACCTCCACCTCCTGATTAACAATAAAAATAATTTTTAAATCAAAGAACATGTATATATTTTTTATAGTTCAGTTTAACTGATTATAAATCTGGAAAAAAGGAAAAATAGAATGACAGGAATTTATGTGTATCTGTCATATTTTGAGTGTGAAATGAGATTCTGAAAGTCATGTCATTACCCACTGATTATAAAAAGGTAACATAGTCATTACAACTGAATAACCAACAAAAACATGCTTCATATACTAGAATAATAACGATATTGTAAATGATATCATATATAAAATTGTGAATTATCTTGACTGTTTCAGAGGCAATATTAAGAGATACAGATCATAATGGTTTCCCTGTGGTTATATCTAGAGAATCTCAGTATTTGGTTGGGTTTGTACTTAGAAGAGATCTGAACTTAGCTGTTGGTAAGTTGATGATGACCTTTCTGTACTAATTCGATAAAACCTACTTCCATAGTAGTCAAGTTACTACAGTAACTGTTCTGTAACTGGAATATCACTTAATCATTACTGAGCATAGTAAGTACAACCATGTTTGAAAATAAGTTAAGCATTCAGTACTCAGATGAAAATAATTTATGAGCCCTCAAAAGAACCCCAAGCATTTCCTAAGACATGAACTTTGATTTTATAATAGACCCAGATTTTCGCAACTTCAGTTGTGTTGTACTTCTCACCAAACCTTCTGAACTCAAAAACAAAAGTCAATGATGAGCCCTCAAAAGAGACACAAGCATTTCATATGTCATGATTAAGAACTTTAAATGCATAATAGGCATAGATTTCCTAAATTTAGATATTGGAAGCAAGTTAATTGAAATAAAATGCAAATAGTATGTTGTTAAATGCAAGTTTTTGTCCTCCATTTTTTCTTTGATTTTAATATCAAAAACAAGCATACCAATCCATGTCTCAATCACAATCCCAAGTCAAGTGAAAACTGCGAAACTAGGAAATAAAGTTTAACACCAGAGAAGTGAGACCCGGTGCTCTAGAAGGGTTAGCATGTCCTCTTTAGCTACCTACACAATGTATTTAATTAATCCTCTGCTATTTAGAGCTGTTTTGATATACTTAGTAACTGTACCAAATCCATTATTTTTGTTATTACAGCTAATGCTAGGAAGAACCAAGAAGGAATTGTCAGTAATTCTGTGGTATTTTTTACAAGTCATGTTCCAAGTAATCCTAATGATCCAGCGCCATTAAAACTTAGAAAGATTTTAGATATGGTAGGTTAGCTGACAGGCCACATGTTAATGTAAAACTCTGTCTATCTGCTTAATGTATTATCAGAAAGATAGACCCAAGATTTTCTTAATGGACCCCAAGAAATATTTCTGTGCATCCCATGGGATGCAAAAATTAAATCCATGCTGGGCTAAATTTTTTGTCAGTCTGAAAAGATCTATATCGGCAGTATTGTTTGAATGCTATTATAGTAGTCAAATGCTTGTTTGACTCGGATTGTCCTACTTTGTTATAGTAAAACTCAATTATAAGGGTTTTTGTGACCTTGCATCATTGTTAGTAGCCACATGGCTTTGCCACGGAAAATTTCTTCCTTCGCCAATCCTGTAATTAATAATTCCAGCAATCATGATACAAAAATTGTAGTGTCTGAAAATGGCGGATATAAATGGGACTCCCAAATCCTGACCAAGGACCCCTAAAAAATTGCCCTGGGAGTCCTAAGGACTCTCAAAGAAAAGATTCAAGGGAAAACCCTGCTAAAAGTGAAAATGTCATTGTTGTTTGGCTTAATATTCATAAAAGCCCACACATGCTTAAACTTAAGATGCTAGCATGGTTATTTAATGCCATACATTATTAATTTGATAGGTAGAAAGTTGTAGAATGTGGTCATGTGTTCTCCTTTGAAACTGCATCATGCAGGCTAACAGATCATGTCAGAAAGTATGGCAAATATATTTAATGCCCAATTTAAAGCTTTTATGAATTGTTAACTTTATTTAAATGATATTTGTAAGTGTAGTCTTCTGTTAATGTTGAAGTTTCCAATTCTGTGTTCCAAATAATGCATGTTTTCTTATTTTAACAGATCAAATTAGAAATGAAAGTGAGACTTGTGTTCAGATAAATTAAACTTGTGTGATATCTTATTAATAGTTTTTGTATATATTTTTTATAATATCTTAATATATCTTATTAATGATTGTTATATATTTTTGATGAATTAACTTGTTCTACATAAAAAAAATGTATAAATGTGCAGAACTAATACATTTCAGAAATTCAGTGTCACAATCACATGTATTATGGGTTACACTACATAATTCAAATGTGTCGCTAACTATGGTTTTACTAGCAAGTAATAAGTGTTGCTTCTTTCATTCACTTTTCCAGTGTACTAAGACTAATAGGCCTTAGTAACCCAAGTAGATCATACTGCCTCTCCACCCAGGATAGAATTATACCTTCCACCCAGGATAGAATTATACCCGGGCAGTTCCTAGTGTGAGAAAGTTTGTCAGTTCCCTTGGCAACTTGCCAAATGTCTGTTGTTTTCTCTGGGCACTCTAGTTTCTTCCAGTATTTCTGAACTGACTGTAAATTTAAGTAAAATCCTGTTGACTTTTGCAGTAAATATCATTACTTCACTCGACTCCTCTCTAGCGATTCCTATGTTTATGCATGATTTTTGTTGGGTTATCAATCCCCTCTCATCTACATCTAAATACCAAGTGCCAGTCTCATACTTTAGAGTTACATGTATATATATATGATCTGATTGGGGTTCAAACCCACAACCTCCCACTCTAATGTTTCCCCTTGGTATATCTAGGACATTTAACTGGTTATTCTTTTACAGTTTATAACAAAAATAAGCTTGTACTTTGAACAGTTCTGTAATGTTTCATGCAAGTAACATTGCTTGGTCTTTGTACTAGCATGTAAAGTTGATGGAAATTTGTTGATTACCGGGTACTGTGAAAAACAAATGTATAGGGCCTATATGTTTATCTTGCTTGCACACTAATATATGAAAGTTAACACTGATCACACTGTTTGATCCAATATCAGAAGGATCATTCTTGTTAGTAACATCAGCTAACTTTAAAGACTTGCAGGTTTAATGCTGTTTGGTTGATTTGGTTTGCTGTATAATGGTATTGACAACAGAGTGTCTCTATATTTTAGAAGTGATTCTTGGTGATTTTTGTTACTAACTTTAACTGTAATAAGATTTTGTTTATTTGTTTGACAGTTTGGTTGACATTTAAACCCCCCCCCTCCTGTCACACAGAGTGATAATATAAGTGAGATTAAAATTATTTTAGTTATAAATTATTTTATATTATTGAATTTAAATCAACAAAACATAGATATTCAAGTATATTTCCTAAAACATTGAAAATAATCTTTGCTGATGAATGAAGATCTATGATGATAAAAATGGAAAGTTTTTAGCAGAGTATGGGTATGTCATAGTAAAGTTTGTTGTTTGTGCAAGTCCTTATTCAAGTTGGTTTTATGGATGTGAATTTTTAACATTAAGAACAAAAAGAAGTATACATGTACAGAAAAAAATCTGCATGTTTTATAAAAGATGGTAAAATCTATAGTCGGAAGCATGAAGGAATGGAAATATAAGTAAGAGAAAATGATCAGGGAAAAAATTGTATAATTTACCAAAACGTGCACCCTAAATATTATATGTATCATTAATTTTGTATGCATGACATCTACATTATATATAATGAATAAGCATGTAATTTTGTGACAGTATTGATTTTCTTAGGTTTTCTAACTTGGATTGGTATGTGGGTTTTAAATTTTCATCTTTGTATTATAAATATTACAAAGTTATCTTATATCAGTATATTTTCCAGAGTTGGAGATTTGTTAATTAACGTAATGGCAGAAGAATTTCCATTGGTTATTGTAACTTCTATAGTCATGAATCCAGCAGTTTCCATTTAGCTTCAATAAGTGCAGAATATAATTTGTATGACTTTATAAAATATTTTATTGTTTTTATTTCTAGGCCCCTATAACGATCACTGATCAAACACCGATGGAAACAGTTGTAGAGATGTTCCGTAAGCTTGGTCTAGACAAACATTAGTTACACATAATGGGTTTGTAGAATTTATTTATCGTATGTGATTGTATCAAGTAGAAATTGGTTGAAATCTCAAATTGCCACAAAAATATTTTTGTCTTTAAAATATATATTTTAATTCATTTTCTTTTTACAAAATTTTACTTAAAAATTCGAATGAAGACTAAAGTTATGATGTCATTTATGACGTAGCCATTCACGTATCATTGAATTGTAAATCCGCGCAAAACTACTTTAATTTGCAAAATTTATCGGAAATTCTAACAATAAAGGGACCTTAAGTCAAGTACAATTTTTCAGTCACATGCAGTATAAATGTAGTATTCATTTGCTTGTTCTATAAAATATCTGTCTCCATGTTGAGGACTGTGTTGTTGATAAGGCGCACAGGTACCTGTTTTCACGGCAATGATCGCGGTATAATGATGACGTCGTTCTTCCAACTGTTACGTCACAATACTGAAAATGTTGACGTGGATATTTTGACCGATTTCTACTTGATACAATCACATATATTGTTTAACCTATTTTGTCAGTTACAAAGTTTTTACTTTGCTTTAGGATTGTGATTTGGACATGGATTAGTATGTTTGTTTTTTATTGAATTAATTTGACTGTCAAATAAGAATATCTATAAAGACTACATGTAAATGTTACATCATTACCATTTCTGGTGTATTCACCAAATAGATTTACAAAATTGTACAAATTTTAGCTGAATCTGCAGTAAAATTCATTTCATTAAAGACTGCTTGCCAAAAGGGCATTTTTGATGATTATAATTTAGTTTATGAAGTTTGGGATCTTGTTTCATGTTGCTGGTCACTTGTTTTTATGCTCAAACTTACCAAGACTTTATATTGGTACGGTAATTTAAAATGACTGTTCCTTTCACAATTTGTTAATATAAAAGATGAAAAAGAAAGTCTTGTCATATTATGTACATAAAAATACTATATTCCTTAGATATCTTAATAGTATGTAATGTCGGTGTCTGTGACATAGACGTAAACTTCAACTATATTTGATGATAATTAAAATTTATACATCAGAGACATGTTCATCAATGCTTGTTCTTTCCAATTTACTTGCTTGAGCAATTTGTAAATCTCTTAAATGGAAACAAAGAAACAAACAGTAATACTGTGTCAAGGTCATTGTAATTATCAGATGCTTTATCAGTTATCTCCCTTAGACACTTTTACTGACTGGCGTATAGATGCCAGAGTGGCCGAGTGGTCTAAAACGCACACTGATGGATCACAGCACCTCTCACCACCTAGCTCAGATTCCCATTTAGGATTGATCCCAGTGTGAGAAAGTTTGTCAGTTCGCTTCTAGAAGGTTGATGGGTTTCTTTAGGCACTCTGATTTCCTTCAGAAATCCTGAATTGGCTGTATAAGTATAATTGAAAAAATCTTGACTGTGGCATAAGACACCATTCAAAAATAAATAAATAAATAATATGTATACATCTTTATCTGTATTTTAGGAGGTTACTTGGTATCATAACTAAAAAGGATGTATTACGTCACGTTGCTCAACTACAGAACCAAGATCCAGAATCTATCTTATTTAATTAAATGTGCTGTTAATTTTATATTAATTATATATAGAGATAGTAATTTATATTATGGTACTATATATATGTGTGGTTGTTGTCGTCATGATCTGTCAAGTGTACTACCGGTATATATATATAATGTGGGTATATATGTCTAGAGACTGAGTGAATTTCTGTGTGGTTAGTATGTGTGATATAAACACTGTTTTACTTGTATAATGTTGTATTATACAAATGAGATATACCAGGCCCAGTTTCACATTAATTTCTTAACTAAGATTTTTCCTTATTTAAAATTGGCAAATTTTTGGAAATCCTTTTTGAAACTAAGAATTAACCTTATTGACAAAAAAATATGAATGTTATTAGCGTGAAGTGATCTTCAAAATTAAACCGTCAATTCCCAGATATCTTTTGAATAAACAAAATTATTAAGTTATCAAATTAGCTAGATTTAAGTTAAGGAAAATCTTAGTTAAGGACTGCTTGTGAAACCGGGGCCTGTACTCGTATCAACCAGTTTGGATAAAGTCGTGTTTGAATGTCCTGTCTTTGTTACGTGACAAGTTACATTGTAAACAGAATGTGATAAACACAGATAAAAATCAAATCGATGAAAATTAAATTTTATAGATTTTTGCTTCCCCCCCCCCCCCCCCCCCCCCCCCCCCCCCCCCCCCCCCCCCCCCCCCAAGAAATGTAACATCTGTAACGACAGTAAAAAAAACAACATTATGTATTATAAATCTTGTTGTGATATGTTTGGAAGGTTCTTTGTGAAACAAAATAAATAAGTCATAAACCTGGATGTTTTTGAGTAAGTAAATATACTTATAAGAAAAGACACAAAATTTGATAGAATACTCATTATGATTATCAAGTTGAAGACCATTTGTTATACTCATGTGTGTGCCATAAGGATTCTGCAGAGACTATTATTTTCAGACATCTAACAAATGGTATATGCTACTTGTTTTGAATTTCTGTTAGTCCAATAGGCCAGCTCGAATTTGCAATTTCCAAGACTAATCAGCATGATTTGAAACTGTAAAGAAAATCAACAAAGAATTTGTATTTTGACACAACTGTCAGTAATCTATTTTTTAGTTGAAAACTGTAAGGAAGATTTGAGATGAAACTTGCTATTTCATGATGTAAGCACAATTTGAAGACCTGGAACTGCAGTCAAATTATGTAACTTAACAAATAATCATAATAATAATGAAAAAAATTTAAAGTGAAATTTTTTTTAAACAATATGCTTTAAAGAGCTTTTGTTTGACTTACAGGTTGACATATATCGCATAGCTGGAAACACAGTTGACATTATTGGGACATTGATTCGTAAAAGTTGAACTTTGTTGAACACTTCTAGTCTTTTTAGGTTTCTATGTTAAAACATTTTTCAAAATATTTTATACCCTTTAAACAAAACAATTGTGATTTTATAGATTTATATATTTGTGCTAGTTCTAAGTGATATTCACTTAAATAGCTGTCTGTTTTTTATTGATGAGAAATGATAGTGTGCAAGGGTATCTGTAAATTATTTTGTAGTGACTAATAGATTAGTGTATGTAAATGATAAAATAAGCATATATAAGTGATAAATTTAAAGCATAATGGCATACATGTGACAGGTAGAATAACTTGTTGAATGGGAGATAGAGAAATGGCATATTATGTATCAGATATCTTGTTCACAAAGAGAGAGAGAGAGAGAGCAATTTGTAAGCTTTAAATTTAAACCACATCCATGTACCCATGTATAAATACTTCCTGGTAGATGTTTTAAATCCTGATAGATGTTAACCACTTAATTCTATCTGAAATATAACAAGATTGAGAGATATACATGTAAAGTTTCTGCATAATTTCATTTTTTGTATGCAAGATAGTTTGAATAGATTATAAATTGATTTTTTCCCATAAAAATGTAAAACCAATCATTAAAGCTATGAGGCTGGGTTGTTTTCATTTCAATTCTGCATGAAAAGGAAAATTTAATTGTAAGTAAGAGAGCACATGCTATTAATGACGCCATCGGATTCATCCACGCAAGATTTGCACTTTATTTGATTTTATGATAATTTTATACCCACAAATATTAATTTTTAAGATGAAATTAATTTATTGTGATTTATTTTAGTTTTTTTGGAGGCATAAAATGCAGCGAAAGCTTGTGTATAATCTGCTTAATCAGATACTGTGTTTTTCATTCTTAAATATCTTGATGAAAATAAAAATATTTTTGGAGTAATTATAACCATGTGTATATTTCATTTATTTATTCTGTCTGACTGGCAAGCAATGGTAATAACTTTACTTAAGATTTTATTTGACTTTACATATATATGTATGGCTAGAAAACCCTTAAAAGTACATCAGCTAAGCTTATGTACATGTTTTCAAATTATCTTACTGTGAAAGAGAGTACTGATAGAGATTGAGGGTTATATTTTCATCATATAATAGATCTGCCTCTTTGTGTAAACACAATTTCTGAATATCTGTTGAAATATTTTGAATTATGAGAAGTCATGGGGTATAATTATGTGAAACACTGATGCCAAACCTGTATAAAGAGTAGTTATGATGACAAGGAACCAATTTTACATTTTTGAACATCAGTTCATGCACATATACAATATAACTGCACCAAAAAAACTGATAGTCCTCTAGACCGAAAAAAAATGGATTCCACAGGTTTCGGTTTATACAGGTTTAACGAAGAGTTATTTGTCCCTAATGACTATGAATATATTTATCAATCAAGATAAACCTGTCTTTTTATGAAAAATAATGTACAGTAAAATGAGATGGCTTCAAATATGACCTCATTAAAATGATGGTCTGTTTTATTATGATAAGGAGTTGTAAAAATTACATTTTGTTAAATTCCTAAATTTAAGTAGGAGTGATATCTTTGTGCACTATGATTTATTTCACTTGAGTAGTTAAGAATTATAGCTTGCTTATATGGCCAATTTATAATTTCTTATTTAATGATCTCTTCACTTGTCATTGACCTCTCACCTTTACATAGAATGTTATGATTTGTGTAGATATTGGATAAATGACAAATCTTCATCAATCTTGGACTTGCTTCGATAGCTGATACTGCAGTCAATCAGTAATATTTAGCAGGCAATGCTGCAAGCTTTAGGTTTACTAAGAATTTGTTGTAAAACTGTTTTATATCATTATTTACATTTAATAATTCATTACCTCACATAAAGTATTACATTCCTATCATTATGTTCTGTTTCTTTACATATTGGTTCATTTCTCAGGTGTGCTGTTTGTTGTTTATCTGGTTCAATTATATCTTAATATACTACGGGTGGTCTGAAGTTAAAAAGTATGAAAAAATTTTGTGGGCAACTTTGTTTACGATTAGTATGAAAAAGTTAAACAATATCAAAAATTTTGTCAGCATCTCTGAAACATAAAAAGTTATCCTTAATTTCAGTCTTATACTTACAGCCTTACAACACTACACCTAAATGTATGATTGTCAGATTCTTCTTCCTGGTTTTGACAAAGAATAATAGGATTTTTTGTTACTGCTACTCACGTCCCTGTAGAGATCACCTTTTTATACTAAATCTGCCGGGTAATATATGTAATATACATGTTTGTAATTCACTAATAAACTTGAAATAACAATTTTGTTAAAGTGAACTAAAGATTCCTTAATTAGTGCTTCTAGCCAAAAATAAATAAAATTAGTGCTAATCAATAAATTAATTGCTTTAAATTAGTTATTGTTTTTGAGATGTTGAACAATAAGTATAGTAAATAGAAATGTATATAACATCACACTAGACACAATATAAACTAAAAATTTGAATCAAGCCAGTTTTAAACAGTTTCATAATTTGGAGATTGCATTAAAATCTACTGCCATTGATATTAATTCCATTTAGTAACCCTACTTGTTATTTGAAAAGCAATACATACCCATAAATGTATCTCATTTCATGATAGCAGTACACATGATTTCAAACATTTACATATTGCTAATAAATAGTGGACAGTATCAAAAATTGCTTTTGAAACTTTCAAATTTATTGTAATTTTTATGTTGGCTTAAACTTGTGCAATTAAATATATTTTATTTGACATCCTATCCTGTGATATATTGACAAGTTTTTATTAGTGAGTGATATTATCATTATTGTGATGTTATTAGAGGGGTGATAATGTGATTATATTCAATAATTGACCGCTAGGTATGTCGACATCAAGAATTGTTACCCAAGGGTACCACCAGAGGTTGGCATTCCTTCTGAAGGGTGACAATTCTGAATGTCCACATTTCTTAGAGGGCAATCATTATTTTATTATACTGAGTTATCTCCCTTGTACCGGGATGTCACAAGGTGATAGATGGGAAATATCTCATTTATTACATGTCATGTGTGATTAGAAAACAGCCAGTAAAATGTGTTTTAATATATATATGAGGTATAATAATCCTAGTTATTAGAGGGGCGATAATGTTATAGTATTGTAATTTGTTACGTTGTTCGCGTTGTTTGAATAGGCAGTTATTTTTACTGGATCTTGATATGTATATAAAGTATGTTAGCCAGAATGAATGTAAACTATTGTTGTATTATGATATTATTTGTAGAGTTATTGTGCTGTGAACAAATTAAATAATAAGTAATATGAAAATTTTTTAGTTTTATTTTTTGCGACATCATGGTAATCCCATTTATAGACACTGAACTAAAGTCAACTGTTGTTATACCTCACTTCAAAATATGTTTAGTGGGATATATAGGAATAGCCCTGTCCTTCTGTCCAAATACTGTGTTCGTTACATATATATCTTCAATGTCTAGTGAATGGCTTTTTATCAAATTTGGCACAAATGTAAACCAATGTGAGACCATATGTCACATACAAAATGATGTGCATAGGTCAAGGATCATGATCCATATATATAGAGGTCAATTTATCTGAATATTTTTATCTATCCCAATTACAGAAAGGTTAACATGTAAATTTTCCTGTATGCAGTACAAACTAACTTTTGCTAGAGATCCCGAGACATCTTGCACTGGTGTCGCTAGCTAGACAGTGCTTATCCTTCTGAACACCAAACCTCACTTCCCTGTTAAAATTTAACGTGCGTTTGTGTAGTTTTTAGTGTGATGACGTTTGTCATTCATGATTAGATTTTTGCAGCTGTTGTTATTATCAGTTTTGCATCAGAAATTTTTCAGCTTTTTGTGAGAAAATACAATGTTTTTAATCTTCCATGCATGAATCTACAAACAACTCCATATGGTGCAGGAGTTTGTGTGAATGTCTCTGGTTGAGTGTTTATTTACTTGACATCAGTAATTCACCTATTCACCATCAGACAATGTTTCTTAATTATCTCTAGGATTATTCATTCATCTAAACCAAAGTTCATGTGGTACCTTACAGGTATGCAATTATAATTTTATTTGAGGCCTTGGTGGCCAAGTGGTGAATCCTGCACACTTACAAATCACAGTACCTTTCACTGCCTAGGTGCAAATCCCACTTGGGACAGACCCTAGTTTGAGAAAGTTTGTGAGTTCGCTTGTCAAAGGTTGTGGTTTTGAGGACACTCCGGTATCCTCCACAATTCCTGAACTGACCACTTTGATTTAAGTAAATGAATTTTGACAAGGGCATACATTCCATTTCTTCACTCAAATAACATCTACAGTCAAACCGGTCTATAAAGGCCACCCAAAGGAACCAGTAAAAGTGACCTTTATGGGCAGGTGGGTTTATATAGTTTCTAATAATGTGAATAAAGAACAATTAGGATACAATTCTACTGGCCTTTATAAGCAGGCGGTCCTTATATAGAGGTGGCCTTTAAGGCAGTTTAGATCAAAAACAAACATACTAATCCATTTCCGAATCACAATCCAGAAGCAAAGTAAAAACTTTGGAACTGACAAGTTAGGTTAGACACGTGAACTTCCACCAGGGAAGTGAGGCTGGGTGCTCCGGAAGGGTAAGCATCTTCTGTTTAGCTAGCTACACCCGCCACGTGTGTAATCAAAATTGTGTGAAAGGAACATGGAACTATGAGACGTCAAATATATCCAAGGCAATCCTGGACACAGAGACATCAAACTTATCAACAATACTGTGATGACTAATTTTCTATGAACTCAAAAAATATTTCTGGATTGTCTTTGGTCAAGTACTATTTATTCAGCTACAATGATTTATTTTTCTATTAACTTCCCGATATATTATAATAGAGATGTTAGTATCCAGTTATAACACTAATGTACTCCATTTATTTTCCTGACCATACCGGTAGCACATAAGAAGTAAAGCATTGTTATACTGCCATTCATAAATTATTCTAAATGTTTAAAATGTCTGGTCATATCATTACAGACAGAAAATCTTCACATAACTAAATTGCTGAAAACAACATTCTACTGAAGTTGAATATTTTTCAGCTAAAATAGTGTTTTTATTTTGAAAATATATTTTCCCATATTTTAATGCATTTTAATCTATTTTTATGAAAATTCCATGAAAATTGTTTTTCCACCTTACCAGTATGCAACATTGATGTACATAATATTTATATCATTACTTTAAAATACTACAAAATCTTCAATATTTCAAATGATGAATCTACAACTTGACATGATAAATAATATCGGCCTACACCCAGTTATTTATGGATGGCAGTGTATGATGCTCCTTGAAAGTTTATTGTACATTTAAGAACCAAAATAAAAATATTATACTGGTAATATTTCTCATTTATTCCTTTATTTAAAATTGAACACATTTTACAAAATAATTAAAAACCATATTAAAATGTTTGTAGCACTTTTGTGCTAATGTAAATTAAAGAACATATAAATAAAGTTTATAAGTGATGACAAGTATAGTCTTCATACTAGCCACTTTTTGTCTGATGACAATATTGAGATCAAAGCCAATTTCAAGGTACATGTATATACATGTAATAAAAATTTTATAGTAAAGAATTTCTTGAAATTAGATGTCTTGTTTAGCTACTACACTCAACAAAATTAAGGATCAATTAGGTTGTAAACTGACTTGATGTCAATTTTTTTAAATATTAACTTGCCATGTTCCAACTTTGTAAAAGTAAAACCTTCTTTGTCCCCAGGAGACAAAAGTAATGACAACACAAAATACCAAATACTGGTACATGTAAATAGTCTTGGTAAGTGCAGATAATTTTAAGATTAGAATTTACTAAAAATTGTCAAAGTAAATCAATTATTCAGGAAAGTTTTTTTTAAAGCTAGTGCAATTATTTTTGGTAATTATTGCAAATTTATAAATTTAGCAATGGGAGTTCAGATTTAACCTTCTAATAAAAAACAAACATACTAATCCATGCCTATATCACAATCCAGAAGCAAAGTAAAAACTTTGGAACTAACAAGTTAGGTTAGACACATGACCTTCCACCAGGGAAGTGAGGCCGAGTTCTCTAGAAGGGTAAGCACCTCCTGTTTAGCTAGCTACACCTGCCACATGTGTAATCAAAATTGTATAAAAGGAACTTAGAACTATGGGACATCAAATATATCCAGGACAATCATGGACATATAGACATCAAACTTATAAACAATACTGTGATGTGGCAAGTAGAAGGCTTGAATGAAAACAAAAGATGAAGAATGGATTTTGCCAGTGTACCATGCAATACCCCTAATGTTAGTGCAGAATGGTTATTTTCACTGGAAATGGAAACAGGTTGGTTGACATTTTCCTGTAGAAAATTGTGAGAATTTGCAACTAAAAGTTTTCTAATACATTCCATACAAGCGTTAAGCAGTATTGATCACATGGTACATTGATGAAGTCCATTATTGTACTTACATCACTGAAAAATACAAAATTTAGTCATCTATAAAATCAAAATATTGTATTACAATGTCTAGTAAAACCCCATTTTCATGCCATCGGATAACTTGGCCACCGCATTTATTGCCATAATAATTTAAAGTACAATTTTTTTATTTTAAAAGCCTCTCCAAATGATCACCAACCTGTTTATAACACCAAATTTGTAGGAACAAATGGTGGCAATGAATCAAGGTTTTAATGTTCGAAGAAAATTTTGTAATTACCAACTGTGTAACATTTATTTCACAAAACTGAAAAAATAATTTACTCTTAAAACACTTTAGTTTCAATATCTGTCCATGTGGTCTGTCCATGTGGTGGGTAAAAAACATAATTTCAACAAAATGAATAAAACACATGTATCTTTTTTCCATAAAATATTCCTCTGAAACACAAATAAAACAATGAACAGACTGGTTCATCATATAAAATAATACTATAATCATGTTACAGAAATTATTAAGTAGTTCAAACCATCAATTCACCGATAAAGCACTGTAAACATATTAATTTTAGGGGTGTACCAATTTTAGATTTTCGCAATGATACAGTAGAACAACCGTCAGATTAAATACAACACAGCATCAATGAGAATTATGCAATTGAAGTCCATGTGAATTTACCCAAATTAGAAATTGTGCTAAAATTTGTACATGCTTAAATTAATACATTTACAATAAACCAAATTATTGTCCTGTGAAACAAATCTAAACTCTCACCTAAGTCAATATGAATTTAACTGATCTCAATTTCTTCCTCTTTGTTAATACTGTCATCAAAAATATCTTTCTCCTGATTTAATGTTTTTTCCTTATCAGACTCCACCTGTCTGCTCTCTACAGATTTCTTCTCTTCTTCACATTCCCCACTTTTAAACTTTGAAAGATCAACAGATACACCTGTACCCTCATACAGATCTACAGTTTTACTCTTTTTCTCAAATTTACCGGTACTTGTTTTACCCTCATCATGTTCAACAACAGATTTATCACCATCATGTTCAACGACAGTTTTGTCTCCTTCAATCTTGCTATCAATAGAAAATTTCTTTGAATTTTCATTTGCAATTTTAGTTTTTCTTTTCTTTTTTGCAGCTACAACTTTTTCACCTTTGGTATTTAGCTTTCTGCCTTTTGCCATTTTTGTTTTCACACTCGTTTCTTTTGATTCTTCATCTTTATTTGTTATTTCTGCCTTCTTTGATTTGACCTTTCCTATCTCCATGGATCTATCAGACTTTGTTGATTCACTTTTTCTGATAGTTTCGGAATTTTGATTCTCCTTTTTAGCAATTTCCTTCTCAACAACTTTACCATTTTCTTCTTTATCAATATTTTCAATTTCTGTCTTTCTCACTTTACTTTTCTTAACTTTAACAGAGTTTCTTGTTTTTGATGACTCAGCAGTTTCATCTAAGTCTCCCGACTTTCGTTTCTTCGCAACAATTTTCTTTTTCTTTTTCTGACTCACTGATTCATTTTCATCACCATCTGATTCTTCACTAGACATTGTGTCCCCTGTATGGTCCTTTTTAACCTTTGTTTTCGGCACTTTCTTTTTGATTTTTGCTTTCTTAGTTTTTTGTTTTTCAGCTTTTGTTTCGTCTTTAGTTTTCTCCATCTTTCTCTTCTTGCTTTTTGTACTTTTCTCGTAATACTCCGAGTCATCACTATAATCACTGTATTCATACCTATCATCATCATAATCTTGACTTTCATCATAATCCTCACGCATATCATGTTCGTAATAATTTTTTGTCCAGCTCTTGTGAAAACCTTTCCCTTTTTGTGTAAAACCTGGAGAATGATGCTTGAAAGCTCCTTTTGAACTTGAAGGAAAATATCCCTTTGTCATTGGCTTATATCCCCCCATTCCAGGTTTGTAATATTTCTGAGGGTTAAATTTAAAACCTTTTTCTCCTCTATGATGAAAACTATACCCTTTAGGTTTATAGAACCCCATCGCTTTTGGTTTATAAAATCCTAAAGTCGCATACCTTTGATACCAGTAATTGTAAAACGCCATGGCCCATTGTCGATAATTTTCATCCATAATACTTTGGTCCCAATTACTCATTGTCCCATAACCATATAAGTCCACAGACTCGTTTCTCTCATTCATAACTTCCTTTAATTTCTTTTTCATGATAACAGCACTTTTAACTTTACAAGTACCTGCTAATTTCTCCCGAAGTTTTTCTCTCATTTCTTCTTCTTTTTGTTCTTCCCTTTTCCTGAAATTCTTCAGAATTTTATTTCTAAGTTCATCTTCTTGTTTTTGTAGTTCAAGTTTCTTTTTTATTCTCGCTTCCTTTTTCTTTTGTTTTTCCTCTTCCTTACGTTGTTTTTCTAACTCAACCTGTCTTTGTTTCTCCAATTCTAGTTCTTTTTCTCTTAGTTCCAAATCGTCATGTATTTTAATTGCCTAAAAGAAAATATTATAAATCACATTACTTGAGGTTAACAAGATATATCAATTAAAATTAAGAAATAATGAACACCTACAGGTTGCATATTGTAGAATAATACACAGTCAGAGTTCCTTTGCATTTATTAAATGACAGACTGACAGGACTTTTTATACATGTATAGCCTTACCTATATCTATATTTATATTTATTATATAACAATATATGCTTCGCATAGAAATTATACCATGAATCCAGAGGTGTTGGCGTGTAACAAATATTGATATTTGCATGCTTTGTTCCAGTCAGAGGTTTCCCCGAATCATTTTTTTCATACTGCACGCTTTGTCACATGACGCTGTCTTTTATGATGTCATTGGATTGTTGTCAACGTCATCGCTGTGTTGTTGTCATATTGCACTAGTTCTTATATCCATTTACAAGAACTAGTGTAATATTTATGTTTTGTATGACAAAATGGTATTTTAGATGAAACACTTGACGGGAGTAAACAAAATTTATTTTGCTATATAATAAAAGGGTTATTGAACTGATATTGTGAAATATTGTCCATCGTTGACTCGAAATTTGCACTCGCAAGCTCGTGCAAATATGGAGTCAACTTAGAACAATATTTCACAATATCAGTGCAATAACCCTATAATATGAGGACCTCAACCATAGTGTTGAATACCAGTTTTTCATGAAAATCGGTTCAAATAACTGACTAATATTTATATACATAAATAAAACTCTTCAGAACTCTCAAGTTCCCATCTTTTCTAATTCAAGAACTATGTTTAATATGCTGGATGGTAAAACAAGGTTTATGCCCCAGTCTAGGTTATTTCACTTTATATTGAAATGTCATCAGCTATATATGAAGTTCACAAAAGTTACTACCTATGCAATGCTTTTATAACAATGGCCATGTTGGTTTATTTATTGTGCTACAGCTACTGTAACAAAGGGAGTCCGATCAAAATTAAAAACAAACTGCAACTGATTGAGACAGAACTCTCACAATAAGAGTACCAACAACCTAACAAGCCCTAGCTTTATTTCAGTTATTCGTCTTATCGGTCATAGTGAAAAATTTCGAGCAACTTTCTGTAAATTGATACTTTAAGGATGGACATACCCTGACTCGGTTAAATAACTCTGTTAATAGTCTAATGGATTCCAGCTTTCTTTGTGCTATAAGAAATCTCCTTTCTTCCATTTCAATCTTTAACTGATAACGTCTTTCTTCCTCTTGCTTTTTTCTTTCTTCTCGTTTTTCTTTTCTTTTCATCTCTCGTTCTCTACGTCTTTCTTCACGTTTTTGTATTTTATCTAATCTTTTTCTTTCTCTTTCTTGTTCCTCTTCTTCCTTCTTTCTCCTAATTAAAATTTTAAAACAGTTTTGTAAGTTGACAAATACATAGTGAAAATTTGCTTACAAATCTAGGGAGTAATCCAACATTTTCACCTAAAAGACCCTAAAAAATTTTTTTTTTGCAAATAACTGAATAAATGACCCAATTTTTACTTTCACTGACCCTATTTTCGCATTCACTGACCCAATTTCTATTTTTAACTCCAAGTTCTACACATATTTTCATTTACCTTATTTCTGCTGTTATTATGTAAATTTAACAAAGACCAATTGCCTAGAATTGAAAACAAATTTATCTTGCAGTGCTTTTGTTACATTTTTTTGAAAACTACCTTCTGTCTGTAAAAATGGGAAAATTAAAGTTCTAAGATCATACAAACTGCTATGTGATATGCTGGCAATAGCTAGTATCTTCATTTCAAAATGCAAAAACACTATATTGTGGTATTGATATTTTGTGGGTAAAGACAACTAGATTTAATTTTTTAGTGCATAAGTTGTTTTGGGAAATTTTAGTGGACAAATTTGGGATTTTTTTTCCCCCTAGGGGAAGCTACCTTTATTCGGTACTCGGTAGTAATTTTAACTTAAAGAAACAAAATTACTGTCTTGAAACAGACATTGGTCAGTTTCAATGCCATAAGAATTTGCACAATAAAACTGTTTGTGAGATCATGAACAGAAAATACATCAACCATAAATATGAAAGTTATTTTTATGGTACCTAATACCAATAAAAAATAAAATTGGAAGTCTTAGAATTAATTTTAGATATACAATTCTACATGAGTTACCTCTCTTCCTCTTGTTTCCTGGCTTCCTCTTCTCTTTCCCTGCGAACCTTTTCCTCTCGTTCTCGTTCTAACTGCACCAGTTTTTCCCTCTCTATTCTCCGTTTCTTGATGGATCTGTCTGACAGGTGTTTCGTTTTGTCAAAATCCACCTGTTTGTTTTAGGGTGTTAACAGAAAACAAAATTCAATTAGATACCTTGTACAAGTAGTTTATGCATATATTGAGCATGAAAGTCATGAATATCTATAAGTACAATAACATTATGCATGCCATCTGATAAAAATATGCAGAAATCTTATATGAACCAAACACAAACATATTACCGGTAATCTATGTCCAAATCACAAACCCAAAGCAAAGTAAAAACTTTGAAACTGGCAAACTAAGTTAAACATGTGAACTACCACCAGGGAAGTGACGGCGGGTGCTCTGGAAAGGCAAGCACCTCCTGCTTAGCTAGCTACATCTGCCACATGTCTATGTTTCCATTCCTGGTAGCCAAAATCGCCATTGGCTACTAATTTCTGAGGAATTCTTTCAAAAAGTAACATATTTAAGCAAATTTGTGGAAAAATACTTTAAAAAGGACTATATTTTCACAAATTTTGGAAATTTGGCTACTAATTATTTTAAATTTATGGAAACCTAGACATGTGTAATTAAAATTGAGAGTGAAATGAATACTGGTAATTAGATTTTTATGCTGTTGCATTAGCTAACCCACATCCATTTTGGAATATACTCATTATGTGACATGTATACCTATAATACAAGTTGGATAAGGGGATTAATGGTGTTTTGTCCTGGTCAAGACTCTTTCATTTATATGAAGAGGGCATTTCTAAAATTGTGGAGAAAATTAAGAGTGACCAGAAAAAACAAGGACCTTCAGCAAGCAACTGACAAACTTTCTCAAACTAGGAGCCTCTTGAATGGGATTTTTACCCAAGCAATATGAGGCACTACAAGCGATCTAATATATGCATGTACTAATTATATTAGTTGGGATGGTTACCTTAATGTGGAAAGCAACATGATGACCACTTCAATCTATTCTAATAAACACTACATGTGCAAAAAAGTTATTAAATAAAATTTCATATTTTATTAAAGAACAAGAATCTTTATGCATGTTATAATTTAAATGTTACATATAAAACACACACAAAAATGATTAAATACATGTACGGTTCTTAATTATTTTTAACAGATTTTGAAAAATATTTTTTATCAATTTCAATCAAATAAATTCCCACATGTACAAATTTTTGTATAAAATTTTAAATCTTGATGAAATATACATATATGTTTTCAGTCTGAATTAGAGATTATATGACAAAAGTTAGTTCAATGTTAAAGGAAAATAATGTAATACCTTGATTGGGGATGCGTAGGCCTTCCCTTCCTCCTCCTCTGGAATGTAAAGTAACTTCATACCCCGAAGAGCATCCATAGCTTTTACAAAGCCGATGTATTCTTTATACTGAACAAAAGCCTCAAATGTAAGTCCTTGTTGTCCAAAAGTAAATGTTTGTATTGACTTTTTACCGAATGTCATTTCCTTTCTGTAAGGATCTAGCATTGGAATATCCACACAACGAACTTCCCCAAAACCTTCAAAAATCCTCCTTAAAACTTGTTCACTTGGTTCATCTAGTTCTCGAGAGCGTCTAGTACTAAACCATTTTGTGGGTAAATCTTTTAGATGCAAAGTGTCAGGTCTTTCACCAGGTTTCATTTCATTCATATTTTTAGCATCTCTAAAGTATGAATCCCAAGTATGTCTTGAAGGAAAACTGACCTTGGCCTCAGCAGCCTTGATTTTCAGAGTGTCTGGGAAACCGCTCAATTTAATTGTCTTTCCTTCCAATCTCTGTATCATATTTTGTATAATAACTTTGTTATCTGCCTCACCTTCTAGTCGTATAAACTCAAGTGTACTTTTCACCACCTTAATGGAGAGGAATGCATGTGGTTTGACCATGTGTTTGACCTTTTCCATGACCTCCCAGTTTGATATCGTCTTTCCTGGCTGTTTTAACTGTGGTAACTGTACAGATACATTTAACCTTGCTATAGGTTTGAGATACAGTCCTTGAGGTTTAAATAACTCTATCGCCTCAGATGTATCATTACAAAGTGCTGTATTCACAGACATTTTTATTTTCTTTTTGCTATAGATAGACAAAGTTGATTTGTTTAAGTTCCATGGCTATGTCATTGATTAACAGTTGGAACATCTAGAAACTACAAATAAATAGAGTAAATAATAATGGCATGTATTAACTTTAAGTGACAAATATGTAGAATGACTGAATCAAATATAGGACCAAATTAGATGGGTATGTGTCCCTGCTGCAGGTCTCGACCACTTCTGAAGCACATGGTAAGTAAGTGGTGATGAGCTTAATTGGGATTATTGTATTTGTAGAAAACAACCCGTGCTTAACCATCTATATGACAGATTGACCAATAAAATTATGGGTAGTTGTGGCAAAACATATGGCGAGACATGTGAATGGGGAGTAAATTATATCAGTCAAAATGGTGCTGGCAATTACACTGATATGTTGCAGTCCAGGTAACTCATATTGGTAGAGCACTTACATAGTGTGAGAAGTCCCTGGTTTGATCACTGGTACAACTTTGAATTTTGTTTCCTTCCTGTTAAAGTGGCCAGAGTAGCCCTCAGATTTGGTGGACTGATATAATGTTGTGTCAATATATAGATCTACTCAGTGTGAGGTCCCGGTTCCATCACTGTAGGTCCAACATCACATTTTTTCTCCTTCATATTACATATGCCTACCACAGTTTGGAGTAATTGAAATCTATAATTTCATGCTGCCTGCCATTTGATACAATTGGAAGATTATTCCAAACTGTAAATCAAGGTGGATGCACAACCAAGCAACTTTTTAAAACAGGTAGGATTATTGTCAATTGGGTTTGCCGCTGCACCATGTGAAACCGTCTAACATTTATGCATGGGCATGTAGGCTTTTGAATTTCTATGGTACTCTATTCACTTTATAAGTTCTGCTGTATAGACATGTATTTTATGTTTCTTGTGATAATGCAAGTGTACCTAATTTGTTATAACCATTTTTAATATGTTTGTCGAATACAAGCTCTACTGAGCTTAAGTTTGATATAAATTATATTCGATGGCAAATAAAGATTATTGTATTGTATTGTATTATTATATTGTATTGTATGGAACACTCATGGACATGGAATCGCATGAGTTGAAGTTGAAGGGAAAACAATGTCATTCCGTGAATTTCCAGGAATCTGTGACGTTGACGTTTTCCAAAACGTTGCGCACAAACATTGAGAGGTATTGGTCATGCGGTACATCAACGAACCCCATTTATCAATAATGTTGGTAACTGGCACAAAAATATGATCATGATGATTGTGTCTACAGTGAGCTTTCTCCTAGCCTGATCAGGACAGACTGAGCTAAGTATATTAGTCAATTAGCGATGTCCATGAGCTAATATTTTCTACAGTCAGGGCAAAGCATAAGAGGATAAATGACAACGAAAGTCTTCAACATACAGTTCATTCTGCAAACATTACAGCAGGCGGGGGGGGGGGGTTAATTTGTCAGATAGTTTTCATTCCATTTTTAACTATCGACATGAATGCTAGAGGTAAATTAGCATGAATATACATAAAAGATAAATTGCAAAAACAAGATAGGAACTGAATGACATTACCATTACATCAGACTCTGGTCATTGTCAATGTTTATCATCCCCACTTGTTGACGATCGCTCGCAAAACGTTCAGACAAATATAAGTAATAAATGTTGAAAAATAATTGAATCAAAATTTAAATTGATTTACCATAAAAATTCTTAGATATTTGTATTATTATCTTTTGTATTTTCACAAAATATGCCAATTTTTGTTCTGAGATTTGCAGCATATTATATAAATATAACAAATCTATGTTTTATCACTTACTTTATCCTTTAACCGGAAGTTGCAGCAACGTGGGTTTTCCTTTCGTTTTGACTTTTTAGTTTGGTTGGTGACCAGGAACTGGACAAGGGGTTTCATCTGATTGCATAAGACAGACGGGATTTCAAAAGTGGTATAAATGGCAGACATTGGACTGTTAACAGCAAGAGCAGAACATGCGGTATGTAAATAAACTGATTGAATAGAAACACGAGAGAGAAATGACAAATTAGTTTGACAGCTGCTTGATACTGTTTATCTACTTTGTCTGAGAGAATGAGTTAAGTAATGATGTTAAACGTCCCAGTCAAGAATATTTCACTTATATTGAGACGTTGCCAGCTATATGCGAAGGTGCAGAAATTTTGCCTGTGTGTTGCGCTGATGGCATTATACAGCAGAGTTCTTTATCCTGCCAAGCCTACCAAGACACAGGACGTACCTCGTTTATTTTAAGTTCCCATCCGAAAGAACTGTAACTTTAATTTCGTAATGCGGAGTAGTTGGAAAGAACAGTCACTGCCACTTTTAAATCTTGGGTCAGACATGGTCAGGGTTCAATTCCAAGACCTCTTACTTACGGAGTGAGCACTTTGGGAGAATGACAAATTTAAAACATTTTTATGATTTCAAATTAAACATGACGGAAATATTTATTCATGTATTTACACAAGTCAAATTGTGGCTAAAAATCCTGATTTCAATCTAACCATGCATTATACCTCCTTTAATTAACCAAAAGATATTTTCAATTCTAAAAATTTTGACATAAGGGCGATCACATGTGTTGTTCATTTGACATAATGATGAGGACAGAATGGACTATTTATGTAGGTCCTTATGGGGTATATTGAAGATGTGTCCAACTCAGCTTGATATACATGTGGCTGGTTAGCTCAGTGGATACAGCATCCACCTAGTATTCGGAAGGTCTGACATTCAGGACCCTGCATTTTTTCCCTATCCTGTTATATTTTGCACCATGGGAAGTGGCCTATCAGCAAGATTGGTCCCAGAATGGAACCTTGTGGTTTTGATTCAAAGTAGTTTAGTCCAAGAAAAGGAAGTGAAGAATGTGGCAGTCTGGGCTCATTAGTAAGAGTTCAACATTATTATTGGAAATTCCACCCCAGTCAACCCTAAGACTTAACAACATGGAGCTCGAATGATTGAGCTAATCAGCCACTATCACATATGGTTTTGTATTTGATGAAAGTACATATGATCTTTTGCATGCATTTCATATCACATTGCTGCTGACTCACCCAGTGTCAGGATTGCCTGTTAGGGCAGCAACCTCTTTAATTGTCTCTGGAATCTGGTACCAAAACCTAAACACACAGAGAATGCTCTGTTTAGGCAGAGCCACACATACTCTTTACTAGTCATGTCTACATTAATATTTAGTGTGATATGACTGGTAATGGTACCACAGTGTCGCAGTAAATCACAGTGAATTATAACTTAGTGAAGGTGTCAGTATCACTCGACAGTGTCAACCATTCTTAATTTTGTATTATTGTAGTACATAATTACCTTTCAGATCTGAAAGGTAATTCTGAATTTTAATACTTTGTGTCATTTTCAGGAAGCAGAGATTAAGGTGTTAGAAGAAGAAATAAAACATTTACAAGATCCACAAAAACTGCTTGCAGAGGGAGTCGTCACTCCACAGTTAGAAAGTCTTAGGACTGAAAATTCAAAACTCTTGTACCAGATTAATCAACTAAAAAGGGTAATTTTCAAATTATATTAAAATTAACTATGTTTTTCTTGTATCATTCTGAAGTCTTATTTGTAGTAATATTAAAACTTCATTTCATTGTATAATAAATAATTTACAGAAATTTGGCTACTAATAATTGGCTACTAATAATTTTGAAATTGTGGAAACCTAGATATAAGCAGGGTTCGGCACTAACACTGGTCCATTAGACCGTCATCAGTATAAATGTCGAAGGACCAGCTAAACATTATTAGTGGCTGGTCCGAAAGGCCAGTAGAAAAATAGAAAATCAGTGCCAACCTGAAAAGTTTTAGATGTTCGGGCAACATCATGTGGAACACTGAATATAACTGTATTAACATGCAAGATATGATATAAAATTTAAAAGTTTTCTCAGGGAAGGTCTCCCAAACCCCCACCAGCAGGAAGGCTTTGGTTCCCTTCTGTACTATCCCAAGGGAGGCCAAGGCTTCGCAATCACCACTTTGTGTTGCTCATCCAGAGTCCATCAAGGAAGGACCAGTACAAGTGGGACAGGACTACCAGATTAAAATCCTAACTAGTCCTTTTCATGCTTTTGGCTGCTTCATAATTTTTCTTAGTGTCTATCCCTGTATAAGCATTTAAGTTGAGAAAATTGAATTGTACTGGTACCCACAGTCCTTAATTTTTAAGGGAAACAATTTTTATCCTATTTTATTGGTATTGCCTCTGATTTGACTTATATATATTAACAAATTTATTTTATATTTGTAGAGTATAGCAGCAGAAAAAGCCAGAACACCTAAAAGCATGATCAGTATCAGTGGAGTTGTCTCTGATGTGTTTAGTCTCGCTATCAGACAGGCATACCCCACCCTGGAAAATCCACCAATTCTTATACAGGGTAGCTCAAAATTTGCTGATTATCAGTGCAACAGTGCTATGAGCATAGCTAAGGTAACTTATTTTGTCTATCTATCTGTCCATCTCCAAGCAATAACCTTTGTTAACTGATTTTAATTATGTGTATAATATTGATAAAAACTGGTAAAATGTCTGTCAATTTTGTACCGGTAGAATAGTTTCGCGATTTTATATCTGGAACCATGAAGTACATTTTGTTTGTTTGGATACCTTCTCTTTCCTCTCTTTTATGTTGTATTGCAATTAAATATTTGTTCCTTGTTAAATATACATTCAAAATGAATAGTACAGGGTTAGGTACGTTCATGGTTTGATAGTTCATTGTAATTTTCCAGATTTTATAGGTTGAAATTTATATTGTATAAATGTGGAACCAGAGAGAGAGCAGCCTTAAACTTGAAATTGAGTCAAGACACAAAGTATGTTTGAAGGAGTTACTGAATTGTTTTCTTTCTTATTGTGTAGTATCTACAAACATTCATTTATTATTTTTAGATGTTAGAGAAATCTGATAATGTCAAAACAAACCCTAGACAAGTAGCAGATGTGATAATAGAACATTTACCTGATGTGGATTATTTTGAGAAGGTTAGTAAAACATGTATTGATGCTGTAAAGATGGCAATATTCATAATGTTATAAACTCTAAATGTGAACTTTCAAGTGTATTAACTTTCACAATTTCTATTGATTATTGTGTAAGATAGTACATGTAGATATGGATATACAATTTCATGGTAGATTTATTTTCTCCAGGGTTCGTACAGGTTTAGAAAAGTCCTTAAATTTTGAAGTCTGACCCTAAAAAGCCCTTGAATTTATCCTGAAGGCCCTAAAAAGCCCTCAAATTTTGCCAATTAGGTGTTGATATTAAGTGGTTGTAAATAGACTGATCAAAATAAATAAATAAGTTACATTGAAATGAGCGATTTAAAAGTACCTGGCTCTCTCGAACACCCAAAATTAACCCCCACTTCAAGTGTCGTTACTATGGACATTTAAGTAATTGTTTTATTGATTTAATTGTCTTTGCACCAATGTTTCTCTTATAAAATTATCCATCTGATTAGGCCCTAAATTTGCAAATGAGACCCTGAAAAGACCCTAAAAAGTCCTTAAATTTGGAGTCCAAATGTCTGTACGAACCCTGTGCTCATTTGAACGATGATAATGAAAATTGTGGAAATAAATGCACAAGAAATATTTCTACTTAAACAATATATTGTTCTGTTGATGGAATAATCAAAGTTCTTTTGTTACCATAGATAAAAATTTGCAAGCCTATGGCCATGTCACAATTTTGTTGATAAGTATTATGTCTCTGTATCCAAAATTATCCTGGATATAGTTGACATCTTATACATGTTCAATCATTCTCAAGTTGAGTTCGCTTAGGGTGGATGTGGTTAGCTAGACAGGTTGTGCTTACCTTCCTGATCACTATGCCTCACATTCTTGGTAGAATTTGTTGGTTTTCTAAATTTTTACTTTGCTTTTGGGATTGTGATTTAAACATGGACCAGTATGTTTGTGCTTTATTATATAACATAACACAAAATAGTTATATAAAAAACAATAATCTTTCATTTATTTACTTACAGGTTGAAGTGACGGGACCAGGATTTATAAATGTATACCTGAAGAAGGAGTACATATCCAAACAGATAAAGGATATCTTAAACAAAGGTGTGCGACCACCTACTATAGGCGTCAAAAGACGAGCAGTTGTGGATTTTTCATCTCCAAATATCGCTAAGGAGATGCATGTTGGACATCTTAGGTAACAGGAAATAGTTGTTAGTCAGAATTTAGGATCAAAGGTTTAACTGTTTTTGTGTCACTTGCATTTTGTAGTTTTATCATTTTTAAAATTTGTCTAAAGTTATTCATATCTATTGCTTATGTTTTTCAACGAAAAGATTTGAATGAGGAGAATGAAGTTATTCAATTCTTAAACTAGACAATCCATTAAACATCACAAAACATAATATCAAACCTCAACCAATATAAACTCAAGCAGCTTATATTTAGCAGCATATGATACACAGTAAGCTGTGTGTTACTCTCTATTTCAATTATTATTTTTTAATGTAATAATTTTTTTAGGTCAACAATAATTGGAGAAAGTATATGTCGCCTGCTAGAGTGGGTAAACCATGATGTTTTAAGGATTAATCACCTTGGGGATTGGGGTACACAGTTTGGAATGCTTATCGCTCATCTCCAGGAAAAGTTTCCAAATTACTTGACAGTTTCCCCTCCTATCAGTGATCTGCAGGCATTTTACAAGGTAGGTAAAGAAATTTACACATTACTAACAAATGATAATAAGAATTTTTTGTGGTTATTGATCTACAAAAGAAACTATATCTAATACCTTCCACAGCCGGTTGTTCAAAGCTCTGTTACCTTAACCAGTTGGTTAGCTAAAAGTTCTATTTTGTTTTTCAGTGAATATTTCTTAAATTTGTGTTCAAAATTTATTCCATGCAATTGTCAATATCAAATAGATATAGTTAAAGTCAAAACTATATTTTTATATCAAATATTGGTAATTTCAATTACCATTTTGAATTTTCACTAGCCATTTGGTTAAGCTATCACAGCTTTGAACAACTGGCCCAGATCAACGATTTCAGTTTACATACCTAGATTTTACAAAGAACAACCAAGATGGTCATAAACAGAAAATCTTTTAGACATCTTATCATGAAACAAAAGAAGCATAGAAGATCTTGAGAACCTAGCTTCTGATTGATCCAATTCTTTCAGGTTTAACCAAGCTTTTACGAAGCTGGTTGACCATTTGCTTTCATTCAGTGCCATACTCACTTATGCAAAACCTTTAAGTATGTTTTCATGAACTAAATAATTTAGAAACTTGAACTTGACCTCTTGTTAAGGCCACAGTGATCTTGAAATTCATTCAGAGTTATCCTCTTAGAAATCATGTTACTCAGGTGAGCATTTAGACCAACTATCATTTGACATAATGTTTATTACTGTTCCTATAGGAATCTAAAGTGCGTTTTGACTCAGATGAGGAATTCAAAAAAAGGGCTTACAATGCTGTAGTAAAACTTCAGAATTATGAAGATAATCACATGAAAGCTTGGAAACTGATATGTGATGTATCAAGGAAAGGTAGGTCTTATACTTGCAGTCTTGTCTTCTATCACAAATTAAAATCTCTGATTCTCTGAATTTTATTTGGTTTCTGCAGTTTTACATTTTCTTGTGTCAGGTCCAGTACCTTATGTTATACCAAAGGTATGTACGTTATCAGTTTGAAAATTACCATCCAGAGTCATCATATATGTTGGTGTTGTGTGATATTGTCAGTGTAAAAGTTTTTGGTTAAGGTGTTTTGCTGGACTACTTGTAGACAATGTACACTATTTTGTAAAATCTTGTTTAATAAAAACTCCTTTACAAATTGTATAATTATAGGCATAGAAACCTGGTTGTCAAATTTGTAATTGATTAAAAATAACTATTTTGTTGGAATATTGAGTTTTAAGTTAGCATTGTACTTAGAATTCAGATAAAAATGTTAATTACGAAGTACTACAGAACATTTATAACGGTGTGTTTTTGCTGACATTATATAAAACCATATGATTAGTCAGAATCAATATACAATTACCTATGTTATTTATCTATAAATAAAAATATCAATTTTCGGTACATGTACAAAGATTGACTGTATTGATGGTGTCTTGAATTATTACAAGCAGGAAATTATTTAGTATCAATATGAACACAGTTTGTAAAGAATTAATATGTTAAATATTTTGAAGTAAATGAAGAATGTTGTTTTGCTAGTGACCCATATATAAAAACTAGGATACATTTCAGTAAGTTTGTATGATTTTGTTTTAATCAAATTTCAGAATTCAATAACATATATGACCGTCTTGGAGTAACAATACAAGAGCGAGGAGAGTCGTATTATCAAGAAAGAATGAAAGAAGTAGTTCAAGAACTTGATAGTAAAGGTATAATGTTTACTTTTACCTGTATATTATTTATAATATGCCCTTTTCTAGAAACAAGGTGTATTTTGTTATGTTCAGTCCAACCTGCCTTAAGGGCCACCTGCTTATAAAGGCCAGTAGAATTGTATCCCAATTGTTCTTTATTCATATTATTTAAACCTGTGTATAAAGGTCACTTGTCAATAAAGGCCACTTTAACTGGTTCCCTTGGTGGCCTTTATAGACAGGTTGGACAGTATAATATCTGTTCATCCTTCTGTAATAGTTTGTCTGGCCAACTTCTCCAACACTATTAAAGATATTTGGTCTATACTTGCTATACATGATTACCAAAATATGACATTTTGTGCACCAGAAGTGGAGTTGTACCCCTTTGAAGTTTTAATTGTTTTCTTTCTTGTCAAATTTCTCGGAGTTTTATCACTTTGAAATTTTAATTCTATTCTTTCTAATTAAATTTCTCAGAGTTTTGTTATAACTTTTATATTTATCTAATATAACTTATATTTCTGATTATCATAATCTGAATTTAGATTTGACAGAAGTTGAAGATGGCAGAAAAATCATGTGGGTAACCAAATTTTTCAAATACCAATGACCCTTGTCAAGTCAGATGGAGGTTTTACTATGACACATCTGATATGGCCGCTCTGAAAAATCGAATAAAAGATGAAAATGGTGATTGCTGATCTATATGTAGTTGATGCTGGTCAGGTAAGTTATTGTTTCTATCTTATGGTATTTTATAATGATTTTTTTTATCCCCCTACTTTTGAAGAAAGAGGGGCTATTAAATTCCAAGTTCCATCCATCTGTCTATCCATCCATCTAGACATTACTTGTCTGCAATAATTTTTCAAAACTATAAAAGCACTATTTCATACAAAGCATCAACATTGATAGCAGATGCACATTTTATTAACCTTAGTTGATTTTCTCATTTCCTTGGAATTATGTCTCTTTGAACATAATCAGGAAGATCATAATTCACTGAATTTGCTTGTTTTGATTTTTTTCTGTCTCTGGATTCAACTAGATATTTTTAAGAGGAGATACATGCAATTAATCTCAATTTATTACCACTATTTGTCCAGTCAGATGTTGGCATTATGAAGCGTGTGATTATAATCGAGGGAGGTTTATTAAGTAAAAATATAAAAGTAATATCAGACTTCAGATCAGAATACTCATATGGTGAGAAGAAAAATGACAGTTATGTAGGGACATTTTAATTGGGTTTTATGCTTGTTCACATATAGTTCAGTACACTAGTAAATTATATTTGGAATAAGACATCTTCAACTAAAATACAAGTCTTTGTTCATTTGTGGCACATGTATTATAATAAATGGGGTTATCCCTCTTTGTATAGATTTTCTTGTGAAAAGACTACCATAAATAAACCAAAACATTGCTTATAGAATTAATATTTAACTTGCCAGGGGGTAAAATTGTGATATGAAGTATCATAGCATTGTCGGTCAGTTCAGGGATGGTGGAGGAAACTGGAGTGGATAGATAAGTCCACCAACCTTAGGCAAGCAAACTGAAAAACTTGATCACACAAGGCCCTTAGTTTGTTTTAAACCTAGGTGATGAGAGGGGCTGTTATCTTTACTTTAGACCACTTTGTCACCAAGGTCTTTTGTTGATGGGTTAAGGGATAAATTTGACACTGAGTCATTGACCCAGCCTAAGCGTGATCATTTGAAAAATGATTAGGTACTTACAGATATGCAGATGTTGCAATGGTCAGGTTGTGGTCCATTCAGGAAGTTTTTCTAGAGTTTCTTTGTGCAACTAAATATGTTTACTTGGCTCCACTATGCTGCTGCTGCTGATGATGATGCTGCTGCTGCTGTTGCTGCTGCTGCCGCTGATGATGATGATGATGATGATGATGATGATGATGATGATGATGATGATGAATCTATAGACTTGACACAGATTGGAAATAATTATTTGACAACAAAGGCTTATTGCTTATGGCATTAGGTCTAAATAAATGTTTCTTGAGGAAAGATAACCTTGAAATGTTTTTGCTTTTTTATATAGGGAACACATCTTGAAACAGTGTATCTGCTGGAGTGTTGGCAGTGGGTATAATCCTAATTTGGTCCGTGTCGAACATGTTGGATTTGGTGTGTACTTGGGGAAGACAAGTAAGTCAGATCAAAATGCATGTATATCTTCACACCAACTAAATAAACAAAACATATTCTTTTATGTCACCCAAACAGAATGGAGGACATGTAGCGTTTATTCCTTTTTTTCCACTAACATTTTGTCCACCATTTTTCCTAAGAAATATTTCACAAATCTTTATATAATTTTACAGGAACAATCTTTATATGGAGTGGATGTGCTATTGACTATTCTTATTTTGATCAAGCACATAGTTGGGAAACATTGATTTCCCAGTCGGGGTTTGTTCAGGGGATACTTTTGAAATAGCATCCTATATGAGTTATTTCCCCCATTTGAAGAAAGAGGAAAATATTAAATTCAAGCACTTTGTCATGAAACTTGATGCAAAGCATCGACATTGATAGGAGATGTGCATATTATTAACCTGAGGAGTCATTTCCCTTTAAACATAAGTGCAAATCAAAAAAAAAAAAAAAAAAAAAAAAAAAAAAAAAAAAAAGTGGATCCTTATTCACTGATTTTACTTGTAACTTGTTTGTTTGTTTGTCTTACACACATTTCTGGATACATATTGTCTCTGTAAATTAATTTTCTTAGGGACAAAATAAAACTTAATAAGACAATTTATGAAATAAAGTTCATGTATCATTATTAATAAAAACAATAAAATACTAAAAGTATAAACAAAAAGTCATAAACAAAAACGCTTTACCGAACATATACATGATATGATAATCAATAAAATGTTTGTCATCTTAGACATATATAGAGTTATATAAAGTAAACCATGCATGTAACTATTATCAAACAGTTTGACTTATTGATGATTTATGATAGACTGCAGAGTCATGGAAAAATGAGATAAATGAAAAATTAATAAAAAACGATGATTGATTTTTCTTCAAATGATTTTTCTTAAAAATGCTCTGTAAACACTGCAATCAAACATCAAAAGAGTGTGGGCAGTGTTCATGCATGGAAATCACATCTTTATGTGCAAATTATTTAATGATGGGAATGTGATATGGAACAATGGTTAGACAGGCAGACACGTTCTTCTGATTTCAATGATTGATTGCAATTTGCTAAATCAAAAATGTTAGCTTTAATAAAAACATTGAAAAAAAATCTAAAAAATGGAGTTTCAGTGCATGGAAGTCATGTCTTGTTTTGCAAATTGTCTAATTTTGGAACAATCAGTTAAACAGATAGAAAGAAGTGGTTTGCTGATTTCATTGGTTGATTGCCATTTTCTATTATCGATGGAAAATCAGCAAAATTAAAATTGTGAGTTTTAATTAAAACACTGAAAACAAACTTAAAAAATGGAGTGTTCCGTGCATGGAAGTCATGTCTTATTTTGGAACAATTATATGACAGATAGAAAGAAGTGTTCTGATGATTTCATTGGTTGATTGCCATTTTCTATTATTGATGTTAAATCTGCAAAATTGAAATTGTGAGTTTTAACACACCAGAGCCTAGATAAGATTTGTAAATTGATAAATGTACTTTAATTTAAAGCTATGTGTACTTTTACCCGTTATAACTTCATGGATTAGTTACATAAAACGATAGTTTAACTCAGTTTAGTATTCCTTTTATTACGTTGATTTCAAATTCTTTAATGATTTAGAGAAATTAACTTAAATGAAAAACAATAATGTTACAGTGTGCTGTCTATAAATACAGATCAGAATCTGATTCATTACATTTCCTCTTGATTTTACTTAAACAAAGTGTTTCCCATAACAATGGGGGGCTTAGGTAACTGAGTGCTTTAAAGCTTGCACTTATGCCAACTGGATTCCAATCCCACTTGAAACAGGTCCTAATATGAGAAAGTATGTCAGTTCACTTACCGATGGTCAGTTGTTTTCTGCAGGCACTTGGATTTCCTCCACCACCCAAGACTGGCTGCCGCGATTTTATTCTGAGAATCTTGACTAGGGCATTAAACACTATTACTGTAACTCCACTCTCACAACAATAATATTCTGTATTTGAAGAAATCATGAGATTATGTTGTACACATGAAACTGGGACAGTAGTAATGACCCTGCTTCATACTGTTAAGTACATCACTGGTGATTATGTCACCATGGTCACCTTACATTGTGAAAATGAGGGATGGATTTGAATTCTTAAAGAATAAAATTTTACATTTTCTCTTAATCATAGGGTACTTTGCTTGTCTGTGGATTTCTCTTAGTACAGCAGTTTCCTTCACTATCAAAGAACCAACTACCTCAGTATAAGTGAATGATTCTTGATTTGGGTGTATAACACCATTGATCTGCTCTACTTTAATGGAAAGACATATTCCTTTCCAACCAATGATTGAAAGATCAATTATGAAATCCGGCCAATTAATTCCCATCAAAGACATATTTGATTTTAACAAATGATTGGATGATAAGTTATGAAATTCAACCAATTACCACCAATGGCAAATTGGATTTTATCCAATGATTAATTTTGAATTGCAACCAATTGCAAGTAATTGTAATTTGTTTAAATTTTTTATGATTAATTCTCCGTCATTGCTATAAAAGATAAGAAAACATGAATTTTGATATGCATTCTTATTTACAAAGATTGTCATGACGATGAGTTGTTATATGATATTAGAGAGATAGAAACACATCATAATTATCATTATTAATTACGAGTAGAGTATACATGAGCATGCATTTTAACATTCAAAACATTCGAACATTTTAGTTTTATCAGCAGAATTTAATGATTAGCCAGCACTGATTAACAACTCTTACATAATGTAGCCGTCAGTTAATTGGCTTGATTAGTTATGTAATCCATCATTCTTTCAGTAATACTATTATTTTTCCTGTTCACAATTTTTTAAGCTTTACAATTTTTTTGTTTGTGATGGAACATCATTATCAACATTTGTCAGTGGCATAAAGTGAAACAAGAACCTGTTTAAGATGAAGAAAACCTGATTAATACTATGGCATAGCATTAGTATTGTTTTGTAAATTAACTTGTTAAAACTTGTAAATCCTGTCTAAGTTGAACCAAATCATTAGTCTTGAAAATGTTCCGCTAAGACAGGTCCCTTTGTGTAAACCAAAAGCCTTTAATTTGAACAATATCTTTTATCATTGTAAAATGTTCAGTTTGAACAGGTCAGACTGTGTAGAATGGAATGCGTTTGATGCAGGCACAACAGTAAAGTCTTATTTTTTAAAATTAGTATGATGTAAGGAACAATATCTTTTATCTTTGTAAAATGTTCAGTTTGAACAGGTCCTACTGTGTAGAACGGAATGAATTTGATGCACACACAACAGTACAGTTTTATTTTTTAAAATTAGTATGATGTAACAAACAATATCTTTTGTTCTTGAAAAAAGTTCAGTTTGAACAGGTCCCACTGTGTAGAACGGAATGAGTTTGATGCACACACAACAGTACAGTTTTATTTTTTAAATTACTATGATGTACTGGTACCTTAATAAATCAAGAGTGTGTTAACACTGTTAGCTACTCAGACTTTAATTGGTACATTTTTTAAGTTTTTTGCATGTTTAAATTTTTATATTTTTTTTCTTCCAAAAAATGAAAATAGAGATAGCATTGCTATTTTATCATGAAAAGGACTGTTAATCAGTATAACACCTACATTATGTGTTACTATGACAACGACATGACAACAGTAAGAATAGAATATGCCAAAAATACAAAGAATTTGTTATGTAATAACAGAAATTAGTTTGATTTAGCAGATTAATCAATAATTTGTGTTAGAATTTGCCATCAGATGCTCGACTTGAATGATTAGGTCATTATAGACGTGAAATCGGGCGGAAAATTATCACACATTCGTGTTATTACTTTCTTCTTTTATTCATATATTTTATAGATGAAATTTCTTTGGAAAAAGTCATTTTTATACAGGCTAGTTAATTTGAATTTTGCATCTATTGAACATAAAAATTAATTAAAGTCTAACATTAGTCTTTGATGTTTAGACAGGTGTAAAATGCTTAATTTATAATAGACAGTATATATCACCAACTAATATTAGTTTAAATTCCTTCAAAATCAGCCATTTACACACGAGAATGGTTTGTTTTCCCACTTTTTCCATTTCAGATTTTTCAGTAAAACTTAGTTTGGAGGTTGGTAATATTTAGATTTGTAGTTATGCTTGAGTTTCGTATCGCTAGGTCAAGGTAAAGACCACTGATGCTATCAACAGAAAATTGGGTTCCAATCAGATTTGAGAGTTTTTATTTAAACTTTGTTGCTTTTTACAAGTTTCTTGCTTGGAATTTATTTTCAGGTCACTAGGTCAAAGGTCCAGGACAATGACACTAGATACAAGATTATTTTCCAAACAGTAACTTCAGTTCAATTCAAGAGTTTTTATTGGCACAGGCTGACCAATCAATTCTATTAATTTTTTCAGAATGGTACATTTTTAATGAGCAAAACTATAATCTTGGTACATTTTTAACGCATGATGTTATAATGTTGGTACATTTATGCATCCATTCAAAACCAGACAAATCTGTCAAATTGGTCAGCCTGTTGACACTTGATACAAGGTTTTCTTATGAAAAGATCTTAGATCTTTCTTTGGGTTGATTTTGAGATCACTAGGTCAAAGTCCATAGGCCATTGATACTATATATACACAATTGGTATCACTGCTCTGTTTCAAATTATCACAGCTAAGCTCTTGTAAAATAAAATTTTAGCAAAACACTTGCTGCTACTGTGTGATAAATGAGCTGCTTTGAGCTAATGATGTATCATGAGAAATAAAAAAAATAAGTAAAATAAAACATTTAAAAAAAATAATAAGATAAAAATAAAAGTGTTCCCAATGACACTTGTACCAAGAGTAAACATTGAATGTCTCTTGTCAGATATTATTTCAGTATACCGGTACATGTACAGTCCAATCTGACTTAAAGGCCACCTCTATATAAGGACCACCTGCTTATAAAGGTCGGTAGAATTGTATCCCAATTGTTCTTTATTCATATTATCTGACCACCTGAACATAAAGACCACTTTTACTGGTTCCCTTGGGTGGTATTTACAGACAGGTTTGATGGGTGGCCTTTATAGACATGTTTGACTGTACATGCAATAAGTGATTTTGAATTAAAGAAGATTGTGACAGATAGAGGATGCATTATATTTATATTTGTGATGTTTTAATGTACTTTAACTCTGCTTGAGACCAAATGTAATTATAAAAGTATAATTACAGTTGACTCTCGTTATCTCGAAATCGACGGGGAAATGCAAAAAGTTTGATTTATCTGGAGTTCGAGATAACCGATGTTAAAAACGACAACAAAAAGGAAGTAACTCGTACACGCCTACCGGAAGTCGCTTTCGGTTTTATCTTGTCAAACTGTATATTGCCGGTTTCTCCTATATCGTATGTATTCAAATATGATATATAAAAACTGCATTATTTATTATTTGCATTTATAATTGAGAATGTAGTATATAAAAAATCAGGAGATTATCTGTTACTTGTTATTAGTCGACAAATAGTGAAGTCCGCTTTGGTCTCCATACCAGTTTCGCTTTGTGTACTTTAATCATCCCAAGCTTCTGGTTGTATTGAGTAATATTCACATCACACGTTTTCGGAAGCCATGTTCAGCTTGGCAGTAATTATAACACCTGCTAATCCCCATGATGGTTTAATTGCTTATGCAAGGGATAATTATTGAGGGCTTAAGGAAATTGGGAGGTCAGTGCAATGTTGTAATTTTAAAATCAACACGAGGCCGACAGTCAAATATTTTATTTGTGTCAGAATGTGTTTTTTCTACCAAAAAATCTGTAGGCGCTGACAAATTTGATTTCTCAAAATTTTTTGTTCGAGTAACAAATTAATTTTCCTAAATTTTTTGTTCGAGTTAACAAATTTAATTTTCCTAAATTTTTTGTTCGAGTTAACAAGTGTAAATTTCCTAGGATTTTCATTCAAGGGGACGAAAATATTGTTCGACATATTCGAGATATCCGAGTTCGAGATAACCGGAGTGATTTTGGTTTAATAAAGAACAACTCTGTTCGGACTTTTTAAAAAAGTTCGAGATATCCGAGTTCGAAATAACGAGATTCAACTGTACTTTATTGTGACGTTACTCATCTCTTACTTATGCCTCATCTGTTTGACGTCATTGATTGGCTGCTCCAGGGATTGGAAATGCCTGTTGTACATGACGGTGTTTTAAACTTATTTCAGGATTAAAAATCCAAAATAAAATTTTAAAAAAGTGAAATATTAATATAACAATTGAACTGTTTAGAAATAGCGCTTATAATAAACTTCCATTGTTGTGCAAAGCAAACTTATCATAATGCTCTAACATGCATCATTCAGTTTGCATTGCACAGAAATGGAAGTTATGACACGTACTATAAATGCAATTACTAGACAGTTAAATATAAAAATAAAATATTTGGTTATAAATTGTTTTATGTTGTATCAAATGATGTGATTGTAAATCAAAAACAAACATACCATTCCATGTCCACATCACAATCCCAAAGCAAAGTAAAAACTTTGAAACGGGCAAATAAAGTTAAACACATGATCTTCCACAAGGATAGTGAGGCCACCTCTTGTTTAGCTAGCTACTCCTGCCTTGTGTGTAAAATAATGATATCAATTTGTTAAAATGTAAAACATTTAAAACAATAGAACAGACAAACAAATATACAGAATTAATACCAGCACTGTATGAGATGAAATATTAGCAGTAGGAAACTTTCGCAGTTATGATCTTCTAAACTATTTGACGGTTCTGACTGTAGGTAAAGTGAACCAAGGCAAATAAGAAGATATACTCATGACACAAGTGTCACTGTGAAAATGGTAAATATTTCTTCTTCACGGATGTTTCTTCTTATATAGCACAAAACAGTAACGCAACAATGTAATGTCATCCCCCGTCAACATCTGTGTTAAAAATTAAAGTGTCAATATGGAGAATTGTACTAAAGATTTTAAAGTTTATACCCCTTAAACCTAAAACAAAATAAAATTTAATCATTATAATTAAATTTCACTCAATAAAATCTGGTATTGATCTCAATAATGTCCAAAAACTGTATTGCTTTTACTAATTAAATGCACTTTTGATGCCTGTTTTCTTTGTGCACTCAGTATTACATCATTCCAAGTCAACATCTCCTAATTGATTTTGTATAATGTCAGAATTTGGTTTGCTTAATGTAAACTTTAAAAAAAAGACAAGGCGGAGCAGCTGATTGCTAAAAATACTGAATATAAATGTCACGTTGAGTGTTTAAAGTAATACTTAGAATTTACAAACAGTTTGACTGGGCTCACAGTTTTAGGAGCCATTTTCCAAAATTTGTTAAACTATAGTCTTTTTAGAAGTATTTTTCACAAAAGTGTTAAAATCCATTTGTTTTTGAAAGAATTTCTCGAAAAAGTAATAGCCAAATGATCATAAAAAATTGAACAATGTCAGAGTGGAAGTGCTTTACATTGGAAATTTAAAATTTACAAGTGACTTGGTCTCATTGAAAAAATGAAATGTTTTACATTTTATTGCACTAAAAAGCTTTATGACCATGGCACTGAATTAATCCTATCAATTGAAACTAAAGTCCAGAAGTATTTATTTATCTTGGCCATAACCATGTAGCTCACCTGTCTAAAGTACAGAACACATTATTTACACTTATGTACATCATATTTTGGAAAACCTTGTGGTGAGAGCTTCACCACATACATAAAATGTAAAAAGTTACAGGTTAATTTTTGAATGTTTTTTAACTACAGTAGATTTGAAATCATTCTAGACTGTTTTCCTGACATTTTTTTTCAGATTGCTTCATTTTGTACAAAAACAATAATTTAAAAATAGTTTTAAAATGTTTTAAATCTGTCTTTTTTCAGTTTATGGAAACTTTAAACTACTAAACACTGTCAATCTTGAAGTTCAAATTACATAGTGAATCTGAATTTAAGTAATAAATACATAACGTAATGTGCAAGTTGCATGATCTGTGAATGATGAATCGCATTCAGTTTTATAAAAACATATGTGTATCTAAATTTGATAACTATCAGCGTTTTCCAGCATCGGGGAAAATCAATAAGATTTCTTAACAAACTTACCCTCCAATTGACAGCTTTAAATAAAATAGTACAAAGAAAATGGTTGAAAATAAACCTTGTGTTTGTTGTTAGAATTGACATCAAATATTGTAACATCTGTGTTAAGCACGAGTATTAATTTTTATTAATTAAACATTGATTTATCATCATGCTCTTCCTGTGTGTATACTTTTATCTGAAGTGACTCAGGAAGTGGTTAAGTTAATTTAAGTCTTCAAATTCAAAGCATTTCCCTGACATGAGTTTTTGATCCGGGACAACTGTATATGTAAAACTGTTTTTATTTTGTGTCACCTAGCAACTACAAATGCCATAAGGCCAGAATTGGGTGTCTCCTTTTCAGAGGTCAAATACTCTTAAATATTTGGACACCACAATTTTTCATAAATGTTTAATTATCAAATTTCACTTGAAAATTAAACTATTATAACCTGTCCAAAAACTTAAAAGAAATACAGTTTGTAAAAGTCTTAAGTCTGATCTGAGGGTACACAGTGGTATTGTTTTAATTCTTTCTACTATGTTGTATTTTTAATTGGCGGATATTATTACCACATTTTTTTATACCTGTATTATACTTCATACATCGATTGATTAGGATTAAATAGTCAAATTTACAATTAAATCCAAATTTTATTGATTTTGAAATGATAAAATATTTAAATGACATCTTTTAAAAATAGCCTTTTAAAAATCACTGTCTTAAATGATGGACAATCCAACCCATTATGGTGAAAACAAAATGGCAGATCCAAAAACGTATTTATGTTTTTGATCAAAATGTTGTGTTCATATGTGACCAATATGACAAATTCCTTTTATTTGTACTTTAATTATCACTAAACTGGTGTATTTAAGCCATTATAACGTTTTAAAGCCAACATATATAAAAACGTAATAAAACACTATGTGGCAATAACACATTTGTTATTGCCACATATGGGGCAATAACCATTTCGTTCTTAATTACTGTACTCCACTTAGGCAAACAACATGACTTGTCCACCTGACCTTCAGTTCAAATATTTATCATGGACCAGTACAATTACATAACACTATAGGGATGACAGATATTTATTTTGACTCTATCAGGAAAATCATGTATTGTATGTGTATTAACTGTGAATCCTAACACTACCCATGTATAGGGTGGGTCCTCCTATATGAATATTCCTAGTGAAAGGTCAAGAGACAAGTCTCTCTTGTTTGTCTATACCTTCACTTACATTGGCATTTTGTATTTGACTCAAGACATTCATCAAGTTTTAAGTATTAATTTGATTGTATAACCCAGACCAAAGAATAAATATACAATTCTATATCAATCAGTTGACATATTTTACCAGATATATACGGTGCATGTATTGTAAACCTCTAGGAGATTGGATGATATTACGAGTTTCCATATCTGTCTCCAAGTTTTATTGGATAGCTGTCTACCATTCAGATATGCATTATTCTAGAGTATTAAGACAAATTAAATTAGTTGGATATCGTGAGGTATACTTTAACCACTGTTATTTCAGATTATTCTGCGGAGATGTTGAATTATCAAAGCGTGATTGACAGGATCGATCTACCATCTGATATATATCTGTCTACCATTTTAACCTACTTCTTTATTATTGAAGAAATGTCAAATTTCCAGTCTTAAAAATTGATTTGTTTCTAGTTTTATCTTATATTAAGCTTTTATTGCCTCAAATATTTTACTCAGAATGTAATTATGTCTGTTGTGTATAACAGTTTATATAACCTACAGAATGGCAACTTGTTTCAAGTTTTCTTTTTAACGAGGTCTATGTATTATGACCAACCGTCACTGACTTCATCTTTTGTATACACCTTCCAGACATTGCAAACTTGTGTTAAAATATCCTTTATCAGGTCTATGAATTATAACCAACCATAAGTGACTTCATCTTTTGTTTACAGCTTCTAGAAATTGTAAAATTGTTTTAAAATATTCTGAACTAGGTCTATGAATTATGACCAACCATAAGTGACTTCATCTTTTGTATACAGCTTCCAGAAATTGTAAAATTGTTTTAAAATATTCTGAACTAGGTCTATGTATTATGACCAACCATCACTGACTTCATCTTTTGTATACTGCTTCCAGAAATTGTAAAATTGTTTTAAAATATTCTGAACCAGGTCTATGAATTATGACCAACCATAAGTTACTGCATATTTTGTATACAGCTTCCAGAAATTGTAAACTTGTTTTAAAATATTCTGAAGGAGGTGTATGCATTACGACAACCAACAATAACTGCATCTTTCATATGCAGCTTCCAGACATTGCAAACTTGTGTTAAAATATCCTTTATCAGGTCTATGAATTATGATTTACCAGGTCTATAAATTATGACCAACCATAAGTGACTGCATCTTTCAAATACATGTATGTAATTTCTAGAAATTTTAAACTTGTTTAAAATAGCCTTAACCAGGGCCAGGTTGATCAAAACTCTGTCAGCTTAAACTAACTGCTTCGAGAAAATTTCAAAATGTTGTTAAAATTATTTTATATCAAAATACAATGCTGACCTTAACTGTATCTATTTGATAATAACAATTGTTCAAATTGACTTTTGAATAGAAATTTTAGAAATATTCCCTTAAACACAAAATGCAACTTTTTGCATATCAAATGGTAGCTAACAGAGCTTTGAATAACTGGCCCAAGATCTATGAATTATGGCAGACGTCACTACAGATAATGATGTCAAATTGATGTATATAATTTGAATTTCTGGCACCATATTTATTTCCAATAGATTTGACTTAAGATATCGTTTTCTTGATGCTAATGCAAATATAGATTGTAATTGTCCTAATGGGATTCCAGTCTTGTATTGCATATTAAGACACGGCTTACCAATAGCCATTGCAGATAATGACATCTTACTTGATCCAGACAATTTAAATACATGTATGCATATGGCACCATTCTTACATATTGAAACATATTTTTATGCCACTGAAATCGAAATTGAAGCTATAAATAGCATTTACATAGAAGTGTAATTTTCATTGGTTACGTAATTGCCTTTTACAGTGTTTTAGCTTAAATCAAATATAAAAATTTACTACTGAACTTAACAATGAGGATGTAAAGCCCTGTGTTATTTTGGTGCAGTTGAGGGTAATATTAAGTGCTAACATTAAACTATTGCTAAATTGTTATTCTCAAATATTGTGGGTTATTAAGTAGCAGTGTTCAAGGATTATGGTATATCCTGTTGTATTTTGCTGTCAAAACTAAACATGATGGTCCATTCATTGCTATTTCAGAGAAAAGTAAGAAAACAGAAAATAGAAAAATGCAGATCACATATTTGTTTCATTAATGCAATTTTCAAATCAATGGCTTCAATAATATAGCTAAATTGTGACATCAATTTTAAGTATTGCTGTTGTTATATAAATCCCTCCTCTGTAGGAAAACCACTGCGGTAGCTCAGTTGGTAGAGTGCTCGCTCTGTAAGTGGAAGGTCGTGGGTTCGAACCCCGGCCGGGTCTGACCCAAGACTTAAAAGTGGGTAGTGACTGTTCTTTAGCCAAGCACTTGGCATTACGAAATAAAAATCACGGTTCTTTCGGATGGAAACTTAAAAAAAACGAGGTCCCGTGTCACCCTGCTGTATAATGCCATAAGCGCAACGCACAGGCAAAATTTCTGCACCTTTGCCTATAGCTGGCAACGTCTCGATATAAGTGAAATATTCTTGACTGGGACGTTAAACACCATTACTCAACTCAACTCAACTCTGTAGGAAAACACTTCTTTCAAAATATAACAGGGTACCTCCACCTCCTTTCTTTCAAAACTGAGTTCATTATTTTAGTCTTTAGAGCTTCTGAAATTACTTGAAATATTTCTGTTGACTAACAAGTGTTTACCCCTGTAAATGATGACCAGGTAAGATTTCTTCTCACAGCCTCTCTTACCAGCATTATTCTAGCTGTAGTCATTACTATACCTGTGTTTGACTAACTAGTGTTAGCCCCTGTAAATGATGATCAGTTAAGATTTCTCACAGCCTATTGTACCAGCATTATTCTAGCTATAGTCATTACCACACCTGTGTTAACCCCTGTAAATGTGACCAGTCAAGATTTTTTGCAGCTTGTCACTCTAGCGTCAACTCTGCCTTAACATAATGAACCTTTTTCAAGTAGCTTGTTAGCCTTGTTTTATATATGGAAATCAAGCAGTTGATTATTACAATTAAGGAACTACATGTATATACTCAATAATTGATCAAAAACTTAGAAGTAAATCGAGATTATTGATTCAGCTCAAAGATCTTAAGACACATTTACTCTCTAACTTATTGTTTTCTTAATAGTCATTGCATAATAATCAGAGAAAGCAGCTTAAAGGTGATCTGTAACAATTATAATTAGCGCATTACTGGGTGATTTACTACTGTGCATTTAGAATGATCCACAGTAATGTACTCTAGACTATTTCTGCAATGTATCTAAAACTCGTTAGTGTTTTAAAATTCTTAAAATCTCAGATCTTGATAATTTAGTACGTTCAATGAACTCACAATGTTTAACTTTTAAAAAATTCTGCTTCTGTTACATAATAATAAAGAATGTCAGTGTTTTTAAGCAGTCGTGTTGTAATTATATAATGTGTAAATCACTGAATAAACTTGTAAAATACTTGTACTAATTGATTCGTGTAAGTTTGAGGATTTTATTTTAGTTTTAGATGTTGTATCCTGTGGAGCGTAACATTGACTGGTTTTTGTTTTCATTATCTAACATACAGAAGATATATGCCACGTTGTTAATAGAATTATCTCAGATGAATACATTAGTTTACTTCTACAATAAATACATACGTATAGTTTTCTGATATCTTGTTTAATTTTAAAAGAGCTGCAATACAGACCTGTCAAAAGTTTAACACTTAAGCTAACCAATCAAAGGGTTATCTCTACCCTTTATTTATAGCATTATATTGACCGTATTTCAACAGCTGCTATCTATCTCTCGGTAGCTTTTGTGGTTCACTAGCTATCCATATTTTGGCCACTCGGTAGTCAAACTAGGACTCCTTTTTGTTAGCTCAGTGTTAAACTTTGGAAAGGTCTGTACTGTATATCAGTTTCCACCTTGATTCAGCTGTAAGGAACTTTGATTTTGTGTCATGCATTATATATCTACATGCATGTTTTGCTGCTTTTTTACACCATGTATGATCTGTATATGTATTATATTTATAATTACCATGGTTCCTTGTTTCTGAAGGAGTTAGCTTGTTTCAGTCTCTCACCCAAGTTTGAATTTTCACTGTAAGTGCGTGTCCATGTATTTTTTTCTACTGTGTTGTCTCCACATTTATATATATATTGCATGCAACATTGTATTTGTAACAGTGAACTTTATTACTCGCCTTTCAAAGAAAGAGGGGGTATAAAATTTGAAGTGCTACCTAGTTACTTCTTGTCTTGAGTAATTCTTCAAAACTATGAAGCACTGTTTTTACGAAACTTGGTGTAAAGCATCAGCATTAATAGGAGATGTGCATATCATTAACCAGAGTTGCTTTGCTTATTTTCCTGGGAGTTATTGCCCTTTGAACATAAGTGCAAATCACAAAACCTTCTGGGGGGGGTCCTTATTCACTGAATTTGCTTGATTGCTAAGTCTTCTAGAAAAATGTTTCCTAAGTATTAGTCCATTAGTGTGTTAGTTCCGAATGGTATAAAAACATTTGTTTGCCCCCTTGTTTGTTCATTCTATCTAGTACAGTACTGTAAGTCATCATAGCACTTTGTATTAATAAACTGAAATTTTATAGAGTTATAACCATTTAAAATACAAGACCTAAAGGGACATCGTGTTAGCCAAAGTCGGTTTTACAGTACTTTGTATATAAAGTCTTCAAAAACACACTTTTGCATGAGGCATTGACCAAGATTCCCATCATCAGAAAAAATACTACTTAAAATTTTGTCCTACTGGCAGAAAACCCTATTTTATTTATCAAGAAAGTCCACAAGATATCAGACATCTAAAAGTATCTTAAATTGTTACATATATTTTAAAATTTTAGTTATATATGAAATAACTTAATTGTCTGTTAGAAATTACGAAAATATACAGATAATCTGTCAGGCTTGATAAGAGTGTGACTGGTCTAACACAGTCAGGCTTTAGGTGGTAATTATTGTACGATTGTATTTATTGTTTTATCTGAAAAATAAATCCATAAAAGTAATAAAATAAGGTATTTGATATTTATTTTATATTTTATTGATAAGTTTTATCAGTTTCACGCAGAGAGATTATCAACTCAAACAAAAATTCAAACATTGATTTTATTTAAATTGTAAATGCACCTATTACTGATAAGGTACCATGTTTCAGAATTCTGGTTTTATTTATTTATTTATAAGTATAACTTTATATGATAAACACACATTTTAATTTTGATTTTACATATTTTTATAAGTATATGACATGTTTCAGAGTTACTAAACTAGCCCATAAATCAATTTACAAGTCATTTACATTATCATACTGCAAATTTGAAAATTTTACCATACAGATTTGAACTTACCGGGGAATTACTTAAAGAAAACTTTGTTTTACTGCCTTGATCTTCTGCGGTCTCCGAAAATCCTCCCTGTTGTAGGAGCACACATATGTTTAGTTAAACTTTGCAGATATAAAGTTGTTTAACAAGAAAGCAATGGAAGCTAAAACATGAATATTATATTTCTTTCTGATATTTCCTACAACTTTTCAATTGAAAATTGCCTGCAAGAATTTCTTAGCTTCTCTCCTTTTTGTCAATCTCTTAGCTTTTTACTTGCAATAAGACAAAACTCTGATTTTATTTTTTCCATTGTCCTTGGCTGGTCAAAAGGTTATACCCCAAACAAGTGGGGGACATAGAGTGTTTACTATATTTCTTTCACCAACATTTTGTCTGTCACTTTTCTCGAAAAAACTGTTTAACAGATCTCTATGAAATTTCACAGGAACAATCTTTTGGTGGAGTGAATGTGTTATTGGTCATTTTGATCATGGCCATGATTAGGGATTTCCCATTTCTCAGTTTGTTTGAGCACACTTGAAATGGCATAACATTTATAACTTGTTATTACTTCTGTAGCATACATCACCATAAAAAACATTTGTTAATTTAATTCTTTACTTCTTTATATCGCAGTATACAATAAAAAACAAACATACCATTTCATGTTCATATTCAAATCACAATCCCAAAGCAAAGTAAAAACTTTGAACTGGCAAATTAGCCAAACATGTGAACTTTTCCTGGGGAAGTGAGGTCGAGTGCACCCCCTAGCTGTTAATCTAGCTTCACCCACCAGGTGTGAAATTCAATTGATAATGATAAATGTTACAGTACTGTGTTTGCCACATGTAAAATTGAAATCGAGAATGACAAAAATCACTGTACCATTGTTGTTCACTTTTAGATTTATGATTTGTATTTCTGATAGTTGTTTTATATCAGACTTTATATGTATGGCTGTAAATGCCAATAAAGATCAGTTATTATTTGATGTCGTAAAATTTAGGTGTAACCTTTGAAATGTTACATTATATGATGAAACTTTTTACTCCTACTTTCCAGTTTTTACACACATCTGCACACCACTTCCAAATGTCACATAAAGCACTAACCTCCTCCTTATATGTCTGCTGCATGATTCATTTCTCAATTCAGTTTTATTGCAAGATATTTACATGGTTTCAATTTATGTGATCTTTACTAAATGTAAAGATTACAGTTGTGACATTTTCCTAAAATGACCTTCAGAGTGAATCAAGGACAAGGTCCTAGCTTAGTTTTTGGACACAACTTGCAATGTATTTTTGACATAAATTTAGCCTTTATTTTACTTGTTTGTTTTACATAAATATTACTTCAAAAATGGAAGTTAATTTAAAACACTGTATACAATAGTAGGACTGAATCTTTCAGTTTGAAGTTATCTCAACTGATTAAAATTATTATTACATTGTTTTTATTTTTACATGTCTACGTGCAAATGTTGTGCTTTAAACCAATTTCCAACAACCAACATTGTTGACCCAGGCATCAGTACAATGGAATTTATCTGCCCCTTATTTATTCTTATATCCACAATGGTTACTTAAATTACCAGTATACACCTGTAGTTCACAATGTCATTGTATCCAAAATTGTCCTTGATATATTTGAGGTCCCATAGTTCCATGTTCCTTTCAATCTCCATCTTGATTTTACACGTGGCGGGTGTAGCTAGCTAAAAAGGAGGTGTTTACCCTTCCAGAGCACTCAATCTCACTTCTCTGGTGGAAGAACACATGTTAAACTTAAATTGCCAGAGTTTCAAACTTTTCACTTTTTTTGGAATTGTGTTTTGCACATGGATTGGCATGTTTCACTGTTTTTGATTGTACAGGAATAAATAACATATGTGAACTATTATATATGTGTAATAAGAATTTTCTGTATGCCAATAATGTTAATGTATTAATTATTGATAGGTTATGGTTTATATCATTCTATTACTCTCATATATTAACCAGACACCTTACGATCAAACCCATAACAGCTCCCACATCACTGATACACTTGTTATGTAAATACATTGTAGTTTGGTACAGTCTTTAGTTTGTTTCTCATAAACCTCTCATTGTTTCTTATAAATCTCTCACATTTCTCTTGATTTAGTGGAGTAATGTAGTTTTTATTTCCTAGTCAAGATTCTTTTACTAATATTAAAAAGGTCTATTCAAGAATGAAGGAAAAAACCAGAATGCCGGGAAAAACCACTTGACTTTGACCTTCGGCAAGCGAACTGACAATTTTTCTCACATATAGGGGATGGAAGGTGTTGTGATCCATAAGCACATCGCTTAAGACCACTCTGCCACAGTGGCCCCTCTCTTGGTTGAAGTTATATAAATATATACTATGTAATAGTAGCCTTGCAAATGTAATTATATATAGAGGGCCTTTTAAATGTTAATAGGGTTAGCCAAAATTAGGAGGAATTTCCTGTAACAAGAATGGTAATTGCTGTAACTGTAAAATGGAGCAATGGTGTTTTTGGCCCGTCAAGATTTATTTCACTAAAATTGAAGTGATGAGTTCTGGAATGGTAGAAAAACCTGGATTACCCATGGAAAACCGCTTACAATCTGTAAGCCACCTGATAAATAGGACAAAGGACTTTATTATACCTAATTCAAAAAATACTATACAATCTGTAATTTGATTGGATCATTGGATCATGTGATTAGGGTGGAGAAAATGTGTATCCCTCTGAAAACGTCATATCCCATCCCTTCGGAACACACCATAAGGTCACAATGATATGACATCATCAATTGAGAATCAGTCACGACATTCTAGTATTTTCTTTCGATAAGTTCCGATAGGAGAAAAATCAATGAAGGACTGGTGTTTTAACCTGCCAGGAAAATATTTTTCAATCTTTCTTATTACCATCTTTCGGTATAATAAACAATTTATTGCCTTTGTTTGAGGGAGAAATAAACATTTGTTCACCCTTAACAAGGGAACAAATGTTCATATCTTCTTCAAACAAAGGCAATAAATGTATATTGTAGCAAGCACTAGAATAATAAGATATCATTTTTTATAGATGTTTCTTTAAGCTAGGTTAATTTATATCAAATTTTTATGGTGAATTTTTATATTCAACAAGTGATTTTTGCCTTAAAATTGCCATTTCCAAATACCAATTTTAATATAGAAATTCATCTTAGTGTAGGAAATTCAATCCTATTTACGTGTGATGATATCTACCTGATACCTGTCATTTCAGCAGACGTTTTATACAGGTAACATATATCAAGCTTCAGAAAGGTGATAATATTATCACATATTCTGTAATTTTTTTTTAAATGGACTGTTCATAAAATCTAAATTTTTATTTTTATTATGAATAAAACAGCAGCAAATATTAGATACTTTTAATTTGAAGTGTTTAGCATCTGCTGGTCATCATATTATGAGTTTCATGACTTGAAGTTCATTTCAGTATTTTGCTCTTGATTTGAACTTATATATTCAATATTTTTACCACTATATTTATTCTACAAAAGAATTAGCTCATCATGCCTTGAAGTTCATTTCAATATTTTGTAATATTTTTACCACTGTATATTCATTCTACAAAAGAATTCCCTAAATAATCTTTTGACCTTTACCACAGGTGTGACATATTTTAAATGATTTGTTTCCACTACATTTCCTCTTTATTATAATTAGTATCAGAAGTTTGTTCTTAGTCAGAATATATTCTGTTTATATTTATACTGACATACTTTACAACCATAATGTGTTCTTATAGTGCCTGCTCATGCTTGAATAGAAATATAGAAAAAAATATAGAAAATAGTTGTTGGAAAAAATGTTCTAACCAAAACGACCAAAACCACACCACAACTGGTCAGCTATTGGTGATTCTAGTTTAATATGACAAAAGAATATCTCTCATGGGTCCTTCAGATGTTTTGCTTTTAAAGTACCTGCTATTGTGCTTTAAACAGAAATATAGAAAATACTGGTTGGAAAACATGTTCTTAGCAAAAACCAAAGCAACCAAAACCACACCACAACTGGTCAGCTATTGGTAATTCTATTTTAATACCCAAATATGGCAAAGGAATGTCTCTCGGGGGGTCATTTAGACAGTTGTCGTTTAATATGCCTGTTTTCTTTCTTAAATAGAAATACAGAAATTGAAGCTGGTAAAAATGTTGTAAGCAGTAAACATAATAAGCAAAGCAACTAAGAATGGGCCACAATTGGTTAGAAGTTGTTAATTCCATTTTCATATGGCAAACGGATGTCTTTCAGATGAGACCATAAAAACTGATGCAATGGTAGGACTGTGGCACAGAAAATTGAGACTCCTTCCCATAAATTTTGAAAACCTTGTTTGAAATTTTTTCAGTTCTGGAATTACAAAAATTTTACATTCGATTCTGAAAACTAGCGGAACTGCCAATGACAGTAATGTCAATGTGACGTTTGAAATTCTGACTATTCTTGTAACTTGCTGTTTAGAGCTGATCACATGACAAGACTAACAGAGCATAGTCATTGCGAACACTACATTTCACACAACTTCTATTATAGCTGGTGACATCTCATTATAAGTGTTCCTCACAAGAACAGTGTATGAATGCTCAGTATTTCTATAAGACTTAAGTAACAAGACATTCAGAGCATATTCATTGCAAAAAGTACCTTTGAAACATATAACTGCTATTTCAATATCTCAATAGAAGTGTTTCTCACAAAAACAGTGTATAAATGCTTAGTACTTTTGTAAGGCTTTAAGTGAGCCATTTTCTGCCTGACAGGACATGCATATCCTGTCGTAGCATTGGCTTGTATTACTGCTTTGTATAAGCTTGATAGTTTTATTTGGGACATTTATACGTTTATGCAGCAGATGTCAGGATCATGAAAGTCCAGCATTGTATATGTATGATAAGGTTATTCAGAGAAGTTAATTTACTGAAGTGGACTAACATAGATAAATACTGACTTGTGTACTGAAAACTGTTTGAACTTTTCTTAAGAATGCATGTATACATATCCAGGATAACTATTGATTAACTGATTTGGGGTAAGGGTCAGAAACCTCTTGGTAAAAAAATGGTTCATTGTTTTTGTTAAATAAGGCTTAATCCTTTTAAATTTTTAAACAGAAATGCTCAGCGGCTAAATATAGCGAAAATATCACCACTGAAATATAGACATTACTCAGTTTTGTACAGCAAGTACAGTTTGTGTATTTGTTGATCACACTTGGGCTCAGAGTGACATCATCTATTGCAAATAACATCACAATATATATACACAGTATAACCTCCCTAAAATACCCCTCAAATAGCTTGCCACCTCGCTGATTGCCACACTATCTTGAAATCCCAAAATCAATTTCTTTTATGTTTTCGTAAGTCAAACCCTCTTTATAATGCCAAAAGGGTGGTGATGAATCACAGTGTTACTGTAACTGCCATTTATAGGTTAATGATATGCAAGTAATTATAGTTCTATAATAAGTTTTTGATATGGTGATCATCTATGATAACTGTTGTCATTTAGATTCAGAAGGTTCTACCAATATGGTATTTTACATATATTTTATAATTGACAGTGTTATAAATGTATTTTTATATAACTAAGGATTTTTCTACAATGAAGACATCTGACATGGAAAAAAAACAACCTGGAAAACCTGCTCATTACAATAAATAAAAAACTGTATGACAATGCAGTAGCTATATGGCAAATAAAAATAAACCTAAGCCATCATTACCTTGTATAAAAAGACAGCTGTGATGGTTTATCTTAATGATGACAGTTTTGGTATAATGATTGCACACACTATGTGTGTATGTTATCACCAGATGCAGGAGTGTAAAAACAAATCTATATCTGTTATAGTTAGATCAAATGAGAGAAAAAATGACACAAAGGGGGATTTCTGTTGTTGGGTAAACATGAGAAAAAAACTGATAATGTAATATATGTTATTTTTAGATCAAACTCAAAAAAAATTTGACACAAAAGGTGATTGCCTAGCTTTTGTATTTATTGTTGGTTAAGCATGAGAAAAAACTGATGAAGTTGTATTTATTATTTTTATATCAAACTCAAAAAAATGTTTGACACAAAGGAGGATTTCTTTGCACTTATATTTGTTGTTGGATTTTGTTGTTGGATAAACATGAAAAAAATAAGAAAACTGATAGTGTAATAATAGCAGTTGGTACTTGATAAGAGAACTTCTATTTTATATTAAAATGAAAATAGGGATTGTATTTTTATATCTTGGAATGATAATGGTTACAGGCTTCAGTTTTACAATCATTCCTTAACAAGGATTTCCTTGACTTAAATTTAGCAAATTAGAAATCTTAATAATTTTCTTAATCTTTAAGGTATTCAAGAATTTTAGTTGTCATTTTAAAGATCACTTAAATCTTATATCATTTGTATTATGTTTATTTGTAGCTCCAAAAAACATTGTCAAAATTTGCTGTATTTAAGTTAAGAAAAATTTCAGTAAGAAACTGGTGGCAGTACTTGAAACCAAACTAAATGTTGTGTTAGGAATCACAAACAAGTTTAGACAGATATATGAAGGACTTGACAATGAAACACCGTCATTTCAAATATTAGTGAAAGGCATTTGCTCACATCTGTGCCATGCGACCTACAACCTCAAACCTTTATGTAAAACTGTCCATTTAGATATAAAGTCTTGTATAGTTTGATGTTTCTTGCGATGGTCTGCATATTAGGCTGTGGCCTACATTAAACTCCATCAATTGCTGTTTCTTTCCAAAGTGACATTACTTTGAGAAAATTGGAAAGTTTATGTTTCTAATCACCAATAGATACGATAGTTCATAAACAAAATGGAGATGTGATCACTTGGTATACGCAAACAACATTGACCTGTCTGTTTGACCTTTAATTTAAATATTAATTGTGTACCAGTACATATATGTATATGGACCACAGGTGTTTTATTTATGTACACCATGCATTGTTTATGTATAAACTGTGAATCCTAACACTACCCATCTTGTATTGGGCAGAACATTCTATATATGAATATTCCAAATAAAAGGTCAAGCCGACAGGTCATTGTTGATTGTCTATAATGCTTTAAAGACAAATTAAGTGAAGTAGATTTGTTTATTTGTTTACTAATATCTTATATATTATAATATGTTTACTATACATATGGAAATATACATACGTTACACAGATTTCAGTAAGCCCAGATTACTGCATGTAAAACAAAAGTCTATTTTCCATCTAGTTAATTGTGAAATACTGTATAGGGTCGTCAGTAGGTCTCATTAGGAAATGGATTTTGTATCAGAATATGATTGAAGTTTTCCATGCAATGATTGGTTATTACGTGATGTCATTTATGTTGTGACATCTAATCATGACCGTTGTTCTCTTACTCAGAAATCTCAAATGGCCGCTCGTCACATATAATGAGACTTAGACCATAATAGCCAGAAATATTTGCAGGGAATAATTATTCATGTTTTCTGAGGTCAATGATTATTTATTTATAAATAAATTCCCAATAGACTCTCTGGATTATTTCAGAAAAAAAGGTGAATTTGAGTTGAATAGATCACTGATACATAAAATTTCCTCCTGCAAATATTACTAGTTTTACTTTTAAAAACTCCCAATCAGAAAATCAGAAAAAAATCACATTAATTTTTGTCATGAAAACTATCATTTTAAGACTCAGTTTTGTGTCGTTGGAAGATGGTTGGTGCAAATGCAAGCGAGTTATTTCAAAATAAAATATTCGCAGATTTTTTTCGCATTTTATTTCTTAAGCAAATTTATGCGGGAAAAAAATGCTCAAAATTTTCCTGATTTACAATATGAAATAAACAAACTATGTGATTATTGTCACATACATTTGTCAGACTTTCCTTATTTTGTTGAAAAACTAAAGTGAAAAAAAATCAGAAAAATGAAGCTATCTTTTCAACAGAAATATTGTTACCCTGTGTAATATTTAAACTTGAGTAACTGTAATATCTATATGATCCGATGTTGGAACCTCATGTCGGCCATAACAAACTTGCATCAGTTGACCGTGAAATTTTCCAAAGAATTTTTGCACAGCTCTGTGAATTTCACTATCCATACAAAATAAAATATGAGGATATATAATAGTTTGAATGACAGATAATGCCATTGTACATGTTAGAATGTTGATGTAAGCATTACGAGATAAATAACCACGCACAGTATCCGTAATAAACATTGGTAACAGACAACATATAAACGTTACTACAAGTAAACAACACAATTTAATAGAATTTGGACCCTTTTCTGACCGAGCTTCATGGAGACGTAATTCCTCTGCTGTAGTCTCTGATAATGTTATAATGGGTGGACTCATAGTCTCGTAACTTGAATTCCGTCGTTCATTTAAACATTTGTCTTCCTCCTCATTTTCCTCCTCGTCGTCCTCTCTCTGTTCCGCTTTCTCAGCTTCTTCCTCTATTTCAGCCTGACTAGTTCGTAAATTTAAAATTGGAGTTAAGGGACGTTTTAAAAGACTAGGGTCTCGTTTGTCATTTTGAGAAGACATTTGAAGTTCAGTGTCAGATCTAAAAGGGAAATTTCCACCATGGATTTTTGGATTTTCCAGTTGTGCCTGTAGGGCTTGTATGTCAACAGAAAATTTTCTCACATAATTATATTGTTTTGCTTTTTCCATAACCTCTAACCCTGTAGTCCCGATTTGTCCTATAGTGTGACGTCTTCTACCCAGAATTGCTGCCATATTTACACCTAGATGGTGGTTTTTAGTCCGTGATGGTGATGGCAGATCTCCTAGTGTAGATGTGTTATCATCTTTTACATTTGCAGATGATGATGACAGATTTTTCTGAGATGAGTTTGGAGATCTATTTTTATTTTTGTCTTTGTCATTTTCATCACCATGCTCTTCTTCAGCACCTTTGATCAACAAAGTTGGAATGTTCAAGCGTTCAGGAGTCGGCGGTTCAGAATATTCAGAACATACGTCAGCCTCGTGTTTCTCATCCTGTCTCTTTTTCATGGTATATAAAGTGATCATGATTATAACAATTAAAACAAGCACAGCAATCATCACGCTGAACAGTATAATACGAAATACAAAAGAATTCTCATTTAAAACGTGATATGACATTTCGTCGGATGTATATTTCTCTTGACGATAAGACATTAAACCATATCCGATTGCACATCCGAACATGAAAACGACACTAAACAAAATTGAAAACACGACAAACAGACATCTTGCAAGGTAGTTGAATTTTTCAGAAATCAGAAACATGTGATGTATACAAATGACGAGTAAAATACTTGTAAGAGCTACGATGAGGAATATATAAAAACTTTGTTCAACATACTTGAGCATGATATCCATCTCCTGGTCAGAATGTTGATGATACAGTAAACGATAAATCTCCATCGGACACCAAAACATATCAAAAATAAGAGACAGTACGAGTAACATTGCTAACAGAATATAGCGTAATTTTGCTAACATTTTGCATGTGCATAGTGACAGAAACACAGTTATATTACCACCACTTCCAAATAAAATAGCTAAACACAACGTTGAGACGGACAACACAATAGAATAAAGCTCCATTTTTAACTCCAATGGACTTGACGTTGTATCGTTAGTCATTTTCACAACATCAAATCTGAAATATTCCAAAATATAAATATTAAAGTTTTGACTTGCATAATAGTGTAAAGCTAAAACCTCCAAATTACCAAATAAATTCTACAAAAACAGAATTTATGTTTTTCTCTTCTATTATTGGAAAATATGAAAATTTTGGAATATCATCCATGTATTTTATTTCCATGTAAACAATTGTCCACTGCTTATCACCTATATACTCTGATAAACCCAGATTGTAAAACTAATAATGATCGGTTTGATGATGTTACACTGAGCTTACTGGCCAGCCGGGCCACTGACAATGGTGTGATAATCATTCTGTATATTTGTTTATATGATCATTTACTGTTGTAAAACTTTAACCTTAAGCAGTAATATCTAATAGTCAACAGATGTGCCCTTATAGATATTTACTATTAATATCAAATATTATAATGTTACCTTTAATATTGGCATACAGGGTGCTTTATTCCAACAACTGATTTAATTATTTCTGCTGATAGGATGTCCACATTTTTGTATCCAATTTAACAAAGAATACATTTAAAATCCTTCATCAACATTGTTTCCATATATAATATATTTCCGATTCCCGATAGCACATGTTTTTTAACGATTTGTGCTACTGCGTTGTCTTTTGTTCCAATTTCCTGTATATCCACCATCTGTTCAATCATACTGCATATTTTATATACTAAATAATATCGTCATTCTAGTTGCTACTGATTCTTCTAATTTATCAATTTGTCAACAACAAAAATTATCCATTAGAAAAATTTTTTTTCTTCACATTTTTCATGAAAAAAAATATCTAATATTTTTTCACATTTTTCATTTAAAAAATATCTAACTTGTAAAATTCCTTAAACAAATTTATTTTTTCCTATAAAACATTAATCCATGACATGAAGTACCAACTGTATAAGAACCATCAGAGTGCTGAAATCTTTATCCAGAGGAATAACAAAAATCTGTCCAAGGTAATAATTAATGTCAGATCATGTACCATTGTTGTGATTAGAGGATGCGGTGAATCGTCCCGGAATGACTCGAGTCTCTGTGTCTGTAGTGGTTGTCATTAGAATATAGTCATAACGATATATTTTGATCATACAGATATTATCCTAGTATTATCATAGTTTCTGTTATTACTTGTGTATCTCCCTCCTGTAGGGTACTATACTCTATATACACTGTACGGATATATATATATATATATCTATATTATGTATGTGATGTGACTAACTACTATATAATAAAGCATTGATTCTCGGAGAGAACGACTGAAGATTATGGATACTATATTTCCTTTGATCAACACCTTTATAACAAATGTTTCTCGGCCTTGATAAACGGCTTCTCATTTGAATTCCATTATTGACTTGTTAATCAAAATAAATCTTTAATAAATATCCTGGTATAATCTGTATCCTGGGACTTTACCTCGGAAACTTGGGATTTACTGTCTCGTATAAAGCTTTGTGTGTATTCCGATATTCCTGCTTTCCGATTTATTCTCCCTGCTTCAAATTAAAAAATAAATTATTATATAATAATAAAGTAACATTGTAGAATAATTAAGATGGTAAAAATTGAAGAAAAACAACATTTGACATTTGAAAATAAAACTGTTACTTAAAGTACATTCAAGAAAAAATCTTGGATTTTATTCTTAACTACAGATTTTAAGCTATGATGATACACTGTTAGATCAGTAACCCATTATAATTTATACTGCTGATGATAGCCTGCATAGATCTGTAGTAACTCACGTAAATGATTTTGTAATAAAAGGATTCTTTTTTTCAGAATAATTGATTTTTTAAATTCATTACTTAAGATACTTTAAAAAATATACAGAAATATTATTTTATTTTTGTCAATTTAGGAAATACTTATCTCTGAATACAAAAATGTTAGATCAGTAACCATTTATAATTTATAATACTCACTGATTGAAATGAAATATAAAAATAAAAATTAAACGCACTTCAATGAATTTTCCATTAACACTATTTTTGATGTTTTATTAATAACCATTTTCTAAATAGCTTTTATAAAAAATAAAGTGAAATATTCATATTGCTGCAGTTAACATGTATCATTATAATAATCATACAAACCTGCGACTAATACGAGTCTTCATATATGTAACCTGCCGTCTTAATCAGTAAGCTGTGATATCCAATCATTCTACTCTGGTAGCCGAGATGGAAGTCTTACAATGTTTATATCGACATGACATCAGTACAACTGTCTTCAGAGCATGCCGTATGATTTACACACACAGGAAACTAAAATCCAATTCTTGTTCCATCTTAGTTGTCATTACAACGCTTTAACTCAGTTCGATTATCTAATGCCCCGAGCCAACAGCAGTCAACATTGTTCGTGACGTTGTGGTATCCGGGGTTCATAATTGCCTGTGAAGAATAAAGCCAAGTATAAATTATGCACTACATGTCATATTTAGATAAAATAATTATATTGGTAGAAAGTATCATGAAGGATTAGAATCAAGAAACCATAGAATAATGGGAGAAAATTATCTCAATTAATTTTCTTTTATGTCTGGTACAGAACAGTATTAGATTCTAGTACGATTTATTTCACACTAATGTGTTTTATATCTTTTCATTAATAAGGATAAAGTTAAAAACAGTAGCTTAATTCAATCATTTTACTTGTAACAAATAAGTCACTGACACATTCATGTAGCCTTTACACCAATTTATATACAGTAAAACGTTATTATAATGCCCATCAATAACTTGTCACCTGGCTTATAATAACAATATTTTGAGATTCAAATTAACCATTTCTTCTATGTTTGTCTTAATTAGTATCCCTCAGTTTGTGGTCAAACTCATTTTAATGCCAAATTTGAAAAAAGTGACAATGACCCAAGATTTTACTGTAATAATTTTCATGTTTGTTGTATCATTTTTTACGGGTAAATTAATTTTTGAAAAATCATATTATAATCTTGCTAGATACCCATTAAAAATAATGAAAAGAAATAATGGTCTTATAGGTGAAATAGGTTTAGTCTTTATTGATGTTTGTTGAGATGATGGTGATAAAATGTTTTAAATTCTCACACTACAGTGAAAATAAAACAAAACAGTGATTGAACTGAAACACTGTCTAAACTAGTACACTGTCTAAATTGGAACCTGTCTAAACTGGTACCCTGTCTAAACTAAACCTTGTCTAAACTGGTACCCTGTCTAAACTAAACCTTGTTTAAACTGGAACCCTGTCTAAACTAGTAGACTGTCCAAATTGGAACCCTGTCTAAACTGGTATCCTCTCTAAACTGGAACCCTGTCTAAATGGCTACCTTGTCTAAACTGGTACTTTCTCTTAACTAAACCTTGTCTAAACTGGAAACCTGTCTAAACCGAACCTTGTTTAAACTTGAACCCTATCTGAGATTATTATTATTATTATTATTATTAAGCTCCATTTGGCAGATAAACAAGGGTAATCCAGTATCAAGCTTTCTCGATGGCAGGCAGATAAACAAAGCTGTGGCACATCAGAATGATAGATTTCTGTTTGATTGAGGTATTGTGCCTAGAAGGATCTATAATTTGGTCAATCAATGGAGAATAAAAATAGAACATAGTGTAAATATTTATACAGAATCCTAGATGTGTGATATGCTTCTAAGCTCAGAAATAAGCCTGTATTGACTTTAACTAATACATTTGTGTTTATTTTGACAATATTTCTTGATAAAAGTTTTCTGTGCCTATTTGTTGATTTATCATCAGAAATCAAAAAGACATTTTTTATCAAAGACATTAATCATTAGGCCATTTTTGCTCATCTGTTGCTACTCTGATTGAGAGATGTTGGGGCATTGTAAATTTGTATTGAGACCATTCCATTTACTTTAGTTTTACCAGGACAGCTGTGTTAGTCTAATACTTTAGCCATGGTTTAATTTATTTTATTATGTTATTTCTTTTATTTTATGTATTGTTTAGTTCTTTATTCAAATGGTTGTCACAGACATTTCTAAAACTTCAACCAAAAAACTCTATGTTATTTAGGGAATACCCCCACTAACCAGTCATATTGGGTTTTAAAAAGATGAGACTGTGGTGCAAAAAATGTTTTCTGTATTCATTGTTTCATGTGTTACCGGTAATTTTCATTTTGTCCATTTCTATGTTAATTCCCTGAATGGAATTCCAAACTAGATGGTGAGAGCTGGCTAGACGTTGCAATCCCTAAGAATGCTTTAGACCAATTGGCCACCAAGGACCCTTTGAAATATGCTCATTTATACTTGATCATGAAAAATGACACACTGCATATATACTAGCATTCATGAAGTGATGAAGTGATGATAATAATTATTAATGGTTCTGATATTGTAATATATATAATGATTCCTATCTTGACCAGTACCAATTAAATAACAATAATGTCATTCCTGTAGTGTGAAACAAATTGATTTTCTGACATGATCAAGTCTAATAGTAACCACTACAAGTCATTGATGTATATCTATGTGTGTATAATACTGCAAGTATTATAGTGGATTGTTTAGATAGTAAAATTGCCATACTTTCTGGATACAAGAATTAAAATAGCACAATAAAAGATAGATGTTACATGACCATACATGTTTGTTCTTTGGTATCACATTGTTTAGAAAAGTTTCATATTGTGATGCATTCTTTGCAAGTTTGCTTGGAAGAGTAGAATACTTCTTTATAAGCAAGGAATAAAACAAACATCACATTTTCACTTTGGTTCGGATAGTAAACAACATTTATAAATTCATCTTTTTTTAAACATCTGATTGGTTTTAAAAAATATCAACTTGGCTCTTAAAGGCCAATACTAAAACCAAAGACAGATGATTGATATGTATGAGACAGGAATTATCCACATTTGTCTGGAAAGACTAGCCTCTAACCATTCTGTAATTAATGTAAATCATTATTTTATTTTTGAAGACATCGGTCTGAAGTCCGGCTATTCTGGCTTCTAGTTACTCTAAGCTTGTTGTTTGCATTCTCCTCCAGACTGCATGGTATGTCCTTGAGCATAACATTCAATTTTGTATGTCTCAGATCCACTTAGTTAAACATGAATGTGGGTACCAGCAGATATGCTGGGGATTAAACTTGTAATGGACAATCTAATGTACGTACAAGAAGTACATTTATACCAATTAAACTGGGATATTAATTGAATATGGTTTTATGTGCAAGTCAAGAATAGTACACTTACATCTAGATGTCACCAGCTATAGGTGACATGCCAGAAATTTTGGCCTTTGTAATGCACTCAGGGCAATGTGCAATGAGGGTTCTTTCACATGCTATGTCTGCTGTGAGATAGCCTATCATTGGTTATTCAGGTTATCCCGGAGAACCCCTCAACTTTTATTTCAAAATGCTGAATTGTAGGCAAAAGTACAGTCACTACCTACTTTCAAGTCTTGGTCAGACCTCAACCTCCCACATACAAAGCGAGCACTCTACCAACTGAGCTACCATAGGTTGGGGTTAGTATTGTTCTAATGAGCTTGTAGGTAATGACAGATTATTACAAAAGAGATGGATATTTACAAGTTTGCTGTGAAAAATTATAAATTGACAAATAAATGGTTTCTAGCATTTCACCAGTGTTGTTGTGAGGCCATGGTGGCATAATGAATAAAACATCAGTCTACAAATGTAGGGTCTCTCATCGCTGTGAGTTTTAGTCCCGCTCAGACAAAATGTGGGAAAGTGAATTTTCCTTGCCACCGGCCTTTACTGGTTCACCTGGTATCAGTATAATGTGACTGGGGGAAAGGTATGCTAGTCTGTGGCATAGTAACTCTGTGAGCTAGCTCCGTAGAGTAGCCCTAAGTGCTTGCTAGTACAAGGCAGTCCACACAACACATTCGCACTTCACATGCATACATGAACTTGTTCATAGATTAATTCATAGAAATTAATAAAATAGTTCTCGTCAGGAATAGCTGAAAAATTGCTGATGCGACATTAAGCAACATTCAACCAGCCAACCAACCAACTTTGTTTTTTATAGTTTACTCTTTAATGATATGAAAATGAACTTAAAGTACAACACTACCATAACATTTATAATACAGTAGTTTGTTTGTATGCTAGTGTACATGCCATGGTAATGATGTATGCTTAATTAAACTTTTATTTCATTCATCTGTATCAGATGTGCTAGAAAATTGGAAACCGCTTCAACAGGTTTCTCCATCAATTTTAACTTATGGTATAAAGATAAAAAAAACGTGTGCCTACATATTGCCTTATTTATGTTATCCAAACTTGAATTTATTGTTTATCGATATTATGAAGTAAATTTATCATTCATACAAAAAAAGATAGAACTGGAACACGTTTTAGTAAAGCTTCATAATTGACAGAGATTAATCAAAAACATCATTATTAGACCAAAACCAAAGAAATGATATCAATATCACCAAGAAAAAATTTTATCATTGTATTCCAAGCATTGAACTAAAAGCATTTTAATTGGTTTATTAGTTGAGAAGCAGAATCTGCGAAGTGTTTGATCACATCTAGATTTGGTACATGTCCCTGGAGAGTTGTACAGAGTTGTACGCTTGCCATGCATTACAATGACAGAAGGTCGTATTTAATGTGGTATTGATTTCCCTCATGAAGCTACAAGATAAATCTGAGAATTTATGGTCAAATAAACTTTGGTGGATTTCCTCCACTAGAAGAAATTCTTCTCTTATGATATTGATGTTTTTTGCTTCAAGAAAAAAGACATTTTGTGATAAACAGGCAGGTTGTTGTTCATGAATGTGAAGCAATAATCATGGCTCAGATACACCATATTTTAAATTTGGCTTCTGTTTGTTTTTCATTTAACAAAATTTAAGTCTTTAGCAGAATTTGGTATTAATTCCCTAAAAAAGAATATATTAAAAATAATGCAACAAAATGTCATGCAAATTAATAATTCTTTTAATATTGATTATTGTTATTTTAATTAAAAAAAGTTATCATTTAGATCAAAGTCTTCTAATGAAGGTTTGAACTATTTGAATAATCCAAAATATCTAAATATCTTCAGTGTTATTGGAGATGTTCATCTAGTTAGTTGATGAAAAACAATTTTTTGCAAAATTGTGGAGTAAATATAATATGTTGAAGGCAGACAGGTGTGGTACATTAAAAAACCCTCCCTGCACATCATATTTCATACATTGATGTCATTATTGTCATGGCATCCAGAATTTTCTTGTTATGTAGCAACAGTGATAATTTGAACTGTTGTCATTACCATGACATTTAGAATTTTCTCAAATATGCATGTACATTTGCCCAGGTTACTGTTAATTACCACTATCATAGTCACAGTTAACATTGCTATTTTAACTTTTACCTCATTATCTGATTAAAAGGTAGGTATACACATCTGAAAGGTGTGATAAAACAACTGTCTGACAGGTGTTATTAAGCAAATCAAAAACAAACATACTAATCCATGTCCGATATCACAATCCAGAAGCAAAGTAAAAACTTTGGAACTGACAAGTTAGGTTAGACACCAGGGAAGTGAGGCTGGGTGCTCCGGAAGGTTAAGCACCTCCTGTTTAGCTAGCTACACCCGCCAAGTTTGTAATCAAAATTGTGTGAATAATTGCCAGGTAAACTGAAAAAAGGCTAATGTATAATGTGTCATATAACTGCATAGTGGTAAAATTGGTGTAGCTTTGTCTTTACAACAAAGCATATGCGCTGTGTCTCTCATAACTCCCACTTCTGATCCTAGTGTGTCAGTTCACTTGCAGAAGGTTGTTGGTTTTCTTAAGGCATTCTCTTTTCTTCCACCATCCATGAACTAATCACCTCAATAAAGTGTAAGAATCTTGACTTGGGTTTTAAAACTCTATTACTCCACTCCTTTACAGGAACTTATTTCATACTGTTGGTGTTTGGATAGGTGCCCTATCTTAGAAGCTGATGCTAAAATGAATTGTTTACTCATATATACTGTAAATCAGGAATTTAATGCGTCATGAAATTAATGCGAATTGCCGATTTTCTTGTAAAATGCGCATTTAAATTAATGCTATTTTTTGAACTTCCAAAAATTACTTTTGCAATCTTTTATCTTGAAAAAATAGCAAAAAAGTTGACTTATTGTCTTATGACTTTTTTATTATTTCATAAACGTGTAATAATCATACACTTTCAGGTAGATACTACCGTAGTATTTATACAAATAAACAGGGTATAGCTTATTAAGGATAATGACGGTAAATGTTGATGCAACTATAACAGGTTTTTCATCATTAAAGAGTGGTTTCTGAATGTCAAAACAAAGAAACACATAGTAGTTTGTTTAGAAACAAACAATACTAAAATATTTCGCTTGGGGTTGGAGTAGAATTGGCACCGCAAAGAAATTTGTTTGATGCATAAAAGGAATGTCCCGTTTCATTGTAAGTCATTGTGTTTCAAACATGGCAATGTGGAAGTTTGTGAAGTAAAAAAGTCTAACTTATATAGCTAAAGTTTCGACAATTTATGAAGAGATTAATAAAACTTTACACCAGAACCATGGAGAATTATCGTCAACTAACAGAGGAGAAGGGTTCTAATAAATGAACCACGGTTACAACTTCCGGTTCAAGGGAGAAAAATCAATATACATTGAACTTCTGGAAATCGGAAAATTAATGCGACAAGAAATTAATGCGATGAAACTGGCCTCGCATTTTTCGCATTAATTTCTTGATTTACATTAATTCAATTCTCATTTGTTTAAAACATTTTGATTGGTCAGATCTGTTCTGTTATGTTTGCATGAATGAATGAACTAAAAGAAAAATTAATTTCATTTCTATTATAAAAAATAATTTTGCCAAATTATGGAAATTGGTATTCAAACCTTTACCAATTATCACCAATTTTATATTTCAAGATCAAAAGATCATTTGAATGACATTTCATGTTTTGTCAGTTTTATATGCATTGTCTTTTGTTTGTTGATGATCAGGTAGTCATAGTGAGTTTCCAGTAATCTCTTCAGTTTTACCTTAAACATGCCTTTGTGTTATGGCTATTAAACCATGTTCATAAGAAGTAGAACCTACAGTAGGTTATTTTGGACAACATTGACCATTATTTCAAGTGTCAACTTAAATAAAAGTTTGTCTTTACATACAATTGCACACTGCTCAAAATCTTATACATGTATAAGAAGTTTTTCACAGAAATTTTTCACAATGAAATTTTTCTTTGTCCACACACGTTCACCATTTAAAATTGTCAAATTTGATAAGATGTGAAGCACACTTTAAAAAAACAGAGTTTTAGTAATTATGACCATGATTTAGTACATTAATTATTTTTTAATGACTTTATACTGCTTTGTCATTAGTCAATACAGACTGATAACAAACTGTTTCCATGGATTTGAGTTTTTTTTTGTTGAAATAAATCAAACATCTATTAATGATTATTATTTTAACATTATAAACTTTGTTTACATTCCTAATATAACACATATTTGCTCATCCACTGAGAAAACGAAAGAAGAAAGATAAAAACCGGTACTTTACGAGATCAAAAGCAGTTTATTACACGGGTTATTACTGGTTAATATTTCTGTTATAATTCTATCTTTTCTTGGGTAATTATGTGTTTCAGTACATTTATCTTTAATGGTTATCACAGCTTTATTCTGATCTGTTGTATGTTTGACCGGAGATTCTCTCACTTGTGTCTGAGTCTTAGTGTTACCAAAAATAAACACTAAAGGCTTATAAAGCTCTCAACATCCAATTAGATACACCAAAAATATCGGATCTTAACAGAAAAATGTCATCATGTTAATAATGTTATCTTTGATATTTATATAAAGAGTAAACAGTTTTTATGTGTTAAACAGGGAAAACTTTGGAGTGCAGTGCAGTAAAGTTATAGTTTGCCCCAGTCAAGATTCTTTCACTTTCATCAGTCATGTCAGGGGCAGAGGAAGAAAACTCGAGTGTCAAAGAGTGTTGAGAGAAAACTAACTGACTTTTGACAAGCCAACTGATGAATTCCTTATACCTGGTACTAGGGTTTGTCATGACTCATGAGTGGGATCCGAACCTAGGCACTCAGTTGGAGGTCATTCTCCAGTTATAAACTAGATAGTACAGATAATTGGTATTGCCTCTACTTTTCCCCAAGGCATCAGAGCTACCCTACTATACCCACTCCTTTCTGAAACAGTTAATTTAATATAAAATTGTTTATCTGGATAGATGATGAATGTATCCAAATTTTATCAATATTTTTTTTAATTTGTGTTAATTTGTATGTGTATTGATCAATCATCTACAATACACAACATCTGGTCAGTTTAATCATCTTCACAAAATGTTGACTTTAAAATTTATCAGCAAAAAACGAATAAATTAATCAATTGCCAGAAATAAATTCATCCCATGCATTCTGATAATGATCTTATTTTTTTTTAATCTGTTGGATCAATAATGACATATTTTTGTATTTTATATTTTTATACTTTATGCAATGCTTAGGTGCATGTGCACCAATGAACCACAGGTACATTATACATGTATGTTTTTTTTCATACCCCCCGAAGTTTAGGGGGGTATATTGGAATCACCCTACCTGTCTGTCTGTCCATCTGTTCATCTGGTAGTTCGTCCCAATATCATGTTCACTTCATATCTTCCATGTCTATGGATGGATTTTGATCAAATCTGGCACAAATGTAAACCAACTTGAGACGATGCGTCCTAAACAAAATTTATGTGCATAAGTCCAAGGTCAAGGTGCCAGAGTGTCAATGTTGAGAGAAGGGGTATTAGCTTCTCAAGAGACAAAAGATAAAAAGTTTTTTTTTAAATATTTATTTTTATTTCTCATAATAGTTTACACCTTATGTAGGCCTCGGGTGTGTGTAGGAGCATCTCACTGCCAGATGAGCATAGTGATTTAACATTTATTTTTATACTTTATGCAATGCTGAAGTTCATATTACCAATCAACCACAGGCATATACACATATTGAATATGATTATCAAGGACATTTTTATGATTCTTTGTTTTAGATTGAATTAATTTTTAAAGATTTTAGGTTTAAAGTTAATGCTTATAGCACTAAGTTAAGGATCACAATCAGTCTTTCCTTTCAAGATTAATGCCTAAAGCAGGGGTGTCGTTCTTTTGATAATCTGAATAAAATACCTTCATCAGTACATTTACAAAACAGAAAGATGTTAATTTTTACTGCATCTATTCAAGTGACATCTTGCTTAGAGGAATCAGTGTCTTGTTCTTGGATCTCTGATATACTCTTTATGTACTCTCTGCCTGTTTGACCTACATATCTTTCTTTACAGTTCTCGCAACACCGTCATCAGTACATATCCATGTGACATCTTGCTTAGACTAATCTGTCTTGTCCTTGGCTCTCTAATTTGCTGTTTATGTTTGGAACCCTCCTTGCCTGTTGGCTGTTTGACCTACATATGTTTCTTTACAGTTCTCACAATACTTTTATCAGCACATATTCAGGCGACTGCTTAGAGAAATCTGTCTTTTTCTTGGCTCTCCAATTTGCTGTTTATGTATATGAACCTTCCTTGCCTGTTGCCTGTTTGACCTACATGCATTTCTTTCAACCTTCACAATACCTCCATCAGCACATATTCAGGTGACTGCTTAGAGGAATCTGTATTGTCCTTGGCTCTCCAATTTGCTGTTTATGTATGTGAACCTTCCTTGTCTGTTGCCTGTTTGACCTACAAATGTTTCCTTACAGTCCTCACAAATGATTACCTAATTTGTTAATCAAGTTCTTACTTTGACAAGTAAATTTTCAGTTAGGTTTTACTGTCTTTCCATTTAGCAGTTTATTGATTTGCCAGTTTACAGATTGGCACATGTCTCACACCATGTTATCATTACATTTTGTGACTCAAATATGTGAAGGGTGTTCCTTTGTATGTCACATTTCGATCTTGTTAGAAGAAATTTTAGATTTTTTGGCTGACATTTGCTTTACATTAATTGTGTTTCATAAAGATATTTTTCTTTCTATCAATGCCTAGAAGGAGAGGTTTAGTGATAATTTTCATCATGTCAACAATAATTTGATTATGTATTGTAACAATGAAATGTTGTCCTCGGTTGATTGTCAAGATTTATTAGCTCTTAGATGATTTAGTGGTATTGATTTGGCCTGACTATGAGCAGATTTGGAAAGTCATGTGACCATATAAATGTTTCTTGTTCTTTTGGTCTTTTATTTATTTTTTTTTCTTTCTAGGTCAATAACTATTGTGCAATTTTTGCATGTTAGACAATACAGCATACTCCTTGTTTTGCATTTAGGATGAGTTGAGTTAAGTAATTGTGTTTAATGTCCCAGTCAAGAATATTTCACTTATATTGAGATTTCGTCAGCTATAGAAGGTGAAGAAATTTTGCCTGTGTATTGCGCTGATGACATCATACCTCAGGGTTCTTAATCGTGCCAGGCTTACCGTGACACAGGAACTTGTTATTTTAAGTTCCCATCCGAAAGAACCGTGACTTTCATTTGTTAATGCTGAGTGCTTGGACATGTTGGATGTATTACTGGATTGAAAATTAAGATATTGTTTTGTGTCTTTGAGTTGGTAGTAAATATTAAAGGGCTTTTTTCATAGCTTATTGATACTAAAATATATCTAAGAAAAAGTTATTGTCATAGTTGCTCTCAATGGTAAGTTTAATGAAACTATGAAAACTGTTTAGGAATGTCATGGAATTTTTTTAATTTTCATCTCTATCAGTCCACAGAATAAAACAGTGGCCCAAATATCTTTTCTAAAAATTGCATTAAATTCTATTCATCATAACTTTTTTCTTTACTGTAACTATGGAAACAGAGACATTTTCCAGATTAACTCTGGTAATATCTGAAAAAAGTTAACTTTGAACAAATATCTATTCTTTATTTTAATAAAAAGCTCTCTAATGAATGAAAAAACAAGGTGTAGTACAGTCCAACATGTCTTAAAGGCCACCTCTATATATTAAAGGTCAATAGATTTGTACCCCAGTTGTTCTTTATTCATATTATTTGAATCTGTATATAAAGGCCACTATTAGTGGTTCCCTTGGGTGACCTTTATAGACAGGTTTGACTGTATTTGTTTACAGAACATGTTGATGAACCAGAAATTGTAAAACATAGATACATGTTGAATAGATACAGCCCTAAAGTGGTAAATAGTTCAGAAACAGAAATTTGTCTTGGTTATACAATGTACTTAAAATATAAAAAAAATTGGCGACAGTTTTATTTGGGCATAATGAATGTTAAGATTTAAGCAAAAAAAAAATAACTACTAAATCTTTGTTTTCAATTGCAATGGGTTTTAACAACAGGTAAATGAGAAAATATATTGCATTTGTTGGAAATTTCAAGTAATAAGATATATATCTAGAGTAATGATGATGATTAGTGAAATTCAAGCAAACTGTCGTTATCAGCGAGCCTATTGTCTTGATTGCACTGTAACAAAATAAATTGTCTCTTTGATAGATCATGGTCACAAAAATGTTTTATACCAGGAGTTAATACATTGTCTATCAAAATTTACATCTTTGTGATAGATCATGTTCACAAAGATGCTTTAAACCAGTATATCTCCTAATTGACTTGCAAGTCGTAATACCCATAATGCATCTGTCATTACGGAACTTCTTCGTTGATGTCGTAATTTCAGATGAAGTCTTTGGAATGTATATTTAATTTACATATAGATGTAGAGCTGTCTCTCATTTTAATGTCAAATTAGTACATTGTTTGATTTTGTAAAGTAATGGTGGTATCATTAACCTGCTATGAATTCCATAACTAAAGGCCAATCTGTAAAATTATCTTTTTATGTACAAGGTTTAACAATAGTTATAATGAAGTTTGTCATGTTAATTGTCTTGAGTTATAAATTTTCTTCATTAATGAAGGTCATATATTTCTCTGTTATTGTCTGGTGCCATATATTTCACTGGTATTATCTGGTGTCTTATATTGTCTTTGTATTGTTATATCAGCCATTGTCTAGCTGACTAAACAGTTAACATTATAGCTATCAATGGGGATTGTATGACCTAGCTATGTTTAGCTCTGATTATTAAGTTGGTTTATCTACTTAAAAATAGTGCTGATTAAGACATTTGTATATTTTTAGCTTTTTGAATTTGAATCAAATTTACTTGGCGACAGCCACAACGATCGAGATCATGGCACAGTACAAGTTAATGACTAAAAATACAAAAATGTCTTAACTGAATTCTTAGTGAAAGAACTACTTACTTACTTAGTCCTCTTCGTGCGTGTGTGCACATAAGGCCACCACCAGCTCTCTCCACAACTGTCTGTCCTTAGCCTTTTTTTTCAGTGAAAGAACCGTCACTACCTATTTTCAAGTCTTGACCAGACCGGGCCAGGAGAGCTAAACAAGACAAGACCACAAAAGGACAAAAAGCTTATTGGGATCACTGATTATATTAACTTCTTGATTTTAGACAGTCATTTAACTTAATGTTCATTTGTGTGGTTAAAGTATTTATGGAGAGTTCCAACCACCCCATCTATATTACAACCAATGATCCTATGTCATACTTTAAATCTTTACATTAAAAAATTAAAACTTTTTTTAAGTGGAAATTGTACAAGCGAGAACTATAAGCTTATGAGAATTTTGTTAGTTTTAATTGTAAGAGATCGATAGAGACTTATAATTTTTTTTTTTTTAAATTTTTTTTGCCAACAAAGTACAGTGCAACCTGTTTAAATAAAGGCCACCTCCATATAGGGGCCACTTGCTTATAAAGGCCAGTAGAATTGTATCCCAATTGCTCTTTGTTTATATTATTTGAACCTGAATATAAAGGCCACTTGCTCATAAAGTCCACTTTTACCTTGCATGGCCTTTGAAGACAGGTTTGACTGTAACATGATTTTTTTGACATTAGAAATGACAAATTGTGGTTATTTTGAATTCCATTAAAATTTTATTTAACTTACTGTATATTTTTTACAATGGATTTTTAAGTTAAAATTTGTGCTTATAACTAACTCATAGTGGAAATTTGTTTTTAAAAAACATTTTGTGTCTTTAATTAGTGCTAATAGCTAACCATTATTTTACGACTTTAAGGTGCTTGTGAAAAATAAGCTCATGTAAAAGTCAATGACATTAACTTGTATACATACAATAGGTTCTCAGGAATGATAATAATTACAAACTCACTAAAATTTTAAGCCTTATTGATTGAAGTTTAAAAGATAAAATTATTGTCTTTATCTCTATAAACAATGTTGTTTCTCTATAAACACATGTTTTAAATCAATAATACTTCATAAAATCTTTGAGTTGTAAATATGTTTTTCTAAAAGCTTCATAAAATCTTTGAATTGTAAATATTTTTTTTTCTTCAAAAGTACCATATCAAAAGCCTTTCCAAGATCAATATAACATTTGAAACAATCTGTTGGCTAGTAATACTAGTAATACAATGCAAACTTTTTAAATAAACAATATTTTATGCCCCACTATTAAAATGACAGGACATATAAGTGTCACCCTATGCTGATTGAGGGCTTTTCCTACGCTATATTTACTGACGAAATTGGGAGGCATTCCCAATGCAAAAATGAAGCAATGAAGAAAAAACTCCCAATTTCAGTTCAACTTTTCTCACCATTTCAGTTTTCTGCAATTAAAATTGTGTACATTCCTTCTCAGAGCTTAGTGTCACCTAAACATGAGAGCCAGTTGTTTTAGTGTTTTAATGTTGACAATTTTCCCTGTGATTATTGACTGAATTTTCGTGTTTAGGCAGATATCCTGTTTACAAAGAGTAACATAATGAACAACATCAATGGCTACAGTAGAGGGTAACATAATAAACAACACCAATGGTTACGGTAGATCCCAGTTTAATTTAGACAATTGTTTCCTAGTTTACTTGGGGTTCTGTTTTCACTGGTATTGTTACACAATCTGGTGTCTCAGACATACATAATGAATAGGGTCATATTTGAAATGGATTACTTTCAAATGATTATACTTTTCTTGATGTAGAAATACTCATGATCACATCACATAGAACTTGATATTTTTACTGTCTATTGCTGTTACAGTGATAATGTTCTTCCTAAATGCTTTCCCTGGTATCACAGTAATATTGAAGATGCTGAGAGATAAATTTCACTTTTGGTGGTAAGTTTTATAGTTTTGTACTGGAGTAGTAGGGAAAGTTACAGCCTACATAATCTATCTCCATCTGAATGTCTGTCCATCCCTCCTCTACTAATGGCTCCAGTTTCATGTCAATGTATTGGAAATTTGTTAACAATCACCTTGCTGTTTCTAGGATGTTGCAATTTAAAAAGACATTAACACCTGATTAAACCAGTTTGAACTGGTGATATTTTCTTGTTCTTAAACAATATTATATATATTTGTTTACTGGTTTTATTTTTTAGAATACAATAAAACCTCAATTCATCGCCATTATTTATTGGGTCAAATTTTGGCATTTTAAATAAAAGGAACTTACAAAAATTAAAAATTAAAAAAAATGGCTTTTTGGACTTCAAATTACTCTGGCAATAAGGTGGTGGCAAAGTTACCAATGGATGGTTTTTAGTGTAGTTAGAAGGTAGAACAAAATAATAAGGGGGGAATTAGTGTGGCAGTATAGAAGGTGGCAAAGTTACCAAAAGATATGATAACCTGTGGCAATAAGGGGGGTAGCAAAGTTACCAAAAAGACATGATAATGTGTGGCAATATGGGAGGTGGCAAAGTTACCAAGGAACATGATAACATGTCACAATATGGGAGGTTACAAAGTTACCAAAAACATGATAACGTGTGGCAATATAGAGGTGGCAAAGTTACCAATGGACATGATAACGTGTGGCAATATGGGAGGTCACAAAGTTACCAAAAGACATGATAACGTGTGGCAATATTGGAGGTGGCAAAGTTACCAAGGAACATGATAACATGTGGCAATATGGGAGGTGGCAAAGTTGCCAAAAGATAACAAGGTTTTAGTGTAGTTAGAATGTTGAACAAAAAATTTGGAGAAGAACTTATGGGCTTATGAAGGACTTATGAAGAAGAACAACGAATAAATGGATTTGTACTTCAAATTACCATGTCAGTAAGCTAGGTGGCAAAGTTATCAAGCAAGAAGCATTACAGTGATGCTACAGTAAGAAAGTAGAACAAAAATAGCTTTGTTTAATCTGAGTTAATAATATGCCATAAACATTTCTATTTTATCAGATGTTTATTCAGAATTTAATGTAAGGCATTTATATCTTGTTTCACGAATATGAAATGTTCAGAACATTTGTTATATGACGTCTCATAGTTCCATGTTCCTTCACACAATTTTGATTACACACGTGGTGGGTGTAGCTAGCTAAACTGGAGGTGCTTACCCTTCCGGATCACCTGGCCTCACTTCCCTGGTGGAAGTTCACATGTCTAACCTAACTTGTCAGTTCCAAAATTTTTACTTTGCTTCTGGATTGTGATTCTGACATGGATTAGTATGTTTGTTTTTGATTATATGAAATCAATTTTGTAATTTTAGAGTACCTATGCTCTAAAAAATATGTAACTTAATTAATTTCATTTTGATGACGGTTTTTAAAACTACATATTAATTAATTAACTACGTCTGACTTACTATAAACTATATCTAGTTATTCACTTTTAATAACTTGTACTAAACAATACTCAAGCTACATTTCCAAATTAAATTGAATTTTGAACATTTTCAGTTAGATTTAATTACTACCCTTGCATCAGCAGACTAAGTTGATTCTATCTTTTATCTAGTGAGAGAAGAGTCAAATTTCTCCAGCAGTATATTGTTATCATTAATCTCCATATAATCTCTCTTTCCTTCTTGTTACTCTTTGTAATTTTTTTCATTTTATTTTTGGACTGTATTATTACTATAGTCAAACAACATTGACCTGTCCGTTTGACCCCTCAGGTTTCTCCAGCAGCATATTGTTATCATTAATCTTTCTCCTTCTTACTCTTTGTAATTTTTTTCATTTTATTTTTGGACTGTATTATTACTATAGTCAAACAACATTGACCTGTTCGACTTCACCTTTCATAAAGAATATTCATATAAAAAATCCATCCTGTATAGAGATAGTGTTAAAATTGGTAGCTAATACATACACAATGCATGTATCCCATAAGGTACAAGATATAAACGCATTTGTTCCCTATACATAAATGTACTGGTCTGCAATGATTATTTAAATTAAAGGTCAAGCAGACAGATCAATGTTGTTTGCCTATACTACATCTTTATATTTGATGTTTATGATATCTGATGACCAGCTCATTAGACAACAACGTCGTTGGTCTGTCTATATATGGAGGAAAACTTCATTACTGTAATTGCTTTTTTGTTTTCCTTGTTATAGACTAGATTTTACATTTAAAATTGACGTACATGTTTTTTACGGGCTTGTAAATTTCAAGTTTATGAATATCCGTTATCAATATTACAGTTTTGTTGTTATTTCTAAGAACATAAAACATATGAAGGCAAAATCAATAAGTTCAAGGCTGAATGTCAATTTGAAATATTTACGAGAATTGAGGTCATTTGGAAAAACAACAAATCTTCTACAAGCAACAAACTGTATATAAATTAGACAGTTCTTCAATGGTTCAAGTATAAATTGACCCAATCTTACCCAATTAGTAAAGTCTGGGTAAATACAGAGAAAAATAAAATAAACAAATAAATAGATAAATAACTTGAAAGTTAAATACGTATGCTGGAATTACTTTCTCTAAATTACAATTTCAATTGGAAATAAAATCAAAAATGGACTTCTCAGAAAAATCTCAGTTAAATTTAGTTCTTTCACATTTGGAACAAAATAAAATTCAAAAATTATTTATTAACAAAATGTAATCTTGAAAAACAGTGATTTGAATGTTTCTAGTAAAGTGGTACTTGTACTTGTGTTGGTACTGTAAACTGCTCTATTATATAAAGATTGAACTTTGATTGTACTGAATTTATCCGGCGATAACTTAAGTTAGTCATAAGCAAATCCAATGAATAATGAATCCCAAGATAGGTCCAACTAGGGCTACTACATTTGGTACCACTTGGCCCATCAAAGTTTCAAAGTTCACCATCAAATGAAACGCTATCAACATGCCAATGCCAAAGGAAACAAACAAGTTACGTCATGGGTGAAAGGCGGCACCTGCCCAACTTAAGTTATTGGTAAATATCTCTAATTGCTCTCAAAAGATTTATTGAAGGAAATACAGTATGATTTTAATTTAAAATATTGACATGTATTGATTTTAGTAATTTAAGTATGCCATTGTGTTGGTGCAGCTTAACACTGAAGGCATTTGCCAGAAAAATTTTTACAACCCAAAACATGTATCTCCTAAATAATGTTTAAACTGTGAAATACACATGTATAAACAAATCAAACACAAGCATACTGGTCCATGCGAATAAATGGCTATTGTAACAAAAATCAACTTTCAGGAATTAAAAATAGAAATTAGCTGGTCATTGACAGGTTCCATGTTAATTTGGCTTTATCAAATGGAACTTTGACAAGTATGGGTATCTAATGTCAACTAACCAAGGTGATAGAAGCATGCTTTGTGGCATCCATAAATAACTTCTTCATGGTTTTCAGAAGTTGCTCAGTATCCCTTCACAATTTTGGACTTCTTCTTTGGGCATTAATTGAATGTTTATTATGAATAACCACTGCCAGTAACACCTGTACTAATTAAGTAATTAATTGGTGTACCTTGACATTGGTGATGATATGATGAAGCTGCATAATTATGATGATGAGATGATGATGATGATGATGATGATGAAGAGGAGAAGGAAGAGGGGGAATACTATCAGAGAAAAAAATCTAGATCTATTCATGTGTCCCTGATGAAAAATAATTGTTACCTATGGATACTTTTGTTTTTGGTTAGAAAATGTAATTAAAACATAGTTTTCTAGTCATTATTAAGACAACAGTCTAATATAAGTTTTACATAATAATGAGTAAAAGTTGTAGTCACTGAAAATATTTATGGAAAATAGAGGTTATTAGCAGGGATCTGAATGACAACATCTTGTTGTTTTATGTTGAAATTCAGATATACACAGCTATTGTCGTGATATATAACCGTTTTTGTGGACACAATATATACAAGTCAATTTGAATATGTTTCATTAAGATAGCCTTAATGAATAGACTTTGGTCCTATTAGAGGTATTTTCTGCTAGAAAAAATCAATGCTTTGGGATTGGTTCTTAAGTCCGAGCATTGCAAAATAACTAAAGCTTCTCCTAATTGTCTTACACTAAATCTGCAAGACCAATTACCATGGTGATGTGCTCAGAATTCTGTCTAACTAGCAGTCATCAGAGTCAAATACAATTTTACGATGTTGTGAATTTAGATGACTCACTACCAATGTTTTAACAGTATTGTTTGTTGCTTGCATTTAAATTTTAAATTGGTTTACATTGATTTGTATTCATTAATGGTATTTTTGTCAAATCATATTGTCTTTTAAAAAGTTTTTAATATTATTTAATTTTCAAAACTTTACAAAATTCTAATTTTTCTTTAAGATATGAGTGTTTTAGCATTGAAAAAACTGATTTAACTAAAAATCAATGGATGAATTCAACAACATTTCTTCTGTGAGTTGCATCAGCTATCCAGTGTCACTTCCCACCAATATTCTCTCTCTCTCTCTCTCTCTGAAATTTCCAACACCCCAGCTTCCCAGTATCACTTCCCACTAATATTCTCTCTCTGACATTTCCAGCTACCCAGTGTCGCTTCCCACCAATATTCATTTCTCTGACATTTCCAGTGTCCAGCCCAGCTGCCAATTGTCACTTTCAACAAATATTTTCTCTGAGATCTAAGGTCACTTCTGTATAAAATTGTTCTATCTTAGATTTGCATCAGTAACTTACCATTGACACTTACCACTAATAATGTCCGAGATTTTAACCAGCTCTTCATTGCCATGTTCCACCAATATTCATTTTGAGATCAAATTGTCACTTTCCGCAAGTATCGTTTTTAAAATTTTTAGGCCATTTTCCACCACTATTCTCTCTTAGATTTGCACCACCTTCCAAAAACAACTTCCCAACAATATAGTCACTGAGATTTCTGCCATTTTGCCATTGTTACTCTCCACCAATACAAACATTTACTGTTATGACATTGGTTTTACCCGAGACTGTACTAAACTTGGCTGGTATGACATTGGTTTTACCCGAGACTGTACTAAACTTGGCTGGTATGACATTGGTTTTACCCGAGACTGTACTAAACTTGGCTGGTATGACATTGGTTTTACCCGAGACTGTACTAAACTTGGCTGGTATGACAATGGTTTTACCCGAGACTGTACTAAACTTGGCTGGTATGACATTGGTTTTACCCGAGACTGTACTAAACTTGGCTGGTATGACATTGGTTTTACCCGAGACTGTACTAAACTTGGCTGTTATGACATTGGTTTTACCCGAGACTGTACTAATTTTGGCTGGTATGACATTGGTTTTACCCGAGACTGTACTAAACTTGAACCTATATGTTTAGTCTTGTTTTTTGCCCTATTTGTATATAATAGTTGAGTTGTTTGAGCACTAAACCAGGAAGTAGAAGAAGAATATTGTTACATCTTGGCATCAAAGTTGATTTATCTTTAGTTAGGTGATACAATAATAGATCACATGACCACACCCAGCATAACCTTGTCATATTTCATCAGATTAACTCATAAAATTACCATTTATTCTTTGTGATGCTGATATATACTTACTGTTTCTTATTAATTAGAATTTTTGTTACCTGTTACCTGGTAATGAGATTATTTGTGTCATATTTCACCTTACAGGTGTGTATTAGCACTGTTAATTAAACATCAATACCTGATTACTTACTAATTGTAAAGCGATAGTGTTGTAGGTATTGGTAAGATCAGTATAACTTCAGATATTATACATATATATAAGATTTTTAATTAATTTTCTGATTCTTATTTACTAATTGGTTTGGATGCTCCTGTTGATTTATGGGGTTATAAATATCTGAATCTGTGGTGTTTTATATTGTATTTACTTATATTGAGATGTCTCCAGTCATAAGCCAGGGATTTATCAAGGGCCTATTTAGGGCCGAAATTCGGCCCCTTTCCCAATGGAAAAATCAATGATTTTTTCCCAAAATTGGCAGAGAAAATTCCCAATTAGAAAATTGTGTTGTTTTTAAATGAAAACGAAAGTAAATTAAACACTGATGAACACTTAGCAGCAGAAAAAGATTGAGGTCAGTGATTTAATCATTAATGGCATAAAAAATAATGTCTAAGTTTTCCAAAAATGAGCAAAAATGTGATAGTTTTTCCCAATTTTTAGTTTAGGGCCTTTTCCCAAAAGACCCTGATAAATCCCTGTAAGCTAAAGCTGCAAACTGACCGTTACCTTATCGTCATTGTCATTTGTATAGGTACAACTTCTGTGTCACATTGCCTTCTAGCACAAGGTTTTAAAATATGTTTTTAATTAAGGGTTTGTAGTACGTAAATTATACTTAGGATGCAAAATTGACAGGTGCTTGAGAGATAAAACAATAGGCCATGTTCTATCTCAGTGTAAATAGACCAGACTTGGTGGGAGATTGAATCTGCAGCAAACTACAAAGGGAGAATAAATTACCAGTATTCCATTACCAACTCAACAGATCATAGCAAAGCAAATGATATTCTAGCCAGACAGGGTTTTTTTTGGTAGTTTTCACCACTTTTTAGCACACAATCATTACAAGCACTCATTACATAGTGTGAGTTTTTGTTTTGTGAAAGTATCATTTTGATGAAACAAGGTCAAGTAAAAAAGAAAACAAAAACAACATCAAAATAAAAAAATCAAGTACATACAACAGTAAATTTACTTTACGATACACCATATTTACATGCTTAGAGATACACGATTAAACTTTTATATTTTCAAAAATTAACTACTTTTATCATAAAATCAAGTAGAACAGACAAAGTAATCATTACCAATCAACTATAATATTTACCTAGATAACACAGAGATGACACGTCAATATGAATTCCAACTCTGATTCTAATCTCCATGGCCATTATCCATCTGACAGCAGCGGAGTTTTATCACCCATTATCCTTACATGTTTATCACAGGAGATATTAAACTATCGGTAAACATTACAAGTTAAATGATTGATCAGAAAATTGCCAATTTTCTCACTTGAAGCAGTGCATTAATTTTTCTCAGTTAGTATTATGGCAATTTGTAGGATATAAATGCTGTGTCAAAATTGATTCGTTTCTTTGAAGATGGATCTGGACTTGTTGACTGATGTTGTAAAGAATTTTACTATGTCTATATATCTGTCATCTCCTATAGACAGCCTGATTTTATAAAGAATTTTACTATGTCTATATATCTGTCATCTCCTATAGACAGCCTGATTTTATAAAGAATTTTACTATGTCTGTATATCTGTCATTTTCCGTAGACAGCCTGATTTTATAAAGAATTTTACTATGTCGATATATCTGTCATCTCCCGTAGATAGTCTGATTTTATAAAGAATTTTACTATGTCTATATATCTGTCATCTCCTGTAGACAGTCTGATTTTATAAAGAATTTTACTATGTCTATATATCTGTCATCTCCTGTAGACAGCCTGATTTTATAAAGAATTTTACTATGTCTATATATCTGTCATCTCCTGTAGATAGTCTGATTTTATAAAGACTTTTACTATGTCTATATATCTGTCATCTCCCGTAGATAGTCTGATTTTATAAAGAATTTTACTATGTCTATATATCTGTCATCTCCTGTAGACAGTCTGATTTTATAAAGAATTTTACTATGTCTATATATCTGTCATCTCCTGTAGACAGTCTGATTTTATAAAGAATTTTACTATGTCTATATATCTGTCATCTCCTGTAGACAGTCTGATTTTATAAAGAATTTTACTATGTCTATATATCTGTCATCTCCCGTAGATAGTCTGATTTTATAAAGAATTTTACTATGTCTATATATCTGTCATCTCCTGTAGACAGTCTGATTTTATAAAGAATTTTACTATGTCTATATATCTGTCATCTCCTGTAGACAGCCTGATTTTATAAAGAATTTTACTATGTCTATATATCTGTCGTCTCTCATAGACAGCCTGATTTTATATCTGTCATCTCCCGTAGACAGCCTGATTTTATAAAGAATTTTACTATGTCTATATGTGTCATCTCCCGTAGACAACCTGATTTTATAAAGAATTTTACTCTGTCTGTATATCTGTCATCTCCCGTAGACAGCCTGATTTTATAAAGAATTTCAAAATAACAATATACCTATCATCTCTGACAATATAAGTGACTATGGCTGATTAATTTGTGACTATTTCAGACATTATTGACTTTATTGGAAAACAATCTTAAGAACATCAGATCAAACCTTAATAAACAGTTTTTTTTTTTTTAATAAATCAGACTATGTTTATCTCTGTATTCATAGAAGATATACTAAATGAGTAAAATGTAAGTTCTAACACCTTAAAGTTGTTAGGTGGTGCTGTAAATATCTTTAGATGGAACCACAGGGGTGTAGATGTATTTACTATTAAGGCCACCCCAGACCTAAAGCTTGACCAGAACCATACGATCTTCAATGATAGAAAATTAATATCTGTGATGTTGGTGTTAGTCCTAATCATTATTTAGTACTGTGGTTTTATTTGTTTTACAAACTTTCAGTGACGATCCTGATTTTGTGATTTATATTACCAAGAATTTCGCTTATACAGTGCAACTTCCGAAAACCGGCCGCCCGTGGGACCGAGGAATTTGGCCGGTTTTCAGAGGGACCGGTATTAAGAGGGCCTATGAATCCGGTAGGTTCGATCCGGCCCGAATCTCATCCATTTCCGAATTTTATCAAACTATGTTAATGTCTAGCATTGATCGCAGTTGTAATCTGAAATTCCGTTCTTGATTTTATCAAGTAACTTTAGTTTAAATCTAAAACTAAACATCTGACAGATTAATACATACAACTGCAGTTCTCAAAATGTTTATTGTAATTGGCTGCCTGTGTGACTCGCTCCGTAAGTGGGAGGTCGTGGTTTCGATCACTGTTCGGGTCTGTATAATGCCATCAGCGCCTACAGCTGGCGACGTCTCGATATAAGTGAAATATTCTTGACTGGGACATTAAACACCATTACTCAACTCTCAACTCATCATCTGCCTGTGTTGACAAGGTGCACGAGGTATGGCCAGTTTTCGGATCGTGGTGACAGGAACGTTTTGATATTTAATAGTAAAAATCATTCTTGAAAGTTTCACATTTAAAAAAAATATTTTAGTGATAGAATCTACTGATTTATTTGGATAAAGAAAAAATATTCTTAAATATTTCTTAAATATTTCCGCACCGCATAATAAAACGTTCCGATCACCATGATCAGGTAAAAAATGACCTAATTCAAGTGAGGGGTACTCTATAGGTAGAAATCTCGAAATGATGAAAAACTAAGAATATCATTTAAAATACATTTATTAAACTCACAAAAAAACAAATAATAATAATAAACAAAATACAAATGTAAATAAAATAAACGCAGGTTTATCATACACTATTTCATCAGCATGAAAGCACTAGATTAAAACCAGTACAACATGTGTACATTATGACACGCTGTTATTTCAGTGATTAGATTAACTGACAAGAGAAAATCACTTTCCGTTACGGTTCAACGATGCATTGCGACACCCGACGGTCGGTTTTTGGAGGTAAATTATTGAGATGTAACGTAAATTCGGCACTTAAAAAAGGCCGGTATTCGGAATTCAGAGGGGCCGGTTTATGGAAGTTTTTTTTAATATAAACAAAGAAGGATAAATTCGGGACCGGCCCCCCCCCCGTGTTCGGTATACAGAGGTGATCGGTTTTTGGAAGGGCCGGTTTTCGGAAGTTGCACTGTATTGAGATGTCACCAGCTATAGGCCAAGGTGCAGAAAATTTGCTTGTGCATTGCGCTGATGGCATTATATAGCAGGGTTCTTTAGTGGCCAAGCCCAATGTGACAGGGGACTTTGTTTATTTTAAGTTCCCATCGGAAAGAACTGTGACTTTCATTTCGTAATGCCGAGTGCTTTGCAAAAGAACAGTCCCTACCCATTTTCAAGTCTTTGGGTCAGACCTGGTCTATAATACCTAGAGCTAAAGCATAAAAAATGTGAAAATTACATGTACTATTACAGAAAGATACAAACCACAAAATCAATAAAATGATGACAAGACCATAGGACCAAATATAGAAGTTTTAATTACATACACTGACTCACAAACAAGGTACACATAAATACCATCACTTACTAAGTCATCAATTGTTTGTAAAACTGAAACTTAAAAGTCAAAGACGACAATTCGTCATTAAGTCTTTAGTTTGACATTTTAATTACAAAGTGCTTCATGTCATTCTTTATTAAACTTGTTGCCGAGATATAAGTTGAAGTCATGCTGTAATAATGGGGTATATAGAAGTTACAATAGAGTTATTTACTGCCAGACTTTCTGGTCCTGATCATTAAGCTAATGTCACCAGGTAGTGCTCTCAAGGCCTGGTTTGATCATCAGCTTGGTTAGTTGGTGAAGAAGTGGATTTCTTCATCATTGAAATTTCTGCATGTGAATGAACAATTATTTATCTTGTATTTATTGTGTAGAGTTGAGTTAAGATTTCAATTATATTCAGAAACGCAGTTCTGTGATTATGATGATGATGTAAACTTGTTTGCCTGGAGTAAACCACTGACCTTTAGAAAGCAAACTGACAAACTCATATACAGCATACTATGTTGAATCCAACATATACTAGAGTGGGATTCAAACCTAGGCAATAAGAACTGCTGTTATCTGTAGCCAGGTCTTTAGACCTCTTTGTCTTCTGGACCTGGGTCTGGTGTAGAGTTAAACCAACAAGTTACAAAATTGGTACAGATGTACTCTACAGAATGACCATTGTGGACCTCCTAGTCTGTTACACACTTCAACAGACCACACATAAGACCATACAAACTGGCCTTTTTAGTTGTGGTCTGCAATACACCCTATATTTTATCATCCCTCAAACATGTTTTGTTTGTTTTCTCAAAGACAGATCAATATCATTAGTAAGAACATATGGCTGACATACTGAAAGAAAAAGTAAATAATTAGGCAAAAATAAATAAATATATTAAGTTGTTTGGTCAGTTAATGTTAAAGGTTATATATTATAGGAACCATATTGAAGTAAATACAAGTGTCAAAGTATTGTCTGACAACTAAACAATCATGTTGAAAAATACAGCATTCATTGCTGTTCTGTTTTAACCACATGGAACTTACCGGTATATTCTTTACTTGTCATACATAGCTGTATATTGGAAGATCCCTTGAATACAAATTGAACAAAATATACAAACTGAAAACATTTCAACAGTAAACATCTTCAATAGTAATAAAATTTAGTGCATCAAGGGCTACATTTAGTTTCATTGACCATGACTTTCATTCAAGGTGAAGGTGATTTTATATAATAAGACCTTTAACCATCTTTCTATTAAAAGCCAAAATACATTGAAACTTGGAATGTGTGTTACCTTCAAGGTCATTTTACTTTGGAAAAAATAGATTTTGTTTCTGTCGATCTTGAAAGGCTTCTTAATTGAGATCAGCCAATTCTGATTTTATCTTGATCTAACTGGTATATTAATCTGGTCTACATTCTTAAATGTGTTTACCTTCCCTATAATAAAAAACATTTGTTTTTAATATACAAGTATTATCCTAATAAATTACTCGGATTCCATGTATAATGCTTGTGATTAATTGTTTGTAGTTCAAAAGCTCATATGTTCAGCTGTGAAAAAATAAATGATTGTTAGTGCTACTATACTTATCCACAAAACAACCTATATTCTTTATCAGTGATGTCTTTTTGGTATTAGACCATTTAAGCTCATCTGGTCCTATTTATAACCCTCAACCTTACTTATGGCAGATGGGATTATTCCTTTATCGTATAAAGCAAATGCAGTGAATTTTGTGATCATGCCATGCCTTTCATGAAACCATGAGTGATATTTAGGTTTTATATTAAGACCTGATATACCCAAGTAAATCACTAATTTAGGTTTCTCATAAACTTAAAAATGCTACAAATTGAAAAAATGTGAAATGAAAAATACAACAGTAATAAAAAATGTTGAAAATTAAAATATAATCTGAAATCAAACATTATCAGTCATCATAAACACTGCAAATGAATGAAACACGTAATGATACATGGCCAATGCTGCAAATTAAGAAAACAAAGAATCAGACAACAGTTGTCATAAATATGCAAATGAAGGCATAGAATGAAACATAGCCAATACTGCAAACTAGAAAAGCACAAAATGAAATATGATCAATTATCAAAAACATTGCATATTAAAGAAACATGAAATGAAACACACAACAAAAATAAAAAAATATTGCAAATTAGAGAGCTGCATTAATGCTCCAAACCGCCTCCATGGTGAAAGGATACATCAGCAACTTATACCCTGAAGGCCAATGGTTAAGTATAACATAATTACAATACATTACAAAATTACATCTAAATTGTGGAAATCAGATTAGCTAAAGGAGAAACAATAATGTTGGTAGTTTTTGTTAGTGTGTAATTCTGTTAGAAGGTTTATAAGAGTTATAATTATATGTCATCTTTAAATTATAGCCTTCTATACAATTTGTACTCGCAGGAACTTACAGATTAGAAATAAAAATAAATTCTAGGTTTCTTTTTCTTCTTTTTCTATATTGTTTGTACATGGATGTTGTTTATATAGTAAAAACCTTACAGACTTATTCTACTGATGGCTATTGACAGGTGACTGCTAGCCTAGGTTTTACTGTATGCAGGTATTTTGAATCTTTTAAAGAAACTGACTTAGTAACTAGTTACTCAGATTCTACTCATATCTCCATTCTTCATGATTTTGTATATAATGTTTGGAAATGTGGAGCTCAGAATATGAACATCTGATTCATGATATTTTACATAGTTTTTGCCTCTGATGGTAAGATTACAGACAAGAACAAACTTCATACCTCATTGGATGATTGATTATGACAAGACACACACATTGTGAAGATATAAAATTCATTTTACGATTGTGATCTATATTTTCAGTCAAATTATATGTCAAAAATGCATAAAATTGTCTTTAACTATGCTTTACTTCAACAAATGAGAAAACCAAAAAATGACAACCTAATTATGTTATATATGGTTTATAGTTAGACACTTATTTACACTAATTTATTTTGACAGCCTTCATGTTTTAGAGGTCAAATAGAGCCCTTATTGTATTTATTCTATTCCAGCTTTTTTTATTTACTTTGTTAAGTTTTTTGCAGCAGCTCCAATCACTTCATGTTTTATTCCTACACTGTTTCTGCATGACTGATGAAAACATTCTATTTACCATGATTTGTTCTTAATTTCTTTGACACGAGGGACATGTTACAGATATTGCATCAGGATTGGAATATGTAGTTCATTTTTATCAGTTGAATTTGACAACAAGACAGACCTATTTTATATGTATGGGTTATTGATTACTTGGTTACAACAACTGTATAACTTTATTTTCCAATTAGCTGTTTTTTCAAAAGTCTATAAACTTGTCTTTAGATCAATATTACGACTTCTTTGTTTTTCTCCAATAAAAAGAGTTTAATGTTAAAATGATTACATTTTTAGGACCCTTGTTTAATTATCAAAGTTAAAATAATTACATTTTTCTTTAAGGCTTTCATTTATAATTTTTTAGCTCACCTGCTTGTGCTCAAGTGAGCTATTGTGACCAGTCTTTGTTCGTCTTGCGTCATGGGTCGTCTGTCGTCCAATGTGTGTCAACTTTTGCTTCTTAACACTCTAGAGGCCACACTTTTTGTTATATCTTCATCAAACTTGTCCAGAATAATGTTCAGGTCAAAAGCTAAGTCAAGATTATATATGAGTAATGTTGGGTCAATAAGTAGGTCAATAGGTCAAATCATAGAAAAACCTTGTTAACAATCTAGAGTTCAAAGTTTTTGTCCAATCTTCATATAATTTGTCCAGAATGATGTTCATGACCAAAGCAAGGTCAAGTTCGTATATGGATCATGTTGGGTCAATAAATAGATCACTAGGTCAAGTCATAGAAAAACCTTGTTAACACTCTTAGAGTCCATAGTTCTTGTCCAATCTTCATATAATTTGTCCAGAACGATGTTCATGACCAAAGCAAGGTCAAGTTCGTATATGGGTCATGTTGGGTCAATAAGTAGGTCACTAGGTCAAATCATAGAAAAACCTTGTTAACACTCTAGAGTCCATAGTTTTTGTCCAATCTTCATATAATTTGTCCAGAACAATGTTCATGACCAAAGCAAGGTCAAGTTTATATATGGGTCATGTTGGGTCAATAAGTAGGTCATTAGGTCAAATCATAGAAAAACCTTGTTAACTCTAGAGTCCATAGTTTTTGTCCAATCTTCATATAATTTGTCCTGAATGATGTTCATGGCCAAAGCAAGGTTTATATATATATATATATGGGTTATGTTGGGTCAATAAGTAGGTCACTAGGCCAAATCATAGATAAACCTTGTTAACACTCTGGAGTCCATATTTGTTGTTCAATCTTCATATAATTTGTCCAGAAAAATGTTCATGACTATAGCAAGGCCAAGTTCATATATGGGTTATGTTGGATCAATAAGTAGGTCACTAGGTCAAATCATAGAATACCTTGCTAACACTTTAGAGTCCATATTTTTTGTCCAATCTTCATATAATTTGTCAAAAATAATGTCCAGGACAAAAGCTAGGTCAAGTTCATATAAACTAATAATGAACACTGTTTACCCTCTATTCATGACATTATTGGAAAATGTGTAGAATTCAATTTATTCTTAGGTGAGCGCCCAGGGCCTCATGGCTCTTGTTTAATTTGTGAATTAAATGCAACTGGCTACAAGAAATTTTGTTCTTGCAATAACCATGGTAATATAATGCCAGGTGAGCTGTAAAGACCTACTTACCCAATAAACCACATTTAATGGACTGTACATTTTATATGCAATTATACTGATTTCTGTTTATTTATTGCTTCTTGTTAGTGGAGGGACATCATTGTTAGAGTGGTCTAAAGTGCTTGCTTACAGACCACAGAACCACCCACTGCCTGGGTTTAAATTCCACTTGGACAGATCCCAGGGTGAGATTAGGTTTGTTAGTTCATTTGCCAAAAGGTTGGATGTGCTCTTTGGGCACTCCGGTTTCCTCCACAATCCCTGAACTGACTATCTCAATATAAGTGAAAAAATGTAAAACTTCATTACTCCACTCGATTCCACCCTTGTTAGTTGTAAATCTTGACCATATAAATATTATATATACATGTCATTTAGATGTTTTGTTTTCTAGGTTTCTTAAAATGATGATGTAAAATATTGATAAGTTAAGATCTAAGATTACTTATTTATATCCAGGTTGTCAGTTGATACTCATCATCATGATCTCTACTGATTATGTTGTTGTGCTTTTTTGACTATAATTTAACTTAGTCATTATGACTGTCAGAATGGTTTAACCTAGATACCCTACTCTGCAAAATAGTTCTATTGTATACATGTATATATAATCAAAAAAAACATATTAATCCATGTCCAAATTACAATCCAGAACCAAAGTAAAAACTTTGGAACTGACAAGTCAGGTTAGAAAATATAAAGTATTTTCTTAGGTGAATTTAGTAAAATAAATTTTGATCCTTTTATTTATTTAATTTCAACATCTTAGAAATATTTGGATTTTGGTCCAAACACTTCTGAGGAGGAATTGTATTCTGAAACACCCATCTGCAAAATTAACACTGGTTTAGAAATAATATTATGATAAATTTGCAACTAGAATACATGTACCTGGCTATGGCTACAGGTTATGCAACCAAGAGCATGATACAGTGTCAGTTAACAACAGAAGCAACAAGACAAAACAAGAAAAGACAAACACATGTTGGAACCAATAATTATTAGAAAAGCCATTAATTCTGACAAAATCTCATAATGATGCCAGGAACTTTAAGCTTGGTTATCAGCTGTAGGCCAGTGTAAGAGACCACTTTGTTTTGTCATATCAGCCATAGGCATTGTCAAAGGACTTAAGTTATTAGCTAAGAAGCTGGTGTTAGAGATTGCATGCTTGGTTCTCAGCTGTAAGCTAGTATTGGAGACTACAAGCTTGGTTATCATCCAAAAAGAAGCAAGTGTTAGGGACTACATGTTTGGTTATCAGCTGTAAGCTAGTATTGGGGACTACAACCTTGGTTATCATCTGAAAGCAAGCAAGTGTTAGGGACTACATGTTTGGTTATCAGCTGTAAGCTAGTATTGGGGACTACAACCTTGGTTATCATCTGAAAGCAAGCAAGTGTTAGGGACTACATGTTTGGTTATCAGCTGTAAGCTAGTATTTGGGACTACAAGCTTGGTTATCATCTGAAAGCAAGCAAGTGTTAGGGACTACATGTTTGGTTATCAGCTGTAAGCTAGTATTGGGGACTACAAGCTTGGTTATCATCTGAAAGCAAGCCAGTGTTAGGGACTACATGTTTGGTTATCAACTGTAAGCTAGTATTGGGGACTACAAGCTTGGTTATCATCTGAAAGCAAGCCAGTGTTAGGGACTACATGTTTGGTTACCAGCTTTAAGCTAGTATTAGGGACTACTAGCTTGGTTATCATCTGAACGCAAGCCAGTGTTAGGGACTACATGTTTGGTTATCAGCTGTAAGCCATATTGGTTACTACAAGCTTAGTTATCTGAATACAAGCCAGTGTTAGGGACTTCATGTTTGGTTATCAGCTGTAAGCCATATTGGTTACTACAAGCTTAGTTATCTGAATACAAGCCAGTGTTAGGGACTACATGTTTGGTTATCAGGTTTAAGCCAGTGTTATGAATCACAATCTTTGTGATTTAATTGCATTGTATTTCATAAGGTTGCTAAATTGGTAGTGTAAAAACCACTTAAGACAACTTTCAATTTTCAGTTGTTTTTATATAATATTAAACATTGTTGTGAATTGCATATTGGAACCTTATTATAGATGGTTACAATAGGTTTAAGTGCAGTGCATCCAAGATGGCCAAGTGATCAGAAAATAAAAGCCCCTGACCTTTTGGATTGTTTTATTAAGGTGTTTTGGCTGTGATCCATTTGTGATGATGTACTGTTTATTCATATGTCTGATAGCATTTACGTATAGTTAGTAGAATTATCCTAGTAAATAATCATATTTTAATCATGACAGCTGAGAGATAACACTAAGGTAGCGCACAGAAAAACAACAAAAACCTTCCCTGATATCTTAGATTTTTATCATTGATATAAAGAATTATGATCATGCAAGGTCACAGCTCCTTTTACCCATTAATGTTGAGATTTGCACTGTTAATGATAAAGAATTATATGACTACGCAAGGTCAGACTTCCTATTACCCATTGAAACTTTACCAATATTGAGACTTGCACTGTTAATGATAAAGAATTATATGACTACACAAGGCCCTATTACCCATTGAAACTTTACCAATGTTGAGACTTGCACTGTTAATGATAAAGAATTATATGACTACACAAGGTCCTATTACCCATTGAAACTTTACCAATATTGAGACTTGCACTGTTAATGATAAAGAATTATATGACTACGCAAGGTCAGACTTCCTATTACCCATTGAAACTTTACCAATATTGAGACTTGCACTGTTATTGATAAAGAATTATATGACTACGCAAGGTCAGACTTCCTATTACCCATTGAAACTTTACCAATGTTGAGACTTGCACTGTTAATGATAAAGAATTATATGACTACGCAAGGTCAGACTTCCTATTACCCATTGAAACATTACAAATATTGAGACTTGCACTGTTAATGATAAAGAATTATATGACTAGGCAAGGTCAGACTTCCTATTACCCATTGAAACTTTACCAATATTGAGACTTGCACTGTTAATTATAAAGAATTATATGACTATGCAAGGTCAGACTTCCTATTACCCATTGAAACTTTACCAATATTGGGACTTGCACTGTTAATGATAAAGAATTATATGACTACGCAAGGTCAGACTTCCTATTACCCATTGAAACTTTACCAATATTGGGACTTGCACTGTTAATGATAAAGAATTATATGACTACGCAAGGTCAGACTTCCTATTACCCATTGAAACATTACCAATATTGAGACTTGCACTGTTAATGATAAAGAATTATATGACTACGCAAGGTCAGACTTCCTATAATCCATTGAAACTTCACCAACTTCAAGAATAGTCTACCATTTATTGAGAAATTCTTGTGTTATTTTTAAATTATTTTGGCTTTATTTTATTGAATTGGTTTGTTAGTTTGCTTGTTGATGGCTGTTTTGTGGTTTTTAAATATATATAACATATAACCCCAGGGAGTAAACCATTATTTTAAAAATAACTGAATTATCTCTAAGGTATTTCTATGTAATACAATTGCATAAAATAACTATACCAAAAACAGTAGTATGTAGGCTTTCCATTTATGTTTTGGACAAAGGAATATTTTCTTTGGTTTTCACACTTTCAAAGGACTAAGATCGGGCAATCTCTAATAAAACACTCTCTTTGATGCATTTAATGGTTTAGCTGATAAGAATCAAGATCCTATCCTAGCTTGAAGCATCTGTAAGTGTCTGATAGCACATATACTTCATACAGCATACATCTTATAGAATTATTCCAATATCAATTCTGGCATAAATAAGATAAATGCATGCGATTAACTTTCGCTTGTTTATTGAAGTCAGAATTGCGAAAGTTAATTGATACGAATGTGTTTTTGAAAATTTTATAATTTGTTCCAAATAATTGGCTATAGTCAATATCATGAAAGTTAATAATTGCAAAATGGTTTGGGCAAGATGATACCGAAAGTTAATATCCACAAATAAAATTTGGTTTACAGTGCCAGCACAATTTTTCAATCACATGGATTTTGTGGCATTTGAAATATGAAAGCTTATTGTGAATTTTCTTTCGTAAAAAAAAAACCTGATGCAAGTCTAATTTTAAAATTAAAAAGTAAAACAAAGCATTACAGATAGATATGATATATACTGTGCTCTGTTCTCACAAATTTTGTCATTCTAAACATTGACAATATTTACCATTCATGATTTAAAGCTGACTGTAACCTGATGTAAATATTGAAGATTTTACTGTGGTTTAGTTTGCAAATACTATTAATATCTAGTATTACAAAAATCATAAAAAACAAGAGTAAAATTTGTTGAAATATTGTCACATGCGTAAAACAGTCAGAATATTTAATAGTCAAAATTTGTCCATGCAAAATTTTGATTTGAGTTTTAAAAGGGTTTTATGTTGAAATTTCAGTAGCGAGTAAATCATCTGAAATGAATCGTCTTTTGCATAAATATTTTTGGGTCTAGTAAGTTTATTTTGGAGCCGATGACAAATTTAGAGTCCCATGTAGCTTAAAAACTGGATGTTTTGCATTATTGAAATTCTACTGTATTTGGTTTACAAATTTAAAGTAAAATGTTGCTGTTGTTTCACAGGTGTTGAGTGTAGCCATGGAGACATTAAGAGGTGCTTATCTTTCTGGAGCACTAGGCCTCACTCCCCTGGTGAATGTTCACATGTTTAACTTAATTTGCTTTTCAGAATATAATTTGAACATTAACAGTATGTTTGTGTTTTCTTTGCTTTTGGGATTGTGATTTGAGCATGAACGGTATGTTTTATGTTTGTGTTTTCAAAGATTTTATTTTGCCTATAAGATTTTGATTTGAACAAGGATGGATATGTTTGTGTTTTCAATGGTTTTTCTTTGTGATTTGGACATGGATCAATATGTTTATGTTTGATTTTTATGTACTATAAACTGTCTGTATTTCAGATTTATACATGTTATGTTATGTTTCTCAAGCAGAGATTAAAGCTGTTAATGTACATGTTATAACCATTGTTAGCTAAGTGTTACAAAACACTTAAGTTTATAATTAGTTATAATGGACAGATAAGTGGAGTCCATCAGGATGAGGAGGGGGATCAATTTTATAATGCTTACAGGGGGGATACAGAAGGATAAATTAGACATCCATTAGTGCTTTCATGTCTTTTATTTGTGAAAATAAGTTATTTATGGTTCAGTCTGGGAGTATTTAAGACAACTTCTAGGGTTTTAAAGATTCATGGTATAAACTTAAAATGATAAATGTTCTCTCTTTATGAATATTAAAGCAGTTTCTATACATGTGATTAACCCATCTTAAAAGTGCTGGCTTACATTTAACAATTTTAATATGAGAACATTATCATTTACATTGTTTTTATTCCATCACTATCTTGACTTACTGATTTCCTTAAGGACAAACATGGGTTGTAGTTTTTCGTTTGAATAATTATGATAGTTGCATCATTGGACAAGTGGTCTAAAGCGTGCACTTAGGGATCACATTGCTTCACAGCCTAGGTTCCAATCCCATTTGGAACAGATCCTAATGTGAAAAGATTTGTCAGTTTGCTAGCCAAGGTTGATGATTTTCTTAAGGTCCTCCAGTTTCCTCTACCATCCCTGAACTTACTGTTTCAATATAGGTAAAACAATCTTTACTGTGGCATAAAATACCATTAATCCAATCTAATCTGATCCAGTTGGATGAGAAGCTATTGGTACATTGTTTAAGAAAATAGAAAAATCCTGTGGTTAGTCTGGAACTTGAACACAGCTGGATCTTCCAAATACACAGGTGGAATACAACAATAGCACTATCAACCAAGGTATACCATAAATGGCCTTAAGTTCTTTAAGTTGACAAAGCTAGATTTGTTTTCAGCATTCCTATTGATGCCATATGCCAATATAAGCTACACAAGTATGATGTAAGAGGAAAATGTGTATATTGTTACTTGTAAATCCCTCCTTTGTCAAAAGAGCACACATCTCAACTTCCATCATATAAATATGTTCTTTTTGTTTTTCTTGTATACAAGTGTCAAGTAGTGTTATTTGAAGCTTTTGTAAAACCCAGATTGATGAAAATAAATCTGATAATTGTGTCTGAGTAGTTATTGTACTGAAGCTGATAATGTAGACATGACAGAAAAAATAGTTGTAATTGAAACGTCAATACCTAGAGAATCTCAAAGAAATAAGTGATGACATAATGGTAGTTTTGTGCTTAACTACTGGAGATATTCTTGTTTTCTTAGATCAGCACAGTCAAAGAAGACCATTTTGCTTATTAACCTTTGATGATGGAGTTCCATTGATGTTTCAGAGTGTTTTAGTATGTGTTTGTTGCTTCAGATTGCTATGTTATTAGTTGTCAGTATACACTTTAATGTATTGTTGATCTGTTGTCATAGATATTGACTTTGGTCTTATGGCAGGATTTAAACCTAAATGTAAAAGATAAGCTAGGAGCACATGCCTTTCTTTAGGGGCATAGTCCTTGCCTAAGGAGCTTAGTCCTTTCCTATGTAGCACAATCTGTGCTTAGGTAATACAATCTTTGTTTAAGCAGCTCAATTTTTTCTTAGGGAAAACAGTTTTTGATTAAGGAATTTAATTTTTGAAAAGTACAGTTGGTTACAGATCACAGTCCTTGCTTACAGACACAATCCCTGCTTACGGACACAATCCCTGCTTACGGACACAATCCCTGCTTACGGACACAATCCTTGCTTACGGACACAATCCCTGCTTACGGACACAATCCTTGCTTACGGACACAATCCCTGCTTACGGACACAATCCCTGCTTCAAAGTACCACAGTCCTTCAAAAATTTCTTAAAGAACACAGTTTTTGTTTAGGCTTTTAAAGTTTTCTATGAGATGCATTAATTCTGGTCCAAAATGCTATTTGACTTGCTGTTCTTATATCCATAAATACACAATTATTTTGTCAGTCAAATGACAGAAGTTTTAAGAACTGGGTTGATGTATTTAGACAAAGCAATTAAATTGAGCTAGTTGAACAAGTGATTTCATGACATCATTATTGCAGTTGTATATTAACGACTTTATATGACATAAAAGAAAGCTTATATATGTTTGATTTAGTCAGTAGACTTATTCTGAGGTATAGAGGTTATGTAAACTTAAACAATACCATGACTACTATATATTGTACCATGTCATTTAAACAGAAACATGCAGCACTGGTAATCAATTATTCCGTCCATGATGACTGCTGCAGGTTGTGATTTGTGATCACAATTTGTAAAATACAACCTGAATATTAAAGGTGATAAGGTTTACAACCTTCAAAGGTTTCATCTTATCAGCCTATTATTTATTTTTTTTTAATTTTTTTTTTTTTTTTTTTTTTTTTTTTTAATTTGTTTGTATTTTTTTGGAGGCGTTAAAAGTTATGGAGCTTCATAGTGTGATTGGTGTAATCCTTACAAATTGGTACAAAGTTGTAAATTCTGTGGCTTTTTCTACACATATTTGTATTTCAATGAAGTTATCATGTAACATGTTAAACTTAGTACATTAATTTCATGTAAATATGTCCAATATTAAATAAAGTCAGGTTTAATGTTCATTTACCCAATATGAATATTTAAGAGAACTTAATACCACAATGTCGTGGAGTAAATAATTAAAAACCCCAATTGACATTGGATATTGTTTTGTATTTGTAATTTTGTTTACAATTCAACTTACATTCGTAAAATGTCTACCTCGTGTACCTCGTGGTCCTATATTTTTCGGAAGTCCTTTGTTTCTTCTACCTAACGAATCGAAAAACGTTACGGATATCAAACCCGGAAACTATATTAAAATTAAAATTCTCGCGAAATTTGCGACACTCCCCACCCAAAAAAGTGAAAAACATAATAAGTCAATATTTCCCAAAAAAGTCACATAAATATACATTCATTCTTTAATCCACTCATGAATTCTTTTTTCGGCAACAACGGCAGCTTTCCTTTTCACCCGAACAGGTTTTAAGTTGGTAGCATCTTTACTTTCTGTAGTTTTGACTTCAGGAACGTCCACAATTTCAGTTGACATTTCAATTGGAAACAATAGATTAAGCGGTCTCCCGATGATTTTCTTTGATGGTAACTGAACCTTTGCTGAGCGAATAGCATTGTCTCTACTTTTAACAAGTTTGCAGATACGACCAACTTTCCAACATCCTCTGGGTAATTCATCCTTAATCAAAACAACATCTCCAACACTTGGCATACATTGAGATTGAACTCTGTGTGCTTTGAGTTTAGTTTGTGTACGTTCGCGAAGACTTAACAAATAATCCTCATTCCATATCTTCCAAAATCGATTTAAATGTTTTTGACCTTTCTTCCAGATTTCCAGTAGTCGTTCGGATGAACTCACATATGGTCTAAATTCTTCTTCTTTGCCAATTTCACCTAAATATGGTGTTCCAGTTTTAGGGTTTAAAACCAAGAAATGTGATGGTGAAAGCGTAATGTCTGAATTAATGTCATCATTTACATACACCAAAGGTCGAGAATTTATAACAGCTTCAACTTCTTTCAATACTGTTAGTAACTGCTGATTTGTTAATACTATTCTACCTAACGTCTTCCTTAATGTTCTTTTAACTAATCCAACCAATCTCTCATAGAATCCACCCATCCATGGTGCTAATTCTACAATAAAAGTCCATTTAATTCTTTCACTTGACACATAACTTTGTAAATCCTTGTCTTGAATAACTTCAGCCCATATCTGTTGAATTGTAGCATCAGCTAGTTTAAATTGAGTAGCATTATCACTTATAATCTCAATCGGAGTACCACGTTGTGCAATAAATCTACGAAAACCAAGAAGAAATTCTTCACTTGTCATGTCTTGCATTAACTCCAAATGTACTGCACGAGTTACCATACATGTAAATAGGCACACCCACACCTTTTTATGTCCTTCAGCTGACTTTACATACATTGGTCCCAAATAATCTAAACCAGTCCTACTAAAAGGTGTAGCTTCTGTAACGCGTTGCTTCGGAAATGGTGGCATTACAGGCATTTTATATGAGCCACCTTCATGACGCCGACATATGTTGCACTTTTTCAATACCGTTTTAATTGTAGCTCTTCCATGTGGAATCCAAAACTGTTGTCTAATATCACTTAGAGTTTGTGAAACACCTGAATGTAACAATCTTTTATGTCTTGACTCAACAACCAATTGTGTAAATTTATCCCTTTGTGGCAGTAATATTGGATGTCTAGCACTTTCAGTTAATTCGATGTTTTGGAGCCGACCACCACATCTTAAAATTCCAGTGTCATCTACATAAATACCTAACTGATCCTTCAGAGAATTCTTCTTGCCACTTTTAATGTCATCAAACACTTGATTGAATGTTTTCATTTGAACAAACTTGATCCACTTTCTCTCTGATTCTTCTAAGTCTTCAGATGTTAATTTAGTACTTGTATATATTTTCTTTAGTTTCTTGATAAATCTTAAGACGAATGCAGTCACTCTAAAAAGTTTACTTAACGATGAATATCTGTGTATTTCCATACCTCCTGGACTTACATATAAATTAGTATTGTTCTCCTTTGATAACACAACAATCTCCTTTGTCTTTGGTTTCTCCTCTGATTTGCATTTATGTTCGTCTTTGTCGTCCAATACAAATGTAAACTTTGGCCACTCATTTTTTGGTCTCAATAACCACTCTGGTCCATGCCACCATACTTTGTTTTCCATTAATGTTTTAACTTGTGATCCACGACTACCTACATCTGCTGGATTTTCATTTGACGGCAAATAGTGAAATGAAATATCTTTGTGACTTTTGATTTCATTGACTCGATTTTGTACGAATGTCGACAACATCTTCCCTTTTGAGATCCACTGCAGAACGCATGTCGAATCCGTCCATATTTGTATATTTGAAATTGTAATTTGTAATTGTTTCTCGACGAAATTGACACATCTTACTCCAATTAGTACAGCCATTAATTCCATTCGGGGAATTGTCATACCCTTGAGGGGTGCGAGTCTTGTTTTTGAAAATATCAAATTGACTTGTTTTTCTTTTCCATTTGTTTGATACATATATATTGCAGTTGCATAAGCCACCTTTGACGCATCGCAGAAACAATATAGTTCTGTGGTAACTTGACCTTCCTTTAAATCAACTCCTACACATCTTATCGTTTTGCAACTTGACAGGTTATCCAATTCTGCTTCTATATTTCTCCAATGTAACTTATCTGATTCACTGAGTTCGTCGTCCCAGTCCAAATTCTTCTGCCAAAGGGCTTGCATAAACATTTTTCCTTTCAATATAACTGGTGCAAATAATCCTAGAGGGTCATAAACCGATGCTAAATGTTGCAACACAGTCCGTTTTGTCAGCACTTTACCTTTGTCAATAGTTCCTCTTCTGTTGAGAATGATTTCATCACTTTTCGTTTTCCAAATATGTCCTAGTACCTTAACATTGTCTATATCACCTCTGTCGTTTTCTGGAATTTTGTTGTTTACACTTTCGCTGTTTGTCACCCATTCTCTCAAGTTCATTGAAGCATCCTGGAAAACTATCTTTGCACCTTTGTACAGTTCCATCGCACTTTCCTCGTCATCTACACCCGTTATTACATTGTCAACATAAATGTTGTCTACAAGTTTATCTTTAACTATAGAATTGCTGGACTTAAGATGATGGTCAATTGTTGCCCCCAATAAGAATGGACTTGAAATTATACCAAAAGGGACTCTACAAAATCTATATTCTTGGATATTGTCACTGCTTACTTCATTCAACCTGTAGTCTTTCATCCAAATAAACCTTGTGGCATTGCGTTCATCTTGTTGAATTCCTAATTGTAGAAAAGCCTTTTCAATGTCTGCTGTTACAGCAATTTTGTGTAGACGAAACCTCATTAATATTCCACAGAGATCTTGTAACATCACTGGTCCTCTATATAAACACTCGTTTAAACTTTTGTTTGTCTCCTTTGTTTTTGCAGATGCATCATAAACCACTCTTAATTTGGTTGTCTTAGTTGGAGTTACAACAGCATGATGAGGTATATAATGAATTACACCGTTGTTCATTGTTTTCTCTACCTTTTCAATTACTCCTTTTTCTAACTGATCCCTAATTGTTGTGTCATAAGTTTTCATTAACTCCGGTTTGTTTTTCATCCGATTAACCAACGACTTCAAACGACCTAAAGCCAATTCTCGATTAACTGGTAAGTCCGGTGGATACTCTTTCCATGGCCAAGTAACTTCATATCTACCGTCTACAAACTTTAAAGTTTCTGAAAATCTTTCCATGGCTTTCATATCATCTGATGTTTCTGTTGAATCCATTACACCTATTGATTCTACATTCCAGAAGTCTTCTAAATCTGGTTTCCTTACTAAGTGTTGGTCCACTTTACAAAACAAATTTGACTCTTTGTTGATCTGGATTTCATGTGACATAACAAACATACAGCATTCTGTATCATCTTGTTGTACTTCATTTGTTCTACCTGTGAGAACCCATCCAAACTTTGACGCTAGCAAATAAAGTCCTGGTTGAATATTGATTTTCTGAGGCAAAATTATATCCAAATAATAGTCATTACCAATCAACAAATCCACACTCGATGATTCATTTTCAAGGGGTAAATTGTCAGCTAAAGGCAAATCCTTGAACAAATAACTGGTGTGTTCATCCTGAAATATGTTAAATGGTCTCCTGTCTATTGTTCCTGTGATTCGAGGTACAATATTTGCGGTAATACTTAGTATGTCTCCATTTTTTAATTTCAGATTAATATTTGTACTTGGTGTCTGTAGAGTTTTCGGCCTATCACTTCCAAATGTCACAATGGTAATTGTCTGAATAGGACCATGTTTTAGTCCAAGTTTATTTGCTAAAGATTCACTTATATATGATCTTTGTGACCCACAGTCAAGTAAAAGGCGAACTTGTTCGAAATCTCCACTACTTTTATTCTCTATATCACTTAAGGCAGTTTGCATTAATACCATTTCATTTGACGACATCAAAACATTTTCTGGTGGACTAAGATCCCTATTTTCACTATCATTCACAACAATTTCTTCTACAATTTGTACACTTTCGTTTCTTGAGTTCAAAGGAAACTTTCTTGGACATAGGCTTCTATGATGAGAGTTGTTTTCACCACAATGGACACACAATTTATTCAATCTGCATTCACTTGATTTATGACCTTGTTTCAAACAAATATAACAGCTACCTTTTATTTTACTTTTTCTAGCTTCAATTGTTCTAAACTTGGGGCATTCGTCACTCCAGTGTTTTTGCTCACAATACCGACACAAATTTGAGTATCTCAATCTGGCTTGATTACCATCTCCAGATAAGAGGGCTTCTGCTGTCCTTACATGCACGGGTCTATTACTGGTACTTGATCGCTGAAACCCATGTTGAAAATTTGGTTTATATCCAGTGCTAAACTTTGTCTCGTGGCGATACTTATCCCTTTCTACATTTTGACTTGTTTCTTGTCTTGACTGTTGATCTGATCGTTCCCTAGCCACAACATAACTTTTCAATAGTTCTCGAAGTTTTGTCACACTCCATTTTGCATCTACACCTTTCTGAATTTCCAATTGTAATAACACATCTTTAGGAATCTTCGAAACTACCATTGAAACAAAAACACCTTGATCAATATTTTGACCCAACACTTCCAAACTTCTCAAATGTTTTTCAATAGAGTCTAACAGGGAACGCAAACTTTCAGTCTTATTTGATGCCATGGGTAACCTTATCAGTTCATTGTAATGCAGGTCAATAACTACCTGTTGGTTCCCAAACCTATCCTTTAGAATGCCGATAGCCACATTGTAATTGTCACCTGACAATGCCAAACCGGAAATGGCACTTGAAGCTTCTCCTGATAATTTAGACTTCAGATAATTAAACTTCTCTATATTGGACAATTTAGGGTTCTTGTGAACGGAACTATCAAACGCATCCCAAAACTCAAACCATTTCAATTTATTTCCATAAAACACGGGTAAGTCCAACTTCGGTAATTTCACGGTTTCAGTCATTGTTTTTTCTTTCTTCACTTGTTGTTTCAGAAATTCAGATTGAAATTCAATTTGCTGTTGCTGACTGATTACTAACTTTTCCATTTGCTCTTGCATCCGCTCTTGTACTTGTAATATATGTTCAAAGGCCACTGGTTTTGAGGGGTGCATCATTGGGTTATGTTCTATGGGAGGGGGGACTTGTTTTAACTTGTCCACATATTGTTCAATATATATACTACAGTCAAATGCTTCTGAACATAGCTGACAATCTTCTTCCACAATTTGTTCTACAAATGTTTCTTCTGTCTCATCTAACGCTGCTAACAGCTTATCTTTTGCTATTTCTAATTTCTCTGAATACAGTCTAATTCTATGATCACATTTCTGTAATTTATCGATACTTTGGGGCGTTTCATGTGATTCAGGAAAAGGTTCTCGTAACAAAGCTTGCCCAATAAGTATTTCTTTCTCCAAAATATGGCGATATTTAGTCCTTGTCCCTTTAAGACCAGATAACTGTGCCATGGCTCGTAATACAAACAGTAGCTCGTGTTATTTACCCTTACCAAACGGCGGTTGTAAATTTCTAATTTGTATGATATTTGTTGTTTCCCGTTATTCCCGGGTTCCGGCACCAAACAATGTCGTGGAGTAAATAATAAAAAACCCCAATTGACATTGGATATTGTTTTGTATTTGTAATTTTGTTTACAATTCAACTTACATTCGTAAAATGTCTACCTCGTGTACCTCGTGGTCCTATATTTTTCGGAAGTCCTTTGTTTCTTCTACCTAACGAATCGAAAAACGTTACGGATATCAAACCCGGAAACTATATTAAAATTAAAATTCTCGCGAAATTTGCGACACATATGGATAGTTTAACGATGAGATCATTTGTAAGTCAGTTTAGTCTTAGAGTTATTAATAGTTTTTTGACATTTGGTTAAGGTGTTGTTAGGTTTTTAATTTATTTGAATGTTATTTATTCTTGTTTCAATTTCTTTTTCTGAGTCTTTTTTATTTGTTTGTTTGTGAAATACACTCTATGGCAGATTTAATACTGAGTTCTGTTGTATGTATTTTGTATATTATTGTCAAAAAATTGTCTTCATCTTCCATCAAATCATCTTCAGAAAAATGATGGCTCCCTGATTGTAACAATGCTGTAATATTCAGTCACTTCAATATCTTTATGGTTTATTTTGTCAGTTAAAGGATCTAAACTTCCTCTTTCAAAAATTGTGGTCATTTTTTAGAGTGAGCTTACAAAAGCAACAGGAAGAATATTTGTGTATATATAAAATTCTTGAAAAGTCCTTCAAGGAATGAAAAAGCTAGGATAAATGCAAAGCATTTAAAATGTTAATCCTACTCACAGTTTTCGATGAACAATATAAATGTTCTAAAATAGCACCAAAATTTTAAAAGTGCTACAGAATTTGGTATTTTATATTGATTTGTGTTTCATTAAAGTATATTCTCTATATACCCAGAATTTAGTTCCATTTATAATCAAGTGTCGTACTAGAAACAACTTTGTTATCAAACAAGGTGTTTGCTGGTGATACATACTGAATAATAATGTGTTATTATTACAAAAAATCAATTTTCAATATCCCTTTTATAATGTAGAGATAAAGACCTTGGACATGAATATAAAGTCTGGACATGAAATTCTGGATAATTATATCTAGCAATTGTTCCCCGAGGAAATGGCAATTCTCTCGATAATGTCACGTTGATAACTAAGATACAGATGTATTTGATGACAAAATAACATATTAAGATGTTTTAATTTGATTCTTTTTTCTGTAGGAATTGTCGTTTTCTTATTTTGTTTTCAGTTTTACCGAGAATATTAATACTTTTCAAGTAAATGTAGACAGTAGTTAACATGATGTCAGATAAGTCTGTCATTATAAGCTGTCCAATTATCCAGTAAGCACTTTGCCTTTTGTTCCTCATAGACTCCTAACTGAATTTACAAAGAGGTCTGTCTTTGTTAAGATATTTAGCCACACACCTCAACATAATGATTTTTTTATAATTTCTTGTGTTTTGTGAAATGTTGTGAAGAAAAAATTCTTTTGATGCTGTAACAAACAGATATACAGATTTCACTTACATTCAGTTTTCAAATTGTTTTCAAAAACTTTCGATGCATGAAACCAAAATGATCAGACAAGCTCTATAATTATAAGTAATTCTTGTTATCAATAGCAATGAAGGCCCATTGGAATTACACCCTAGTCCATATTCATTCACTTATAGAAAGATGACCAGTTTTGGGGTAGTGAACAGAACCGGAATATCCAGAGAAAAATCATCTTTCTAAGGCAAGCAAAATGACTCTTACATGATTTCTCACATTAGGATTTGGTCAGAGTGGGACCTTGTGGAGGGTGCTTTGATGTATAAGTATGGTCTTTAGACCACTCAGCCACTAAGATATTGTGGTCCAATTGGTGTAAGAGGAAGAGACATTGTTATTAGAAAAAAAAACGTTGTTATGATAAAAACAGGATTGGTACAAATAAGAACCTAAAGACTTAAATATGTCAGCTTTTTTCTGAAACATATTTTTGTTTATGTATACTTAAGATTTTTTGGGAATTTCTTTGTTTATTCCTTCTTATGAGGAAGTTCTATTAACCTTCATACAATTTTCTGTTTCCTTATGTTTTAAACAATAATTCTTTTTAAAAAATTAAACTCTTAAATAGTTTTCCAATGAAAGAGATTTTTTAAAAATCACTTCCAAGGCCAACTACCATCAATTGAACATCTATAGGATACACCATGTTTTGATATTATAAAGATGTTTTTGTAGTAATGCACTTAGAGGCAAATCCTGTGAGTTGTTATTAAGATCTTTATGAGGGAATGAGCAGCTTTAGGCTAGTATTTGATCTGCCTGTGTTTGAAGCTTTTGTACCTTTATACCACCAGACTACTGCTGTCTTGTATTACCCAATATTTGTCTTTGTTCATTAGAAGTCATTGATCACAATAAGAAAACATTGAACCAGTAGGCATACAGAAGAATTAATATCATGTGTATTAGGAATTTATGGGGTCACTGACTTAAATGTCAAGAACTCCCTGGTAATATAGATACAGTAGTAGTGTTTGATAAAATGTGTTAATCTTTGTAACATTCATCAAAGTGTGTGTGTGTGTGTGTGTGTGTGTTATTTCAATGTTTGGGAGGATCATCTGTTCATCTCTGTCTGTCTTGCTTTGATTATGTTCTTTTGCAGTTAAAAATAATTCTTTGACATAATTCGCATACAACATGCATATAAACTGACCACTATATTGAGCAAAAGAAAATGTTTTATAATTCCTGAATTTGGTTTCTGTTAACTCTGAAATCAATAACTTAAATTTTGTTATTTTGACCTACTTGCACAGAGACCAATAAAATGATGAATCATTTTAATTTAGCCATTTTTTTTAGATCTGTCATGAATGGAGTAAATGGGTTTTTGGCCCAAATCAAGATTATTTAAATGATACATAAAACCCTGTTCATGAAGCCAGTCACTTCTTTGTAACCATGGTAACAATATTAAAGAAAGTTTTCAATCTATAACAAAAAATACTAATAGTGGTTATAAAGAAACATGTCAAATTTTATGATTGAATGTAAGATATTTTATCTCCGTCAATAAAAATCTCCATTTAGTGATTTAGTTATATTTCTGCAGCACTTCTGTATTCTTCATTTATAACTGAGCAGACAACCTTTATGCTTGGAATTATGGGTATTTTTTCCCAGAATTCCAATAAAAGGTTCAGAATGATTACTTGATTATTTGATATCCAATATTATACATTTCATAATTAAGTTTTACCCATAGGCTGAGGAAATTATACAAAGATTAAAGTAGTGTAAGAATATGTATGTCATTTTATCATTGATATAACCATATTAAGAGTTATTGTACTAAATGTTACTGGTTTTATTTGGGAATATAACAATTTGTAGTAGGTTCAAACAGTCGCAGTAAAATGTCTTGAACAGAAGGACCTAGGAACTTGAAAAGAAATATATAGCATCAAGACACAAAGCTTTATCAAGTTTGTAAATCTGTTTGATCTTAATCCACTTTCAGTATGACCTTTAGTAGTAAAACTATTAACATCTTTTTGTTATTAACAGAAAAGGCTAGGAACTTAAAACTTCTTATATAACATCATGACATGAAGCTCTATCCAGTTCAAGCTGGTTGACCTTGACCTATTTTCAGTGCCATTGTGACCTGCAGTAGTAAAACTTTTTAACATCATGCCATGAAATGAAAGCTCTAGGAACTTGTAATGACATATACAGCATCAGCTAGGGCATGACACTCTATCTGGTTGTGCTCAACTTTTCTTTAAGGTATGGACCATAGAAGCAGTTTTGAATTGTCAGTATGAACCATGCATTTGTTTTTATGTCCCTATGAACAATACCTTGATCCACATTCAAGGTCATAGTGACCTGTAGTAGAAAATATTTTTATCATCTTGCCATAAAACAAAAGGCCTAGTGACTTGAAACTTGGTATATAACATCACATCATAAACCTCTACCAAGTTTGTATAGCTGGCTGAACATAAGCCACATTCAAGGTCACAGTGACCTGTAGTAGAAAATATCTTTATCATCTTGCCATAAAACAAAAGGCCTAGTGACTTGAAACTTGGTATATAACATCACATCATAAACCTCTACCAAGTTTGTATAGCTGGCTGAACATAAGCCACATTCAAGGTCACAGTGACCTGAAGTTGGAAACTCTTCAAACATGTTGTCATGAAAAACCTCAGAATTTGAAACATATATAATGTAAGCATATAGAGCTCTACAAGGTTTGTGAAAATGGTTGTTAAAATGATTTTATTATTTATGATTAACACAATGTTCTCGGGTAAGTGGTTTAACTCCCATTGGCCTCTTTGTCTCGGTAAGTGTTTTAACGCCCATTGGCCTCTTGTCTGGGTAAGTGGTTTAACTCCCATTGGCCTCTTGGTTTTTGTCTTGGTTCAGAACCATTTTAAAATAAATTGGTTATGATATACATTTATTGTCATTTTACATTGTACAAATACACTTTCGTAAATTGATCTTGGCTGATTTTTGTATTACGCTTTTAAAGATGTAAGCAAGTCTTGAGTGGGCGAAATAACAGTGATATGGTCATAAAAAGAAGAGAGTAATAATTTTATCCTAATAGAATCAGCTATTATCCATACATTGGCTATTATTTGTATCAGGAATGCAGACTTAAAAACTGAAGGATGATATACAGTCAAACCTGCCTTAAAGCCACCTCCATATAAAGACGACCTGCTTTTAAAGGCCAGTAAATATTTATCCCATTTGCCCTTTGATTATGTTATTTAAGCCTGTATATAAGGGTGACCTGCTTTTAAAGGTCATTAATTTTTATCCAATTGCCCCTTTGTTGATGTTATTAAAACCTGTAAATAAGGGACACATGCTCATAATGGCCATTTTACTGGTTCCTTTGGGTGGTCTTTATAGACAGGTTTAGACTGTATATAAATATAGATATTACCTTATTCTTATAGTATTTCAACTCTAGATGGTATAATTATTAGCCATTTGTTCTTATTATAACATAGACACTAGCTGGTGACATTGTTTATTAATATTGACTTGGAGTTTTAAGACAGTTTTGTTATCTTCAGGGGTAAAATAAACACAACTTTGTAATGTAGACAGTAACATAAGTCAATCCCTTATGAGACAGATTCAACATGGTTTTATTGTGATATTTTATGATCTAGAAAGTAAAGAAGTTGTTATGTCAAAGCTGTAATATGTTTTATTGTTAAGGGTTGAAGTAAACCAAGGCAGTCTTTTGAGAGTCGCCAACAAATGGACAGATGGAAACTTAATCTGGTAGGCAACACATCATCTCATGTTGGTATACTTTGTGTCAAGTTTGTTTAAATTCCATCCAGTCATGGAGATATAGACCTGACACAATGTTGGGACAGACTGATAGGGTGATTCCTATATATATTCCCCTAAAGTTGTTTGGAGTTGGGGGTGGGGTTGGGGTTGGTATGAAATGGGTAAACAGGTTGTAACATTGGAAATGCAAAATTAGACAATTTATTTATACTTTATATGTGTGTCACTTAAAAGAACCCTCCCTCTACATTGTTCTGAGTGTACTGCTAAGGTAAAAATTTCTACCACTTTACCTACAGCTGGTGGCATCTCAATATAAGTGTAATATTCTTGACTGGGACATAAAACTCCATTCAATCAATCAATGAATCAATTTTATCTGTCAATGTTATTTTCTGTTATCCTTCTACACATGTGTTTTGCACAACTATATAATAATAACAATGATTCTAATTGTTTTAGTCAGAAGTAAACATATTTGTTTGACTTCATTATTGGTGCCATGATTCCACTAAGGTTATGACTTGTTGTAGCCTAAAGGGTTTCAATTAAGTTTATTAATTTTCAGGCTGGTTAGGACGTTTAATACGACCAATCGTACGTGTATGCAATAATACACTTCACTTACTTGATTTAGTGGTGTCCGCAGGCTCAACTTTTACTATTCCAAAATAAGAATCAAATTTTCATGACTTTGTTTGTGTTATTGATTGGTATTTATTTATAGTATCGTGCTATATAGTGTTGTACTGTAATGTGCCGTGTTGCCTTGAGTCACACTCTCAGTTTAATTTGTATGTCATTCTTTCTGCTGCTATTGCTGAAACATGTTAGCTATAGCTGAGTCAGGTACCAGCCCCTTAAGTGAGTTTTCAAGTAGAAGACCAATTTCTTTAAGTAGGCAGCAAGTATTGAGTGATATGTTTACCAAAACATACTCAGAAAAAGATAAACTATAAGGAAGTAGGCGACAAATCCAAAACAGTAAAAGACAACTTGTGTCATCTTGCTGGCTGAATTTAAACCACTGGGCACAGAGGGTTTCAGATCTTGACATTGGTTCATGGTTTTGTTTCCTCCTGCTGAATTGTGTTATAGAATTTTTTTTGCATGTTTTTGCATAGCAGATTCAGATTTGAATAGCTGTTATTATGTTGCTGCAATAAGGATGCACAGAAATCAGAATATAGGTGTGGACAGTGTATTTGCGTTTGCTGGAGGATTTAGTTTATTCAGGGTACCATTTAAGTTATTTCACATCCAAAAATTGTTTTAACCATTCTTAAGTCAGTGCTTTTAGACCACTTTGCAACTACCACTACATTAGTCAGTTGGTAGAGTGCTCATTTCATATGTGAGGTCAGGTTCAAACCCCAACCAGGATCTGACAAAGACTTAGAAATGACTGTTTTTTCACCAAAATGAAAGCCACAGGGTCCTTCAGAAGAGGTCTTAAAATTGATGTCCCTTGTCACGAAAGGCATGACACATTAAATAACTCTCCCTGCAAATTGCTCAGATGCACTTCACCTATTACATCTTGATTTAAGTCAAATATTCTTGACTGGGATGAAAACCCTATTCAATCAATCAATGAACCACTTGGCCACTGGCTGACGTTTGATGTATGTATGCCTTATGTGGTACATTTTCTCCATAGACTGTTCTGTTTTACTGTACTTATGGGCTATATGTATGTTGATATTCTGACATTAATGCAGACTTCAAGCTGTCTATGCATATCATATTTTAGCATACACACAATTCTTATTCTTGCTTGTTTACTTACTTAATTCAAATATTGAAAATCATTCCATAGTTACTTAATTTTCATCCTCATAAATACAAATGAGCTCATTAAATGGCATTTTAAACGCGTGGTTTCTGCTCCGGGTTTTATTCAAATAACACAATAGAACATTATAGATAAATATATATTATTTATAACATTTTAATATGTATAGTCATTGTGGATTCATTTATTTATTAATTAAACAAGATTTATCATCTCAAGCAGAAAGTTCTACCTTTGGAGTATGCTCAAGCAAATGAGCAGGTAGAATTCTTTAACATACCATACCTGTGGTGACAAGGGGCATCATTTCTAGATACTGAGTACTTGGCAAAAGAGCAATCACTGCCTATTTTCAAGTTCTGGTCAGACCCATGCTTTGATTTTACACTGACCTCCGACATAAGAAGCCAGTATTCTACCAGCCGAATTACTGTAGTAGTACATAGAGTTGCAGATGAACAGCCTTGATATGTCAGACAATTGCCAATCAAAGTTGTGGTGTAGGCAAAACTACCTGTGCAAAAATACTACAAAACCTAAGAACCCTCAGAATTTGATTCTATATAACCAGGAATATTTTTTATATGAACCCTAATTTGTATATACATGCAAGTATTATATAAATCACTTGTATAATTATGATACATGAAGATATTTACAAAGTTGCTGCAGCATAATTATGATGTGAAGGTATTTTCCGAGTTACGTTATGATGTATGGTGATATACAGCAGTAATTTATGAAGTTACAGGTGTATGTGAGAAATCTAACACAGATAATTAACATCAGATGATAATGTGTATACTTAATTAACTAAGTATATACATTATATATAAGTACATCAGATAGATCAATCATCAGGGTGTTTATGTTGAAGGTCAGATCTCTCTAACAGATAGGGATAATAAATGATAACAGTAATGATTCAGTCATCACACCAATATACAGCCAAACCTCCTACACTCATTAACACCAGTAATGATTTAGTCATCACACCACTATACAGTCAAACCTCCTACACTCATTAACACCAGTAATGATTCAGTCATCACACCACTATACAGTCAAACCTCCTACACTCATTAACACCAGTAATGATTCAGTCATCACACCACTATACAGTCAAACCTCCTACACTCATTAACACCAGTAATGATTTAGTCATCACACCACTATACAGTCAAACCTCCTACACTCATTAACACCAGTAATGATTCAGTCATCACACCACTATACAGTCAAACCTCCTACACTCATTAACACCAGTAATGATTTAGTCATCACACCACTATACAGCCAAACCTCCTACACTCATTAACACCAGTAATGATTTAGTCATCACACCACTATACAGCCAAACCTCCTACACTCATTAACACCAGTAATGATTCAGTCATCACACCACTATACAGTCAAACCTCCTACACTCATTAACACCAGTAATGATTTAGTCATCACACCACTATACAGTCAAACCGCCTACACTCATTAACACTATAGCACTATACCAGTAATGATTCAGTCATCACACCACTATACAGTCAAACCTCCTACACTCATTAACACTATAGCACTATACCAGTAATGATTCAGTCATCACACCACTATACAGTCAAACCTCCTACACTCATTAACACTATAGCACTATACCAGTAATGATTCAGTCATCACACCACTATACAGCCAAACCGCCTACACTCATTAACACCAGTAATGATTCAGTCATCACACCACTATACAGTCAAACCTCCTACACTCATTAACACCAGTAATGATTCAGTCATCACACCACTATACAGTCAAACCTCCTACACTCATTAACACCAGTAATGATTCAGTCATCACACCACTATACAGTCAAACCTCCTACACTCATTAACACCAGTAATGATTCAGTCATCACACCACTATACAGCCAAACCTCCTACACTCATTAACACCAGTAATGATTTAGTCATCACACCACTATACAGTCAAACCTCCTACACTCATTAACACCAGTAATGATTCAGTCATCACACCACTATACAGTCAAACCTCCTACACTCATTAACACCAGTAATGATTTAGTCATCACACCACTATACAGTCAAACCTCCTACACTCATTAACACCAGTAATGATTCAGTCATCACACCACTATACAGTCAAACCTCCTACACTCATTAACACCAGTAATGATTCAGTCATCACACCACTATACAGTCAAACCTCCTACACTCATTAACACCAGTAATGATTCAGTCATCACACCACTATACAGTCAAACCTCCTACACTCATTAACACTATAGCACTATACCAGTAATGATTCAGTCATCACACCACTATACAGCCAAACCTCCTACACTTATTAACACCAGTAATGATTCAGTCATCACACCACTATACAGTCAAACCTCCTACACTCATTAACACCAGTAATGATTCAGTCATCACACCACTATACAGTCAAACCTCGTACACTCATTAACACCAGTAATGATTCAGTCATCACACCACTATACAGTCAAACCTCCTACACTCATTAACACCAGTAATGATTCAGTCATCACACCACTATACAGTCAAACCTCCTACACTCATTAACACCAGTAATGATTCAGTCATCACACCACTATACAGTCAAACCTCCTACACTCATTAACACCAGTAATGATTTAGTCATCACACCACTATACAGTCAAACCTCCTACACTCATTAACACCAGTAATGATTCAGTCATCACACCACTATACAGTCAAACCTCCTACACTCATTAACACCAGTAATGATTCAGTCATCACACCACTATACAGCCAAACCTCCTACACTTATTAACACCAGTAATGATTCAGTCATCACACCACTATACAGTCAAACCTCCTACACTCATTAACACCAGTAATGATTTAGTCATCACACCACTATACAGTCAAACCTCCTACACTCATTAACACCAGTAATGATTTAGTCATCACACCACTATACAGTCAAACCTCCTACACTCATTAACACCAGTAATGATTCAGTCATCACACCACTATACAGTCAAACCTCCTACACTCATTAACACCAGTAATGATTCAGTCATCACACCACTATACAGTCAAACCTCCTACACTCATTAACACCAGTAATGATTCAGTCATCACACCACTATACAGTCAAACCTCCTACACTCATTAACACCAGTAATGATTTAGTCATCACACCACTATACAGTCAAACCTCCTACACTCACTAATACCAGTAATGATTCAGTCATCACACCACTATACAGCCAAACCTCCTACACTCATTAACACCAGTAATGATTTAGTCATCACACCACTATACAGTCAAACCTCCTACACTCATTAACACCAGTAATGATTCAGTCATCACACCACTATACAGTCAAACCTCCTACACTCATTAACACCAGTAATGATTCAGTCATCACACCACTATACAGTCAAACCTCCTACACTCATTAACACCAGTAATGATTCAGTCATCACACCACTATACAGTCAAACCTCCTACACTCATTAACACCAGTAATGATTTAGTCATCACACCACTATACAGCCAAACCTCCTACACTCATTAACACTATAGCACTATACCAGTAATGATTCAGTCATCACACCACTATACAGCCAAACCTCCTACACTCATTAACACTATAGCACTATACCAGTAATGATTCAGTCATCACACCACTATACAGCCAAACCTCCTACACTCATTAACACCAGTAATGATTCAGTCATCACACCACTATACAGCCAAACCTCCTACACTCATTAACACTATAGCACTATACCAGTAATGATTCAGTCATCACACCACTATACAGCCAAACCTCCTACACTCATTAACACTATAGCACACCAGTAATGATTCAGTCATCACACCACTATACAGCCAAACCTCCTACACTCATTAACACCAGTAATGATTAGTCATCACACCACTATACAGCCAAACCTCCTACACTCACTAATACCAGTAATGATTCAGTCATCACACCACTATACAGCCAAACCTCCTACACTCATTAACACCAGTAATGATTTAGTCATCACACCACTATACAGTCAAACCTCCTACACTCATTAACACCAGTAATGATTCAGTCATCACACCACTATACAGTCAAACCTCCTACACTCATTAACACCAGTAATGATTCAGTCATCACACCACTATACAGTCAAACCTCCTACACTCATTAACACCAGTAATGATTCAGTCATCACACCACTATACAGTCAAACCGCCTACTCTTATTAACACCAGTAATGATTCAGTCATCACACCACTATACAGTCAAACCGCCTACACTCATTAACACCAGTAATGATTCAGTCATCACACCACTATACAGTCAAACTCCTACACTCATTAACACCAGTAATGATTCAGTCATCACACCACTATACAGTCAAACCTCCTACACTCATTAACACCAGTAATGATTCAGTCATCACACCACTATACAGTCAAACCGCCTACACTCATTAACACCAGTAATGATTCAGTCATCACACCACTATACAGTCAAACCTCCTACACTTATTAACACCAGTAATGATTCAGTCATCACACCACTATACAGTCAAACCTCCTACACTCATTAACACCAGTAATGATTCAGTCATCACACCACTATACAGCCAAACCTCCTACACTCATTAACACCAGTAATGATTCAGTCATCACACCACTATACAGTCAAACCTCCTACACTCATTAACCAGTAATGATTCAGTCATCACACCACTATACAGTCAAACCTCCTACACTCATTAACACCAGTAATGATTTAGTCATCACACCACTATACAGTCAAACCTCCTACACTCATTAACACCAGTAATGATTCAGTCATCACACCACTATACAGTCAAACCTCCTACACTCATTAACACCAGTAATGATTAGTCATCACACCACTATACAGTCAAACCTCCTACACTCATTAACACCAGTAATGATTCAGTCATCACACCACTATACAGCCAAACCTCCTACACTCATTAACACCAGTAATGATTCAGTCATCACACCACTATACAGCCAAACCTCCTACACTCATAACACCAGTAATGATTCAGTCATCACACCACTATACAGCCAAACCTACTACACTCATTAACACCAGTAATGATTCAGTCATCACACCACTATACAGCCAAACCTCCTACACTCATTAACACAGCATATACCAGTAATGATTCAGTCATCACACCACTATACAGCCAAACCTCCTACACTCATTAACACTATAGCACTATACCAGTAATGATTCAGTCATCACACCACTATACAGCCAAACCTCCTACACTCATTAACACCAGTAATGATTAGTCATCACACCACTATACAGTCAAACCTCCTACACTCACTAATACCAGTAATGATTAGTCATCACACCACTATACAGCCAAACCTCCTACACTCATTAACACCAGTAATGATTCAGTCATCACACCACTATACAGCCAAACCTCCTACACTCATTAACACCAGTAATGATTCAGTCATCACACCACTATACAGTCAAACCTCCTACACTCATTAACACTATAGCACTATACCAGTAATGATTCAGTTATCACACCAATACTGCATCTAGCTCAGTAACACCATCCCATACTTCCATGTTCCTTTCACACAATTTTGATTACACATGTGGAGGGTGTAGCTATAGCTAAGCAGGAGGTGCTTATCCTTCTGAAGCACCAGGCCTCACTTCCCTAGTGGAAGTTCACGTCTCTAACCTAACTTGTCAGTTCCATAGTTTTTACTTTGCTTCTTGATTGTGATTTGGACATGGATTAGTATGTTTTTTATTATTCATGATACAACTGGATTTTATCCATTTAGCATTGTTTTTATAATCTATATATTTACATTTATGGTGTTTGATTTTATTAAACTTTGATTTAGACGAAATGAAGTTATAGGATTATAATTACATTTGCTAATGTGATGTCACTCATTTCTTGCTGACACCTATGCCGTGACGTCATTGATAGGCTGTTCCAGGAATTGAAAGTGCATGTCGTACACAACAGTGTTTTAAATTTATTTCAGGATTCAAAAACAAAAATAAGATTTTCAAAAAATGCGAAATGTAAATATAACCATTGAACTGTCTAGAAATGGCATTTATAGTGCTATAACTTCCATTGCTGTGCACAGCAAACTAGTCATAACGCGCTAACACGCGTTATTTGGTTTGCTTTGCACGGCAATGGAAATTATAGCACTATAAACGCCATTTCTAGACAGTTCAATGGTTAAATAATTTTGCTAGTTTTAATATTTTACTGATACTTTTGTATGTTTCACTTTTTCTAGCTTTAAATAGCTGACCAAAATTCCAATTCAGGTTTCAACAATAATTCATTCATTCATCCTATTTTTGCAAAGTAAGAAGTCTGACCATTGATAAATTGTTAAGTAGAATTTTGGTATTACGATTAATTAGAGATGAATGTCTGTGATATAGACGGTAGAGGACTGATAACTTGACAAGAGACCTGATTACTGGTCCGATATATAGCCACCTAGTGGTCATTAATCAAGATAAACGCTGATTTTATTTATATAATACGTCTGGCTAGGGGAGAGTATTTGGCTAATAGATGGAGATTTTAATCTAGTTATTTCTGGATTCAGCACCCTATAAATTGTGCTAATGCTTAAATAAATTGACCATTTTGTGACATCAAGCTAGAGACAAATCCACTTGGTAATTGACAGAATAAAAAACTCAATTATACCATTCCTTGCTTTTAGGTATAATTGCTTCATTATGGCTGCCATTTTGAATTCTTGTATTTCAGCCTTGCAGTAAAACAATGATTTTGAAACAAAACTAGATTTTTAGCTACACTTTTGGTACAAATAACAAAATTTCCAAGAACACTGCACAATATTCATGTATTTGTGTACATTGTATATGAGTTTAAACAATTATTGTCAAACATTGAAAAGATGCCAAAATGCTTTACCAATGAGCAGTTTGGTTTATTCATGAATTCAGTTTAGAAACCACAGCACCAACGTGAGCCTAGGTTGTTAAAGTAGTACAAATGGTTAGTGCCATAACCTGTCACCAAAAAATGCACCCAAGTATAATGATTCCTGGCCATGCATCAAATGTGAGAAGGTATTAGCCTTGAACATGTAGTTCTTTAAACTTGTTGTCTGGAAGTCCTCCAAAATTTAATGTCATCGAAACCAACAGGATAGGTAAATGTAAATAGTATAACTTGTTTCTTAATTGTTATAAAAAAAAATCAAAGTTAAATATTTATTATTTCTAGACTTTGACTGATGGTCAGTAACTGGTAATATATCTGAGAATCACACAAACATGTTGTGACAAATGTACTTGATATATTTAAAGAAGCAATATATTGTAGTCTAAATCTACGCTATATACTTGTCTGAATATTTTGTTTTATGAACTTTATACAAAGACTCCCCCCTCTTGTAACATAATTAGCAACTTATTCATTAATACAAAAAAGAAATGTGCATGATAGTCTGTTCTATAAATCTTCTAGAAAAAACTCAACCCATCCTCATAACATAAACAATACTTCTTCATTGATACAGAAAAACAATTTTCTAGTAAATAATTGCAATTTTTACAAAACATCAGTTTTTCCCTTGTCTTTAAGATATTTATATCTATATTTATATTACAACACTTTGTATGAGACATGAAAATTTGTTGTTTGAGATAGAGAGACATAACTTTTAGAGATATGAGAATTGTAAGCAGCCATCAGGAAATGAAATGACAGTGTGTGACATATTACTTCTTAAGTCCTGATAATATAAATATTTAGTTTGCTGCTCAAGTTCATGATATCACAGTTTGATAGAATTTCTATGCTTAATGGGGTTCAAAAATCAAATTATTTCCTATTTGCTCAAACATCAAGATTCTTCAAACTTGTAACAGGAACCCTGACAATATTACATCCCTTTTGGTATTTCATTAAATCGTAGGAATTTGACACACAAGATTCAATTAACGATTGGTGCGACAGTGGAATCTAAATGAAGAAATTGATTTTAAATCACCATCCGGAAATGATCAAGATTTCGAGCATTGGTTGTAAGAGACTTTTGACAGTTTGATTGAAAACTCTGATTGTTATTTAATGTTCAAGTATAGATGTTAGGACTTGTTTATAGATCACCATGACAAATGAAGTTTTAATTATTATCAAGATAATTCCACTTCTAAGAAATGAAAATAAATTTTGTAAAACAAAACTATTTGCTTTTTTTAAAACAAGAAGAAAAAAAGAAAAATGAACTATATATTTCAAGTTCTGAAAAAAAAATGGAAATGGAGTTCAAGATTGTATTTTAACAGAATTACTAACTTTTTGAAAAGTTATGCTGTCCTACTGATAGGTTCTTGGCTGGTATGTGGGTTTGAGGGTTGTAATATCCATATTACATGAATATTTTACATTTGATTGCATACTGATGAAAAATTATATTTGGTAGTTGAGTATTTTTGACAGTTGTAATTATGTAGTATTGTTATGGAGGTCCCTGGGGTAATGACATATAGATACTGATGCAAATGGAGGGTTCTACAACACTTAGTTAGAGTAATTAAGTTATCAGCTAGTTAGAATTAATGAAGACATCACATTGTTATACTGATTAAATTTATTTTTGATTTGAATGATTGACAGAACTAGTAATTACAGAAAAAATTATCAATTAGTTTGTCACAAACAATTAGAAAGCTGAAATTAGATTACTGACTACATGAAGGGTAAGCTAGTTACAGTTATTGTAGATTATTGACAAATTTTATTTCATTGCCAATGGTGCCAATATCTTTATTACCAAACTTATTGCCTTCTGCTGCCAAAAGTGCAAATATCACCATTACAAAACATTTCTTCTGTTTCCAATAGTGCAAATATAATCCTTACAAAAATTTTCTTCTGCTACCAACAATGCCTACATAAATTGTCTTCTGCTGCCAACAGTTTCTACAAAAATTGTCATCTGCTACCAATAATGCCTACAACAAATATTGTCTTCTGCTACCACCAATGCCTACAAAAAATTGTCTTCTGCTGCCACCAATGCCAACAAAAATTGTCTTCTGCTGTCAACAATTTCTACAAATATTGTCATCTGCTGCCCACAATGCCTTAAAAAATTTGTCTTCTGCTGCCAATAATGCCTTCTGCTCTTGACAATGCATGCATAAATGTTCTTCAGCTGCCACCAATGCCCAAAAAAATTATTTTCTGCTGCCAACAATGCCTACATAAATTGTCTTCTGCTGCCAACAATGCTTACAAAAATTGTACTCTGCTGCCAACAATGCCTACAAAAATTGTACTCTGCTGCTAACAGTGTCAATATCATCATTACAAAAAATGTCATCGACTGCCAACATTTTTCTGGTCCCAGTTTCATATTACAAAAACCATCTTCTATTGCCAACAGTGTTGTTTTCTGCTGTCAATAATGACCGAGCACAGTACTGCCAATAACAGGATCTAGCAGACATTTTCACTTCCTCAATGAATATCCTTATAGGAATTTGTTTGTATAACCCTTGTATATCTCCATGTTAATTCTTAAAAGTAAAACATTGTATACCTTTATACCTATCAGCTTCCTAACTAAACTATGACCTGCAACTCTTAACTTGCACTCATCATGTCATCATTTCAAGGTTTATCATATAAAAAGTCCCATCTATTTTGGTTAGATGATGAGTTATTTTCATCCTTTTTGTTTCTTTTTTGTTTTCTGTAAATGTTGTCTGTTTCTTTTGTATCTCACATATTTATATTGAGGATACAGTGAGTGCAGCAGCTGTGTCTTCTCTTCAGTAACTGTCAAGTTTCTTACCACATTTCTTATATTTTTAAACATTGTGAGTCATTAATAACAAATCTTACTTCTTATGTACAGCCAGTCTATTCATATTCATACAAGTGGTCTTCAATTTGTGGTGTAAGATAACACAATATTTTAATATGGCAAATTTTTAGGGATAAAATGCTTTGTATTTTATAAACAAATACATGTATTTTCCTTCAATTCCTAAGTAGTGGTGGCATGTAGAATTACAGAAAATAGAAAAATGAAACACCACAACAAACAAAATAGTTCCACTACATAAGTAATTTTTCCTTGTAATGATGATCAATAATATCAACTACAAAAAATAGAATCAAATCATTTGACAAATATTATTTTTAACCTAAGAAACCGTGATTTTAACCATATCAATATAGTCTAGGAAAATTCCTGCCTGTAACTTAAAAAAAATCATGACCATTATATTTTATTCTTTATAAAAAAACAATAATTAAATTTTCAAATTTGTTAAAAATGTAAATTGCCATTTGAAATGCAGTATGACGATCGTAAATTTGGATATTCATCAATTGAAAAATTTCAAAATAGATTTTGTTCATTTTGCTGGAGTTACATCACATCAATATAACAAACCAAATGGTATGAATTGTTGGCTATAAGATCAAAATCCAGTCCCATCTAGGAATTTCAATTTTATATTAAAAATGCTTGGAACTTACAAGAACTATCAGTGAAGTGATTTTGTTACATAATTTAAAAACTACCTTCTGCCTATAAGATTGGGAAAACTGAAGTTCTGAGATCTATCAAACTGAATTATGATATGCTGGCATTGTAGCTTTTATCTTCATAACAAAGTCACTATATTGTGGTACAATCTGATATCTTGTAGGTAAGGACAACTTAATTTAATTTTTCAGTACACCACTGTTGTTTTGGGGAATTTTAGTGAACATATTGGGAAATTTTAGTCATATTTCCCTAGGGGGAAACTACCTTTATTCGGTAGTAATTTTAGGCAAACAAATTCACTGACTATATGAAAGTCTGTCAATTGAAATCCAACAAATCACAACTAGTTCAGGCCCCGGTTTCACAATCATTCCTTAACTAAGATTTTACTTAACTTAAATTTAACTAATTTTGGCAAGTATATTTTGGAACAATGAATAATATCGTTTTGTCAAAACGAAAAGCAGATGTCATAAGCTTGATATAATCTTTAAAATGACACCTTAAATTCCCTAATATCTTAACAATTAACAAAATTATAAAGTTTTTAATTTGCCGGATTTAAGTTAAGGAAAATCTTAAGTTAAGAAATGATTGTGAAACCGGGGCCAGAACTTTGATCCATTGTCATGTAAAAAGTTACAATATCATGATTAATTATCTATGAAAATGGAAGTTATAAACAATTTCCATGGTAACTTGTAACTTCAGAGTGATTTAAGTCTCTGATGCATGAATTCATTTCCTTTCACAGAATTGCAAATTTTAGAAATTTCATACATATTAGATTATATTTTGAAACTCGTATAAAATGTGTTTAATGCGTAACAGATATGAGAAATCCTACAATTTATTGAAAGTCAAATTCAATGCTGATGAAGTCACTTTAATATTAAGATATTTTTTGTCAAACTCACATGGAATATTTTACGTTTGGTTCAAATTATCAGCAGTTATTGATGTCTTCCTTGATAAAAGGTTGACATACCATCTTCAAATCTTCAAAACTAATGAGAAATTTTTAAATTGAGTTTATTTATAACTGTAAGTCATTTTTGATATTCTGTAAAAAAAAAAGGGGCCCTTTCAATGCAGAAAACAGATTTTGAATGCAATAAATATAGGCTGTTACAAAAACATGGCTTTTACATGTGTTTACTACTTTTTTGTATAACTCAATGTTGGTGCTTCAAAAATATAACAAACAGTGAAAATTTTAATTTTTTTACCTAAGGGCCCATTTTGCATATGGATGCATTGCATGGTCATATCTTCTTAGTGATACATCATCATCATCATCATCATCATCATCATCATCATCATCATCATCATCATCATCATCATCATCATCATCATCGTCATCATCATCATCGCCATCACCATCATCATCATCATCATCATCATCACCATCACCATCATCATCATCATCATCATCATCATCATCATCGTCATCATCATCATCATTATAATGGAGATTTGCTGTATTTTCTTATTCTATAGTTTTATCTAAATATAATGGCCCGGTATTACACAGTGCATCATGCACCATTAATTTTTTTGCATCTTTTAATGAAATAGCTCATTTTTGTCTAGAACTTCCTTCTGTAAGTTCATTTCTGGACTGGGACATAAAATTGTATTCAATCAATTAATGCTTCTGCAATCATTAACCATTTGTTTTCAAAAAATATACCGGTACCTAACCATTTATTTGAACTTTCAATTTGATGTTGATTTAGTAAATAGAGAGTTAAGTCCCTTGATGTATTTTATTGTTTTTAAGTTAATGAGAGGATTATACCAAAATACAGCTTAATGTGGCTTAGGCTTGTAATATCCTGACAGATAACATCAGATGATGAACAATAACATGATAGAAAATAATAATTGTTAAAGCTCTTTATAATAGTTCTTAGAAATTGTGAACACGGTGGTGACCTTAAAATGAACTGTATAATAGCATATTAGGTATTTTAGATGTAGCAATCTCTGGACAAGTAGTAACCTGGAACTTAATTTGTACAAATTTTACCTGGTAGAGCAATGCTATAAAGTACTTTTAAAAAGCCTTCATAAGAAACATACAAATGCTAGATGAATTTCTGTTGGGCCTAAAATAGCGATACTGTAGAGAGACCACTTGAAACAATTTAAAAATGCTCTTTCATTGTAGATATATTGTTAGATATTATATAAATAGAGACCCTGGGTTGAGAGAAATAGGGGAGATTTCTCTCAAAGGAAACATTATCATATAATATTAAGTTCCCAAGGGGAGACAATCTTCTATATTTCCATCAACTTAGGGCACTGTTTGCTTTTTTTTTACCAAACAAAAAGATGTTGTTTTTTTACCTTTTATTCTGGCAATATGTGTTTTGGTTTTGGGGTCTCCTAATTAATACGAAGGGAAATACAGAAAGAAAAAGGATTGCATAGTAGTTTCAATGATTTAAATTGTCTCTGAACATTTGTAAGTTTCTGTGCCTTGCAGTGAACATTGCAACATCCCTTAGCAGTGTTGACAGCTGTTTCAAACGGTGTGAATTGTGTCATAACACTTGATAAGAAATTGACCAATAATAGTTTGAAGAATTTTCTGTGAGGTATCATAATATTTATTGTATCAACCTTTAGACAGGTAGTGCATTTTGTATTTAATTTATACCAATCCTTGACTTTGGGGTCCCCATAAGGGGAACCATTAGAAAAGCTGTTTCATTCATGAGAACTGTCTTTAAAATACTACTGGAGATATTGGACATGTCCTTCGGGTGAGCAATAAGGCCTGTTGTCCTCATGGTTCTTATCTTTTCAGTCAATTTACCAGAATGTAGAAAATTTATAATTAAGATTGAATTCTCGATGTATATATAGAGTTTATATTGCAATTTTCATCTTTTATAGAAACTTAAGATGATGTATTGCTAGCTTTTATTGGAGCTGTAAAAAACAGCAGACAGTAATCTGTGTTCTGTTTTTTATAAAAATCTAATAAATCTCCCCAATAAAGTTTAATTTGGTGTATTAGACAAGATGGAAACAGTTTAGATTCCAGGACGATATGGTTTATCTATAAATTCCTATTTATGGTAAAATGCATTAGAATGGAGCTGTGGCATATTAACATGACATCAGATACAGACTGAGTTTTGTTGTAATTTCTAAAGTGGAGCTGTGGCATATTAACATGACATCAGATACAGACCGAGTTTTGACATATTAACATGACATCAGATACAGACCAAGTTTTGTTGTAATTTCTGAAGATTTTATTATTACGTACTTTATTTTATTCTATATTATTAGTTTTGTTCATACTTTATTAAACTATACCAGCAGCAAAAATAAACGATTTAGTTTTTGTGTTATAGATTTTAGACATGTGGAGGATATTGACTAAAGCTAGAGGTTGACACACATATATGCATGCTACTTATTTCGCGCAAAGCTATTTGTGATTGGACCAAAAAAAATCTTTAAAAAAATAGAGAAACCCAAATAAAGAATCAAAGAATCGTGTAAACTAATAAAGGTCAAAAATAAAATTGTTCTGGTTTTTTAGCTCACCTGAGCCGAAAGGCTCAGATGAGCTATTGCTATCTATCACCGTCCGTTGTCCGTCGTTCGTCGTCCGTCGTGTGTCGTGCGTCGTACGTAAACTTTACATTTTAATCTTCTCCTCCAAAACTACTGAGCCAAATTTGAGGAAACTTGGTGATTATTATGCCTGGGTAACAGGCTTTCAAATTTGTGTTTGGGGTTTGACCATGCCCAACAATATGGCTGCCGTTACTATAAATAGCCAAAAGACAAAAAAATCTTCTTCTCTGAAACCAAAAGGTGCAGGCAAATTTTGATTAGATTTTTGGATTCAGGATACCTAGATACATTTAAATTGTGTTTTTTATGAAAATTGGACGAAAAATAGGTTACGCGTTTTTTGCGTAAAATTATGTAATTTTTAAAATGAGACATTTATTGTTATAACTTCATAATGGCTGAAGATAATTGTATGAAGTTTTCACTGTTGATCTTGTCTTGCGATTTTCTTCCGATTGATGTCAAAGGTCAAGGTCATGTCCCAGTTTTTGACCTTTGATAAAAAATGCTATTTTTTAAACATTTCTGGTGATAATGACGTAGTATTTTTTGTTAATTGTAGGTATTGACATGACGCTCATTTTTGATATATTGATTAAGGTCATGGGTTCAAAGGTCAAGGTCACAGATGTACAAGTTTACCAAAATAGTTAATTATCTGCAAAACTATGAACTTTTTGTATAGGCATGTATATTAGAATATTGTAGGTAATGGCTTGATGGTCATTTTGATATATGAATAAAGGTCATGAGTTCAAAGGTCAAGGTCACAGATGTAAACAAGTATTGAAATGATTATTTATCTCAAAAACTATAGACTTTTTGTATAGGCATGTATATTAGAATATTGTAGGTAATGGCCCAATGGTAATTTTGATATATGAATAAAGGTCATGAGTTCAAAGGTCAAGGTCACATGTAAAAAAGTACTGAAATGATTATTTATCTCAAAAACTATAAACTTTTTGTATAGGCATGTATATAAGAATATTTTAGGTATTATCCTAACGATCATTTTAGTATATGAATGAAGGTCATGGGTTCAAAGGTCAAGGTCACAGATGCAAATGAATACCTGAATGGTTAATTATCTTGAAAACTATTAACGTTTTGTATATGCATGTATATTAGAATATTGTAGGTAATGGCCCAATGGTAATTTTGATATATGAATAAAGGTCATGAGTTCAAAGGTCAAGGTCACGGATGTGAACAAGTTTTGAAATGATTATTTATCTCAAAAACTATAAACTTTTTATATAGGCATGTATAATAGAATATTTAGGTATTATCCTAATGATCATTTTGATATATGAATGAAGGTCATGGGTTCAAAGGTCAAAGTCACAGATGCGAAAGAAAACTTAATGGTTAATTATCTTAAAAACTATTAACTTTTTATATAGGCATGTATATTAGAATATTTAGTATTATCCTAATGATCATTTTGATATATGAATGAAGGTCATGGGTTTGAAGGTCAAGGTCACAGATGCGAAAGAATACCTAAATGATTAATTATCTTGAAAACTATTAACTTTTTGTATAGGCATGTATGTAAGAATATTGGCCTAATTATCATTTTGATATTTGAATGAAGCTCATGGGATCAAAGGTCAAGGTCACAGGTGAGCGTTAAGGCCCATGGGCCTCTTGTTTTCTTTAAGTATCTATACAAAAAAAGATATAAATTACCGGTAGAAGAAATCTTAGTTCTGAAATTTCATAAGTAATAGTAAAATTTGTGTTGTGAATTGAGCTTGTTATTCTGCAGTTATTTATTTACTGTACTGTTACTGCATCAGTCCAATTTCTCTGTAAATTTCATATGAATTTGTTTTGCATTCTTTAAATTGTTTAAACATTCTTAAATGATACCAAAATGCACACAACCTTCATTTTCTAAAATGATACCAGAAATTGATACAAAAGTGTACATGACCCTTTGTAGTACTTATTTTCATCCCTTGTTTGCTGCCAAAAAATTTTTGCGAAAATTTGTAAAATATTTGACCCTGCTAAAAAGTTTAAAATTACAACACCGGAGAAATTTAAACCCGTAAAATAAAGTACATTAACGGTACCGCAAAATGATACCACAAATTGTTCATAACCTACTTGGCTTTAATTCCAAAATGATACTACAAAATATCCACAACATCATTGACTTGTAACCTTAAATAATACCACAAAATATCCACAACATCATTGACTTGTATCTTTATATGATACCACAGAATATCCACAACATCATTGACTTGTATCCTTAAATGATACCACAAAATATCCACAACATCATTGACTTGTATCCTTAAATGATACCACAAAATATTCACAACATCATTGACTTGTATCCTTAAATGATACCACAAAATATCCACAACATCATTGACTTGTATCCTTAAATGATACCACAAAATATCCACAACATCATTGACTTGTATCCTTAAATGATACCACAAAATATCCACAACATCATTGACTTGTATCCTTAAATGATACCACAAAATATTCACAACATCATTGACTTGTATCCTTAAATGATACCACAAAATATCCACAACATCATTGACTTGTATCCTTAAATGATACCACAAAATATCCACAACATCATTGACTTGTATCCTTAAATGATACCACAAAATATCCACAACATCATTGACTTGTATCCTTAAATGATACCACAAAATATCCACAACATCATTGACTTGTATCCTTAAATGATACCACAAAATATTCACAACATCATTGACTTGTATCCTTAAATGATACCACAAAATATCCACAACTTCATTGACTTGTATCCTTAAATGATACCACAAAATATTCACAACATCATTGACTTGTATCCTTAAATGATACCACAAAATATCCACAACATCATTGACTTGTATCCTTAAATGATACCACAAAATATCCACAACATCATTGACTTGTATCCTTAAATGATACCACAAAATATTCACAACATCATTGACTTGTATCCTTAAATGATACCACAAAATATCCACAACATCATTGACTTGTATCCTTAAATGATACCACAAAATATCCACAACATCATTGACTTGTATCCTTAAATGATACCACAAAATATCCACAACATCATTGACTTGTATCCTTAAATGATACCACAAAATATCCACAACATCATTGACTTGTATCCTTAAATGATACCACAAAATATCCACAACATCATTGACTTGTATCCTTAAATGATACCACAAAATATTCACAACATCATTGACTTGTATCCTTAAATGATACCACAAAATATCCACAACATCATTGACTTGTATCCTTAAATGATACCACAAAATATTCACAACATCATTGACTTGTATCCTTAAATGATACCACAAAATATCCACAACATCATTGACTTGTATCCTTAAATGATACCACAAAATACTCACAACATCATTGACTTGTATCCTTAAATGATACCACAAAATACTCACAACCTAATTAGCTTTAATTCCAAAATGAGACCACAAAATGTTCACAACCTCATTAACTTGTAACCTGACCTAAACCAAAATGTACACAACTTCTGTGACTTGTATCACGATCTGATACTACTAAAACTCCAAAGTTTAAGATGATATTGATACTGACAGATATATCAATAGATATGACAGATATGATACAAAGAATCATGTAATATTCATGTAGTAATAATTAGATACAAGACTTAAACACTTTTATGTCCCAGTGCTATTACGCTTTGACACTTCACGTACAATTTCTCTGTAAAACTTCCATTCTTTTTTAGCACTTCTTACAGATGAGTTTCTGTACAAACAATGGTAATTGACATTTATTACATAATACTGAACTGTATTTGTATAGAAAACTGTTATACATGACCCCAGTGTATGTACTGTTATTCATTTTTTTGCAAGTAGTATCTTGGTGCAGAGTGTATACATTTTTCTGGTAAAATACATAAAACATCAATATTTCAATGTCAATATTTGGATAATTTAAAACACAAGAAATTCTAAAAAGATGAAAATGAGAAAATGATTGTAATATAGTCATTTTCTTATACAGTAAACCCTGTTATAATGCCATCTCACTTGTCACAGTAATTTGCATATAATGGCAAGAGAATATGCTTTATATATATATATTTAAAGAAGAATGAAATATTAATTGACATTTGCCAAAACAAAATATGATATTCAGAAAAATTCTCAATTTTGGTCATTTTTCCCAATGTTTATTGCCCTGGGTCTAGGGTACAAAGGATATTAGGGGCTTGTGTGTGTACAAAAATATTGTGTATACAAACATTTTAGTAGACTGAAAATATATTAGATTAAAAGCCTAAATAAACATCAAATATTATCCAAAAATATGAGCTTTCTGTGATACTGAAATTTCATTTGACAATATAAATCAAACACAAATGTACTTATCCTTGTCCAAATGATAATACCAAAGAAAAATAATTTAATTTTCATTTGTTAAAAGCAATTTAATTGGTCAGATTTTTTTGTTACGTTTCCATGAATGGATTGGCTCTCAGTGATGTCATCTCATTGTGAATGATGTACAGAGACAATTGAATTCCTACACCAAAGGGTTACTATTTTTTACTCACTACCGCTATATTGTTGTTCAAATTGTTGATTTGTTGTTAAAAATTAAAAAAAAAAAAAAATTGAATTATAAGAAATGAAATTAATTTTTCTTTTGTTATGGAAGTATGAAAGAATTAGACAGTTTGCACACATAAAATAATATGCAAATTATTCAGTGTGCAAAATGTCCAATTCTTTCATACTTCTATAACAAAAAGAAAGATTAATTTCATTCCTATAGTGAAAGCTTTGAAAACTTAAAAATTTAGTCAAACATGTGAACTACTACCAGGGATTTAGTGTGGCCGAGTGCTCCAAACTTACAAATTAATTTAATCATGTGAACTACCACCAGGGATTTAGTGTGGGCGAGTGCTTCAGAAGGTTAAGAACCTAAAACTAGCCACACCCACCACATATGTAATGAAAATTAAACAGGAAAAGAAACAAGTAATCATGTTATGTCAAACATATACAGGACATATAAATTTATCAACATAATTGTGATGTGGGCCATAAAAAACTTTTAAGAGTATTACCTAAATAATTAATTTATAAAACAACCACATGGTTTATATTACAAACACTGCTATTAAGTGCATAGCAATACATTACCATTTTGTACATAAAGGAACAGAACCTAGAATGGCTGTATTTCTATTTTTAATAAGACTTTTAATTATCTTTTTAAGCACTGTCTGAGCTGGCTGTCTTATGAAGATGGACATATCTATTTATCTTTGTCATTGGTCGTATGTATTTATAGATTCCGAGGCAGGATAAGGTAGAAGATCAGGATATTTCAATTGTAATTCTGTATAAAACATTTTCAAGATCATGATTACCAAAAAAAGTCTATGTCATTTAAGTGCTCTAGATCAGCTCACAAAATTGACTCGTGTTTAAATTTAATCTAATAATTTGCATCCCACCACATTTTTCATCTACCAGTATAATAGAATTTTACATCTCAGCCATTGCACATGGGAAAATTGCTAACCAAAAGATAAAAAATGGTAGCCATTTACACTGAGAGTTCTGTCTGTACTTAAATCTGAGACTAATAGTTTAGTTCCATTTAAGTACAAATGTTTTGTTTTCTTAGACAGATAAATACATGTATTTTGTTATTTTCTGATAGAAAAATAGAGGCAAAACAACATTGACCTGTCCGCTTGACCTTTAAGTGAAATATTTACTATGGATGATTACATTTATAAATAGGGAACACAAGTACGTAAGGGGAAACTAAGACTTAACACATATACATACTCATATTGTGTATGTAATAACTGTAAATCCTGACACTACCCTTATATGGGATGGATCTTCCAATATGAATATTCCTGATAAAAGGTCAAACAGACAGGTTCATTGACCTATCGCCGGCTATGCCTATTATGTTACAACACTGGCCGCCATCACGGTACCAAAGCAGTGTCACCGCAACTAATGACGTACTACTGTCAGTGACATCATTAAACGACATAATTCAGGCCAAGTTTTCTTTCTTCTTCTTTTGATTGCGTCTAATTCTAACTTTTGTCGGAACATTGTGGGCGTGGCTGGCGATTCGCCAATTGTCTTTACATGTATTTTGTTTTTCTGAGGCAGTAGATATATAAGATTAGGATTTAATTTAGTTATGATTACATCATGATACTCTATCACAATGAGAGAATCAAGAAATATTACATCAAGACGGGCCTTCAGGGAAATCAAGAATCGTAAAGATCATTTCATAGTCCCATAATACAAGTAACGTCAATATGGAAAAAAACTCATACTAGATGTCTTAGAACTGTCTGTAATAGGTTTTTATTCTTTGTGTTTCTAAATGTTTATTGTCATATTACTTGACTGCTATCAATATTTTATGTTTTATAATTACCATAGTAACACAAGTTGAATTAAATTGGATTAAAGACCATCTAATGCTGCAAAATTTAAACAAGTTCAGTAATAATTGGAAATTAAAAGTTCAAATTTAATACTTCAGTAATATATATATATTGGAGTTGGTATCCAGCAAAGTAAAAAGTGGAATAAATTAATAACCTTGTTAGTTTGCCTGCAATAAGTGCAATAGAGCTTTTGTCATCACGTACTCATGACATCTGTGTCAACCTCAAATGGGCCAACCACTAGCAAATGATGAATCCATACAGCATTTGCCAAACTCTATTTTTATTGTGACAGCTTATTTAAAATCCTGAAATCTGAGAAATGGTTAATTGCAGAACATTCGATATAGTAAAAAGTTGCAGCTTGACAAAATGTGATTGATTTTAGACAGAACTATATCATAATAGAGAACATTGTTTAACAAATGTTAAAAAAAGGCTTTGTAGTTTGAAATACTTTAGCATTGCAATGATTTTTCTAGGAGTTATGGTCCTTTGGGTTTTTAATGGGTCCAGTTCTCGTAAACCATCCATCAGATAATGAAGCTTTACAGATATTACTAGTGGACAGTGTATATCATTTTCCTGTTCCAGTACAACGATTTTAAGAGTTATGTCCCAAAAGTTTTTGTTTATACTGATATTATAGTGTCTAGAGGTCATCTGAAATATCAATACTTTTGTAAAACTCTCACAAATGGAGGTCCATAAATATGAAATATAACGGTAGTTATTAGTTTTATAACTTCAACATCAATCAATCACATATGGTCTAATCAATAAAATATGGATATGAAGATGAGTCATTTCCTTCACACATATAAATGATAAATTCTGTCATTGTATATGTTGCTGCAACATGTTGTGTTATGGGTATGTTTTACTATCTAGTTCAATTCAATGCCATATATATTAAAACTTGCTATAGCACAATGATGGTGGGTATAGCTTGATAAATGGAATGTGCTTCACTTTTCTGAACCATCGGATATATACAGTACAGTGGTGGCAGGTGTAGCTAGATAAATGGAAAGTGCTTCACTTTTTCGAGCGTCTGATTTCACTTCCCCTAGTGGAAATTCACATGATTAACTTAATATTGGACATGGATAAATTTGTATGGTTTTTTTTTTTTTTTTTTTTTTTTTTTTTTTTTTTTTTTTTTTTTGATAATTAATATCATTTTTGATAATTAATATCATTTATGAATTTATGAATGAGAAGTATATGATCCTGCAAATCCGGTTTATAGTATGGTGAATGTCGGGCGGGTGGGCGGGCGGGGAAAATAGGGTACCAACTTTGTGAACTCAACTCCTCCTACAGTTTTCAACCAAAAGCCTTGAAACTTCACAGAATGTTTTTATATATATTGAAGATGTGCATCTGACTTTATGGAAATATTTCAAGATTTTTTTCCCATTTTTCCAGACTTTGAAACTTAGTCACTTTTTTGCAAGTTTTTGAACAGGGGTAACTACTTTGTGAACTCAACTCCTCTTACAGTTTTCAACCAAAAGCCTTAAAACTTCACAGGATGTTTCTATATATATTGAAGATGTGCACCTGACTTTATGGAAATATTTCAAGATTTTTTCCCCATTTTTCCAGACTTTGAAACTTAAGTCACTTTTTAGCAAATATTTGAACTGGGAGTCACTTTTTAGCAAGTTATTTGAACTGGGGGTACCTACTTTGTGAACTCAACTCCTTCTACAGTTTTCAATCAAAAACTTTTAAACTTCACAGAATGTTTTTATAAATATTGAAGATGTGCACCTGACTTTTTGGAAATATTTCAGGATTTATTTCCCATTTTTCCAGACTTTGAAACTTAGTTACTTTGTACTGTATATATCAAAAGATTATCAAAGATGTGCACCTGACTTAATGGCAACCTGGCCCATTGAGTCTTTGACCCATTTTAATTGATAGAATGTAGAAAGCATTAATTGAAGGGATGTTTTGGAAGCTGAAGAGGATAAATTTCAAATAGTTGTTTCTTAGACCACAATCTTGTCTCTTAAATACCAGTAGAAAACAACATCAATGTTGAACAAATTGGTTTGTGTGGGTGTGGCTAGCTAGACAGGGAATACTTACCTTTCAGAGCACCTTTTGTGTGGGTGTGGCTAGCTAGACAGGGAATACTTACCTTCCAGAGCACCTTTTGTGTGGGTGTGGCTAGCTAGACAGGGAATACTTACCTTCCAGAGCACCGTTTGTGTGGGTGTGGCTAGCTAGACAGGGAATACTTACCTTCCAGAGCACCGTTTGTGTGGGTGTGGCTAGTTAGACAGGGAATACTTACCTTTCAGAGCACCTTTTGTGTGGGTGTGGCTAGCTAGACAGGGAATACTTACCTTCCAGAGCACCTTTTGTGTGGGTGTGGCTAGCTAGACAGGGAATACTTACCTTTCAGAGCACCTTTTTTGTGGGCGTGGCTAGCTAGACAGGGAATACTTACCTTCCAGAGCACCTTTTGTGTGGGTGTGGCTAGCTAGACAGGGAATACTTACCTTTCAGAGCACCTTGCCTCACTTATTCATGTTTAACTTAACTGGCTAGTTTACAAAGTTTTTACTTTCCTTTTGGGATTGGGATTTGGACATGGCCTTTTATGTTTATGTTTGACTTTTGGGATTGGGATTTGGACATGGCCTTTTATGTTTATGTTTGACTTTTGGGATTGGGATTTGGACATGGCCTTTTATGTTTATGTTTGACTTTTGGGATTGGGATTTGGACATGGCCTTTTATGTTTATGTTTGACTTTTGGGATTGGGATTTGGACATGGCCTTTTATGTTTATGTTTGACTTTTGGGATTGGGATTTGGACATGGCCTTTTATGTTTATGTTTGACTTTTGGGATTGGGATTTGGACATGGCCTTTTATGTTTATGTTTGACTTTTGGGATTAGGATTTGGACATGGCCTTTTATGTTTATGTTTGACTTTTGGGATTGGGATTTGGACAAGGCCTTGTATGTTTATGTTTGACTTTTGGGATTGGGATTTGGACATGGCCTGGTATGTTTATGTTTGACTTTTGGGATTGGGATTTGGACATGGCCTTGTATGTTTATGTTTGACTTTTGAGATTGGGATTTGGACATGGCCTGGTATGTTTATGTTTGACTTTTGGGATTGGGATTTGGACAAGGCCTTGTATGTTTATGTTTGACTTTTGGGTTTGGGATTTGGACATGGCCTGGTATGTTTATATTTGACTTTTGGGATTGGGATTTGGACATGGCCTTGTATGTTTATGTTTGACTTTTGGGTTTGGGATTTGGACATGGCCTGGTATGTTTATATTTGACTTTTGGGATTGGGATTTGGACATGGCCTTGTATGTTTATGTTTGCTTTTGGGATTGTGATTTGGACATGGCCTTGTATGTTTATATTGACTTTTGGATTGGGATTTGGACATTGACTGGTATATTTGTGTTGATTTCAAATAATTTTCTATAAAAAATTCTAATCTGGTAACTGCCTGACAAATGGTTATTTTATCTCCAGATTTAGGCTGTGTTGCTCATATTCATAATGCTCCGACATGTTGTGCTTTTTCATTATTGGTAAATCAAGTTGATCAAGTATGTAGCTATTTGTCTTTTATTTTGTAAATTAGGTTCCAGATCTATCTATCCTGACTATCACCGTAGAAACGGACATTCTTCCGTCTTTGTCATTAATTTGTATGGAATTTGTAGGGTAAGAAACTACAGTCGACAATTTAATCTTCTCTGGTCAGTGTTGTCAGATTATTCCATATCTCTGGTGGTATATGTTACTATAAATAGAAATAAATGTCAAATAAATGTCATATAAAGGTCGTTTGTATAGGTTTTAGTTTGACATCATCTGTGTGGATGAGTTTATAAGACAAATTTACAGATACTAACTTATTATGAAATGTCAGTTCAGTTATATTTGCAAAATACCTCCATGATCACCGACACCTTAAACGTGATACTGTAAAGGGAATTATTTTCGTGGGGTGAAAATTTCACGATTTATGAAATCTTGCATTCACGTGGGTGTAATTTTCGCGTTACCTATATAAGTGGGTGTATAATGTATTTATATTATATATTAATCTGTGTATGGTACACATTTTTGTGTGGGTACATTTTTTGCTGTAATTTCTTTAGCGCGAAATAAGCGAAAATTTCCCCCTTTACAGTACTCACTAAAGATAGTTTTGATTTTGTGGTCTTCTTCAGTTTCTGTAATATGAAGCATAACAAATAGATACTGGTAGGTTTTATTTGATATTGATAAACCATCTTCATACCGGGTAACTGGAATCAACTATCTATGTAACAGTACAGACACTTGTAAGCTTGATAACTTGAACCAAAGCAACAAAGAACAAAAATGAAATAATGTGTAAAGTGGAGTAATGATGTTTTGCATCCAAGTCAAGATGATTTTGCTTGTATTTTGGTAGTCAGTTCTGAGATGATGGGGGAAACTAGAGTACCTGGAGAAAACTACCTGTCCTTCAGCAAGCAAATTGACTAACTTTCTCATACCCAGATCTGCCTGATAGGGGTTGGAACCTTGATGGTGAGAGGCACTGATTCCTAAGTCAGCCCTTTAGAACACTTGGCCACTGAGTCCTCAAATGAAATAATACACATGACCCAAGATAAAACATGTATTGATATACATGGCACATGATTTAGCTATAATAGAACATATTACTACTGCTGATATATACATATTATATACACAGTGTGTATGTACAACCCTCAGTATCAGCTCGAGTTCTTTTTTCATAGTCGTATCACTGCGAGTCGCAGAGTAGTAATACAGCTACGAAAAAAAGGACGAGACCTGATACGAATGGTTGTACATACACACTGTGTATATGATATTTTTATCTAACATTTCCAATTAGGTTATTTAAAATAATAAAAAAACAATACTTTATGTGAAAAAAATACATTTTGCCACAATAAACCACTGAACTATGTTATGACATGTTCTGTAGTAAAGACGTCATTGTTTTCATTTGACAAATCGGATATTCCCCAATGATGTCACAATGAGAAATGCATGTGTACTTTACCGCCAAATGTTGTATCACCACACTTGTTGTATCACCACAGTGTGGTGATACAAGATTCTGTATCATACGTGTTCGATAAAACTTGTATTTCATCAAATCAGATAGAAAACTAGTCTAATGTTAGATAAAACTTGATCCTTACTTTGATCAGTTAACCAGACAATGAAAATAATACCATGCTGTCCAATGACATTGTTTTTGTTTTAAACAGAAATGTATATATGTATGTTATGTAATTCTAGATAAACACACATTTTATTCAACAGAATATGCAGAAACTTATAATATTTGTCAAAAATTGATTTTATTCTCAAAATGCATTACATATTGGCACTCAACTTGACTGATATCTTAATGTTATAAGCAACTTGTCTGAAAGTGAGCTGTTAGTGTTTCAAAATGACCCCATAGATATAACCTACTGTAGTCCTTAAAATGTTTTGATATGTTTTGTTGATAACAATATGCTACTTATTTATAAAATGTCACATTAATTCACATGCCGAAAGTAAAAGTAATATGACTAAATTCATAGGCATGTTGACATTACAATGGACTTAATTTCTAGATGTAAAGTTCAAATTTGATTTAATTTCCACAATCATATTCTCATATTTCTTAATACTGAAATAGTAAAAGGAAACAGATAATTTTTATAAGTGAAATGATTGGATGTTTTAAAATACCAAAGTTTGTCTGGATATATTAAACAAAAAAATACAATCCCTGTATCGTTTGACATTTCTATAAGTATTTTTATTGGTTCAACCAGTTTGGTAACAAATTCATTATCTGTGTAGTTGTACTTTTGAATCTTATAAGTCTATAAAATTTATCTATATATGAAAATTATTTTTTTAAGACAAATAAATGCAAAATTACAAAAATTATAAAAATCAAAATGTTACACAGTTTCAAACCTATTGAATTATCATTTTGCTTCAAAAACAATATGTTACACAATTTCAAAGCTATTGAAATATCATTGTGCTTCATTTGGAACTCTTTTTGTTTGGAGGTTGAAATGTAAAGTTGACATTGGGTACAAAGTTAATTTGCCATTCATCTTATTTAATTTAATTGGTTTTCTTTGAAACATGAGAAATATATACAGTAACCTTCTTCTTTGTTCCCTTAATCTCTGAGATGAGATGAAAGCTAAATACAATACTTTGGTGGATAAAATCTAAGTAATGATCAAGTACAGTATGCCAATGTCTTGTTTAACAGTAAGAGAAATACAGAGGTAAATGTTCCCCTGGAGAAATGATTTCATTTCATTTCATGTGTGTATGATATTAACAAGTCTAAAAGTGAAAAAGATTGAATTATGATAAATTACACATCATTAATTAATTGGATTAAGGGACCTTGTCACCTTTTCGGGAATCAATTTAGAAATTTAATTTATATTTGGCACAGAATTCTGGAGGTAAAAATTAATTAATTAAATCACTGGCGTTAAGAATCAGAAGTCATTCATATCTGTAACTTGTCAATGCTAAATCAGCACTGCTGAAGGTAATCTTCGACTCTGATAGGTCTTGAAGTAAAGAAGATTTTGACCAAGTCCCCCCCTCTCTCTCTCTCTCTCTCTCTCTCTCTCTCTCTCTCTTTCAATTCTCAATCCACATGGCAAAGTAAAATGTTGAAAACTTGCAAATAAGTTAAACATGTGAAATTCCATGGCAGGGAGGCAAGATGGCTTCTAAAATGAAACTTAAGATGGATTTAGATTACTTAATTTAAGGGCATATAACCTAACAACAGCTTAGGTGAGACTTGATCAAGTCACCTGATCAAGTGAATTTACCTAATTTATAATTGGTGCTAAAAAATTTCACACTAAAATTAATATATTTGCAATATTCATAGCTCAAACAAGTTTCAGTGAGATCTTGACTTTCAGGAAATAAATCGCCTATTTAGGCCAAGATTTTCATCAATTTTTTTTTTTCAAAATTGGGGATGGTAGGCAAATTTTATTTTTTATTTTAAAAAGAAATAACAGTGATAACAACAGAAAGTGCCTGAAAGAAACTTAAAGAATACAACAAAAAAAAATCAAAAATTCTTGGGTGGGCTGAAAAAAATTGGGGCAGGTGGGGATAAAATCAAGGAATTAATTTTATATGGCCTTAGTCATCAATTTTGACCTACAAAGCATTGGGTAGACAGTTTGTTTTATGATTGGTTGATTATTCTCTGCAGGACAGCTTTGTGATTGGCTAAAATTCCTCAAAAAATGGCCAATAAAATGACTTTGTGGTTGCCTTTCATACAATATCATCAGCATCAAAAATTATTTTGAGTTTTAGAACGGCTTTGTTTGACGCTCTGTGATACATGTACAATGTTTTAGCATCAAAATTTATTATATAAATTTATTGTTTCACACATAAAGACAATCAGAGTTGACTTGTCTTTTTTAAGACTGTTCAAGTACACTGTATTAGGTTTTATATCTGCATATGGGAATACCAACAACAAACAGAAATAACACAATACATATTTATTTTATAAACATTTGTATAATTTAAAATTCATATTTTATTCTTTCAAATATCAGTAAAAGGTTAATTAATACATATACATGTAATGTTGTGAAAGCATATACCGGTACATGAACTTAATTTTGAGCTATAATTATTTAATTATTTTGCAATACTGGTAGTACCAGGTCCCTGTTTCACAATCATTCCTTAGCTAAGATTTTCCTTAAATTAAATTAAGCAAAATTTTGTAATCTCCTCTCTGCTACTTCTTTGAACTATATTGGTGAATATTTTTGTCAAAACTAATGCAAATTTTAATCTAGAAGTTTAATCTAAAAATGACACCTTAAATTTCTTCAATATCTTGAAAATTAACAAAATTATAAAGATTTGAAATTGTGCAAGATTTAAGTTACGGAAAATCCTAGTCAAGGAATGATTGTGAAACTGGGGCCAGGTATTCACTATTGGACAACCCTTGAGCATTATTTCTGGTTCCATAAACGTCCATTTCTTTTATGCTTATATATAGAAAAACATTACATGTATTCTGAGCAAAATTGATTAATAAATGTATTTTGTACTTTTAGAAAAAAATTCAAAACCAGATCAGGAGACACTGTTCGTCTGGTAGATTTACTTGATGAAGGAATTAAAAGAGCTGAAGCTAAGCTGAAGGAGAAAGATAGGGATAAGGTAAGATGGTCAATAAATTATTAATTACTAGTAAGAGTTAAAAAGATCAAGGCTTTAATCTTCCCTGACCTTTTGTTCATGTGACCTGATGACATATAGCAGCCTGTGTATGCCCATCATATGTCTGTATATGTGTATGTGTGTGTGTCATTAACACATTTTGAACTCCTCTAAAAAGAATAAATTACTACACTTAACAGAAATATATTGACCTGGTGCAATGCAGATTTCATTTGTGAATTGTCATGGCTACAAACCTGACCTAGGATTGCAAAATCTTTTTAATAAATTCTTTTTCCTCCAAAAATAGTTGACAAAAAAAATCTGAATCAGAGATGATATTTGGCTTCTCTGAGATTTAAAGCCTAAAATATGTTCATTTCATAGAATTTGGTACAAAAATGGGTTACACTTTTTATGTTACAAGATCTAAAAAAAAAAAAAAAATTAGGACTATTTCGGGCAATTTTAAAGCAATTTTATTTTCTAGAGGTGACACCAAAAATAAATGAAATACACATTCACACAGATTTTACATAGCATTTGATGAAGGTCAATCATTCAGCAGTAAGAATGTTAATCTATCAACAAGTAATCATACATTCTAGATTAAGACAGGATACTATATTTGGATATTGTCATGGTAATGTATCTGTCTGTCTATATAGCTGACCTATCTGTTATTATGTCAGGACTTCATACAAACCCGGAGACAGTTGATAAATTTCTCTTTTTACATATGTCTATATAGTCATGGCAAAAAAAGAACAAAATTAGTTACCCGTATGATGTGAAACATGTTCACTGTATATCATACAGAGTCCCAGTTTCACAATCATTTCTGAACTAAGATGTTCCTTAATATAAATCTTGCAAATTTAAAACCTTTATAATTTTGTTAATTTTAAGATATTGAAGAATTTAAGGCGTCATTGTAAAGAATATATTAAGCATTTGTATTAAATTGTAAATCATAGTTCCAAAAAGGAGCTTGCAAAAATTTGCTAAATTTAAGAGAAATCTTAATTAAGGAAGGAATGTCTGGTGTCAGGTATGTAAATGGTTCATTCATAGTTATCTGTTGACTGTAAAAGGTCATATTGAAACATTATGTCTTGATATAACAAAAGTTGAGTATTAAATTTCTGTAATATGTGTAGGTAGGTTAGGACATTTCCTGGTATATTATGTAGTACAGACTGATATCATATTGACTCAATACTACACCAGGAGAGAGAGAATGAAGTCAATCATTTAATACTATCTGAAATTTTGTTTGCCTAAAATTACTATGGAATATTGGTCATTTACTGGGTAAAAATCACTAAAATTTCCCAATTTGACCATTAAAACTCAAAACTTAGTGATACACAAGCACACTGAATATAGTTTGTCCTTTGTAACATTATGTATCAATATAACATCTTTGCAATGAAGATCCTATCTATTGCATACATGTTATATAATAGTTGGCTATATGTTAGACATTTATTTTTCCCAATCACAAAAAAAAAATGTATTAATGAAAACTTAAGACTTTGACTTTATAGCATCCTTGATTTTTTTGTCCAATCTAAACATTAAAGTATCATTGGTATTGTATTAAAATTGTCTTCTTTTTATTACTGAGTAGATCATCCTTCATAGGATGTCATGACTCAGGCACTTAGGTCATAGGATGTCATGACTCAGGCACTTGTTGGTCATAGGATGTCATGACTCAGGCACTTGTTGGTCATAGGATGTCATGACTCAGGCACTTGTTGGTCATAGGATGTCATGACTCAGGCACTTAGGTCATAGGATGTCATGACTCAGGCACTTGTTGGTCATAGGATGTCATGACTCGGGCACTTGTTGGTCATAGGATGTCATGACTCAGGCACTTGTTGGTCATAGGATGTCATGACTCGGGCACTTGTTGGTCATAGGATGTCATGACTCAGGCACTTGTTGGTGGCAGTGCAAATTGTGGTGCTTATTTTATGACTGGACATTGCTTATTTCTTCATTTACCATCAGTTTACATAAAATTCTTATATCCTTTACAACAAAAGTGCAGAATAGCTTAAATTGAAACCATTATCATGACAGAACATTAAGTCTTTCATTTAAAGGCTTTTAATGAACTAGATCTGCAAGCAAATTACACTTGGCCCAGTTTAACAGTTATTCCTTCTACTATGATTTCCCTTAACTTAAATCTGGTAAGTTTTGGTAATCTGTTTTCAGAACTACTAATAACAGTTTTTGACAAAACTAACTAGAACTGTCTCTTGAGAGTCAAATACCCCCCTGTTGCCTGTGTAAACTGCCCCAGTTTTTGTTGCCTGTGTGAACTGCCCCAGTTTCTGTTGCCTGTGTAAACTGCCCCAGTTTTTGTTGCCTGTGTGAACTGCCCCAGTTTCTGTTGCCTGTGTAAACTGCCCCAGTTTTTGTTGCCTGTGTAAACTGCTCCAGTTTCTGTTGCCTGTGTAAACTGCCCCAGTTTCTGTTGCCTGTGTAAACTGCCCCAGTTTCTGTTGTCTGTGTAAACTGCCCCAGTTTCTGTTGCCTGTGTAAACTGCCCCAGTTTCTGTTGCCTGTGTAAACTGCCCCAGTTTCTGTTGCCTGTGTAAACTGCCCCATTTCTGTTGCCTGTGTAAACTGCTCCAGTTTCTGTTGCATGTGTAAACTGCCCCAGTTTCTGTTGCCTGTGTAAACTGCCCCAGTTTCTGTTGCCTGTGTAAACTGCCCCCGTTTTTGTTGCCTGTGTAAACTGCCCCAGTTTCTGTTGCCTGTGTAAACTGCCACGTTTTTGTTGCCTGTGTAATCATAGGATTTCATTTACAAATCAAAGGTTGACTTAAATTGAAAAATGATTTTCGAATCTTTGACACTATAACGCTGACTTATTACCACAGTAATACAGTATATATATATATATATATATATATATGAGTGTGTGTTGTCAGGGATATATGGTAGATTGGCATTGTTAGTCCTTTATAAACTTGATATTGTTGTACAATTCCAGATGCTTCAGAAACATGTAACGTTAGTTAATTAATTTTATATTTGATGTATGATAATGTTACAATATTCTTTATCACATATTTGATGTGTGATAATGTTACAGTTTACTTTGTTTGACTTTGTGTTCACCTATGATCTCTTTTGTTGTTTTTAATTAGATTAAAGATTATTTGTATAGTCGTAGCTACTGATACTGCTTACCTACAGCAGATGCTCATCAGCAATAATGACATTTATCATATTTTTTTTCAAGCTTATCTGTGCAGAGTAAATGATATATTATGGTTCTATGACATGGCCTTGGGTATATATCTGAATTTTTTTTTTATCTTAGTTTTTTTTTTTTTTTTTCTTGGCTCATACAAAATGTTTTGTGTTATGTACATCTTTTTATGGCATGGTGAAGTGTGCATGTGTTCATGCATGCATGAATTATATTCTCAACTACAATTACTCGGCCAATTGGAACCAAATTTGGCATAGATGGTCCCTAGATGGGCTAGACTAAAGTTTACACCAAGCATCCTGCCCTGAATTCTATGCCATCATTGCTATACATAGAAAAATACAAAAACACCCATTCTGGATACAACTTTCAACCCATTTAGCTTAATTTCAAATGTGGATAGAAGATAGCTGGTCATTTAATATACTGTATGTAATGAGTTTTTTTAAAAAAAAAACAGTAGAACCAGTTTTCATGAATTCAGCAAAAAAAGTTGAAATTTCTATTATTTCTTTTAAATCTCTGAAATCTTTGTTAAGCATGTTCTATGATGCATGGTCATGGTCATTTTAATATCATATTTGCTGGTCATAAATTAAAATATAAAAAAAACCAGGTGAGCATTACAGGCCATATTGAGCCTCTTGTTAATTTATTCATAGATTTTTATCAAAATTGATAAATTTATTTTTGATTGTTCAGTCTCTATTTCGTAACTCAAAAAGTGACACTATCTCTCAAATATTATATATTGATGTCTTCTAAGATTTTACTTGCAGACAACTTGCACACTAAATGTCAGGTAAATTGATTCCCTAATTATCTTAATAAACTTCTGATGTAACATAAAACACATTTAACGACATGACAGCATCAGTGTTTTGACATCACTAAATTGTTTTTATATTGAACCTAAAAACAGCATTGCCAGACAGAATACTTACAGAAATATTTATATAACAAGTGTGTATTGATTGGAAATATAAATGTTGTTTATGTCATAAACTACAATTAACTGGTCAGTAATTATGTTGTAAATAGAGTATTACTGTACAGTTAATTTAAAACCAGTTCTATGTATTATTTTTTTGCCAAGGGGAGATAATAAGCTTAAGTTTTATAAATAAAAAAATGGAGATTTGATTTTTCTCTCTCAAATAATTTTATCTATAAGTGATTATGTTACTTTGTGATGATATATAAACTTATGAAGTCTTACACAGGAGATAGTATACTAAGTGCCTAAAATATCTCAAAGACATTAAAGGGGGACAGGTACAATGAGTCACAGACCTTGTTGAAGGGACAGGTACAATGAGTCACAGACCTTGTTGAAGGGGACAGGTACAATGAGTCACAGACCTTGTTGAAGGGGACAGGTACATGAGTCAGACCTTGTTGAAGGGGACAGGTACAATGAGTCACAGACCTTGTTGAAGGGGACATGTACAATGGGTCACAGACCTTGTTGAAGGGACGGGTACAATGGGTTTTTCTGACAGAATAGTACCACCATTATTAGCAGGAAAATTATCTTTTTCATGTTTGTGACAGCAAATGATGTAAAATTTTATAAATTATTTACTTGAACCTAGTCATAATGGGGTTCATCACTACTGTATCGTATGATACTCCCTAACATTTGTGTGAAACTATAATTTCCATTGGATATTGAATCATATCTGCTCATGTTTTTGCATACTAACAAAGGTTTTCCAAGAATTTGTGAAGTAAACAATTTCCAAAATATTATTCACAAATGTTAAGGTGTGTTGATCATGGGTACAGCGACAGCCCAAATTGTGAAAATTATTATGTACAATGTACATCCTTCAAAAAATTCTGTAGAAAGTGCATTGTTGCTGTAATGAGGATTTACTATGTTGAACATGATATTGTTTACATAAGATGTGATGCCTTTTGTGACATATTACATAGAATGCTAAAATAGATGTATCATTTGTCAGTCATCTGCCAGTTATTTCAACATAATTATAAATTTCCAATAGTAGCATTATGACTTACTCTATGCAAGGGTATTATTCTTCACCATAAATGTGAATAGCAATTTTCCATGGTGAATACAAAGAGGTTATGCTAGTTTTTTAATAAAGGTTAAGTAAAGTAAAATTCTCTCTTATAAAATTAGTAATACAGATAGTAAAGATTGTTTTTTAGTTACCGTACACCTGATACCGATACAGTCTGTCACATAAGACGTCATTATTTGTCTTTTTAAAAGCTCTAGTTTTGATACACTTGATGTACATTTGTGTTTATTTCAGGAGTTGACACCACAGGAGATGAAGGCCGCAATGGAGGCTGTAGCTTATGGCTGTATAAAGTATGCTGATTTATCACACAACAGAAACCATGATTATGTGTTCTCTTTTGATAAGGTATAATATACTTTATAACATAATACATCTATAAAGGTACTGATATTTAAGTTCTTTCCTACGTCTATAGGATTACAAAGCCAGATTTCAAGTACAAGGCTGGGCAACTTGGAGCTATCTTAACAACTCTTGTACAATATATAGGTGCCAAGTATCTGTAACTATTAAGATGACTTTGATTACCCATCCCAGGAATGTCCCTTTGATGCAAAACCAATGTTAACTCCAACCATATCTAGTGAGATAAACTGAATAGCACATCTTTCGTTGGACATGAAGCCTTGAACCCATAACTTGTGCATCTCTAGTCTAGATAATGGCCTTAACCAATCATCCATATGTTGCCATCTATCAACAAGAATATTTGGCCTCAGGTAGTCAACATGAGACATATGTGAAGCTCTAGTTAAGAAAAAAGGATATGTTGGCTGTTTTCACATGCTAAATTATTAAATGAAACTTGTAACAGATTCTGATCTGTTTGTTAGGGCTTTGGCTCAGTCAATTTTGTTTGCTATTGGATTGTCATTATAAGATTTATGTGTAGTAATTTCTCTATTTTAGTTTGAATAAAAACTTAACGTTTTTGTGGTGCAATTAGTTAGGTCGTGGGTCATTCTTATGCTAGGCGAGTTGGTGTCGAAGGGTGTGCGTTTGAGTCCCTACAGTGGCAAAAAATATTTCTTTAATTACATAAAAAGTTAACATGTACAACTGAAAAAGTTCACAGGTCTCTGACTGGCCTTAGTTTTGAACACTGTACAGGTTAATTTGAATTCTGCTACAATCGCCATACAGTGTGTCAATATTGTGCATTCAGTTTCCTTCTCTTCTCTATTTCAGATGTTAGATGATCGAGGAAATACAGCTGCTTATCTTTTGTATGCTTACACACGAATCAGGTATATAAATATGTCAAATTTGAAGTGGCTTACAATAATGAAATTATTCATCATTGCAATGCACTTTACCATCATGGTTGGACCAATTTATCTGAAAATGAAAACAAGGGTGTCTGTTTACATAGCTGAATGTGTGCAAGATTGTAAGCCAAGGATAAAAACAAAATGGAAGGAGGAATGACAAAAAATGATCACATTGTCCTTTGCTTTGTAGTAGAAAATCAAAGGAAATGAAGGCATTGAAAATAAAACTAATTAATAAGATAAGCATTTAATGGTTTTGCCAAACAAATCGACTAAAGTCTGGGCTTTGTTTCTGTAGATGATTGGTTGGTTTGGTGGTTAGGTGATTGGTCAGAATGGTATTTTATCCTTATTCAAGATTATTTGAGTTGTGTTTTTAAACCACTCATCAACCAAGGCACTAGTTAGAATCATTTTAAAATAAAACCAATAAAAATCAATCACATGAAACATTAATGTAAATGACAAATAAAAAAAAACAGTTTAGTTAAGTCAAAAGGCATTTTTCAAGTGTACAAGTTTGTAAATGCTAAATGTAAAGAAGCACAAAAATCTTTATACATAGTATGTAAAAGTAGGGTTAATAGATACAATTAGAATTATCTTCTATTTTTACCTTCTACCAAACTTTTTTGCTCTGATTGAAAAAGTCTAAAATGACCTGAATAAACTCATATGATGCTATGCTGTTAGTCATTACAAACTTAGATGTGCATCTTTTGTGTGAATTGGAGTAAAATATTTGTTAAAAGTGGATTTACAAAAATGTATTTATGTATATACAAAGTTGATGCATTACTTAAATGAGTTCATTTTAAGTGAGTAGAAAATTTGTAAAAAGAAAATTGCTCAACTGTCTCCGTGATGAATGATTTATTACAAATATTACAAGATCCTAATAGAACTCCTCAGGATGGGTTGTCAATAGAGCCGTTACAATTTGTTTTATGGAATCATTTTATTCTGGGTTAATGCCTTCCATTGCTGTAGAATTGTATCCCTGGTTTAAAATATAGATTTTAGTAGGGTTCTTCACAAAATACATGATTTATTTGTATCTCTGGTACTACAATTTATGAAGAATACAAAGATGGTTGCTGGTTGCCTGGAAACCCGATCAATAAAAGAATAACATAATCCTGACCAATGGAACACAACTTTGGTCATTTTAATATAAGCAAGTGTTAAGTAGTTGTTTATTCAAAAGTTTCTGTAACTTAGAGAAGTGCACAAGAACTTATATGAAAATATTTTGTCAGTTTTTGAGAAACATTATTTTGCTTTTTTCTGATTTATTTATTCCATTAAACTAATAACTTTGTATCTTTGTGATTTTTATGTTTAACCAATTTTTATAACTGTATTTCATAAAAATATAAGTGACATGATAGAAATTAACAGTATATGAAAAAGTTGATAATAAATCAGTAAATCTAATAAATAAATAAATATGACACATACAATACACTATTGACATTTCATATACACATTTCACAGTTGAAAGGCCAGCTTCCAATATGGCTGATTTTTAATCACTTTAGTCACGTGACTTTCAGTTCAAATTTTGGTACGCAATCGGAAATGGTAGTAGGTCTCGAAAATTTAAGTATACTATTAAATGGGATCGTTATTACTTGAAATTACCAAATATTTTTAACAACAGATATTTTTCCCTTTAATTTATCTAAAAAAGAACCAAATATATACAGAAAATTACGAGAAATACGTCTTGAAAGTAGGGGTTACTTCACAGCTGTCGGCCGACATTCGTGCTTCAGACACAATTTATTAAAGTATTGGGACAAGTGATGGGTTCTAATAATTAAATTCTGAAAATATATTCATTTCTGAACACATTCATATGAAAGACATGTCCGAAATCGGTGTGGGATGCGATTCTGTCAGTTGAGAAAACGGCAGGTATGGCTCCTTTTGCGGGGTTTGGTTCACATCTGTCGGCCGACATTCGTGCTTCAGACACAAATTATTAAATATTAGGACAAGTGATGGGTTCTAATAATTCAATTCTGAAAATATCTTCATTTCTGAACATATTCATATGAAAGACATGTCCGAAATCGATGCGGGATGCGATTCTGTCAGTTAAGAAATCAGCAGGTGTTGCTTCTGTTTTGTTTTGTTTTTCGTATGATGATTATCTCCCTTGTTTACACTGTTTCTCGCATGTATGCGAATAAAAATAAAGTGATTTTACTGTCTTATTGATTGATATTCGTTTTAATGTAGGGAAATTTAAAAAAAAAATAATAATAAATAAATAAATAAAATCTAAAAAAAATTGGCTTCATTTAACATTTTAATTTTAATCAAATAAAATTATTTTCCATGGGAAATATTTCTTCAAATTTGATACACAAGAGAAAGTTATATAATTTTCTTTTCAGTGGTGTCATGTGCTGATTTTAAATTTTTATTAAAATAATGAATTTAAAATCAGCATATGACAACTAGTTGCTATGTGCTGATTTTGAATGCAGTATTTAAATAAAAATTCAACAGCAGCACCATGACAGTGGAACAGGAAGAAATATTGTTTCCACACCCCAAGTTAATAACTAGAAATTAAAATCTCTTTCTATAAGATGGTCAGGTCAGTTTTACCGGGTGTAACAGTTAATTCTTTAGTATCTGTGGTTCATTTTTTCACAGATCAAGTGCTGCTGGTAGACTTTTTGCAGCTAGAGTACTAATGCACAGATGCAATATTAATCTAATTCTGACTGTCTCCAAAATTACATGGATCAAGTTCATGTATCTACCTTCAGTCCAGAGGATGCTTCATGTCTTTTGGGTAAGGAGTAGAGTAAAAGTCAAGATTCTTTCACTATCAAACATATTTAGAGATGGGGAGAAAACTGTAGAGCCCAAAGAAAACCAACGACATTCCACAACAAACTGACTAACTTTCTCGCACAAAAACTGTCCTGAATGAGATTCAAACCTATACAGTAAGAGGCCATGCCCCTACCAATATTTCAAATGTTATGTTGGACAGGTGCCCGTGTAATGCACAAAAATAATTATGCATTTATTATGTCAATTAGCATTTATTTTTCCTTGAAGTAATGATAATTTTAAAATGCAAGCAAAACATCTTTATTGACATTGTACTGTGTGTTGACCATGTAATGTTATCTGCAATAAAAAAAAAACAAACATAGTCATTGTTTATTCTGTAGTCTCTGCCTTGTTTTTAGCATAGCAATAGCATTAATAATATTTAATCTACAAATAAAAATGTTATCTATGAATATTCTGAAAATACAATGTTGGCAAATTTGTAAATAAAATTTGAAATATGGATTTCACCTGTTAATAAATATAAAAAAGGTTAACTGTAAATAAAATGAACTAAAAATTAACTTGTAGGAATGCATAATCTGAAAATAAACTGTATAGGTATTGGTAATCTGAAAATCAACTGAAATGATTATACATGTATGATGTCTATGTTTCCATTCCTGGTAGCCAAAATTGCCATTGGCTACTAATTTCTGAGGAATTCTTTCAAAAAGTATATTTTCACAAATTTTGGAAATTTGGCTACTAATTATTTTAAATTTATGGAAACCTAGTGATGTATCATAAAATCATATGAAAATAAACTACACATATTCTGCATTCTTGAAAATAAAAAAGAAATTAATTAAAACAGAATAATTTAATGTAGTACCAGTATAACATCATTCACCACACAAGAATGATACTGTGGGACTGTCAGAACTAGCCATGATGTGTGCAGCAATGATCCATGATTTAAAGTTTGGCTCAAATTAAAATACGGTAAAAGATATTTACATAGATTCTTGCACAATAAAAGTGAATGGGTTATATTGTGATAAATTTCATAAAAAGCTCAAATACATGTACATGTATCAACTTTAAAAATATGAAATGTTTGAACAGTAAATCTAATACATGTAGTACAAGAATCTTTGACCCATTTCTGAATTTTCTGTGTTGTCAAGTATGTTTTCTGCTGGTACATCCATACTTGCTGTGGTTACTGTGGAGAGAAAACATTCAAAATTAGCATCAATGTTTTAAAAACCTATTTATAGGTATTTGTAGCTGTGGAATCATCAGCAACAGTAGCAGTAGTGATAGCTGAAGGATCTAGAATTGCATTAATTACAACATTTTTGCAATTTGTGCATTTGCAACCTGTACCTCAATATCTGCCAACACCGTCACCAGTTTCTGAATAACTAAACTGAACTTTGGCATTTAAAATCCATCTTTAACCCCTTGAAGTGGCAAAACTTTTCAAATTACTAAAAAAAAATAAAAATAAAAAATAAAAAAAATAAAGTAATTTACAGTCTGAAAAGTGTAATTGAAAACATTTTATGTAATTTTCCATATCATGACTTCTCCTCTTCTGCAAACTTTCTGAAATTTAACAAACTATAATTATGCTCTTTGTCAGCCTGCCTACCTGTAAATATGTGATACAACTGCCAACTTCTGATCTGAAACATTAAAATCACAGTTTTAAAATTTGCATGCACTGCAGCAGTTAAATCAACACCAGATAATTGTTGTTCAGATGGTTTTCTAGCAAACTATCCCTCTTGTGACTCTAAATGTAATGAAAGTGTAAAAAAAAAAAATCCAATATCAGCTGATTTCTGAGTCACATAGTGACTACATGGGGTCAGCTGGGCGATCTGAATGTTTGATTTTCGTGGGATTTTTTCTACAAAATTGAACTAAAATTAAACAAAATGTTTAAAGATTATATTAAAAACACACCAACAAATATCTAGAGTAAAAATAAACAAATTAGAAGATGTCTAGACGCAATAAATAGCAAGTTTTGTTTTCCAAATCATCGGCACGCAGGGTCTTCCTGTGCAATAACCGGTGCGAGTGATGGTTTCTATCCGGTATCAAAATGACCGGTGTTCTAAATGCTACCGATTACGACTATAATTTTTAACCCAATCGGTGTGGGATGCGATTCTGTCAATTCAATTTACCGGGCATAAACTCCGAATGCACCGCCCACTTGATTTTGACCTTTCACGATACCGCAGTTTATGTCTATGATTCCAGCATTTTATTTAGTTATAAGGAGTGTTTAATTGTTGTGATCGTCTAGAAAAATCAATTTGCTATCAAACGGATACAAAAATATATATAGTTTAAGTTAAAAACACCATTTAATTAATGATTTATTGCGTCAACCCTAAAATGCAAATTCTTCGAGGTGACGACAAAGCGCCATCTGCCGACCAAATTTGAATTACCCCCCTTGAACGGCCCTGAAGATTAAATCGCGGGTTTAACGGAAAAAATCGAAGCTGGCCTTTCAACTACATGATTTATTTGTATCTCTGGTACTACAATTTATGAAGAATACAAAGATGGTTGCTGGTTGCCTGGAAACCCGATCAATAAAAGAATAACATAATCCTGACCAATGGAACACAACTTTGGTCATTTTAATATAAGCAAGTGTTAAGTAGTTGTTTATTCAAAAGTTTCTGTAACTTAGAGAAGTGCACAAGAACTTATATGAAAATATTTGTCAGTTTTTGAGAAACATTATTTTTTTTTCTGATTTATTTATTCCATTAAACTAATAACTTTGTATCTTTGTGATTTTTATGTTTAACCAATTTTTATAACTGTATTTCATAAAAATATAAGTGACATGATAGAAATTAACAGTATATGAAAAAGTTGATAATAAATCAGTAAATCTAATAAATAAATAAATATGACACATACAATACACTATTGACATTTCATATACACATTTCAGAGCTCTACAATTGAAATTATTTTCACTGGCCTGCTTTAGATGTTTACTAGCCAGAGCAAAGAAGTTACTCAGCACATACTTCTGGCAGTACTATATGCCTAAATATCAATTCAGTTGAAATCAACTAGACTAGAAGCATTTCTTAACACTGCTTAATGGTGTCAATATTTTTAAGACCTTTTTCAATGGATTTACATTTATTGTGGTATCAAACACAAGCATATCAATCAATGTTCAGACCACGATCCCAAAAGTAAAACAAAAACTGAAAACTGGCAAATAGTGTTAAACATGCAAACTTCAACCAGGAAAGTCAGACCAATTGCTCCATAAAGACATGGTTCTCATATCTAGGTAACTACATGTGCCATATGTAAAATTTAAGAGCCTTTAATTTTTTACGTCTTTTACTGGTTACAAACTCTGATTTTCGGGCAACTGTCTTTCCAAGATTCTGGTAACAATGATTTACAATCATTATGTTTTTCATAGGGTCGTCGCTGACACTCATAGACACTACTGTTTGTTTAGGTTTATTGATAACAATAAACGTCCTGAAATATTTCCATTTTAAATTCATAGTCACAGACTTGAAAAAAAAATTCTCATTATGTTTACCTTTGGCTGCGATGAAAATGACACGTGAAAACGTGATCATGCATGTAAGAGCGTAACAAATTTAAAAATTGCAGTGCTATGATTTAAAGCACTTTAATATGGTGCTTGAAGAGACTAATTTGGTTGTCAGAAACTGAAATTACAATCCGGATTTGACTTGATACTGTCCTCGCACACAGACGAGTGAATGTGATAAAACCACTCGCAATTGCAAATAATTACTTGCATTGTAGAGCCCTGCATTTGCATGTAATATCATCAAAAACAATATATAGTAGTACATGTATTAATAATATACTGCAATGATAATAATGATCCACATGACTACACCTGCTTCATGAATGATAAACAGAGCAGATAAACAGGTGAGTGTGTCAATCCCTACTCTCCATGACACTGGATTGCTTACCATCCCATAAATTTTATGTTTACCTTAAAAACCTGTTAAACAGGTCATATTGAAACTTCAAAGATATAACCACTTCTTTGAAATAAAATTTTATAATTACAAAAGCTAATGCTTTAAAAAATAAACAGGCTTTGAAGTTGTTTTGTTAAACAGATTATGTTCAGCACAGGTTTCTGAGTAATGAATTCAACAAACAAATTTTTTTGTTGACTTAAATATTTTTACAGCTTGTCATTTTATTTTCAAAAGTGATTTATTATGTTTTATATGTTGTTCCTGAAAATTCTGCTTCCTGGTCATTGTTTGATCAGATTTTGTTAAGATCAATGATGAGGCCTCTATATTAATGATTTTTTGTATATCCACCACTTTTCAAAGAAAAAAGGGAATATTAAATTTAAACTTTCGTCCAACCCTCTTCCATTTCCCTGTTCGTACAGAAATTTCTTGTCCGCAATTATTGTATGAAGCATTACAATAACAATATTTACGAAAACTTAGTGCAGAGCATCAACATTGCTAGGAAATGGGCATATCAGTAACACAAGTTGGTTTGATCACTTTCCTGGGAGTTGTGACCCTTTGAACATAAGTGCAAATCACAAAAGTACCCATTGGTGGGAAACCTAATTCTAGAAATTTGCTTGTTTAAGTGTTAATCTTGTATTTATTTATGTTGAAGGTCTATAGCTAGAACCGCTGGAGTAACAGACAAGCAGTTACAGAAGGCAGCATCTGACACCACACTAACGCTGAACCATCCTAAAGAATGGAAGTTAGCTAAGACCATCTTACGATTCCCTGAAATCATACTTAAGTGTCTAGATGACCTGCTAATTCATACTCTGTGTGATTTCCTCTATGAGCTGTCTAACTGTTTCTCAGAGTTCTATGAAAATTGTTACTGTATAGAAAAAGACAGGCAAACTGGTAAGTGCCCGTTTTTTGTATCCATCATTGAAAAGATAGGGACATGCTTATGACCTGGTTTTATTTGCGAGAATGTATTTATCCCATTTATTGCATTGTGATGCAAAGACCATTCATCCAGTAGAGTGGAATTAATATATTTTACACCTACTCAAAATTTTTCACTTGTATTGAGGCAGTCAGTTTATGGATGTTGGAGAAAACAGGAGAGCCCAGATAAACATTGACCTTTTACTAGCAAACTGACAAACTTCCTGACACTAGCATCTGCCCAAGTGGGATTGGAACCTAGGCCGTGAGAGATGCTGTGATTCGTAAAGTGTGCTTTAGACCATTGTAGAGTGTACCGTAGGTTTTGAGAAGGACTCAACCACAAATTCAGCATTTACCAATTTATTTTCATCAATATTTATTGGCCTGTCATTTTGTTTGTTGGTTTTTCAGACTTATTTTTTTAACTTTACCAAAACTTCTCTTATAAAAGTAGGTTGAATTTCACAACATGCATGCAGTGGCAAGACTTTTACATCATTACCACACTCTCACAGATGACCTTGACCTTTGACTCACTGCATTAATGGTTGTAAGGTCATCACTTTTCATAAATTTGTGCATACTGTACTTCATTCATTGTTCCTTTGATAACAATGTTTTTGAAAATATTTTAAACCTGTTAGATTTTATTATCAACTGAAGAGTACAAAATTGACTTAATATTCCTACATTATTCTGTTTTCAACATCAAATATATGACAATTACAAAAATGAAGAAAATCTGCCACACTTCAGCAATTCTGACAAGGTCCGTAATTGGTTTTATAAGTTCTGTTAAGATCAAACAGAGTGAGAGTTTGTTTGAGTCTGTGTTGTTGATGTTATTTCAAATTATTAAAATAATTTTATTGACAAAAATGCAAACATCGGACCTTGTTTCATGTGGCATTACAAAGATAACAATTTTAATTATGATTCTCAGGATTAAGTCAACTATGAAAAACTGCGTAATGGCGAAAATATCAAAACTGAAAAAAATGCTGATTGTTTTCTTAATGCCGTCAAAGTCAATTATATACCTGATAATTATTGATAAATTTTCTTGTATCTAAGAATGTCATATCCTGCATTAAGATATTTTTTACCACTAATCCCCTGTAAGAGGATTATCCACCGGATAATTTACACTTGCAACACCTTTAATATCTTATCAACACCACTGTTCACACTGGAATTCTTTCTTTATGTTATAGTGTTGAATATTACAAAAATTTCAATATCAAATATTTCTTTCATTAAATGCTTTTGAAATTGCATTTTTGTAGGATGTTTTCATCCTGTTCTTTGTCTGTTGCCATGGTAACATTGGTATATATTAGCTTTTTATCTACACCATTTTGTGTCAGTTCATTTCACCATAAATATTCCGACTTCCTGGAATAGGATTATGTATGATGATTTTTAATTTGTTATGGTAAAATCCCCTATGACAGGGATTATCTTGGATCATTCCATTGTCTGTGTATTGTGATCGGCACCTTATCAAATCATTTAGTTGATAGTTTTGTCAAATATTGGCAGCTTTAACCTTGTATAATCAGTTCATTCTTTGTTTTATATGTAAATGTGTGGTAATGACCAGAAAAAGGGGGGTGTAACTTTTGGCGTTATTTTGTTGTTGTTTTTTTCTCTCCCTTGTCATTATCACATTATTGTAACAAAACAGAACAGAAAATTTTACAAAAAAAGCTTATGGAATTTAAACATGTTAAAGACAATAAAAAATCAATACAAAAATTACAAAGCATAAGCTATAATTTATATGTTAGCAGTAAATTGAAGACAAAGAAATAGGAAAATTCTCTAAAGCTTTCAACAGCTTGAGAAAGTCAGTTTAAACGGATGCTTGAATTCTATATGTATTTTCATGCATGACGTTCCACCACCACAATAACTCTGTTCAATACCCCATATGTTGCATTTAGTTTTACTATCTCACATGAGTAGGTATGGAAGAAATAGTGCAAAGAGTTGAAACAAATATTGGTACAAGATATTTTTTGAAAGACAGAAATGTAAATATAAGAAGTAACATTTCTGCTCATGGTATTTCAAGAGGTAATGCAAGATAGTGTGGTGCGTGCCAAATTCAAAATGAAGGGCTTTGTCCTTCATTGAATTTGACACGTGCCACATTATTTTGCATTAGCTTTTGTAATACCATGATCAGAAATGTCATTTCTTAACTCAGGAGTAATGCCAATTGCTATCCTAGTTAGTACTTTTCATGTTTTTATCCCACGGCTTTGTTCCAAACATTTCTTGTCCAAAACTATGAATCATTGTCTTACAAAACTTTGTGCAAAGCATCAATATTGATAGGAGATTTGCATGTCATTAAACAGAGTTGGTTTGCCCATTTTCTTGGGAGTTATTACATTATGAACAAAATGCTAAACACAAAAAAGTACCCACTAACAGGGTATCCTAATTCAGTTTCAAATCTCTGCATTCAGTTAAGTATCAAAAATCAAATTAAAATTTGACTGAAAGTGACAGATTTGATAGAGAACTATCACAGATTACATAATACTAGATATGTTTTATGATTGTAAATCACATTGATTAGACACATAAATTCAGTGAACTGGTCTATCAAATTTCTCTCTAGTAATACACAAACATCATATATTACTCCATAAAGCTCATAGTTTTTTGGCTGAATATTTCTACACAAACATCACAGTTTTTCTGTTATATAACTGACAATTTAATTTATCACTGTATATTATATTGTTTAGACTTAACACATAAATTCAGTATATAATTTTATCTATTCCTCTTTTAGCAACACAGAAACATCATAGTTTTTGTGCTAAATATCTGACTATTTAATCGTCTTCTGTGAGTGCCTCGCTCAAATCTGAGAATATTCACACTGTAAACTGCATGTGCCAGCAGAATAAGCAATATCAACTGAGTTCATGTAAAAGTTGTATGTACAAGTTAAAAATATGGTAAAGTAGATTGTTGACGTTGTCAGAGCCTGCTTCAAGGTCTTCAGAGATGATATGCTGACAACTGCTGCTGTATATTGTATTGTTTTGACTTGACACATAAATTTTAACCAGTGTAAGACAGACTTTTTTACGTATTGAAATCAGAGCCATTTCTTGGTAACGAAGCAGTCAAAAATAAAAAAAGCTGGGGGTGTATTACATTTGAAGTTCCTACCACCTTTCCATCCCTCTATCCATCCACACCATTCTTGTTTGGAGTAATTCTTCAAAAATCTAAAGCACTATTTCACCAAAGTTTGGGCAAAGTATCAACATTGATAGGAGATGCACATAATCATTAACCCGGGTTGGTTTGCTGGTTTTCATGGGAGTTATGGCTCTTTGAACATATGTGCATATCACAAAGAGTACTTACTAGCAGGGGATCTAAATTATACGAAAATGCTTGATTTACACCAGGTTTGACACCTAACATTTTTAGCTCAACTGGCTATAACAACTTAAATGGGATGTGAGATGCCACTTCCCTCAACTGGCTTTAACAACTTGAAGAAGATGAAAAATACCTCTCTGCTCAACTGGCTTCAACTTGACTGGGATGAAAAATACCTCTCTGCTCAACTGGCTATAACAACTTGAATGGGATGTAAAATACCACTCTCTTCCACTGGCTCTAACTGGCTATAACTAGCCATAACAACTTGACTGGGATGTAAAATACCACTCTCCTCAACTGGCTATATAACAACTTGACTGGGATGTAAAATACCACTCTCTTCAACTGGCTCTAACTGGCTATAACTAGCCATAACAACTTGACTGGGATGTAAAATACCACTCCCTTCAACTGGATCTAACTGGCTATAACTAGCCATAACAACTTGACTGGGATGTAAAATACCACTCCCCTCAATTGGCTATAACAACTTGAATAGGATGTAAAATACCACTCCTGTCAACTGGCTATATAACAACTTGACTGGGATGTAAAATACCACTCCCCTCAATTGGCTATAACAACTTGAATAGGATGTAAAATACCACTCCTGTCAACTGACTATAACAACTTGACTGGGATGTAAAATACCACTCCCCTCAACTGGCTATATAACAACTTGACTGGGATGTAAAATACCACTCTCTTCCACTGGCTCTAACTGGCTATAACTAGCCATAACAACTTGACTGGGATGTAAAATACCACTCTCCTCAACTGGCTATAACAACTTGAATAGGATGTAAAATACCACTCCTGTCAACTGGCTCTAACTGGCTATAACAACTTGACTGGGATGTAAAATTCCACTCCCCTCAACTGGCTATATAACAACTTGACTGGGATGTAAAATACCACTCTCTTCCACTGGCTCTAACTGGCTATAACAACTTGACTGGGATGTAAAATACCACTCTCCTCAACTGGCTATATAACAACTTGACTGGGATGTAAAATACCACTCTCTTCCACTGGCTCTAACTGGCTATAACAACTTGACTGGGATGTAAAATACCACTCTCCTCAACTGGCTATAACAACTTGACTGGGATGTAAAATACCACTCTCCTCAACTGGCTATATAACAACTTGACTGGGATGTAAAATACCACTCTCCTCAACTGGCTATATAACAACTTGACTGGGATGTAAAATACCACTCCTGTCAACTGGCTCTAACTGGCTATAACAACTTGACTGGGATGTAAAATACCACTCCCTTCAACTGGCTCTAACTGGCTATAACTAGCCATAACAACTTGACTGGGATGTAAAATACCACTCTCCTCAACTGGCTATAACAACTTGACTGGGATGTAAAATACCACTCCCCTCAACTGGCTCTAACTGGCTATAACTAGCCATAACAACTTGACTGGGATGTAAAATACTACTCCCTTCAACTGGCTCTAACTGGCTATAACTAGCCATAACAACTTGACTGGGATGTAAAATACCACTCTCCTCAACTGGCTATAACAACTTGACTGGGATGTAAAATACCACTCTCCTCAACTGGCTATATAACAACTTGACTGGGATGTAAAATACCACTCCCTTCAACTGGCTCTAACTGGCTATAACTAGCCATAACAACTTGACTGGGATGTAAAATACCACTCTCTTCCACTGGCTCTAACTGACTATAACAACTTGACTGGGATGTAAAATACCACTCCCCTCAACTGGCTATATAACAACTTGACTGGGATGTAAAATACCACTCCCCTCATTCTTTATATAAAACATGCACTTCATTGTACTACATAATACCAATAACATATCATATTTAACCACCCACTGTATTTCAACAGATTCATCTAATATTTATTTGTTGCTCAAACAACTAAGTTGACCGAATAATGCTGATGGAGATATTAATTTATCACATAAAAACATCTTTTCATGCAGGAAATTAAAGTCCTCTATATATGGTTTCCTAACTACATAATAAAATATTTTCTCTCTTTATTTAACTATATAAATAAAAATATGTGTCTTTTATTTGGCATGTTTTCCGTTTTTTCACTGTGATTACATGTCTGTCTCGTTTTTAAACTCTTATATGACTTTAATTTACAATACATGGTAAAACCATTTTATAGTAAATATGTACAATGTGGAGGATGTTTTTAAGAATATGAAGGATTGATTTCCTTATGAAGGAGAGATAACTCTAGTACTGATTTGGTCATGTGTGCCTGGAGTGGAGTTGAGTGAAGTAATAGAGTTTTATACCCCAGTCAAGATTCTTTCACTAATATCGGTTCATCGATGGTAGAGGAAATCAGAGTGCCCATAGAAAACTACAGACCTTTGGCAAGCATGCATGAAATAACTAAAAAAAGGATCTTTATATGGTATATTCAAATTTATCCAATAATCAGTATTGATATATAAAACATAAGGGACAAACAGGAATAGTAAAGATGAAATCCTTTTACAACTTGTTAATATCTCTGGGCCTCTGTGGCCAAGTGGTTTAAAGCTCAAACTTATAAATCACATTGTCCTCCACATCCTAGTGTGAAAACATTTTTCATGGTGTTGTTTTTTTTTCTGGTCGATTCCCAGCCAGGTCAGACCCAAGTCTTTGAAGTGAGAAGTACTTCTTTTGCCAAGCACTCGGCATTACAAAATAAAAGTCATGGTATCCATTGCTGTACTAGGCAGAATTTCAGTATGGTTTGCAATGCTGTACTGGACTGGTAACTCAGTTTCCTCCAATAAACAAAAACTTCGTTGAATCTATGAATTTACTTGTTTATAATTTTTTGTGACTTTTTCTATTTATAGGTAAAATAGTGAAAATTAACATGGAGAGGATACTTCTATGTGAAGCAACAGCAAATGTCATCGCAGCGGGATTCCACATCCTCGGCATCACTCCAGTACAGAAGATGTGATTGTTAGCAAACAACCAATCAAACAATGACATACAGCATAACAAACATACTTTGTCTACACTTGGACTTATTTATATTTATTTAATAATCTCTTCTTGTAAGAACTTTTGTTTATTATTATCATGGTAACTATATTTAAAAAAACATTACACTTAACTACATATCACTTGATGCATTGAAATGGCGTATTCTTTCATTTGAAATGTTCAGACAAATTTTCATTTATAACATACTTTAACTTTGCTTTACTCCGATATAGATATTGTTTACCACATTAATGGGGTTTGCCACTGTATCATGTGATCAGTGATCAACATCCCTATACATATGTGCTGCAGGTTTTGGAAAAGGTTTACATCAGAAATTTTCAGAATAACATAAAAATGTAAAAAATGTGAGATTATTCCATATCCATTGCAAATACAGTAAAACCTTGATTTATCGCCACCATTTGTTTAGTCAAATTTTGGCATTATAAAGGGGTTTGGCAATAAATTGAGGGAGGCCAATAAAGAAAAACATAAACAAAACCGATTTTGGGACTTCAAAATAGTGTGGCGATAAGCGAGGTGGCAAAGTTATCGAGGGGCATTATAACGAGGTTTTACTGTAATTGTTCTGCACAAAAATAAGGGGGTATCAGGTGGTACAGCAGCAAGCCCCATTGGCACAGCATTGGTTGTATGGTACAAGGCACAACATTGGTTGCATGGTACAAGGCACAACATTGGTTGTATGGTACAAGTACATGTATATAAATTTGTAAACATTGTACATGTACATGTAAATACATATACCGGTACTAAACAAAAAAGTTAGGGACCATTGTAAAATTTTAAACAAAAATCCAAAGACTGAAAAATGTAAAATCCATCTGTATTTTGTTCTTATTCTTTTCTTGTTTCAAATGATTTATGAAGTAAATATTTTGTGCATGAAATTAAATCCCCTTAATAAAATTATAAGAAGTGTGAATATAAATGATATGGTTTATGTTCTACAAAATTAAATAATGTTTTTGATGTGGTCCTTAACCTTTTTGTTGAGTTTATTAAGTTTTCATGTACTGGTACTGGTACGTTTCTTTGTAATTTGCATAATCTTATCAATTTGGTTATCACCTATTTATAATAGTTTTGATAAAAATATGTCAGTTAAAAAAAGTTCTGCTTCTAAAAAGTTTAATATTTACTCATTGGTATTCATGAATAATTTTAATAATAACTTTAAAACTTGTGATGTGACTGGAGATAAGCTGAAAGAGTTTGAACCAAATGAAAACCTTCATGAAGACATGGTTTATTGGTGATCTACCTCACATTTACTGTTTGAGGATTTTATGGATACTCTATCTTTGTATGGAAATCTCACAAGAACTGAACTCAGTGTTATAAAGTCATAAAATGGAAGTATAAAAACATTATTAAAAGGGTTGGAAAATATTGAAACACTTGTTAATACCAACTTATATAATTTGAAGACATACAGGACTTTATGGAACAAAGTACATTGAACTGTTTAGATTTTGATGACATTGTTTCAACATCATTACAGAGATTAATAAAATAAAATTTGATGAACTAAAGAGACTGTTATTGTTTTGCTTTTGTTTGATATGTAGACTCGGTACAGTAGTGGAATAATGACATCTTACCCCTAGTTAAAAATTTTCTGTTATCTAAGTGGTTGATTCAGGGATGGTTGAGGAAACCAGCATGCCCTAGGAAAACCACCAACCTTCAGTAAGCAAACTGAAAAACTTTCTTACACTAGAATCTGTGGGATTTAAACCTAGGCTGTGAGAGGTGCTGTTATTCATAAGTGCACACTTTAAGCCACTTGGCCTACAAGCCCCCCACCCCCCCCCCCCCCCCCTCCATACAACTGAGTGCCCTATCAAGGGACCATCCTCCTCCTTTTACAGACTGTCATGTTTCTATATTTTCCTATGAATATTTATCAATTTAGGTATTTCTTTATTTCACTATATGTCACATAGCTATATATTCCAATATATTTCAAAATATTACCAATACTATTGTATTGTGTTTTACTACAAACAAACCAAATAATAAAACAAGATACAACATAAAAACACATTGTGACAACTAATTGTAATCAAAAACAAACATACTACTACATGTCTGAATCACAATCCAGAAGCAAGGTAAAAACTTTTAGAACTGACAAGTCAGGCTAGACCAGGGAAGTGAGGCTGGATGCTCCAGAAGGGTAAGCACCTTCTGTTTAGCTAGCTACACTCCTCATGTGTGTACTCAACATTGTGTGAAAGGAACATGGAACTATGGGATGTCAAATATATCCGGGGCAATCTTGGACACAGAGACATCAAACTTGTCAATAATACTGTGATGACTGCCATAAAACTTTTTTAGGGCCTTGATAAGCCAAGGCTTGCAATATCCCCGAGTCAACAATTTTATTTGTAAGCAGCCTGCTTCGTTGTACAAAGTCCACATAGTGAAAAATGTCTGATATTGGATATATAACAGAGTTATAATCTTACTCATTGCCGTCATTGGTATAGTGCAAGTTCTTTTTGTGGGGCCCCAACAAGACACATGTTTCACAACCAGTGATGTATAAACATACATTGAAACAAACAAAAAATCAGAGACTGCATGTCTTGGATACAAAAATCCTGCCAATATGTTGCATGAAGTCAAGGGTCATCTATCCTCTGTCTTCTGTTGCAATTTCCGTTATTTTCCTGATAAATTTGTATGTCCAGGCTGAAATTCCTATCGCTGACGGTATAGGCTTGGCAAAAAAAGTCTAACTAATGTGATTAATAACAACAATGATAACTACTTTTCAGACAAGACACTTTTTTTCATTTCACTGTATGAAGTTGTAGACAAAATATACTAGCTGACAATAAAAACTTGCACAGCCATTGGTCTGAAATGGAATATTAGAATTTGCAGCTGAAGAAAATATACTTTGAAGAAAAACCAAAGAAACTAACAATATACCAGAACAAATTGTTTTGACTGTAAATATGGCCATGTTATGGGTTGACAAAATACTCATCATGTGATTTAAAACAGCTATAATGTCCATCTTAAGCTAGATAACACTGGATATATTTACCAGTACATACCACAAGTTTGGATTCATAGCACAAGGATAACAACCTACCTACCTATCCTCTTTGTCCCTGGTGAGACATAAGGCCACAACCAGTTGCCTCCAAGGATAACAAGGAACAATATTATGGGCAAAGCATATGTAATATGTGTGTGTGCATATAGTTAGAGCAAATTTTAATTTGGAATCACAACATACTACCTTACTAAATTTATACAGCCATCATGGATTCTAATTTCTCTTCACAAATGGACTAACATAATTCAGCCCCCCCCCCCCCCCCCCACGAAAATGTTTGAAAATTAGATTAAAAATGGTATATTGTAGTGTAATTTCACAGAGAAATGGGTGCAGTATATGTGTGCAGTGATTTTGTGATTTTTCATCTGCTACTGACAAAGAATTAATCCATTACACCCATAGTCCACCAATGTATATACTTAAATTCACCCTCATTACATGTGGATTCGAGTGGTAATAAATCAACACTGCAAATCCTCAAATCGTATGGCCAAATTACAAATGTATCGCTATATACTATCAAATATGTTTTACAATACCACTTCTATGTGGAGCCATCTTCGATTCTCATTTATTACTCGTCTAAATTCTTAGTACTTTAAATTTAAAAAAAACAACTTCAAAATGGGAAAAATCTGTCTAATTTTACCTTTTGATTTTATCTCTTGTTTATCCCTTTTATGGAACAAATCTATCAAAAATTGATAAATCTGTCAGCAATAGTGTACATATATATGTCACTTCAATGGTGATAATCAGAGTAGTATAAACATTATGTTGAAAAATTAACATGTAACATCATGTTATATTGTAGTTGATGTTACATCATGTTTCCATGAATTGTGGTAAAATGTGGTAAATCGGATGGCATGCTCTCTTTCTGTTTGTGGTGATTATCAAGTTATGCCTGTCATAGGCTTTATTTTCAATCACCTATTTGATGATCTAGTGTCGTGATATTATAAGAGAATTAAAAATATAAATTTATTTGGGAATTTAAATTTCAATTTTATTTTTTCGTCGTCTTAAAATTTCAGGTGAGCTTCACAAATATATGGGGCCTTTCTATACATTAAAATTTCTATTTCCTTCAAAGATGTAAAGAGATGTGTGATTAGCTTATTTCCCCAACAGCTATGAAAGCAATATTTTCATTGGATAAAAAGTTCGCGGAAAAATAAAATGTTTCAAAATGGCTGACACCGGGCACATGTTAATGTTTACGTTTTGAGTTTCCCCAATATTGGCTCTAAATTAAAGATCACCACACATTTTATCAACATTAATGGATCATTGTGTGTCCTGGAATGGGAAATTAATTTGTATTTCAAAAGGAAGTTCTTCACATGATATTTTATCAGCAATTTACGCATTTGACAGTAAAAGTCGATCGTGGGAAAGAGAAGACATTTTTGGAATTGGTGATTCAACCAAGATTGAAATTGTCCAATGCATTGTGTGCAATGAGTTATCTACAGGCGCAAGACTTCCTGTATTGTTAGTGAAAGCGATCGGCGGGGGAACATCTCAAAATGTTTATTTTTTAGCTGTCTTAAAAGTACAAGATAGAAAACTTGTCTACTTGAAAAAATTGAAAACTTGTTCTTTGATAAAAAGTACGAATGTCTTTATATATGACGGCCCATCACTGTTATGGTTAGATGGATCATCTGTCCTGATTGGTAAAGAGGATAAAAATAACACGTGCATATTAAATGAATGCGTATTGTTGAATAAATTAATTTCTCCAAATATATTATGGATAGAACGTTTGGAAAATGTTTTAATTATACTTGGAAGTCAAATCAAAACTGTAGATGAAGGCGAAGAATATTCCAAATATTACCCATTTGTCTTTACAGTAAATTTGACAAATGATGAAGTCCTTCCAGTGGAATCTGACATGTCATTCTTCTATCCGACAGAGTTCAATAACATTGTGTGTGTCAGGGTCACAAAATGTGAATTCTGTAAAAGAAATGATCACATTACTAAAGAAAAAGCAGAATTTAAGACTGTAGTATATGCTGTTACAAATGAAGGATATGTTTTACATTTTATAAATGGAAATCTTACAACAGCAGTTCCGATTGAAGAAGAAGACATTGACCCAGCAGCTTGTATACACATAGTTAAGCCATTTTCATTGCCTAACAACTTTGTTATAGTAAGAGGGAAGCAGTTAATTCATGCAGTAGATATTAGGGATAGCAAGGTTAATGAGTATGCTATTTTTTAAATTATATTTTTGCTCCATTAGTATAAGAATGCATATAAAAGTACATTTTTAGTCTTTCATTTATGTTACCATAATTCATCTTCATCTACATCGTGTATGGACCATCAGCGACATTTATAAAAACTATCATTGACATTATTGAAGTTAAATACTATTACTAATGCAGCTAAATTCTTCAGATGCAGTTTTTCATCCATTCAATTTGATACTTTTTTAACCCCATAATTTCAAAATGAATTTAATTATTTTCATTATGATATATTTTTAATGTGTTTAAATATATATAAAACTATATATAAAAAGAATAATTTAAAACAGTAATGCAAGTTGTTTTACAACATATTGTTTAAAAGATCTTATCTCAAATCTTGATTGTACCTCAGCATTGTTAGGTTTATTGATGCAAGCTTAGATGAGCAAAGTAGCCTATTGTGTCTGATCTAGCCGATACTAGCACCACAGTGCTAAATATTAAAATGTGCCAATAAAAGCCTAAGGCTTATTAAAGGTTTAAAAAAAATAATGGGTACTTGAAAAGTTTTACTTAGCTTCTACTTTTGCATTTTCAAATTAAAAACACCTTGTTCAATACGCAAGTAAAATAACATACATGTACATTTTCATCTTTTCAGGTAACAACCTTCTGGTCAAATATAGGTCATGTGATCTGTGATGATTTTGTTGGATGTGGATCTACACAGGTTCTGTTATTAACAAATGATTTTGACTGTAGCTGGGATGATAACTGGATATTAACAGATTTAGGTGTTTGGCATATTGATTTAGAAAAAGACCAAAGAAATAAACAGGAATGTGCAGATAAAGACAATACTGTGACAGCTGTTGATGCTCTGAGGTCAAGGTTACAGGTGAATGTCCAGACAGAATGATTTTGTTGCTTTTAGTGAAAAGTTTCCAGTTCCATTATTCCATAAGTTAAAAATAAGTTTCTTTTATAATTATTGCATTTTATTCAGCATTATTGAAATAAGACTTAAGTTTAGGGGTAACAATTCACACTAACATCAGTTTATTACACTATACTTGTGGATGCATCAGTTTTTAGCTCACCTGGCCAAAGGCCATGTGAGCTTATGGCATGGCGAGGCGTGCGTGCGTCCGTGCGTCAGTAAACTTTAATCTTCTCCTCCGAAACTACTGGGCCAACTGAAACCAAATTTGCCATGGAAGGTCCTTGACAGAGTCTAACTATAGTTTGTTCAAATCATGGAGATCGAATATCCAAGATGGCCACTGTTACTAAAAATAGACAAAACCTAAAAAAATCTTCTTCTCTTGAACCACTCATTGGAGGCAAAAACTGATGTGATATTTGGATTCTACATAGTCTTAACCTTTAAGTTTGTTCATTTCATAAAATTTAGTTTAAAAATAGGTTACACGTTTTTGCGTTTAATTTTGAAAAAATCGTAAAATATTTTTAAATTGCTATAACTTGACTATATGACCAGATAATGACATGGGGTTTTCAGTTTTGACATATTCTTGTAATTACCTTCAAAATGGTGTCAAGGTCAATTATGAAGGTCATGACCTAATTTTTTACTTTTCTAATATTATTTATTATCTCGAAAACTATAAACTTTTTGGATAGGCATGTATATTGGAATATTGCTGGTATTGATGTAACGATCATTTTGATATATAGATTAAGGTCATTGGTTCAAAGGTCAAGGTCACAGATGCGAAAGAATACTGAAATGTTTCATTATCTTGAAAACTATGAACTTTTTGTATAGGCATGTATATTAGAATGTTGTAGGTATTGATACAATGATCATTTTGATGTATAGAAAAAGGTCATGGGTCCAAAGGTCAAGGTCACAGTAGCAAAACAATACCAAAATCATTAATTATCTCAAAAACTATAAACTTTTTGTATAGGCATGTATATTAGAATGTTGTTGGTATTGATGTAACGATCATTTTGATATATAGATTAAGGTCATTGGTTCAAAGGTCAAGGTCACAGATGCGAAAGAATACTGAAATGTTTCATTATCTTGAAAACTATGAACTTTTTGTATAGGCATGTATATTAGAATGTTGTAGGTATTGATACAATGATCATTTTGATGTATAGAAAAAGGTCATGGGTCCAAAGGTCAAGGTCACAGTAGCAAAACAATACCAAAATCATTAATTATCTCAAAAACTATAAACTTTTTGTATAGGCATGTATATTAGAATGTTGTTGGTATTGATGTAACGATCATTTTGATATATAGATTAAGGTCATTGGTTCAAAGGTCAAGGTCACAGATGCGAAAGAAAACTTAAATGGTTCATTATCTTGAAAACTATGAACTTTTTGTATTAGAATATATATGAGAATATTGTAGGTATTGATACAACGATCATTATGATGTATTGAAAAAGGTCATTAGTTCAAAGGTCAAGGTCACAGATGCAAAAGAATACTGAAATGTTTCATTATCTTGAAAACTATGAACTTTTTATAGGCATGTATATTAGAATGTTGTAGGTATTGATACAACGATAATTTTCATGTATAGAAAAAGGTCATGGGTCTAAAGGTCAAGGTCACAGTAGCAAGTCAATACCAAAATAGTTCATTATCTTGAAAACTATGAACTTTTTGTATAGGCATGTATATTGGAATATTGTAAGTATTGATGTAATGATCATTTTGATATATAGATTAAGGTCAATGGTTCAAAGGTCAAGGTCATAGATGCGAAAGAATACTGAAATGGTTCATTATCTTGAAAACTATAAACTTTTTGTATAGGCATGTATATTGGAATATTGTAAGTATTGATGTAACGATCATTTTAATATATAGATTAAGGTCATTGGTTCAAAGGTCAATGTCACAGATGCGAAAGAAAACTTAAATGGTTCATTATCTTGAAAACTATGAACTTTTTGTATAGGCATGTATATTAAAATGTAGGTATTGAGACAACGGTCATTTTGATGTATAGAAAAAAGGTCATGGATCAAAAGGTCAAGGTCACTTTTGCAAATCAATACCAAAAAGGTTCATTATCTCGAAAACTATGAACTTTTTGTATAGGCATGTATATTAGAATATTGTTAGTATTGGTGCAATGATCATTTTAATATATAGATTATGGTCATTGATTCGAAGGTCAAGGTCACAGATGCGAGTAGCAAGTTTCATAAATATCTAAATATCCACATCAGAGTTATTGCTCCTTAAATGTAGTATTTATTGTGTTTTTGTGCTGTAAACGGCCCAGGTGAGCGGTACAGGCCCTATTGGGCCTCTTGTTGATCACATATTTTGTGTAGATACATTTAAGTTATGGTGTGATTTATTACATATGTATGTATACCAGTAAATTGGCCAACATGTTTCAGATACTTAAAACTCCCTTTTTTGAAAAATGGAGATTCTTGACGCTTCATAAAACTAGGTTTCCACAAATTTAAAATCATTAGTAGCCAGATTTCTAAAATTTGTGAAAATATGGTCCTTTTAAAAGTATTTTTTCACAAATTTGGTAAAATAGGTTACTTTATGAAAGAATTTTTCAAAAATTAGTAGCCAATGGCGATTTTGGCTACCAGGAATGGAAACATAGATAAAATATCAAAGAGGTTCTAGTGGCTTTGTTTTTATGTACCATTGTACTTGTAATTCTGTAATTAGTTCTGGTGGATTTTAATTATTTTACTCTTAAACATGCATAAAAATATATGTTTATCATACTGCAATAATACAAATGGTATATTGTATATTGCATTTAAGAATGATTTGGTACTATATGAAGAGAAGAAGAGGACTGTATCACAAAGAAATAGTTTTATATTACAAACTTGGCAAAGGCTACAGCGTATGAACTCTGACAGCGAGATAGAAACCTGCGAAAGAACCAATCCTGAGGTAACTACAAAACTGGTTCAACACAGACTGGGGAACAATGTACAAGTCACAAGAGTGGAATAATAGTGTTCTTTAGCTTATGCTGGTCCCGTGGTACCAGTAATAGCAAAAATTCACTAGCCCTGGACATATAAATATTGAACTTGTAAGAAATTAAGTCCTGTGCTGGTGCTGATCTGGTTACACCAGTAACCAGAAGATCATTAGTCCAAGGGCAAAATGTACTGTCTTGGACCTGTGATCTTACTGGCATGCAATTTTTCAGTCTAGGAATGATTTTATCTACTTGTACTTGTATGGTAAAGGTTTTAAATTTTAGATTTACTTACAGTCTGCATTCCTAGTTCATGATGCTGAAATTTGTTTATGTTTTCTTTCAAATGAACCAAACTGGCGGTTAAGATTCAATTTTTTTTAACTATTGATATAAAGTAGGACATGCTTTTAATAAAATTATAGTTTGTTGAATAAGCTTCTGTTAACAGAAAACAAAATCATTGTTTCAGAAGGCATGAAGCTTAGATAGTTTCCATTGATGTTGTTACAGATTCTGTTAATGATAATATCAATCAAAGATTTGTATTAAATCATTATGATGTTAATGTTTTCAGTATGAGCTAGTCAATTTGCTTAGAAACTGTCAGAAGTTCAATGTAGTTCCACCTAAAAATCCACCAGAATTGATAAAAGTTACAGGTATTTGGCAAAAGACATTCAAAGGGAAGTGGATTGTTGGTGTTGAATTTATTAATCATAATAACAGGTACTGTATGACATGTATCTAACACATTACTAAGCAATCTTTTGTATCTTACCCATAAAACAATCTTTCTTGACTGTTTAATATCTCACAATTGACATATCACCGGCCATGCCTTTTGTGTTCTGACACTGGCCACCATCACAGTACCAAAGCAGCGTCATGGCAACTACCGGTAATGACGTACTAGTGTCGGTGATGTCATTAAATGGCACAATTCAGGCAGTTATCATTCTTTTTGTGCGTATTTAAAAGCATGCCAGGCCTTTGTCGGAACATTGTAGACGTGGCCAGCTATCCGTCAATAAGTTAACGTTCACAGCTCATTGTGCTCACAGGCAAGCTATCTGTTGATATTTAACACCCTCTGGTTTCTAAATGATATTATTTTAAAATACTCACATATTTTATATTACAGGACCATTCTACATCATTCACTATCACTTATACCTAACCTCAACTCTACTTCACTACTTCAAGTAGATCTACTGACAAATTCTAGAAATCAGAATTATTCACTACATGACAGTAAAACTGAGAGACCTATCCTTACAGAGGATATCAGAAGTCGCATAGCACCAAAGAGGAGAAAACGGAACAGTACAGATTTATCTGAGGATTCACAAGAGTTACCTCCCTTAGCACATGGTACAGTGATAAGCTTTTGTGACATTCCGAAGTTTGGACAGTTATCATCTTATACGTGTTACTGTTTATTACATTGGAGTGAAAGAAGAATAAAGGATGACAGTGACATTATTGAAGAAAGTGTCATCAGTAAATCAAAATGTGTTGGGGAAGTTTGTATCAAGTTACAAGATGTTTTAACCAACAAAGACAATATAGAACTTGATGGATGTGTCATACAAGATTTTGAAGGTAAGAAAACTGGTTATATACATTCCATTATTATAGCCAATGCCACAAAAGAGAATCTGTAAAAATTGGGTTTATGGCCAGGTGGTCTTTATAGGCATTTTCGGATAACAAAAATAAAAAGGAATGGGATAAAATAGTTTTGTCTTTGTAAGAGCCCTGAAAGTTGGTCCAGTAAATCAAAGTTTGCCACTTGGCCATCATTTTTAAAGCTCACAACTGAAATTCAAGGGTTTTTTTTTTTACACTTTTCCAAGTAAGGATGCATAATTTCAAAAGTTCTTGACTGAATGTGTGTGTATTCTTATTGAATGTAACACAATGATTAGCTGTTGTGAATTTGTCCCCCAAACAATTTTATTTGGATCTCAAAATTGTATGATAAGTCCTTAGTTTTAAAAACTGTGGCTAAATCCTTGTTTGTCTACAATTTTTAGCTCCCTGAATGTGCAAAATGAGTTATTTCAATGCCTTTTCATCCTTCGTCTATCAAATCTCATCCATTGTCTAATTAACTTTTCAATACAAACACTTTCTATCCAAAACCAGTAACTAAATGACAATGGCACTTGACAAGTGTGTTTCCAAGATTAATCTGTTCATGTTTATTAAGTTGGTTGAGATTTCATATATAACATCAGTGCATGAAGGCTTATAGAGTGTGGAAAGCTGGTTGATCCAACTTGACAATTTTGACCTTTTGACATCTTATCATAAACTGAAATGTTTAGAAGCTTAAGCTTGAAACTTCATATTTAACATAAGTACAAAAAATAACTGTGAAAGAAAATGGTGCACTTTAACCTTCAAATCTGCTTTTAAAACTTTGATTTCCTCATAAAAGATTGTAAAGATTTACTTATGTAAATTCTCTCAGTATTTTGTCAAGGAAATGTTCAAAATAGATTGTTTCCATTTCTGTTGGACTCTTTCAGTGAAAATCAAATTTAAGTGGAGAGTACAAACAGAAGTCCTTCCATAGAAATTATGTCCTGGTATGTCTTGAGTGTTTTAGACTCTTCATCTCCCTACTTCCTTCACACTACAGTAGCTAAATTGGTAAAGTGCTTGCTGCATATGTGGAGGTTAGTGTTCAAACCCTAACCAGGTCTAAGTAAGATTTGAACATTGGTAGTGATTTTTCCTTTGTCAAGCATTTGACATTAAGAAATGAAATTCACAGGTCTTAGGTAATTGACTTTTTCAAAACTGATGCTGCATGTTACATACAGTAGGTGTAGCATCCTAAACACCCCAATCCCCCCACCCCCATCCCTGCATATTTTCTATGCAAACACTACAATGATTATAAAAATTCTGCCACTTCACTTATATTTGATATATCAATATAAGTGGAATAAATTGACTCTTGACCAGGATGCAAACCCCCTTCAGTAAATCAAGTCTTAATGCCTTGATTTACAAGTTAAACATTTCCCACACATGAACATTTTCAGATCATTGCTTATAAATACATTAAAAATAAACACAAGTCATTAAAGTCAGGTTAAGCTACACTTTTTTAAATGTAAAAATATTTATTTGTTATTTCAGAAAACAATAGAGATATAGAATGTCTTAATGCAGTCCAAATTCCGACCAGATTACATGTCCAATCTATACATTCAGTGCTGACCAATCTGGCTAAATGGTTCAAGGACAAGATAGGATTCCAGTATGTCCAGCAGTACAAATGCTATGTGACCACTCAAGTTAGACCATTGTCCAGTGTGAGAGTCATTCTTGATCCTAACCCTGGGGTCAGAAACGCTAGTATTACTGTTTACACATGGTAGGTTGGGATTTTTAAATGGCATGTTAGAAAATGTTGATTAGGTGCATGGTCCGTCTTTACTTTGGCTCTGTTTATCTGTGCTGTGCAGTCTTTTTGCTACATTTTAGAAGGCTATGGCAGCAGCTTTCAGATAATAAGCTTGTGATAAATTTCAATATTTTTATGCAAATTTTCAACATTTGTGAAAATAAAGTCCTTTTTCAAGTAGTTTTTTACAAATTGCTAAAACAGGTTACTTCTTGAAAGATATTCTCGGAAATTGGTAGCCAATGGAGATTAATTTTGGCGGCTACCAAGAATGGAAACAAAGCTTATTTCTTTTGGAACTCAAGTCTTGTGTTCACTTTGTTGTTTAGCAAGATTTACCTTATTACCTGTAATAGTGAAAAACATTGTAATTAAACTTTGCGATGGAAATCTGATCACCAGTTTAGTTGTCATGTCATCATGGAGAGTTTCTCAGCAGTTGATGTATTATAGGTTGCACATTTATTACAAGCCATTCATGGTCTAATGGCAATGTATACAATGTGTATTTTGATATCAGATTTGTTTTGACAAATATAGTATAGAATTCTGTTATAAAATACAAATGCAACACACAATTATTAGCATTTTAGGTGAAATAGACTCACCAATAGTCTTTTATATAGCACTATAAATGTTGAAATAAGACAGGAACAGATTTAAAAAATTCAAATTAATTTTTAACATGGATGTATTTCAACATTTAGCCCTTCATGAGAATACAGTCCAGATATTCTGACATGCCATTTAAGTTATATTTAATGTTTTTGTATTAGTTTAATGATGTTTAGTTAAAGTATTAATGATTCAGTTATTTTCACCTCCACATAAGATAATGATGGTCCTTGATCTTTGGTGCATACTGCTGACTAGTGCTGAGTCATCTGTTTGATTCTCAAATTAAAATTCCAATAAAGGTTACACTCTTAAACTTAAAAAAATAACATTAAAATATTATTAAATTGAAATATTTACATAAAATCATTCTACTTTTTAATACTATACACAAGTATGCTCTGGTACTCATCCATGATTTTCATGATTTTTCAACACTTTCTAGGTTTCCATAAATTTAAAATAATTAGTAGCCAAATTTCCAAAATTTGTGAAAATATAGTCCTTTTTAAAGTATTTTTCCACAAATTTGCTAAAATAGGTTACTTTTTGAAAGAATTTCTCAGAATTTAGTAGCCAATGGCGATTTTGGCTACCAGGAATGGAAACATAGACTTTCAACACGTAATGAGGTATCCAATGAGATTGAATATCGCTGGTCACGTGATTATCACTGAGTATCCTGGTCATTGAACAAGAAAGACGTGATTGAAATTGTAAACAAAGACTGCTAAATTTGTGTTTTTACACACAGTTTTATAGACTGTCGTTGTAATTGATTAACAATTGACATTTACGCTCAGCGTTAGTCAAGTTGTTTTGTCGGCACTCGTCCTCAGGAGGGTGTTTTTCGACAAGGGTTGTTGACCCGAAAAAATTTTGATCAAGGCCATCATGGCGGGTCAGAATCAGACCATGACGGGAGAAGTGTCAAAGTTGCAGAAACCGTTGATAAATCTCACACCTAGCGAGGATAATGAGGAAGAACTTTTTTAATTAAAAAATAAGCTATGAAAAAGATGAGTTATCAAGATAATTGGGATGCAGTTGGTTGGTCAATCATATACATTGTATATTTTATTTGTATATTTTAAAATATGGGTGGATACCAAAATTAAAAGGCAACAACATTGAACACCATTAAGCGTGTTACATTGCTTGGATTTGTAAAATCTACTAAAAGTGGCAGTACATGTAATAGTTTTAAAAGCTAAGTGCATTGCTTCTTTCATATACATGTACATGTATGTCAAGCTACCAAACTACTAGTACAGTAGACCACATGTGGGAAAGTGAATTTTCCTTACCGTTGGCCTTTACTGATTTACCTGGTATCAGTATAATGGACTGGGGGAGTGGTACGCTTGTCTGCGGCGTACTGACTCTGTAAGCTAGCACGGTAAAGTCGCCCTGAGTGCGCGCTAGTACAAGGCAGACCATACAACACACTCGCACTTCACATGCATGCACAAAATTGTTCATAGATTAATAAAATAGTTCTCGTCGCGAATAGCTGAAAAATTGCTGATGCGCCGTAAAGCAACATTCAACAACAACAACAATACTAGTACAGTAATCCAATCCAAATATCAGATCCTTTGTGTCTAAACTACAGATACTCAAGTTTCCTCTGCCATTTCATAATCAACCTTCTCAATATAAGTGTATTAAGTGAAATAATATTTACTGTTGCATAGACATAAAACACCAACCAACCAAGCCATACTGCAAAAATCATTTTTAAAATCTCTAATATACAACTTGTCAAGTTTGGAACTCGCCATATGGCATATCATCCTGTAGCACATCATTACCATTTTGGGTAGCATACTTTCCTTAGAGTAATATCATAATATTGGGAGTCTGGTGAGCTACAGTTGTCTTCTGATAATACTAATTACATCGAATACAAAAGAACTTATGACATACTCTGTCATAACCTCAACATTCGCAGCCTTTATGAATGTACAGATACCCAACCTACACTGCTCTGTTGCCAGCACTGTTCTACTTTGTATGCTCTTTAATAGTGAAATTTCTCAACTGTTCACAGATTAAAAGGAACTTCATGTTCAACTTTATGTTGGTGGGCATAGAACTGACTTTTGAAGTTGAGGGTTGTGTATCTGAAACTCATTTATGGAAATTAATCATCTGGTCACTCTGGAGTAGAACAAAATTGAATACTAGCAAAGTCTTGAAGATGATACTGAAAGCTGAGGTCCTATTTTCTCATTACACTTAAATACCTCTACAGTTAAAAACAAGGGAATCAATGTGGCATCTACAGATGGCACTTGCAATTAACAACAATTGAAACAGACTAACAGACTAAGTAAAATAGGAAAAGATGACATACACAGAATTTTTGTTTTTGTTTTGTCTTGAAATTTTCCTCTTTGTACATAAATTCAGAAATATGCTTATTGAATTGATTTAATCATTTCAGAGGTCAGCACCTATCAGTACTTTGTACATTTTGTATTGCCTTTATTATTCACCTTGATTGATTGTCCTGTTATCCCCATTTAACAGTCAATCAATCATAGAGGAAGGGATTAGTGGAATAATTAGATATCTAACACAGGTGATTATGTCCACCCGCGGGATTAGATAACGGGAAGTGTGGTATAGATAAAAATGTTACATTCTGCGGCATGCTGGTTACCATGTTTGTAGACAACACACTCCACCCAAATATTGATAAAAACATCCCAGATTATTATAATCACTGTCCAGTTACACAGGTCATTTTTCTGAGATAACTTAGAATTTTGAAATCCAGTGATTGTTAAGGGTCAATTTTCCAAGATAACTAGGAATTTTGAAATCTTGTGATTGTAAGGGTAATATTGCTCATTTATTCAGGAATCTATGGTTTTCTTTGAAGTTTTGACCATAACGGATATTAAGTAGTATATTTTGGTTATTAACACTGTGTATTAGGTTACAGTAGTATAGATATTTATCAGAAAATTTACCTTATCTAAATCTCACCTGTTACTGAAGGATTAAATTTGATAATGGATAATTGATTTATTGATGTAATGGATATTTCATGAGACTATTTTTCTCCAGTTTAAATTTCTACTTTTATTTTGGGCCTTGTTGGCCCAGTGGTCTAAAGAGTGCACTTTAGGATCAGTGGTTCTCACCTTGTAGGTTGGAATCCCACTTGGGCAGATTTGTATGTAAGTTTGATAGTTCGCTTGCAGAAGGTCAATGATTTTGTTTGAGCACTCCTGTTTCCTCCATCATCCCTGAACTGACTCCTTTGATATATGTGAAAGAATCTTGACTTAGTCATATACACTATTGCTTCACTCTACATTTATATCCCTGTATGTTCATATTTATGAAAACAATACTGGTCAAATTTTACTTTTAAATTACAGACAAAAAAATATTGAAAATCACATATCAGAACTACGCTGGTTGATCATGTTGATATGTCAGATAAGTTTCATACCCTGTCATTTTGATTTAGATTTTTCAGTTCTGATCAAACTTGTATTTATTTTATTATTTCAGTAATGAGGAAGAAGTGTGTTTATTTGTTCAACATCTATATTCCTGCCTACCAGATGACATAATTGTATTACAAGATACAAGTGATGGTGTGTCAGAAAAACTCAAAATGGCTAAATCATGTATCAGAGAGGAAATAACATATATGACTTCAGCAATAAAAGAGTTATCATCCAAGGGAAATAATATATCAGACACTGTTGCTGAAATTGAAGACAAAGCTGATGGAGAAGGTGATGCTTATATTGAAAGAGTTAGAAAGAGTTTCAAAAGAAAGAAAATTGCTCAAAATACAAATCAGGAATTGAATAATACAGAATTAAATACTGTATGTGAAAATTTAAGACAAAGACAACAGAAGACGGATAAAATAATCATAGAGCTGACAACAAAATATTAACATGTTATAGTCAAACAATATTGACCTGTTATCTTGACCTTTCATTTGATATATTCATATAAAATGATCTACCCAATATATGCAGTAGTTTTAGGATTCACAATTAATATATGCATTGTATCCCCCCCTTCAGTCAAACCTGTCTATAAAGGCCACCCAAGGGAACCAGTAATGAATCTTTATGAGCAGGTGGCCATTATACTAGCATACAGGTTCAAATAATATGAATAAAGAACAATTAAGATACAATTCTATTGGCCTTTATAAACAGGTGGCCCTTATATAGAGGTGACCTTTTAGACAGGGTGGATTGTAGCTTGACCAAATAAACAGCTGTGTTCCTTATAAATAAATGTAAATGGTCCCAAATATTGAAATTATAGGTCAAGCAGGCAGGCCAATGATGTTTGCCTATACATGTAGCTGAGTATAGAGATCAGTGATTTGTAAGAAATTTTTATTAGTAAAGAAATCCTTTATGTACTTGAATGGGTTCTAAATAAATAAAGTTATAAATCAATGTTGTCTTTAATTACAAGTATTCTATCGAACTAGATACACCTACCAGGTGAAACAAATACAAGTGCATGATTTTATAATGTCAAAGCCCTGCATTCATGTCTATTTTGAAAAACTACTTCTGTATAGACCACTTCTGTAACTGAGAATGAAGAGACTCATAAGTGGGTAGTGACTTCTATTTTGTCAAGTATTTGATATTTAGAATTGCCTAATTCTTCTAAGTGAAGGATTTTTGGCTAGGACATAAAACAACATTACTCCACTCCTTTAGAAATTAAAATAACAGTCTTTTAAATGAAACTTTATTCACTGATGCCACACATCATGGTAGGCATGACATGGTATTTGGTAAACTTACCGTCAAATCACTAGCTGGGGTCATCTTGATACAAGTGAAATAAAGTAAAACATCATTCCCTCACTTGCATACCACAGCAAAAACTTTAAACACCACACCAAGTCTATCATCTGTTGACAGCCTCAATACCAAGAACCAGGTGAGCTTCAAAGACCATTTTAGATGAAGCTCACATGACATGATCATCTAATAATGAAACGAAAAAATTACAATATAATCTGTGAACAGGCTTATCACTAAGTGACCAGGTGAGCTTCAATGGCCATTTAAAATGTAGCTCACATGACATGATCATCAAATAACAATGATACTACAAAACTATGCTTACCATACCAAGCATATAATCTGTCAACAGACTTGACACCAAGTGACCAGGTGAGCTTCAATGGTCATTTTAGATGTAGCTCACATATGATCATCAAATAATGATACTAAAAAAACTAAACAACGCACTAAGCATAAAATCTGTGAACAGGCTCAACACCAAGTGACCAGGTGAGTCTCAATGGCCATTATAGATGTAGCTAACATGATATGATCATCAAATAATGAAACTACACTACAATGCTCACCACACCAAGCATATAATCTGTCAACAGACTTGACACCAAGTGACCAGGTGAGCTTCAATGGCCATTTTAAGATGTAGCTCACATGACATGGTCATCAAATAATGATACTATGTTCACCACACCAAGCATGTAATCAGTGTCAACTTTATCAACACACCTGTACAAATGCCTGGGATATAAATTTCTGTTAAGTACCCCTGTATCATGTTTCTAGGTACAGCCTACATCTAGTGTACTAGCTTGTTAGTGTAACTTACTAGGTTTACATCTTTGACATGGCTGTGGACTTTCTGTCAGATATTTGTAAAAAGTCATTATCAGCTAAGTCCAGATCTTATTTGCTTAACTGACTGGCATCAGTGTGTGTCCAGTCTTCAGGTTTTTGATTAATTTTCTTTTTTAATATAGATGAGGTATGCTGTTTATTTTTCTAGTAGATCTTGTTTCAGCATCACATATATATGCTTTACCACAGAATCAGATCCAAAGTATTACAATAACTCTAAGCATTTAAAAAAACTGTTCATAATCTTTCGTTAACAAAAATATCAAACTTTTTTTTTTATTGTGAAAATACATGTACATGTACATACCTTATAAAAGATCAAAATTAACTGTATTTTATTTATCGAATTTAGTTATTACAATGTAACAAGCAAGTTTTGTTTAGTTCCGAGTTTTGTGACATTGAGTTACAGTCAATTTACTGATAACCTGACTCATTATGTATTTTGAATTGAATTTTCTAATACCTGTTTAGTGAAAATACCAATATACAACTTTTAAATTTTAACAAATATTACACACACACACACACACACACACACACACACACACACACACTCACTCACTCACTCTCTCTCTCTAACACACACACAACACATAAAATACATATCCATAAAAAGTTTATTGACATAACTTTATTCCAAATCATTGGTTTATTTATTTTTAATTTACAAATTAAACAAAAAAGGTGTTAAAACTTGTCACTTTTAACACATCTATTAGTAAACAAACAAAACAAGAGGCCCATGGGCCTTAACGCTCACCTGTGACCTTTGAACCCATGAGCTTCATTCAAATATCAAAATGATAATTCGGCCAATATTCTAATATACATCCCTATACAAAAAGTTTATAGTTTTTGAGATAAATAATCATCTCAGTACTTGTTTGTATCTGTGATCTTGACATTTGAACCCATGCTCTTCATTCATCTATCAAAATGACCACTGTGCCCGTACTAACAATATTCTAATATACATGCCTATACAAAAAGTTAATAGTTTTTAAGATAATTAACCATTTAGGTATTCATTCGCATCTGTGACCTTGACCTTTAAACCCATGAGCTTCATTCATATATCAAAATGATCATTAGGATAATACCTAAATAGTCTAATATACATGCCTATACAAAAAGTTCATAGTTTTTGAGATAAATAATCATTTCAGATCTTGTTCACATCTGTGACCTTGACCTTTGAACCCATAACCTTCATTCATATATCAAAATGGTTGTTAGGCTAATACCTACAATATTCTAATATACATGCATATCCAAAAAGTTAACAGTTTTCAAGATAAATAACCATTCAGGTATTCATTCACATCTGTGACCTTGACCTTTGAACCTATGACCTTCATTCATATATCAAAATGATCGTTAGGATAATACCTAAAATATTCTAATATACATGCATATCCAAAAAGTTAACAGTTTTCAAGATAAATAACCATTCAGGTATTCATTCACATCTGTGACCTTGACCTTTGAACCTATGACCTTCATTCATATATCAAAATGATCGTTAGGATAATACCTAAAATATTCTAATATACATGCATATCCAAAAAGTTAACAGTTTTCAAGATAAATAACCATTCAGGTATTCATTCACATCTGTGACCTTGACCTTTGAACCTATGACCTTCATTCATATATCAAAATGATCGTTAGGATAATACCTAAAATATTCTAATATACATGCCTATACAAAAAGTTAATAGTTTTCAAGATATATTGACAAATACATAATTTTTAGCAATTTCCCCACTCAGCACCTTACCATTTCCCCATTTGAGCCCCATGGCTACCATTTGTGCAAATCTGAAACTAGATGACCTAAGGATGTTATATATGAAATAAATAAGGTATATGTCTTGTAGATTCAGAGGAGAAGATTTTTAAAGTTTTTCACTATTTCCCCCCTTATGGGGCCTCAAGGGGACATAACTCCTTCATTTGTGCAAATCTGAGAGGGCTTCACCCAGGCATGATGGTTACCAAGTTTCATTAAATTTGGCCCAGTGGTTTTGGAGGAGAAGATTAAAATGTAAAAAGTTTACGCACGACGGACGACGCACGACGGACGAAGATGGATAGCAATAGCTCATCTGAGCTTTCAGCTCAGGTGAGCTAATAAACATGGATAAAATTAAAAACTGTCAATTTATTAAAAAGTATAAATTAAACATTAAACCCAGAAGCAATTTTTGGTAAACATATTCCATGGGAAAAATTCTGAGCATTCTACACATGTGGTATACCACCATGTGTACATGTACCTGGAAATTCAATATAAATTCCCCATACCTGACAGGTACTTAGATATCCTGAATAGAACCTCCTAACATTAAAATTCCTAATGTTATTTTTTCACACCCCGGGGAAAGAAATGTTTCTTTTTATAAAACATAATTGCTTGTTTTTGTCAGATAAAGGAGAAGATGAGTAGAGGTGTATTTAAGTTATTACTGTCAGTCTAAATAGAAACTAATTAGCATATCTGTCCAGTAGTAAATTGTCAAGGGTACTCAGAGGTAGACCTGGATTTTGATGTTTTACCTGGTTTTCTTATTTTTTTGTATGGAATATGTATTTTAAGTTGATTTCAGCAATTTTTTTATTTGAAAGCTTACCACCTGGCAACATTTTCACTGTTATTCTTTAACTAAGATTTTCTAGCAAAAGGGATATATACATGATTAGGGCCTTATTTCTGCCCAATAATTACAATGAAAAATGCCAATTTTATTTTTCATACAAATCTGAAGTTAATTTAATTTGAAGAGTCATGACTATTTCTGTCAAATGTTATAAATCTCAATATTTCGGTACTGATGATGTCATTAATAAGATGTTGAAGGTGTGTCATCAATTTACATCTACTGAACTGTGAACACAAGCAAGAACCAATTATACACATGATATAAGATGAATCATTATGAAAATAGACACAAAGGCATTCTAATTTGCATGGTCAAAATATGTGTTCACAAATTTTCCAAAAATTGGTGTAAAGCAGGAAATCTGAACAATTTGTCATCTATGCTTCATTAAAGCAATCAGATCAATGTCATAAAACTAATCAGTTAAACCTGTATTTTTCTGTTGAGAGGCACTGGAAAAATGGCAGAATGATGACATGTGGTGATATGGTCCAAGTTGCTAAGACTAAATCTTCTCACTTACTTGTGGTAAAAAGGAACATATGACACACATGTATTTAAAACAAGATTTGTTTTATCAAATAGTAAACCCAAAGTCTGGAATTCATATGTTCTAATTACAAAAATGTGTTAAAACAGGATTTAACACTGCTGGTGGAGTTTGACATTCCATGTGAATTAATTGTCACACAGTTGGTCTCAATCAAGTATGCAATTCACATTTCATTGAAATATTTGTTAAATTATCTTATATTCCTCTCCAAATGAGACTCATGCAAAAATATTTCTCTAATAAGTTAAGAGCATTGTTTCTTTCATTGTTTGAGCTATTTTAGGAAGTTGCACACCGGTAATTATATTATGAATTTGATATAAACAATGATTAAACTTGATTGAATAACGACATACCGGTACCGTGGAATTGTTTATAAATTATCATTATGTAATGCATTTATGGAATTCCAAACTACATTACAACTGATACTAGTACATGTACATGTGCTTATAATGTCAGTGATATCGCTGGTGCTTTTAAAATTTTACAATAGGATCAACTCCCTATAAAAAAACACATAGTATAAGTTATGCAAAATCGCATTTTTTCCTGTTCAGTCAAGAAAACCATTTGTCTTAAGTTTACTTCAAGTAATCACCTTATAGTTATAGATCTCGGAGTATTCAAAGATTTTACTTTTTAATATTGCAGTCAAGAAATGTTCTCTTGTGCGCTCAGTTTTAATTCATATTGGTGTATGTTTATATCTTCCTTTCCAACCTTCCAGGCCAATATTTTTACAGTTTATTTGCATTCCTGCATATTGTAAATTAAGTGTTTCAAAAAGTACTTAAATAATACCAATGGATTCCATTTTGCTATAAACTCCGGTACCAGGGATACCCGTCGAAATCGAAACAAACATACCGGTCCATGTTCAAGTCACAATCCCAAAAGCAAGCAAAAACTTTGAAAACTGGCAAATTAAGTTAAACACACGGACTTTCTCCTTGGAAGTACGACCGGGTGTTCCTAAAGGGTAAGCACCTCCTGTTTAGCTAGCTACACCCATGTGTGTAATCCAAATTGAGAGTGAAAGGAACACTGAACTATTGGATGACATATATATATATATAGAGAGAGAGAGCGACGCCATACGTATCGACTATATTGTGATGATTCCAAATTCAGAAATGTAAATCGGTGTTAAATCCTAGTTCATCTTGGCTTATTTCGAATGTTTCGATGCCTTCTTGATCATTATGACAAGGACAGTACATACCTTCGCCGGAAAGTTTAAAACTTAGCTAACAAAAAGGAGTCAAGCTTGGCTGAAGAGTCGGGTCAAGATACACATAGCTAGTGGTCGAAATAGCGGCTTGGCTGAAGAGTCGGGTCAAGATACACATAGCTAGTGGTCGAAATAGCGGCTTGGCTGAAGAGTCGGGTCAAGATACACATAGCTAGTGCTGAAATAGCGGCTTGGCTGAAGAGTCGGGTCAAGATACACATAGCTAGTGGTCGAAATAGCGGCTTGGCTGAAGAGTCGGGTCAAGATACACATAGCTAGTGCTCGAAATAGCGGCTTGGCTGAAGAGTCGGGTCAAGATACACATAGCTAGTGGTCGAAATAGCGGCTTGGCTGAAGAGTCGGGTCAAGATACAGATAGCTAGTGACCGAAATAGCGGCTTGGCTGAAGAGTCGGGTCAAGATACAGATAGCTAGTGACCGAAATAGCGGCTTGGCTGAAGAGTCGGGTCAAGATACAGATAGCTAGTGACCGAAATAGCGGCTTGGCTGAAGAGTCGGGTCAAGATACACATAGCTAGTGGTCGAAATAGCGGCTTGGCTGAAGAGTCGGGTCAAGATACAGATAGCTAGTGACCGAAATAGCGGCTTGGCTGAAGAGTCGGGTCAAGATACAGATAGCTAGTGACCGAAATAGCGGCTTGGCTGAAGAGTCGGGTCAAGATACAGATAGCTAGTGACCGAAATAGCGGCTTGGCTGAAGAGTCGGGTCAAGATACAGATAGCTAGTGACCGAAATAGCGGCTTGGCTGAAGAGTCGGGTCAAGATACAGATAGCTAGTGACCGAAATAGCGGCTTGGCTGAAGAGTCGGGTCAAGATACAGATAGCTAGTGACCGAAATAGCGGCTTGGCTGAAGAGTCGGATCAAGATACAGATAGCTAGTGGCCGAAATAGCGGCTTGGCTGAAGAGTCGGGTCAAGATACAGATAGCTAGTGACCGAAATAGCGGCTTGGCTGAAGAGTCGGGTCAAGATACAGATAGCTAGTGACCGAAATAGCGGCTTGGCTGAAGAGTCGGGTCAAGATACACATAGCTAGTGCTGAAATAGCGGCTTGGCTGAAGAGTCGGGTCAAGATACACATAGCTAGTGGTCGAAATAGCGGCTTGGCTGAAGAGTCGGGTCAAGATACACATAGCTAGTGCTGAAATAGCGGCTTGGCTGAAGAGTCGGGTCAAGATACACATAGCTAGTGGTCGAAATAGCGGCTTGGCTGAAGAGTCGGGTCAAGATACACATAGCTAGTGCTCGAAATAGCGGCTTGGCTGAAGAGTCGGGTCAAGATACACATAGCTAGTGGTCGAAATAGCGGCTTGGCTGAAGAGTCGGGTCAAGATACAGATAGCTAGTGACCGAAATAGCGGCTTGGCTGAAGAGTCGGGTCAAGATACAGATAGCTAGTGACCGAAATAGCGGCTTGGCTGAAGAGTCGGGTCAAGATACAGATAGCTAGTGACCGAAATAGCGGCTTGGCTGAAGAGTCGGGTCAAGATACACATAGCTAGTGGTCGAAATAGCGGCTTGGCTGAAGAGTCGGGTCAAGATACAGATAGCTAGTGACCGAAATAGCGGCTTGGCTGAAGAGTCGGGTCAAGATACAGATAGCTAGTGACCGAAATAGCGGCTTGGCTGAAGAGTCGGGTCAAGATACAGATAGCTAGTGACCGAAATAGCGGCTTGGCTGAAGAGTCGGGTCAAGATACAGATAGCTAGTGACCGAAATAGCGGCTTGGCTGAAGAGTCGGGTCAAGATACAGATAGCTAGTGACCGAAATAGCGGCTTGGCTGAAGAGTCGGGTCAAGATACACATAGCTAGTGACCGAAATAGCGGCTTGGCTGAAGAGTCGGGTCAAGATACAGATAGCTAGTGACCGAAATAGCGGCTTGGCTGAAGAGTCGGGTCAAGATACAGATAGCTAGTGACCGAAATAGCGGCTTGGCTGAAGAGTCGGGTCAAGATACACATAGCTAGTGACCGAAATAGCGGCTTGGCTGAAGAGTCGGGTCAAGATACAGATAGCTAGTGGCCGAAATAGCGGCTTGGCTGAAGAGTCGGGTCAAGATACAGATAGCTAGTGGCCGAAATAGCGGCTTGGCTGAAGAGTCGGATCAAGATACAGATAGCTAGTGACCGAAATAGCGGCTTGGCTGAAGAGTCGGGTCAAGATACAGATAGCTAGTGACCGAAATAGCGGAAAACCTGCTGTCGAGATATAGCTAACGAGATGTTGAGTTGATCATGTGCCGTCGATTCGTCTTCAGTTGGTTAGCTCAGTGTTAAACTTTCGACAGGTCTATGCTTCACATGGCTGTAATGACCATACTCCATGATTCTAGAATAATGCTAATATATTTACTATGTCACAAGAATGCTATGTGGTTATTCAAAAATGAAACGTTGCTGTCATTTTTTCCGTTGATCGGCTGTTTGGTAGAGCCAAAATCGGTGCATATTTCTACAAAAGCAGTTTTCTATTTTGTATAATTTCAAAATCAATGCAGTTCTGTAAATGTGCTTCTTTCTCGCCTTTAATTCAATTTTGTATTTTAATAACTAATATAAATGTTATTTTCTAATACACATTGGAGTTGATTTGTTTTTTGAAGATGTGCGGAAAATCTTCATGACATTTATTTTTATGTTCGAGTTTGCTTGCTGTAAACCTAGCAGTAGCGTAGTCAAAGTATAATGAATGTGCAAACATGGTGCCAAAGGCACTACATGAGCCATAGACCCGTCCACACTAGGGGTCCAGGTGTATGCTCCCCCGGAAAATTTGAGGAGATGCCATGTGCATTTTTCTGCATTCTACAACATTTAAACAAATAAAAAGAGAATTAAAATTCGGAATTTTGCTAGGGGTGCGGGGGAATCTTTGACTAGATGAACATCTTCCGCTAAGCTAATTTTTTCAGAACCCTTTCTTTCTCTATATTTTAAAATAAGTAATTTTACTGTAAAATCTCAACATTTTTAAAAATAAAATTAATTATGTGCAAGCACAGGATTATTGGCTTTCATGCACGCTACGCCACTGGCTAGAGATCGTAGTCACTTATGAATGCACTTATGCTTTTTTTTAAAGATTCCGTAGAGGCCACTAGTTGAACATCTCTCTTTTATTCAAAACATCTTGTTTTTGGTGTGCTCTTGCTGACTCTTGTTGAAATTACTGGCAGCTTTATGAGTTTCTGATCTGGTCAAATAAATTGGTGAAATTGAGCTGAAATGGAATTGTGTCCTTTTAACATACTAATTATAGATGGTTGCTCTTTTCTTGTTACAGTGCTAAATTTAGACGCATTTTCCTTATATAAACCATATAAACTTAATAAAAATCCATGAAAAACTGTACTATAATGGACTGCTGACATAATCTGTTCTAGTTTATAATGCCTTGTCAATTATTTCAATTTCCATAAAAATTTTACAGCATTTTAATATGCTCTGTGATTGATTTGAGATGGACAGTTTTACTTTGGCTTCAATAAAATTTACCAATTACATGTAATACCACTTTCATGTAACCACTAACTGAAGGGTCACAGAGTTAACGGAAAAATCATTGTCATTGCTTTCTGAATTTGGTGTAATGGAATGGACAATCATTTACTTTCTAACCATTAACTAAGAGGTCATGGAGTATGTCACTGCTTACACAAGGGGTAACGGTTTTGTCTTTAAGCTCTACAAATTGTATTTTAATTGAAAATTTACATGTTAGTCATCTCAAGCATGTCATTGTTTATTTTAATGAGTAAATCCCTAAACCCAAAATAAACAATATTTGAGTAAGTAAACGTTTATGCGGAAGTAAGTTGTTTCTGTTCGGAAGTTTACCGTTAATTAAAGGTGTGTGCTGATTTAACAATGTAATTAAGATCAATAATAGAACAAACGGTACCTTACTGGCGACAAGTGTCAACTTAAGCTTAATTTTACCTTTTGTTTAGAATGTAAACTTTTTGTTAAAATATTGACCAACCTAATTTGTAACGGGCTTTTGTCACATTTAAAACTTCAAATAACCATATACAAGATTTACACTAATTTTACATTCCTTTCTAGTTTTAGTGATAAGCCCCTATTGTAAAGCCACAACATTTTAAACCCAGCTTTTTACCTGTTAAAGGTATCTACCTTAATGTATGCAGTTAAGTAGGTGAGGTTTTATCTGGAATGCTTTAAACCGTATTAAGATCGTGTCCACCACGGAAGAGGACATTGCTTCTCGTGTTTCCCCTCACTTAAATTAACTTTTGTTTCATCTTGGCTAATCAAAAGTATGATTTCGTGTCATTTTTGAGTTGAAGGCGTTAGACCGTCCAGTCAAAGCCACGGGGGATTACTGTGTATAACAGAACAATAGCGTGTCGTTTGAGCACTGTCATACATTCCGAGTGTTTACTCGACAGTGAGTCATAACGTCAATGCACATGGATAGTAGTGGATGATCATTCAAACTGGAGGTTGTAACATCGTTTTGTGAAGGACTGTAAACATTTATAACTTGTCCTCGTCGTCGTCGACGTCTTTATCGATTATGTCGTAATGCTGCAGCTAAGGTTAACTAGCTATTGATGAAGTAATTCCAATCCTCAGGTGTGCTGGGTATTTACCTGTGTCTGTTATAGACTTGTGTTACAAAAGTGTAGTTTTATCCTCAAAATGGCAATACTGAAGAGTTTCCTGTGCTTTGCCAATACCAGAGTTGGTACATTAATATCTGGTTGTTACACCTTGGTAAGTAATTCAGTTTTATTTTACAAATACAATTCATGTTTTACTAATTTTTTGCCAGGTAAGTTATGACACGTATATCCCTGGGTAAGGTAAGGTGTATGAATTATATAATGTTTATTTGGTTGTGGACGTGTCTGATCTCCCTAACTGACTAATGCATAGATTTCTGAAATTCCAGTTAAATATTTAGATTTAAGAGTTAGCTGTTGATATTTACTAAAAATGTCAGTTTTAACATTTAAATCTGAAATATTATTATAAATTATGTTTATTCAATAGTAAACGTAAACTATATAACATTGATTTAAGGGACAGACACATATGTACAAGATGTTACGTTCTTATTGTAACTCAGATTGAGTTTTCTGTCAAAGTTAAGGCACAATGCATGAAACATCATTTCTGTATAAAAATAAATATTAAATAAAAAACACCAAGTATGTTACATGCTTGTTGATACCTTTTGTGTTTGTTTATGCGATGTGCTTGTGTAAAAGATTCTTTCAACAAATGCCATATTATAAATTATAATCCAAATTATTTATTTATTTATTTATTTATTTATTTATTTATTTATTTATTTATTTATTTATTTATTTATTTATGTTAGAATGTTGTCAATTTGTATGTTATTGCAATATGAGAAATAAAGAAACTTGAAACTTATTTAAAATAAATATGTCATCGATTTGAACATTAAAATCAAGTTGTACAATATCAAAAGTTCATGAATTACTGTATAGTGCAATAAACTTCTTACAGTATTTCCGCCAAAAGTACATGTCCCAGTATCTGTACTTTGTTACTATGATTTATGATTGTTCTATAAGTATAAGTGATTTATGATTGAAATCTAAAACTTAATATTGAAATCTAAGTTTATAATGTCCTCGGGTAAATAGTGTAATAAATTAGAAATTCCAATTGCAATATTATGAAAGGTTATAGTGCTTAAGTTTGTTGGTATGTTAAATACATAAATATATTTTGTAATTCAATCAGAAGAAATTATTTTTGAAACACATTGTTAAAATTTGGCGTTGTTATGACGTTACGGTGATAAAAATTGTTAAATGACATGTCATTAAGCACTCTTTTTAATTATCAAAATATGTGTCGTTTATGAATATTAAATGCGAAATACTAGTATTATATATCATTTAAAAGGGCTTTAAATGTTATCAAAATCTCAAAAACAAAATAAATCTGAAAATGTAAAAATTTGGCCATAAGGGACGTTTCTACTCAGACGGGCTCAATAAGTTTGAAGAGATCAGTCTTGATTTTAGTTCAGCGATTTTTTTGTATTGGACAGTATGTTGCACTAATATATACATCACATTAGGTCATAAAGCTATCATTATTGTCTTGTATATGTATATATTATTGTTGTCTGTATGTAATATTATACGTAATAAACACATAACACGTAACCAGCATAGATCATAATTAATACATCAACATTGACAATATAGATATGATCTATGTCTGATGAACTATTGCCTTTACAGTCCATTTTGCATGTATTAAAAAGTTCCTCCATTTATTGTCAAATTTGAGGTAAAACTGAATAAACTTCAAGTACCTTTTATACCATCAACCATGCCATTCACTGTAAAAGAAAAAATGGGAACATTTTTCATAGAAATGCCCAAAACGGTTCTATCCCGTCAAGTTTTGGCTTTTCAGTAAAAAAAAATATTTAGTGAATGCAAAGTGGAAGTCTTTCGTTAGCATTACCATTTTAATTGCTAGAATTAATTTGATTGACCAAACCATAAAATCGGAAACAATAACTGTTGACAAAACAATGATTTTAGTACGAATTGTAACCAGAATCCACTGACCAGAAAGTAATTGTCAAGGCGTCTGGACAATCTTCCATTATCCATTGACCAGTATGATTTGTAATAAATGTTTAAATTATACAAATATTACATATAACAGCTGGACTAAAGTCCTCATATGCTGATTTTGAAAGTCTCGTGTGAAATCATAACCCCAATAGTTACACAACATGCCACGGTAACAAGACACGACAACCGCCATGGGAGGTTTGGTGATGCTCTGCCATTTCTTAACATTCGTCATCTGTGAAATTATCATATATTATCTGGACCAGGTCGCTTGTTGGTGATAATTTATTTATATTTACATTTTGGTATGCATGTTGTTTATTTATGTATAAGATGTAAGATGATGGACGTGCATGTCATATCAGTTAGCCCGAGTACTTCATTAGGATGTGTGAAATTTGTCATTTACATGACAACTACTGTGAAATATGAACGTGGCACGTGTGTCAGATATACGGGAAGGAGCAGCTCTCTCTCTCTCTCTCTCTCTCTCTCTCTCTCTCTCTCTCTCTCTCTCTCTCTCAGAATCTCGTGTACTTTCCAATTAAAAAGCAACAAATAAACATTTTCTAAAGTTATGAGTTTTTAATGTGTTATATATCATCATGTTTTGATATTGAATGATCAAATTTAAAAATGGTATACCACATGACATAGAAACCGAGAAGGCAAGAACGACCTTTTGTACTCTACCGGTTAAATTCCGTGTAGAATTTGAGAAAAATTAATATCAGTCACAGAAATATTCAAATTCATCATTTTATGTTTTTCAGTCTTAATTGTATTGATGATACACATGGGAAGTCTTACTGTAGAGAATTCTGAACCCTAAACCTCTTCACAAAGAACGACCTGGAATTCGGGTTATGCAAGATTTGGACAAAGGGAACTTTTAATGGATTGTTTGTTAAAATTTAAATTTTAATTCACCCGTCAAGATTAATGACTTACCCCCTCCCAGTATGACAAACCACAACAAATCATTTACAAGGCAAGATTTATATACCGTTATTGTTGTAGCTGTTTAGTCTTGCCTTAGGGTGTGGGGCAGAGATGATGTTTTGTACTGACCAGTCCAGAGGGTTGACCAGTATCAATTCTTTATCTTTTAACATGTTTTAATCATTTTGACACGGCCTTGGAGTTAATTTATGTATGTGTATAAGGTATGAGAGATTTGGTATAGAGAATAATGCGCTCTTGATCTAAGAACGACCCACAGCTTACAGGGAATTTTATGACCCCTCTTGTTGTTTAAAGACAATATAGCACCTCTTTTGATGAAGCTGGACTATAAAGACAAGTGTCATTAGGTCAGGCTTTGATCCCGATAAGGCACAGTTTAGTTACTTGTCTGTGAAATATAAAGGGAAAAGGAATGAAAATAATTGATGTCATAGTTCTTAGAGAGGAGAATGTGTGCTTCATAGTTCTTAAGAAGAAGGGAACTCTTTATTGTCAGACTTGAACCAGATTTATGTTGTCAAATCAAGCAAACAATTTGGAGAGCTATTGCTCTTGATAGTTACACACGAAGAGTATGGCGAACACAACGACTGCCTACCGTGTAGACATACATTAGATGAAGCTCTAAAAAAACCAACAACTTTGAAACATGTTCTCTTGTCCAATAGACACCTGTTACATGTTAAAACGGTAATTAATTATATGAATTAAAACCTGGTCTTATCTAGATTCCTCTCTTTCGTAAATTATTTAAACACATCTATTGGTTCACATATTTATCGGTATCAAAGTTAAAGGATTCGTTGCAATGCACTACATCTAATCCCAACTACTGTCAGTGGCATCTGTAGCCGGCGATAATATTGGTGTACAAAAGGGGTAGAAAGCATTTTAAAACAGCGCAACAAATAAATAAAAATCTAAATTTCTGTTGATGCTGTATGACAAACTGCAGGAAAACTTGGTATGCTGAATTTTACAACTGTGTTAAAATAGCGACACATCTGTTCCGGAATTGATTACATTAAAACGAGTTAATAACTGCAAAAAGTTATTGCTTAGCATTTTGATTAAATGTTTATGTACAACACGTTTATATTGGTGAAAAGATACTTTACTCAGTATTCAATATATCGATCAATCTCTGAATCGATCTATTGTTCATTGTAAAGAGGCCATCAATTAACTATTTTGTTTCTCGAATGTCAACATATTTTCAATTAAATGTTTTAATGAAACAAGACCTTAGCATTTTTCAGATATTACTCAGGGATTTTTACAGGTGGCTTATCCAATATTCAGGATGAGTCAGGATTTAAAAAACGGTATCTTTGTACAATTTGTTTCTAGTAGACGGCAGAATCAAGATTAGATTAGGTTTAAGACTTTTTGATTTTGATCCGAGATAAAAGTTATTAAATGTCATTAATTACTACATAGACATTAAAACAGGTGTCCGACACGTCCATTCCAAAGTAAGGAGAAATAAATGAATACACAATTGACAATATAACCTTGTTCAGTAGAATTTGTTTGAAATCATTTATTTCCACTAAATTGATTACTGATTACAAACTTTGAATCTAAAATAAGTTAAAGCAATACCATTATGTGCAAATCATGTAAGGCATGAACAGCATAGAGGTGAAATATCATATTCCGTACCAAATGATTTCAAGCAATTGTGGGCGTAATATCAATCGTGTATAGTCTCTGAAAGCTAAATCTGATGTTATTGGTTTTAAACTTTAAAAATAAAATAAAAAGAATATAGAAATAAATTGAATAAAAAATTAAATCTAATTAAGAGAGAGTATGGATGAAACGATGGCTTTACTCATATAAGTAATTAAAATATACCAATGGACATCAATTTGTCTTGTTCATGTTAGCACTAGTACTGTCCAACACAAATATTTTGCCTCGATAGTCTTGCTTGAAAATTTACTGCATTTTTGTTTTATCGTGTGTTTAAATGCTTTGTCTTTTCTCCGTGAATCTCTTGCTATTCAGCTGCTATTCCCCGTGAATCTCTTGCTCTTCAGCTGCTACTCTTTATTTTATGTAAAATATTCAGCAAATTGACATTCACACGGGAGCATATGATATTTTTGTTCTGGAATCAAATGTTTTCGCTTAAAACTTTTGAAGTTACATGATGTATTATATTGAATCATGGTATATCAGTTACCGAAAATTACTCACAATTGTGAGCTGTGACCTCGGTATTTTAACATGTCTCGCCACAATTTTGTTAATTTGCTAATCATTTAGTTATATCAATGACTATCTTGCTCATTACCGTGGTTTCCGTAAATCATTATAATTGGTCCTTGTCATTTCAAATTTCACTATCATTGTAATTGGGATTTTTTTGTTATATCAATTATATCACATTTAGATGAAAAATCTAAGTTTAATAATAATGACGTTACAATGTAGTTATAGACAAGACAGTTATATATATATAGGGTCATCAATAATTAGATAACTACACAACCACAATTTATGTGAGGTTTCTTAATTACAGTACAGAACTGTCTAAAGTTTATCACTGAGCTAACAGAACGGATACGAAGTTTAGTTCTACTGCTAGTGAATACCTAGTGGTCGAAAAGCTGTAGAGAAGCACACACACACGTTAACTGCCGATTTGTCGAGACATAGCTAATAAGAGGTCGAGCTGAGCTACGGATTCTGAACTACAGTCAAATCTGTCTATAAAGGGCACTCAATGAAATTAATAAAAGTGACCTTTATGGCCTTTATATACATGAATAAAGAACAATCGGGATACTATTCTACTGGCCTTTATATAGTGGTCGCCTTTATGGCATGTTGGACTGTAATTGGTTATGTTATTGATAAACTTTCGACAGGTCTGTACTGTACAAAAAACGACGGATTCGTTAACTCCTAATAATGATAATTACATTATCCGTCATACATCGGATATAAATATAGATATATATTGAATATAATTAACATTTGTGTGCATAACAATGATTGACAATTGACTAAGGTGATAGACATAATGTTAATTTCATGTTTAATGGTAAAAGAACAAGGAAAAACAAGAGGGCGTTCACTCCATGACGCGTCGTTGTCATCATCAATTACGTCACAGGCGTACGGAAGATCTTTTTATACCCTAGAAAAAACTACAAAACGTGAGATATAGAACATAAAAACGTAGAGCATGCAAACATGGATATTTTAAAAGATTTCAGGTTATATTTGAAATCATATACTAGTATTCAGTGGCATAATTAAAGTTGTAAATGAATACCAATTATTAGGATGTGCTTACCCTTCCAGAGCACCCAGTCTCACTTCCCTAGGATGTTACTGGATGTTCATTGTTTAACTTAAATTGCCAGTTTTTGAAAACAAATCACTATGCTTTTGGGATTGTGATTTCCACATGTATCGGTATGTTTGTGATTGATTTGTAATTGTCATAGCAACAAGTCTGGCTTTGGAAAGAAATATTATATAATGACAAAATGGTATACAGTGGTTTGGTTCAAATACTTCTTAAAGACTTTATCACACCACTTATTTACATCACGTTGAACACATTTAGGTGTCTTAACAATGTTAAAGTTACTTTTTTGAAATTGCTACCAATAATGAAACGCATCAACATTAACATGTTAAAGGCAGATATTTCGGCCTAGAACATGCTGAGATCAGGATTTGTTTGGTTATGTTCCATTATTAATTGGAATGTGCTCTTGTCAAACCCAAATCTTTAGAACTCCTTTTCCAGGGACAGGTCTTTGTTTTTCAAACAAAAAACGCAATTCCATTCATGGTATTGACTATTTTTAATCATCCTTCTATATGTCAACAAATCCAATACACAAAATCAAACAATGCCAAGTCACATTAGCATGCTAAATTCATATTTAATAGGATAAATACTATAAATAAAACAATACCATTAAAGTAATGTTATCATGACTTGTGGCTATCATCTCTCAACATATACAGTACTCATCACAACTTCCTTAGCTGTTATAGAGATTTGGTGCATTTAATTGCCGTTAATGTTGTCAAACACGCAAATGTTACTATGTTTATAGCAAGCATGCGGTACTGATTAAGGTAGTTCTGTCTATACTGCTGTTTCATAGCTTATAGCACTTGTTATTGCAGTCAGGCTCTCTACATGACAATTGTTTGATTTATACAAGGTATTGTTAGTTCAATGAAGTCATCAAATAATACACCTAGCTTTGTAAAGGTGTATAGACAATTTACACAGTAGTATGGCTAGAAAGAAAATTCAAAACTAAGCTACAGCATAGCAATAACAGATTCTGTTATTGAATGTTTATGGAATAAATTTCAACAGAAATAAGACCATTGCTGTATGTAGTCTACCATAGTTACATGCTTCAGCCATTGGTTATCTGCCATACAATGTCTGTCTGTTAATGGACTATCTGAAAATGGACTTCACCTTACAAGACATTCAAACCAAAAACAATATCCAGTATTCCCACTTCAAGATCGTTTCTTCCAGATTAATATATATACCAAACCCATTTTCAATGAAAGTCCAGTATGGTTAATCCAAGCTTCAGAAAACCATATTTGCTATGACAAAAATTTATGAGGTTCATCAGTTTTATGTCCAGGTCACTGAGGTAGTTGTTAATAAAACCAATTACTGAAACCTCAATCATAAAAAACTTGCCATAAATGTAAATTATTATTTCTTTTGTGGAAAAAAAATCCTGATTCATCAGGCTATGTGTCAGCAGCAAACAAAAAACCACAAAAACACAGTACATGTTCTCTCACCTGTATAAAGCCAGCCAAGTTATTAGAAATAAATGGCATTTATTTTCTAATGAAAACCCATTGGAAAGCTATGCATTGCTGGTTAAAGTGGCATCAGTATGCACCAGCACGTGTCAGTGTTGCACATGGATTAGGGAAATCTTAAAGAAACATATTTTGTCAATCAGATTTTAATCTTGAAACATGAAAAGAATGTATTTTAACAGTGATTAGAAGAGTAGCACTATGAATCATGTGTTTGAGAAGGGAATGTAATTACATTTGTAATCCTGAGTTAGTATGGCAGATCATCTATATGTTTATACTGAAGAATCGATGAAATAAAAGGGAAAAAAATCAATTATGAAATTTTTGTGAATAATCCAGATTCTAAATATGGTTAATCATCTATATTTGTATTGATGAATTGGTGTATATTTTGTATAAAAGAAGAAAGAAAAAAATATTTCTGAAAAAAAACATTTTGTACAAAAAATAAAAATTATTAATAGAGACGGAAAATGGAAGGAGAGTTGCTAAGGTGTGTGTTTGCACAAATTTAAATATTATTATTCATGGCTCCCATATAAAATTCATAGAGAGAGACAGAGAGAGGGAGAGAGATTTCACATTAAAATAATTGAAAGCTTTCTAAATATGAGTAAATGGATTTTAACTCTAGATGGAACTTATGATAAAGTTTTTTATCTAGTCGTTTATTATTTGACTGGATAATAAATTTGATCATTAAAGTTTCATCTAGTGTTGAGATCCATTGATTTAGAAATTTATTAACCATATTATGGAACTCAACTGAATATGGTACTGATGGTATTCACTTTAATATTATGGTACTTGAATATACTTGAATAGATGGTATTTTCTTTCTACAATAGTAAGAGTTTGATGAATATGAAGCATAGATGGGGTTACTTTAATAATGTTTTTTCCAGACAGTAAATACCATTAGTTATCACTAAAATAATTTGTTGATTTCTTTCCATCTTTTTTTTTAACAAACTTTCTTTTTTATTATTTTCAGATAATATCCCTGATATGTTTGGTATTTTACCTGTTCCGTTATGTTGGTTACCAGTTAATTCAAGATTCTACAGGTAATTATTAGTTTCAATCATATTAATCTATAACAATTTTCATTTATAGATTAATTAAATCCAAAATCTCTATTCTTGGATTCCAAGATTTTATGATTGATATATTGAATGGGGTTTTACGTCCCAGTCAAGAATATATAACTTATATAGAGACGTCACCAGCTATAAAAGGAAGTGGCAGAAATTTTTACCTCTGCAGTGCACTCAGGATAATGTGCAAGGACAGTTCTTTAACTTGTTATGTTGTTGTGACGCAGGGCATTAGTTGTTTAGGTTTCTAAAGGACCAAAGGACTCTGTGACTTTCATTTCTAAATACCTAGTACTTGGTGAAATAACACAGTCATTACCGTACCTATTTTCAAGTCTTGGTGAGACCCTAGTCAAAGTTTGAACCCACATCCCCCAACATATGAAGCGATCACTTTACCAACTGAGATTTTATGAATTAGATAACTGTCAACTATACAGCAATGCATTCAAACATTTTTGCCTATTACATGAATTGTAATAAGCAGCTATCACATTGCATTTCTGATAGATGGCAATAGAAATCATATTATTTTCTACTAAATCACAGAACTTAAGAAGTTGATAATGACAATTCAATTCAATTCAATTCAATTTAGTTTATTAGCATTAAACATATTACAATCATGTTTATAGCCATACAACAACAATCATTATGCACAGGAAACAACTAAATACATTTTTTTACAAAACATTTCATCTTAATTTAAATGCATTAAATATAAATTTTGCAACGTTTGTAATAATTTTTTTCCTTTTATCCCCCATTAAACAATAAAACTTTTGTAGATTTGGCCAATGGCAATAATATTTCGGTAAATAACGATGTCTTAATGATATGTATTTTGGACAGACCAACAAAAAATGGTATTCGTTTTCAATAACTTTCATGTTGCAACATGTACAAAAACGCAAATTTTTATCTATGCCATTATATCTACCACGCTCAATAGCTAAGTCATGGTTACTTAATCTAAATTTTGTTAATAATACTCTAAGCCTCTTATTTTCGATAAAAATTAAATAATTTTCTAAACCAAACGTTTCTTTAAAAGTTATATATGTTTTCATTTTTGTAGATAAATTCAAGTTACTATACCACATTTGTAAAAATTGATCATGTAATCTTTGCTTCAGCACATCAAATGGAACAATATACATATTTTGATTATACCAAACATCAGACATTCCCATAGTACACAACAAATTTTTAACATTAAATGCCCAGTTATGTTTTAAATTTCTCTTAACATTAATATTAATACACAATAATTTGTAAACTTTATATCTCAATGCATCTTTATCACTACTTATAATTTTCAACCAAAACTTGAGAATTTGACAATAACGCAATTCTAAAAATCTATATCTACCCAGCTCCCCTAAAACAGCCATATTATTTGTTTTTGTGTTTACACAGAGTATTCTCTTACAAAATTTAAAATGTAAACGTTCTATATTTTCGGCTTTATGAAATCCCCATATTTCTGATGCATAATTTAAAATAGGACTAACCATAACATCAAATAAGTACAATTTCCTATCAATCGGCAAATATACATTTTTAAAAATAGTGAGAAGTTTATGTAATGCTTTTGAGCCTTGCTCACAAATTCTATTATGGGATTCATTCCAATAACCATTATATTGTAAAAGTAAGCCTAGATAAATAAATTTGTCTACTACTTCTAGTAACACACCATTATAAAATATTTGGATATCCATAGACTTTTTGCCATTACAGAAAACCATAACTTTACTCTTATCAACATTTACATTTATACCCCATGTGTCACAAAAAACTTGAAGTTTATCTAATAATAATTGTAACCCTTCTTTACTTTTAGAAAAAAGAACTGTATCGTCTGCATACAATAATGTGAACAACATATCTTTATCTATAATAACTGCATCTTTTTGCTCTGTAAAAACGTAATCAACTAAATCGTTTATAAAAAATAAAAATAGAAGTGGAGATAATGGCTCGCCTTGTTTTACTCCACTAAATAATTCAAATGGTTCAGACATAACATTGTTATAACGTACAGCTGCTTTAACCGTGGAATACATACTTCTAATCATGTTACACATTTTGCTACTTATATTTGTATTGACTAATTTTAAAAATAACATATTTCTAGGAATCGCATCAAAGGCCTTTCTAAAATCTATAAATGCTGTAAATAACTTGTTGCCTTTACACAAAGTATCTGTCACAATGGAGTTTAAAACAAAAATACAATCCACTGTGGATTTGTTTGGGCGAAACCCAAATTGTTTATCAGATAATATATCCATGTTCTCAGCCCACTTCAATAACCTGTTATTAATTATAATAGAAAACAACTTAGCAATCACACTTATTAAAGAAATACCACGATAATTATTGACATCATTTAAATCACCTTTCTTTGGAATAGGAATTATAGTACATTTTGTCCACTGATTAGGATAAACAGAATTATCAAAAAGAAAATTAAATATTTTACATAAAAGGGATAACAATAAGTCACCTGCATATATAAAAATTTCACTAATAACACCATCATAACCAGAACTTTTACCTTTTTTAAGTTTTCTAATTGCCTCTGCAATTTCCAATTCACTTATACTTTTATCTAACTCATCATTGTATACAGTATTACTAATATCTTCATCTTCAACAACATCATTATTATTTACATTTACCTCTGAAAACACATCATTAAAATAAGAAACAAAATCGTTTAACTCTAACTTACAATTATTTACAAATTTCTTACCCTTAACAAAATTCCAAAAATCTTTAGGATTAGACTTAGCAATATCACACAATTGTTTACCTTGTTCATGTTTATATTTACATTTTGCCCTGTGTTTAATTTTATTGTACAATGTTCTATTTTTACAAAATTCACTACGATTCTCATCTGTAGGATATCTATTATATTTATTTCTACTTTTACTAAAGTCAGCCCTTGCTGTTTTACAATCTAAATCAAACCATTTATTAGTATTACTACACTTATTTCGTACTGGCCGTACAACTTTGCCAAAGATTTCAAATGTTGTATCATACAATACAGACGACACTTTTTCAATAGCTCTATCGATACTCTGTTGGTCATTACCGTCCATACCAGACACTGTATTATGTAAAATAGGTAGTAACAACTCTAACTGACTACGAAAAATATCAATCTTGTCATTATCCCAGAACACACGCTTTGTTTCTGTGTTATTAAAAGGTTTAAATTCTGTATCATAATGATCAATAGAAAAATATATAGGGGCATGACACGACAATTCATTGAAATCTAATATTTCAAAATCATTAATTAAACCAAAGTCATCCTTTGAAATAATTACATAATCAACAACACTATGACCATTATCAGATGTGTAAGTTAATCTACCGATACCCCTGTCTCTACCTTTCCGCCCATTACAAATTAACAATTCTGATTTCTTACATAAATTTAACAATCTTCTACCATCACTATTTGTCTTACCGTCCATATTTGATCTTTTTAATTTTTTGACTACATTATCATCTGTATTAAATGTTTCACCATCTATATAATTTATTAAATTATCGTTCTCAATGTAATCTTTAGACAAACCAACCCTGCTGTTAAAATCACCACAGAGTATAACTGTACCACTATTCCCATACTGTTCAATGTCAACTTCTAAAATGTCATAAAAATCGATATCGTCTCTCTTTCTTACCTCGGAGGTATGTGGAAGTACATAAATATTACACAAATAAACATCACGCTCTATATCAAAATACTTTTTATCCAATTTTACCCATATGATGCCATGACAATCGCGGGATGTAATCTCATGATTTTATACCTATAAACAGATTTGTTAAGTAAAAAACGAGCAATCAATCAGCTGTTTTTATTTCTCACCTAATTTTTTAAAATCTCTATTCTTCCCAGTAGATTTCTCAGTTAGAACTGTAAAACCTAGCTTGCACTGTGTAATTGTTCAGACACACACAGGTTTGACAGAGCCTTTACACCCTAGATATGACAACCTATAATTTTAAAAATCACACCAGGATCTAAAATTGTCAATCCATGTTATAAAAGTCTCACTTTATTCAAATAAAAAAAAGGTAATAATTATCGCCCATTCTCTGGACTTGTACTGGGGGATAAAGGAATACAGGCACTATAATTAGTTCTTAATATATGGCATGTCTGGGCAAAAAAAGGAAAGAAAAAAAAGAACTGGTGGACCCCTTTCTCTCTCTTTCTGAAATCTTTATCACTGATCAATTGATATCTTTTATGAAGTTTTAATTTTAAAACCAGAATTGTTTCAATTTATAGATTCAAATTCTTACATTATACACATATTGGAACTCACTATTAGTTCTTTTTTTTTAAAAAAAACCAAACCAAAAAATGGGGTATTTCTTCTTGTTTGTAATTCTTTGATATGAGATATAAGTGATATCTATTTTTCAATGAATTACAGTTTTTCAATTAAACTGCAGCAACTTTCTGTAACATTTATAGTTTTACAAGTTGTAATGCATGAGAAGCTGCAGTCACATCAAAATCATTTCAACGACTTTAAAATGACAATCATTACACGATTTAAAATCGTGTACTGACAATTTGAAATGTTAAATACCTTCATTAGCATATAATTTCCATGATTTACAATATATTCATTTTTATTCAAAACCACATTTTACATTTTGATATATTTTCTCGATTATCCAAACAATTTTTAAATAAAGTACAGTAATATTCATATTTATCAGAGAAAATTGCTATCAAGAATTTTTTTTAACTACATAATATGTATCTAAAACATTTTTGTGATTATCCAGAAAATTTTACCGGTATATATCTGCATGTACTGGTATTTGAAAGTAATACCCGTACCGGTTTATATATATTTACTGGAGAAAATAGTAATTTTTTTATCCATCTTAAAGTGATATTTATCTGCGGGTTTAATTTACGATCAGGGCGATCTCACTGTTTGTTTTTTAAACCCCTGATTTCAACTCCGATCACCTATTTAAAAATAAAGACATTTTTTCTACAAAAAGTGGATTGTTTGTTGTTTTTCTATGTTGGAGGTCCCTGGTAAATAAATCCAGTATTATAATATATGCCCTTAAAATAGATAACAAGTTACCCAACATTCAATCCCTAAATCAAACAAGCCTTTAACCTCTAATATGTAGTAAAAATGTACAAATGTAAACAAGATCAGGATAGATTTTACATTGTTAACATTGAGAGTTACCGGTATTTCAATTTTGTCAATATAACTAAACTTGTATATTAAATAGGTTTAATTCCATGTAAACTTCATGCTATATATGGTACAAAAATTTCAATTATTAAAAATAATATGTAATTTAAGTTAGATGTTGACTCATAATTGTGGGTTTTGTTATCTGGATATAAAGTACCAGTAGACTGAAAGACTGGCAGAAAAATGGCAATTACAATTTGTGTAAAAGTGACATTTTTCTTGTAATTCTTTTTTTTTCAAATGTAACACATTATTTTTGAATTGATAAAATAGCTTTGTAAAAAGTGACCCCACTGTACTTGCCTGACACTGGTTTTCAATACATTTTTTCAATATTGTTAATTTACCCTTTATGAGAATTCAATAATAGGAAATTGACTTGAACTTGGAATAAATGACATGTAAACCCCATGTATTATAATTTTTAATTGTTCAATTTTTTGTAACTTAACTTAGCTAAAGATTAACCCACAAATTATGTCATTCCAGTGGTCTTAATAGGAAAAATGAAGACAACAGCTTATTTCAGAGACTGTCGCCAAATCATTCAATATATAGATGACGTTCTGTCTCTTAACAATCCTAAATTTGGAGACTATGTGAATGTCATTTATCCTAGTGTATTCTTGATAAGTTTCATGTCTCTGTGTCTAGGATTGCCCTGGATGTATTCGACGTCCCATAGTTCCATGTTCCTTTAACAAAATTTTGATTACACGTGTGGCGGGTGTAGCTAGCTAGGCAGGGGGTGCTTACCCTTCCGGAGCACCCTGCCCTCACTTCCCTGGTGGAAGTTGACGTGTCTAACCTAACTTGTCAGTTCCAAAGTTTTTACTTTGCTTCTGGATTATGATTCGGACATGGATTAGTATGTTTGTTTTTAATTCAATCCGGTGATGATGGTATTGGGTCTGATTACTGAACATTACTTTATTAATCAAACATTCACATACTGGTCCAGAACCATGTAAATTCACAATCCCAAAACCAAATTAAAACTTTGCAAATTTGCATGTAACACATAATTCAAACACATGGAGTTCCACCAGGGAAGTGAGACCAGGTGCTCCAGAAGGGCAAGCACTTCCTGTCTAGCTACACTATCACAAACTGAGAATATGAAATGAACATGGAATGTCAAATATCCAGGATATTTCTGGATATAGAGACATCATACTTATCAACAACATTGTGATGATTAAATCATACACAATGTATATCTGGTTAATTTAGGACACCTGTCTATATCCCAGGACAATTATACAAATGAAATTGTTTCCTTGGGTGTTCTATTTATGTATATAAATTTCAATATCAGTAAAATTTGAATGTTAATTAAATTCAAGAAAATGAATCAAATTACAAGTAATACATTTCTATGATAATTCAAATTATCATGCATATTACTAATTAACTTTTTATCACATTTCATAGAAGTATACATTTTAATGTTAACATACTCAACGACTCCAATTAAAGAACATTAAAAACAAATTAGTTAATTAGTCATGCATAAACATTAATATTTCTCTTTTTTCCTCATTGTTATAATTTCAATATTCCATGTAAACATAAATAAAGCAAGCTAACTCTCGGAAAATAAATATCGGAAAACAGAAATTTGATCGATAAAATACAAACGACAATAAAATAGGAAATATTGTGCATTTGTTTAATTAAGTTTTCCGATGTGTTTGGTACAGCTATATAACTATATTTGTTCTATTTACAATACATTTAATTGTGTGTCTATTTAAAATCAGAACATTGTTAGTTTTCCCAATTTGATTTTTTAATTTGTCCGGGGTATAGACATGGCTGACATTATTCAGTATGGGCGACTATCAACTGTACAAATTCTTTACGTTTATTTCATCTACTGTACAAATTCTTTACGTTCATTTCGTTAAAAGGCTAGTTAATGAAACATACATTTCTGCTCGTTTCATTTCATGTCATAAAATGATGAATTATTTTCAATTTTCTTTTGTTATTTTTCACTGATAAAACTTGTTTTTATGTCTATAATGGTGGTATCTGTAATTATTTCTGGTTTATTAGGGGAAAATAATAAATAATTCTTGACAATTTTGTTTTGTTGTGTTTGATCATTGTTGAAGCTTGCTTTATATAGTGGGTAAGTTTGACCTGTAATTTGAATATTCAAACAGACATCTCCATTGTGTAATTTAGGGGCTAATAAAGTTGATATATAAGGATAGATGATAGTGCGGAGTGTTTATGGGCATCAGTCTTGCTGTCTTCCCTAAATCACTTACGGTAGTCTATTTGCCCAATCTAATATTCAAATTAAAGGTCAAACGGCCAGATCAAACTTGACACACTTCACTGGTTAATTGAGTGTTTATTCATATAATTGAGTTTTATTTATTTATTTTTATTATATTTGTAGAATATAAAGGGATAGTATATGCTGGATTTGTTTTGTATGGACTAATGATAACTTCATCTTTAATACTTATACCTGGAGTACAATTAGTAAGTATAGTACAATGCATAAGTCACTAACATCTACCAAGGGGCAGATTTAACATATGAGAAAGGGTGAAATCCGTTTGCGCCATTTTAGCGTCCTTTTCCGCAACAACCTATTTGCCCCAGTATATCATTTTTACCACCAACTTTTTAAAAACCCTTAGTCTTTTTGCGCCATTACTGTACAGGCAGACTGGCGCAAAAAACTTCCAGATTCTGGCAGTATTAAAACACAAAAAATTTAATTAGTGGAGGAAATGATACCTCTAAAAATATGTAATTGCGCAAAACGGCGCTTCCCATAAGGAACTACTCGTTGTCATTGTGTTTGTGACAGTGAATTCCAAATATTTGAATATGTTTGGTATATCATTTACTTGAGCCTAACTATAGTGAAAAGATCACTACCCTAGAATATTGTTGCTGCTATATATCAAATTAGGAATGGTGATTTGATTCATTTAAAAATCTGGAAAATGAAAGATCCTGTTGTAGTTGTCCTAATGTATTACATCACCAAGGGGATCACTGCTTGTACATATACCGGTATATATATACATGGCTCATTTTCAACATATAAAATTCTCACAGTGGCAACATTGTTCTTTCTATGGTGTTTTGTATTAATATAATAATAAAGATTTTCAGTACTAAAATGACTGAACAATACCATCTTTTTGAAGTTGAAGATAAAGAGATTTTCTATGAAAATTTGAAACACAGTTGCACAAACAGTAGAACTTGCCACTGAATAACCCTGGGGTGGTAGTAGGGGGTTGGGGTGGGCAGGTTCTATTTTAGCCCTGACAAACAGACAATTGTGTGTCTTTCGTAAGGCATACAACATAGATTTGAAAAAAAAAATGAATGACAAGTGAGTTCATCACACTTTTAAATTGAGATATTTGTGTTTGTGAAAATTTCACTGCTTTTCAGTTTTAATTTTCCTCCAATTTTCTTGTCTATAAAGCAATATATAGCATTGCCTAGTCATAATTAACGTGGCTAAATTAGCCATAAGACATACCTAGGTCATCATTAAGTTAAAGTTCGTGTTTAGATCTATTTATAAATGATTTTTTTTCACTATCAGTGATACATATAATGGCCATATCATATCACATTATATATTTTTATGGTATGTCTAACATGTTTTGTGTTGTACATAATTTTGTCCTCATTTGTTTACGGTTCATTTACTTTATTTACTGCTAAACACCTTTATATTATACCAGAACATTTAACATTCTTGTTCAGGTTTTCCTGTCACCTGAAATAAATATCCGAGTCAACATTCTTGCTCATTTTTAGCTGGAAATTAATATCATATTTTGGATATTTTATGAATTTTGAAATAAGAATTAGTCTCTGTATGACTCGTTTTCTTTTCATGACATTTACCAGTTAATCACATAAATTTGAATAAAATCTTCCACAGTCACAGGGTAATTGTCAATTTGTCAAAAGATTAAATTACAAATTGTTGTAAATTATCTTAACCACTTGTCATTTTACAGCAAAATGATCAGCCAAATCATATCCCCAATTACATGTCCTTCAAAAATCTCCACATCTCTTGATCATTTGTCACTGTGGAGCAAAATTATCACCAATGATATCCATTATAAACATGTCTCTTATTCTGAAAATTTGAGCATTTTTCAACCACTTATCATTATGCATCAAAATAATTGCAAAATCATATCCACTATTACACATGTCGCCTCTTATTCTGAAAAATTTGTACATATCTCGGCCATATGTCATTGTGCATCAATGATCATCGCCATATCATATCCTCAATTACATGTCCCCTCTTAGTCTAAAAAAAGTATTTTGAAGGGATTGTTTGGCTCCAAAATATTGAAAAATATTAACAATTAAAATAATTTTCAAGTATTAAATATTTTTTCAAATAATGTTCAAAAGTTATTAATGAAAATGACAAAACAAAGAGTATTAATCTATTAATTTGTTTGGATCCCCCAAAAAATAAAAATATAACATGGGGTCTAGTAGTCTGAATACTCAAACTGAGATTACAGTTGTACTGATCTTGCGCGAAAGAAGAGGCCCATGTGTCTTAGAAATGTACTCGCTGATTTTATACCCAATAACATTCACAAATCAAGGGGCCTCATGTGCCTTATCGCTCACCTGAAAATCCTGTTGCAGTAATTAAACACAGTTTTCAGAAAATCATGTATAATTGAATGATCCATATTGATAATTAATATTAATTCTATCTTTTTTATTACTTTCAGGACAAAAAATATTTATTATTACCTTGGGTGTATGTGCTAATATTAAATGTTTTATACGAGACTGGTTCAATAGCTTTGTTAACAACAGTTCATCTGGAGCGTGAAAGTGTAAGTACCCAGTACTAGAGTTATCTCTCTTTAATCTTCAAGTATTTTATGGTGTATACATGTATTTGAAATAATGTCTTGCACATGGTAGAAGATATTGAAATTAACATTTCTGCTAACATTTTCATTACAAGCTTTTCAAGCATACCATAACAACAAGCTGTGAATATTGTGCCATGGTATTAATTGCAAACATAAACTAGTATCTATACACATTGTATATTTTAGAATTTTAAACAACAGTCCGTTTAGAGCTGTAAAGTGTATGTGTCCATTGTTAGAGTTATTGTGGAAAACCGACCTGGGCTGGGTAACTCGAAGCTTTCTTAGCAGTTACGAACACTTAACTTCTTTGTGTTATATAGGCATTAAGTGTTCGTAACTGCTAAGAGAGCTTCGAGTTACTCAGCCCTGATTCTAGAGAATGGGATATTTTTCTCATGAAGGTGTTAACTTTAGACAGGTTCCAAATGATTTGCACTTATTATCATAACTCACTGTATAACTACATTATGTATCTAGGAAAAGAACAGAAAAACTGAACAAATCATAACCACTGAATAACACATCACTTTTCAATATTTTTTATTTTAGTTAATAATTTTGTGTCTAATTTTTTGCAGACATTACATGCCTGGGAGATTGTTTGGGTATTTTTCTACTGTTTTAAATTATTAGCCAATGTAAGTATATTATGCAGTATTGATTTAGTGTATGATAGAAACTGTCAAAGTAAATCAGATGTATATATGTAATATTCCAATTTTTTCTTAATTTTAAAGTACAAATGTATTTGAAACACATATTATAAAACAAATTTTAGACAAAATACATATATTGTAAAAATCGCTTTAATTTCATAAAATAAAATATATTTATGCCTTTGAGCAATGAAACAGTAAAAGAAAACAAAATGAAGTTTGTCAAATAGAGTAAGAAATTTCTATGTTTCCAATCATGATAGCCAAAAAAGTCCTTGGCTGCTAATTTCTGAGTAAATCTTTCAGACTAAAAGTAAGCTGTTTTAGCAAATTTGTGAGAGAGAAAAAATTATAAAGGACTGTGTTTTCAGACATTTTTAAATTTAGCCACTAATAATTTTAATATTGTGGAACCCTAGTATTTAATTGTCTGTCAGTTTTTGATCAATATGAAAGGTACTCAACATTACAGATATATAATACAATCTTATTAATCAGGGTTTTATTATCATATTTTTCAGTGTTACTGTTTTTCGTGTGTTGTATCACAGTATCAGGAACTATCAGAAGGAAGAGGAACATATGATTATTTATATAAACCAGTAAGTAAAATGTCTTTGTCAAGGGCACCTGTCCTGTGTCATATTGGAGTGAAGTAATGGAGTTTTATGCCCCTGTCAAGAGTGTTCTTATATATCCAAGCAGTGGGATGGGGGAGGAAATCAAAGTGTTCAGACTATGTAAACCACCATCTTTGGAACTGACAAACTTTCTCAAACTAGAATCTGTCCCCAATGGGATTTAAACCTGAGGAGGTGAGGAGTCCTGTGATCTATAAGCTCCTTCTTTAGACTGCTCTACCATCAAGGCCTCTGTGTCAAAGCTGCATAGATTAGGTTATAACTGTAGAATTTAGACGTTTGAAACTTAAAAACCTTGTACATGTACTTTGACCATGATAATTGTCTATAGGTCTTATTTGAAATATTTGCTAAAGGGAAGCAACTCTTACAAATCCAGTTGAAACAGTAACTAGTAGAACAACAAACTGTCTAACCTCAATATAATTGTTCCAAGACTCTTGGTTTCTTTTATTTGTATCTGGTATTCTTGTTTTTATAAAAAGACTTACAACAATTTATTACATGACTGCATAAAATTCTGGCATTGATTCTACATTAAGACTAATTTAATGACAATATTATTATTATTTACAGCATCACAGAAGATGTAGACACAGGCATGGTTTTGATATAGACACTTTTGAGTTACCGTTTGGAGTACATTTACCCCCATACCAAGAGACAGATCCTTATAAACATCTTTATAGTCCTCCATTATATGAACAAATCTATCCACAACCAAAAGACAATTACGAATATGTAGAAACCATGAATAATGATAACGCACCATCACAAGGTCAAAGAACAGAGTCTCGGTCAGCAGAATGTTATACTATAACTATGGATGCTGTATGGATTTGAAGATTCTTAATCATAAGATTTTACAGATTTTCTATGACCTATGACCTTTGGTTGCTTTCTGATGGCCATGTCAGTTTCAATCATATGTTCATAAATGGTGCTGTGCAATGGAATGACTATGTACCCAGTAGTCTCTACGTAGCTGGGTGTGTACCATCAGTTGTATGTACTGGATCCATAGTTACATGTGCTGTATCCATGGTTACATGTGCTGAACCCACAGTTGAATGTGCTGTACCCAGAGTTAAATATACAGGTACAAGATACATGTATTGTTCTTCCAACTATCATTGTTATGTTACAGCTCTATACATCAGAAAGACAAAACTCAAAGAATGTACATCTGGATTCAATGCTAATTTGAACGATTCTGTTTATACATTTCAAGTATTGTGTCTATAGGCCAGACCAAACATTTAAATACAAATATTTTGAAAAAAAGATATGGTTCCTATTTGTAGTTTTTTCTCTTTTTTTCAAAATGTGTTTTCCATTATTGGTATTGACACTGTCTTCCCCTGCAAATAAACTTCATCATGTGTATATGTGCGAATGTGTTTATAATATATACCGTATGCAAATATGTAACTGTTTATGTACGGTAAGCTTCATCATGTGTATATGTTTGGGAATGTGTTTATATGCAACAAATGTGTAACTGTTTATGTACGGTAAGCTTCATCATGTGTATATGTTTGGGAATGTGTTTATATGCAACAAATGTGTAACTGTTTATGTATAGGTATGTGTATGACTGTTAGTGTGGGTGTGTGTGTGTGTGAGAGAGAGAGAGAGAGAGAGAGAGATGTATGAATATGTGTAATTTTCCGGTGAATGTACCCATCATACAGTTGTATTATAGAACATTATTATTTATTAACTACTACCTCAGAGTGAACATTTGCCATTATTTTTATTTATCATTATACTGTATCACTTTTTTAAATACATTTAAGTCTGTGGTTCCATATAAATTTTACCCTACCAACCCTTAAATTTTGGGTGTAGCTTTAAGCTTACCTTAATATCTTAGCCAATGTTTCAGACAAGCACAATTAAAGTCAGAATCTCTGCAGTGTATACTTGTGACCTACAAGACTTGGGTAAAATTTAAATAGAATTAAATTATGATCTAAACTAAGATTTTGTGATTGGAACGAAAGATTTTTATGTGGGACCAAATTCATAAAATCATCTAGCTACCTACACTAGCATTTTGGGATGGTGGAGCCACAGATTTATCATCCAACCATCACTTTGTAATTTAAACTGTCACAACTTATTGATATCATAACTTGTGTTGTTAGCTCATTTCATTTTGGGGGAAGAAATTTTAGAGGTTTTAGTAATTTTTACATTAGCATCTTTTATGCCTTCCACATCATTGTCTTTACATGAATTCAAGTATTGTAGCACATTTGGGCTAGGAATTTATATACATGTATATGGCTATGACCATAAAAATTTCAATATTTTATTTCTGACCATAGTATAAACAGTTCTCATCCGTTATAAAATTAAACCAAAAATGGAGATACTTTGGGATATTTTTATGGGGTTTGCCAAGGTGCTACATTATCAGTATCCGTTAATATTTGCGAAGATTGATACAGAATTACATGTATTGTACGTTCTTCAGATTAATGTCGTTATATGGAAACCATGAAACTCTTGCAGTTTGACTTCAACTTGAATTGAAATAACCTCCAACACAAATGTTATGGGACAGCACATAGTAGGCTGGTAAACTCACATGTCAGTTTTAATTTATACAATACTGCAGTAACATTAACACATAGGGGCCTTCTGTCAGAAGCCTAAATTGTTACCTCTATATTGGTTAAATCTGTATGTATGTTATGCTTTCATTAGTCATACCAGTACCTCCTTAACCTTGAACAATACTTCAACCACAGCACCTCAATATAGATTGCTTCTCTCTGATTGCAATTGTAAATTGTCTTGTGTTACAAATGTCAGTATCACTATCAACTCGATGTTTACACAAGAGCCTTGCACAATTTTCATTTACATTGAGACATTAGTTGATATCAGGAAACAAGTTCAAATACTGAATTTAAGATTTCACTCATTTAAAATTCAAGATTTTTGGACAATGATATTTAAAACTCTTTCTGCAATTTAATTGATTTCATGAAAAGCACTGGAATAATATTCTTTTCAACAAATGTTATGATTAAATACATAAAATACATTTGTATTATTAATAAACAGGAGCAGTATATAGCTTAATGCTTCAAATGCCTTCACACAATAATATGAAAGAAAATGAAAGATTATGAGTTATTTATACATGATCCTGGTCCATATTCTGTAATATGACAAAACAAAAATGTTTAATACTGTAAGGAGAACATTAGCGGTAGGAAACTTTCACGGTTTTGATCTTCTAAACTATTTAGAGGCAAGAAAAATTCACGGTATCGACACAGCGAAAGTGAAGCAAGGGAATTAAGAAATTTTCACTGAGAAGATATATTCTTAGCAAGAGTCAACATGAAAATTGCTAATATTTTTTCCTTGTAAATGTTTCTTCTTATACAATAATGGAAATATGTGTTACCCTTCAATTCATTAAGTATTAGAAGTATTGGCCAGGTTGATATTCTTCAATTCATTAAGTATTAGAAGTATTGGCCAGGTTGATATTCTGTATATGACATTCAGATGTATACAATATACTGTTATGTTGTGACAATTGTTTATTTTAACTGTTATCAATAAAATTTACAAAATAAGTGATATAAATGTGTTATTTCTTTATATTTACAATATGACTGTATCTCTATTCGATGAAACATACAGAAGCAATTGTATTGCAATTCCTGATGAAAGACAATAGGGGTCATGACTCTTGATGTGTATCAATTTTCCAGCAATATTACATCATGTCCCACCCAGGGGGTCATGCGAGATACGCTGATGTTACATGGCTAAAAACCCTATCTCACACGAGCAGGTATGGAAAAAATATTGTCAAAGGTTAAAACAAATATGAGTACAAAATATTCATTTAAAAAAGAATTGTAAATATCTGCTCATGGTATTTCAAGAGGTAATGCAAGATAGTGTGACGTGTGCCAAATTCAAAATGAAAGGCTTTGCTCTTCATCAAATTTGGCACGTGCCACACTATCTTGCATTACCCCTTTAAATACCATGATCAGAATGTCATGTCTTAAATGAAAACCTTATGAAGTTGAAATTGATTTACATTCTAGACACAAGGTAATCTTTTTCTGGAGTACATACTGGAATTAAATACAAAACAGAGCAGGCCATGTTAAAATCAAAATCCACACAACAAAGTAAAATCTTTGAAAACTGGCAAATGTGGAATTCCACCATAGTGAGCTTGGTAGTTCCAGAAGGGTAAGCACCTCCTGTTGAGCTAGCTGTACCTGCCATGTGTGTCATCAAAATTGACAATGACAGGAACATGGAACTATGAAATGGGGCCCTCTTTTTACTGGAGCACATTCAAAATGAGACACTCTTTCTGGAGCATCAGTAATCTATAACTAATATCATGTTATGTTGCAATGAGGTACATGTACCTGGTTGAAATCAGTTTCAAGTAAAAAGAACTTGAACTAGTCTATATTTGTCTGTCTCAGAGGTATACTCTTTTCAGTTTTCATTTACTAATAATGTCATAAAAGTTACTGAAGCAATGAAGAAAGTACAACAAACAATTTATGAATAAAAATTTAACTTGTGTATTATGGTACCGAGACTATAGTGTAATATGAACCAAGACGAAAATGGTGTCAATTCAGATTAGGTTCATCACTGTGAACCCATATATAAAGTCCACCTGTGTATAAAAGCCTCTTTTCAAACTTCCCTTGGTTGACCTTTATAGACAGGTTATGTGCAGTGCAAAAGTGTTGGACATGAGATCAGTTGTTGTGTCCAAAATCTACCGGTATATCCTATAGTATGTACAGAAACGGTAATTGATTATCAGGAATGGTGTATAATGCCTAAGTCAAGATTATTTAACTCGCATTTAGGTGTCGGTTCTGGAATGGTGGAGGAAACTAGAGTACCCAGAGAAAACCAACAACTTTTAGCAAGTGACCAGACAAACTCTCAATGAGGTCCACCCAAATGTGACTCACAAATAGTCACATGTACCCAGAGCTTTAAACAACTCAGCAATAATGGAGGCCCCTGTACATAAAAAGGCTTAAACATCATCAAAGAGTATGTTAAAGGTAGCAGATTAATAGATCACAGAGTAAAAACACAGTGATTGTTCTTATGTCTATCTTTTAGCATTCAGGAATGGCAAGTCACCAAACCTTGAGACCTAAAAATCATCAACCATTGACAATTTATAGTCATACTCATGGTTGTGTAAGATTCCTTTATTTTGTACTCAATACTGAAAGGCTAAAATTAACCATAAACAAAACAGGCACCAAGTGTTTCAAAACTGATCAACAAAGTTAACACTGGAGATGTTCATTTTTAATTTGCAAATAAATTGTTGACTCGGAGATATTGCAAGCCTAGGCTTATCAAGGCCCTCAAAGGGTGTTATGAAAGTCATCACAGTATTGTTGATAAGTTTGATGTCTCTGTGTCCAGGTTTGCCCTGGATACACTTGATGTCCCATAGTTCCATGTTCCTGGATACACTTGACGTCCCATAGTTCCATGTTCCTTTCATACAATTTTGATTACACACATGACAGGTGTAGCTAGCTAAATAGGAGGTGCTTACCATTCTGGAGCACCCGGCCTCACTTCCCTGGTGGAAATTCACGTGTCTAAACTTACTTGTCAGTTCCAAAGTTCTGCATTGTGATTCGGACATGGATAAGTATGTTTGTTTTTGATTTGTCAATGTTTAGATCCATCATGAATTATTTAGAGAAGCTAAGCTATATGTGTACATTTGTATTTTGTAACTCAAGTTGTATATATATATTACATAACATTAATTTCACAAAATATTTTATTAAATAGACGTAAAAAAAAACATGATTAAATTAATTATAAATTTAAATGCATCAATGAAGAATGAAACTTTAAAGAAAAAATGTAATAAGGAAATAACAAGGAGTTTGATTGAGTTCATGCCAAACTGAAAACCCAGTGATATGTAATACAGTACAAAACAAATAGAATCAGACAAGACTGTCTAGAAATAAATCACTGTATATGTATTATGTATATTTATATATTACTGTAGAATCACAAATATTCGCGGGAGATTAAATTTCATTATTTTTGTGGGTAAGTTAAAACCACAAAATTTAAAATTTTAGTTCGAGTTGAAAAACATTTTTTCGTTGAATTTTCATCCAGGGGACCTAAAATTAGTTGGGGGTCCACACAGGATTTATTTTCCACAAAATTTTCTCCCAACAAAATTTTTAAAAAAAATTTAAAAACCACGAAATTATAGCCCCACAAATATTAATGATTCTACAGTATTTACATTAACCAGCTGTCATGAAACAAAAGAACATGCTCAAGTTCATATACACTAGTTAAGTGGTAAGTTATGGCAGCTAAACTTGTGTTTTTCATCACATATAGTTTATGACATAGAGCAAAGTCTGAGACCAATAGAGTAAATCATGTACCGGTTATGAGTAAATAAATGTATAGAACAATGCCCAGGCTCATACCAATGTCACAACTCTCTACATCTATAAAGATTTTATATGTTTCAGAGACATCATTACATAGTGTAAATATCTTCCTTCCACGTTTCTTTATCCTTATGTATTTTATGTATACGTATTAGATGGCGTCTAATTACAGATATGTCCGTGTATGATTTTTGACACACTCTACAATAAAATGGTCTTACACCTTCATGAGTTCTCTCATGCCTCTGTAAATTGGAAAAATTACTGAATTTTTTACCACATTGGTTGCACAGAACTTCTTGTGGAGGTTTATCCATCAGAGGGTTCCGATGATGTTTCTTTTTGTGATAAACTAAGCCTTTCTTCTGTTGAAAGAATTTGTCACACTGATCACATTCATATCGTTTGTTAAAATTATGAAGATCTTTATGTTCACGTAAATTTGCAGAATATGCAAACGATTTTCCACAAATTTCACATTTATATGGACGGTTCCCTGTGTGCATGTTGGAATGTCCATTAAGACTTACTCTGGTTTTAAAACTTCTTCCACAAAATGAACACAAATAACTTTTCTTTTCTCCTAAATGTTGTGCTTTTACATGATACACTAATGAGTTTGCTTTGGTGAATAATTTTGGACACAATTTACACTGAAAAGTTGGTTTTATATAATCCTCTTCATGTGACTTTGTGTGCTCCTTAAAACTAGCTTTAGTTTTGTATACAGCACCACATACATCACAAAGATGGCCCTTCTGCAAGTGAGCATAAATACAGTGCCTTCTCAACTTGTATTTAGTAGAAAATATTTTCTCACAAATATTGCACTTACAAACACCCGAAGACTCTCGGTCACTGTTATGTTTGTCTCTATCACTTTTATGTTTGTGTGACTTTTTCTTTTTTGTTTCAGAACACTCGGCTTCGATAGCTGTTTCTAGATCTTCAATGTTTACCCAAGAATTTTTTGCTTTTGAATCTGATTCAGAATGAGCAGCTGATGCTGAATCAGGATTCCCCAACATGCCTTGCCCTGACAACTCAAGTTCAGAAAAAGTTGTGTCGCCTGACCAGATCTTATCCAAATGCTCTGAAATAATATGAAAGTCTAAATTTCTTTTCTTTGCAAAAGATATTGAGCAAATCCTACAGGAATATTTCAGAAGTTTTTTGTTTAAATAAGTTTTCTTTTTTTCATGCCCCTTTTCATGCATTTTCAACCATTTCTGTGACTTATATTCTTTACCACATAATTGACACTTGTGAACACTTTTGTGTAGTTTATAATGTTTTTTCAGATCTATGGCACACTTGAATACTTCACCACATACTTGACATTCAAAATTTGTCACAAGTTTGGCCTTTGTTTTAATGTCAGAATTACGTTTTTTATTTGGCAATATTGGTTTAGCACTAGAAGCCTTTTTTGATGTTGCATTTAATCCTTTGCTATTTAAATCATTTCTTTTAACACCTGATAACTTCAGCTTTGATTTTAATTTTTGTTTCTTTATAAATTGGATTGCTTCTTTTTTCTTCTTAGAGTTGTATTTAAGATTAGTTTGTAAAGGAAACTTTTTACTTCTTTCAATCAGAGAATATTTTGAACTGCTTTGACTTCCCTGTATTTTTCTTGCTGTTCTGATGTTTTCAGTGTTATCCTTGCCAGTGGTTTCGGTGTTATGGTCGCCAATGTTTTTTTCAGTGCCAATGTTTTCGGTGTTAGGCTTGTTATTCTGCATTTCAGAAACATCTTTGTCAAAACTGATTTCATTTTTGTGGGTGTCATTGTCAATTTCATTGATATCAGTATCCAAATCTTCCATTTCCTCCACATTACTGTCACTGTCCTCCATTACATCTTCACATTTATCTGAACTCTCATCACATTCTGTATTTTCATTTTTTCTGTTAATGTCAAAATCATCTGCTACCTTACTAATAGACCAGTCAGACAGTTCAATTTCATTATAAGAAGATTCATTTACTACAGGCTCTAAAGAATGCTGAGGCATGTCTTTCTCCGCAGCATTCACTGTCGGAATCTCATATTCATCCATTGTCGGAATGTCAGATTCATCAACTGTTGGAATCTCAGATTCATCCTCTGTCAAAACCTCATATGTCTCATTGGTTTCTGTTAAATACATCTTTGGCTCTTCTGTCTGCTGACCATCTTCAGTGTCAAAATCCACAACATCGTCATTCTGAACCTCAGTTTTCCTATCCCCATGTACATTTATTGCAACAGATTCATTATAGGTGGTAAGAAGTCCCAGTAAATTCTCATACACATGACAGACAGACTCCCACTGACCCATCAAAATGTGCTGAGCATTGTGTACCATCATTATCTTTACTCCTTCAGATTTACAGACATAATCTAGCTTTTCATTAAAATTGAAGTTTTCTGCGAATCTGTTAACAAATTCTGTGGCTAGGTCTGCAGTCACATAGGAGAATACAACAGGTTCAGCCATACTGATGATGTATTAATGTTTGCAACGCTTCAGTTTATTTTATCGACCTACAAATAAATCAAATGTTTTATCTTATAATAAACTATGTATTGTAAATGTACCACAATAAAAGCAACTTTATTAGTTTCCTCTAGGTCTCAAGAATAAATCCCTAGGACTTTCGCCATTTTTAATTTTTTTCCGCCACTTTCGTTATTTTTCCGCAACTATCAGACATGTATTTGCAAATGTATTAACTAAATTATTAAATTCTTTTTCATTTTCATGTTAGTATTATTGCAATAAGAAACATATTTTTGCCCATAATACAGAACAGAGTTGTTTTTTCTGTGGCGGAATTCACGGGTCATGTTTCAATAAGTTTGACTGTAAATCACTGCATTGGACTTGCATATTTGTACATAAATTACTGTGTGTCAATGTATGTTTCAATTTAGTACATCACATGTTAATTTCTTGAATAATCATTGGATAACTACATAAATACTATTTCGTGTAGTAATCATCTGCCCTTGACAACGCATAGCAGCGGGACTATACCTAGGTATAGTCCCCCGACATCCAAGTATAGTCCCTCGCGTGACCCCCCGCAAAGCAAAAGCTAGTTACTCCCCTTTGTCTAGGTGGCGCTGTTTATTGTTGTCGTCGGATACAAAATGGCATCCGACGACGCGCGATTTACGAATTTACGAGCAAAAAACAAAGGATCGAGGCCACAAAGTATTCGGTTAATATTTTAAATGAATCTCTGAGAGCCAGGAAAATTGATGGTGAGTTTGGATCTATGGAGATCGATCAAATCAACAAAATTTTGTGCGATTTTTATACAAATGTCCGACCCAACTGAGGAGAATGAAATTTATTCCAAATGTTGAATAAAGTAAACAATTCATCTGAGAATTAATTCTCTCTCCAATTTTGAAAACAAAGACATGTGATGTACTAAATCTATTATGGACCTCTCCCTCAGGAACAGTTCTCCTATAGTGTTGTCTGGAGAGGTATAGTGACCTCGCCTATCGGCTCGGTCACTATACCTCTACAGACAACACTATAGGAGAACAGTTCCCTCGGGAGAGGTCCATAATAGATTAATAGTGCTTTATGTATTAATTAGTTGCGCCATATGATAAAGATTTAGGTGTGTAGTAGAAATTTTCTATAGCGATATGGTCAAAGGGGAATAACTATTGCAGAAGAAAACCCAACAAAAAGTTGTACTCTTTATAGACTGTCATTCATTCCCAAAACATGATGAGCTGTTTTCTTAATTAATGGCCCATACCTTTAGATCATGTAGAGGGTTCTCAAAACAGCAAAGGAAATACCAGAAAGAAAGAAGCATGAGAAGGACTAGTGAGTTTGGCATTGCGAAAAACTTTCAGTGGGAGAGAGAGATAGGGGAGAGAAAGAGGGGGAGAAGGTGTGTGTGGGGGTGTGTGTATGTGTCTGTGTGTTTGTTACCTGCCATCAAATTATTAAGTTGTCAAAATAATTTCCTTGTCTTTATCAAGTTGTACATCTTGAGTTATGCGGGTTAACTTCTGTAAAACGAACCTTATCTAAAACATACCGTGTTATTGTGAACCTAGTCTAGGAAATAACGTGATTTCCTTGACGTTGATTGATTGATTAGAAAGATTGATTGGACCAGCGAATTTTTTAAATATATAAAAAATTATTAAATGTATTAAATGTCGCTGATTGGATCCTTTACATGTACTGAAATTTGAATTATGTATATGCTATCCAATATAATGATAATTTTGACTTTAAAATGCCTAAATAATAGAAAAAACTTCTTAAAATGATGATAAAATTAAATGGGAGGCTGATTGATTAATTGATTGATTGATTGATTGATTGATTGATTGATTGATTGATTGATTGATTGATTGATTGATTGATTGATTGATTGAATGATTGCAAATGATGACATAATACTCAATCCTCTTCTTTGATAAGATTTTATTATTTGACTGTTGATTGATAGCAAGAAAGAATTATTTACCCTGAAAAGAATTAGTTCAGAACAGTTCTGGGTTTTATCCACTTTCAAAAAAAAAAAAATGCACTGCATCATTTGAAGAAGGATTTTATTTGAGTAACACCATCTGATCACCCCATGGTGGGCCTCATCCTAAACCGCTCTTCACGAAGGAAGATAGAAAAATTATTCCGCCAGATTTTCAAAACATTGGAACTTGTCATGGCATGTAGATATAAATAAAACAGCGGTGTAACTTCCCCTGGAAAGAATTTTTGCCCTAATACTCCAGCTGATTAAAGAACTACCAAAATCAGGTAAATGCCAAGAAAAATGAATGCGTGAATTTATTAATGATGACCAACGAATATCGGTCCTGTCGGATCTTAATTATTTATCGATAACACCCTTATTTATTTGTGGGGATGTCTTGGGGGGTAATAAAATGCATTAATAAAGAGCATCTACGCTTACATCGTGAAAAACCAGATCAGATCAAATGTTTATTCGTTGACTTGTGAAATTTCACTACTAAAACTTGGCAAACATAAGCAAACAGAATCCCCAGATCTTACACAAAATAAAATGATTATAAGCTCTTGTTTTGTCAAGAAAAGCTTCATAACTATCACAAACTGAGAGCATCCAATTTAACCATATCACAGGTCCCAAAACATGTAATCTCATCTTGCAGAAATGAAGTCTTTTATTTCAAATTTGTTGAATCAAACACAATATAGGCAATCTGTTTAAGCACTGGTGCCTTGACACAGGCATTACACAACAGTGTTACTTACTCTGTGTATTGACCACTCGACCCAAGGACTTATCGTGTATTGCCTGTTTGGTCCATACACACCTGTAGTTTGTACCATGTGATTACCCAATGGAATAAATATAGGTATTATCACAGATATTTATGCAATACTACATATATTGCTGGCATATTTTACCTCATTCATAAATACTGGCAATTCATTGGATGAGTGCAGTCACGTGGCAGGGAAAAAAATATCATATTTCTCTCACACGATCAAGTTTCCCTGTAATGTTTCCCTTATTCGGAAAACACCATAAGGTCACAATGATATGACATCATTGATATAGAATCTGTCTCAACGTTCTAGCATAAGCTTCCGATGAGTTCCAAAAGAATCTGGTGTTTTTACCTTCCAGATTGTCTTACGTTTCTATTTTTCTTTCTGTCTTTCTTATTACAATGATTATCTTTCGCCCGTGGGAAATTTGACTTGTTGCATATGAACAAATGTTTATATATTCCTCATTCAAAGGCAATAAATGTATAACGTGTAAGGATTTATTGCACAAAAATACTACCTACTGCAGATCAATAAAATATTTACTGCTAAGGTTTAGATATATATTTTTAAAACATGAACGGATAACATTTCTATTAAATACTGATGTATCAGGGATTCAGAATTATGTTTTGTAATGGAAAGACTGGTGGACTTTTTGCCTTTATTTTTGAAAGTTCCCACATAAAATTTCGAAAGTCCAATGGATATCAACATTGAAAGGTCCATGTGCAATCATATAGAAAAAGCTTTGCATTATTTTCATGGTAAAAAACTGACAGGTCCATCATTATTTTACAGTATTTCAATGTAAAATCAAAAGGTCTTGGACCTAGGATATTTAGAACTCCCATGTATTAAGTCTGTTTAGTTAAGTTCTGATTGAAATTTTCAAATGCTTGGCCTTGGACTGAAAATTTGAATTTTTAAATTCAAGTTAATTTGAAAATTGTGAAACTGGGACCTGAATGCTAGTTTGCATTACAACCCTGAATACTGGTTGGTACAATTTTGATTGTTCCCTTTACTAACTAGTCTTATCATCATTAAAATGGAAACATTTTTGTATTGAAACCAAAGTGTCCTCACCCTGTCTGTGTGACTGTCTGGTCACCCATCCCAATACATGTATTGTGCCAACTACATATCTTCCATGTCTTTGAATGAATTTTGATTAATCTTGGCATAAATGTATACCAACATGAGACCAAGTGCCGTATACCAAATTTAGTATCAACCTGTCCGTCTTGGCAGTGTCTCTCAAAAGACTGGTCTAGTTTACATCTGCTAATAATGACAATATACATTATTTTTGTTTTAGTTAAGAAGATCATGCTGTAAAGATGACAGACTCAACGTCAGCTCAGGCTCAGCAGAAGTTCACCAATCTTCGTAAAAGATTGGACCAGCTGGGTTACAGACAAACTCTGGGATTAGAATCACTACCTCTTGTTGAAAAACTTTTTGCTGACCTTGTTCATACAACAGAAAGTTTGAAGAACACAAAACTTGAACTTGGTAAAAAAGAAACTAAAGATGAAGACTTTGATACGGCCATTGAGCCGTATAAAAGTGACAATGCTAAATTAGTCAAAGAAACAAACGATTTACACCAGCAATTAATCAAACAAAAAGAAGAGGCAGATGCAATAGTAAGAGGTATAACAATGGTTCTATATGTTTATCATACAGTTACTAATATAAACAAACTTGATGGGTATTTAGGTATAAATTTAGTATATATTCAGGTCTAATATATGCATAGACCAGTACATTGTGCCTGTATTAGGTCATCAAGAAAAATGTTGTAAAAAGGAGTGCCAGATAGGGTAGATATGATTAGGCATGATAGGGCCCCAAAAATTGAAATAAAATATTCTTCCTAGCTAAACAATTGAAGCAGTTTTGTCCTGTGAGCAATAACAATTTTGGGAGACATTTGTGCCACATTACCAAATCTACTCCTTTGTTTCATGTTTATTTGCTATTATGCATTATTTATTTTTAATTTTCAAAACTTACTGGTATTATATTTTTGTCTTGGCCCATAAAAGACCAATACAGCAACAGTAATGAGTAACTTTCTTGATTTTGTTTGAAGTTTTTATTGTTGACAAAGCTACAAATGTCATCATACAAAGATCTCTTGTGAATTATTGAGTACTATAATTAATTTTGTACATTTTGTGTCATTAAAAGATAAACATATGATACAGTTCTGACAAAAAACACATAAAATTGCCATAAATTTTGAGGTTATTTTTTTACTGACAGTAAGAATCAATTAAATAATCAAGACCCTCTGTAAAGTCCTAATTTCCTAAGGTGATCCTTAACTACAACTAATATTGGTCCTAGTAAGTAGTACAGTAAATAAAATGAAGATTTTCTTACGTGGAAATAATTTGTCTCATTTTTACTTCAGAACTCAAAGCCTCTTTAAGAAAATTGGAACATGAAAATGCAGATTTGAAATTTCTTAACAACCAGTATGTACATAAAACACGACAACTTGAAAAAGAATCGAAAGAAAAGACAGACAAAATTTTGACATTACAAGAAAAGAATTTCCATGCAGTGGTCCAGACACCAGGTTAGTAATTTAAACTTAACAGAAAATACAATGTGACCTTTCTAAACTGAAATGTGAGAAAGTTGTTTAATTCTGAATAAGCTCAATTGAATGGTTTAATTAGGAGAAACCATTATCTGTAATAATGTTCCATAAATTTTGAACTTTGTAAACAAGATACCTGACTAAAATTGGGTTGTTAAAAGCTCTGTTAGCCTAACCAGTTGGTTACATGCAGTAAAAATATTATAATGTCTATTATTGTGTAATATTTTCAATTTTCTGTTAAAAAGGTCATTGATACCATTGCTATTATCAAGTAGAAGGGGTTTAAGTAAACACTATAAGTCTATGATGAGTATTTTAAAATTTAGAATTTTCACTTACTAATCATTTGGTTAAGCTAACAAAGTATTGAACAACCAGGCTCTGATTTGTAAAAAAATCTACAGTCTTGAAGGTCACTGGTTTTGACATTTTCCACTTGATTTGTAATTACTCGTAATCTAAAGTTCCACTGAAAACAATCAGTGTTTTATCACCAGTAAAGCTGCATTCAACATCAACAATCAACAAATCACTATTAAAACCTGTACTCTTAATGTGCTTGTTTTTGCTGGTCCAGCACATGTGCGTACTCTGGTGAACAACAGACCTGGGATTTTGGAATATTCAACTCCTGCTTCAACTTCCATCCTCCTAATTGCTAGTAAATGATAGCAATATTATTGAAGTTTATACATGTACTTTGACAACAGTGCATTATTGTCTTTGGTGTGTTTAGCTATAATATCAAGATCAAAGTCTTGTACTTGCAGAGTTGATTTAAACTTCAGTTAAATAAAAAATCATTGTACATGGTGAATATCTGATTTTAGCACAGAACTTTTAAAATCAAAATCTTTGTGTTCTTGATATATTTTGCAGTAAACATGCAGTTATGTACCTTTCCATACTACATGTTGCCAGATCTTTGTTGAGCCATTAATGTTTTTATTTTTATGTAGAGTTATTTCCCTTTAGATACAGAATCTGCTTCACATTGCAAATGTACATGTCTTCAAATCCTAGCCATACATCTTTTCCTATGCAATTAGCCAAGTTCTCAAAAACATTTTAGTTTTGACCTATTGTAAAATCTATTTTATACATTAAACACCCATGTTCCATATCCATAAGTATACTGGTCTATAATAAATATTTGAATTAAAGGTCAATGTTGTTTGCCTTTACATGGGTAACCCTTCCTGTTATATTGAATATGTACATTGTGTTCTGTTTTAGCAATAATTAAATTGTGTTTTTCTTAGCTTACCAAAAATATTGATGAAAATAATCATGATATTATTTAGGTGGTAAAAAGAAGAGCATACCATTTAGACGTCAGAGGATGGAAATTGACACAACAGTTCCCCCTTCAGATGGCCCCAGTAAACCAGTAGTTCCTCCTCCAGATGATCCTTATGTTGCAGACTTATTACAAGTTGCTGACAGCAGGATTTCTGAATTAGAGGCTCAAGTAAGGGTGGTTAATGATGAAAAAGATATAATGGATAGAAAACTAAAGAACTTCAGACAACAGGTAATATTTCATTTTTCTAAAATATATAGTTCAGACATCTTGACTAATAACTGGGACTCAGTGTTCAATCCAGAAATGTATTTGATGGAGACATCCTGGGAGTGGCCTCGAAAAAAACTGGGGTTTGATTCACAATATCACATACATGTAATGCAGTAAAATCAACAGTAAGTCAATGAATAAGTATAAATGAAAGGGGTAGAACTGGATTTATTCAAAACTGTAGTATTAAGACTAAAAAGATTGGCCAGGGTTGGTCCACAGCTATGTTTCCATTCCTGGTAGCCAAAATCGCCATTGGAGATCTTTCAAAAAATAACCTAGTTCAGCAAATTTGTGGAAAAATACTTTAAAAAGGACTATATTTTCACAAATTTAAGAAATTTGGCTACTAATTATTTCAAATTTGTGGAAACCTAGCCACAGACAATATTTATGTGGGACAAAATCATTATTTTCAGGTTAATGAAGCAAGGGCCCCTTCTCGATTGAACACTGCTGGGGCTTAAGGTCTCTGATATTGAAGTATTGGGGTGTGATATAGATTTGCCCATGCTCTATTTGCTATTTATCATGTACTTAGTAGTTAATATGTAGTTTATGCATGGTTACATATGGCTAAAATCGCATTATCTATATCGCTGACTGCACATGCCCTGTTGGAAAATCTATTTGAAAGAAATCAATATTATAATTATATTCTTCCAAAAGTTCTCAACTGGGATCCTTAGGAGTTGAAAGTTGAGTTAAATAATGGTGTTTAATGTCTCAATCAAGAATATTTCACTTATTAGACTTTGCCACCTAAAGACAAATGTGCAAAAATGTTACCTGTATATTGTGATGATGGCATTATACAGCAGGGTTCATTATCATGCCACCCCAACTGTGACACAGGACCTTGTTTATTTAAATTCCATCCCAAAGAACCGTGACTCATTTCTGCCCACAACCTCAAGCACTCTACCAACTGAGCTACCCCAGTGTTGGGTTCCTTAGGCCTTACAAATGTTTGCCTAGCTGAGGAATAGTATCATGAGTGAAGACATTTGATTACAAAACACCAATGGAACAGAACAAGTTGTTGAGTGAAAATATATGAAAACTAGTACTTGGAGAAAACCATGAACAGTAAATAAGTAAATTGATAAATTACCTACAGAGAAACCAGATCAATATAACTGTCTTGCATTAATGAATGTTGTAAATGTTGTAATTAATGATATGATTTGATTGTTGACAATCAAGGGGAGGTAAATCTTTAAAAACATTATGTCTGTTGGTGAATTTATACCGAACTTGTACCCATTCTCAGATTGCTTTGTTGATCATATACTGTTTATATTATTATTGTTCAATTTTACTGCCTTTTCTTGTTATAAAATTAATCCTTTATAATTAAATTTAATTATTGTACAATAGATGTTTAATAGATTGTTTAGCTCTAAGTGGGTAATCATTATAGAGAATAAACAAATTTGTATCTGGCTAGGAGGTGGAGTAAAAGTATGTTTGATGCCGTAAGATTCTAGTCACAAAATTATAAACCATTCAAATAAATCAGATTGATGATAAATAATACTAAAATAGTGGTATGTTAAAATGTTTTGAAGAAAGAGGAAGGATATTAAATTTGAAGTTATCCGGTCCTACTTTCTGTCCAGAGTAACTCTCCAAAACTATGAGGCTTGATTTTACTGATGAAATGATTTACGGTGACAGTCGAAATCATTGCTTAAAAACATAATGGTTTCGATCATTCATTTACAGTTTGCCAATTTGATTATTGGCAAACAGGTTGCACCATCTAACAAGGTGCTCCAATATCAGAAGCTACAAAACAACATAAACTACAGAAAGCAATCAAACAATGGAGGCACCCATGGCCAACCATCAGGCTTCCCAAACAACTACCGGTAACTTGTTTTCCTGGAGTTATGGCCCTTTAAAAAACCTAATGCGATTTAATTTGCGGAAAGGCATAACTGAAGGCGAAATCTGATATGATATTTGGCTTCTCTGTAGTCTAAAACATTCATTTGTGAAATTTGGTTTAAAAAATGGGTTACCAGTACATGTTTTTGTTAAATTCTGACATTTTGTAAAATGTCTTGATATTGTGACAACTAGACAATAACATGTGGTTCTCTGTGTTAACATTTTCTTGAGATGAGCTTCAAAATTGGGTCAAGGTCATGACTTAATTTTTTATCTTTGTGTTTTTACTTATTATCTAGAGGACTAAATTTTTAATAGGCAGGCATCTTAAAATATTGTAGGTATCTCAAACTTGGATGAATATTTTCAATGTCCAGAACTCACTAAAGCTTGTTCTGGACAAGAAAATATTCATTTTAATTAGTGATTAATAGCTTGTCGAGTTCTGAAAAAAAAGAATCTCATTTGAAGGTTGAGTTGAGATTTCTTAGTCTTCATTACAAAGCAGGGGTTGATTCTTTTTCTCCCATATCAAATATTTTTTGTTTTGTGAATGTTTTATGGCAAATAGTATCCTAAAACTACGCATAAAGGTGCACTGATTATGTTTGCAACCAATGACATCACAATCTAAATTACTGACGTCATAATCAAAGTGATATTGTGACGCCATAGCATGTGTAGCTTGTCTTACCCTAGGGTAAATCTTACCTTATTTTCTGTCCAATTTGGGAAAAAAGTAATCTCAACCTGAGGGATGAGATTCTTTATTTTCCAGACCGACGCTTCCCGGAGGTCTTCACTACGAACACAGGGATTGATTTTTTTCTCCCATATTTGATATTTTCCTGTTTTGTAAACTGGTTTTATGGTAAAAATTATAATAAAAGTATGGAAAACATTATGTCATTTGCATTCAATGACGTCACAACATGAATTGCTGACGTCACAATCAAAATGATACTGTGATGTCATAGCGCATGTAGCTTGTCTTACCCTAGGGTAAGACAGAAAAATCTTACCCTAATAAAACACAGGATTTTCTTGTCCGATATGGGAGAAATCTCTGTCTTACACTGTAACCTGTGTCTTTAGCGTGCACTGAGACATAGGACATCGGTTTTAAGTCTTATCGGAAAGATTATCTTAGTATTTAGCTTTTCACAGCTCTAGTTTGGGCAGGAGATGAAAATCATTTCAGAAAATTTCCAAGTCCTGAGTGAGGTTCGAACCCACAACTCTTGACTTTGAAAGCCAGTGACAGTACCACTCGACCATGTCCGCCCATTCTTGTCTAGAGTAATTCTCTTAACATTTTATCAAAAGTATAAAAAATGTCTGTAAAGTAACAACAGTAATAGCAGATATGCTATTAATGAACATAAGTACAAATCACAGAAAAAAGTACCTACTACCTAGATATTATTCATTGAATTTGCTTGTTCTCTTTGGGATTGAATCTGGTCTGTGGTTGAATTAGGAGATAACTATGTTACGTTTGAAGAGTTGCGCATAAAACGTGGATTTAACTGTCGCAAAATGAGTTCTACCTAGCGACGCTTGCGGAGCTAGGTAAACGGTATTTGCGACAGTAAAATCCATGTTTAACGGTCGGAACTCAGTTATCTCCATTCTAATGCAAATAAAAAAATAATGTTCAAATAAATTTAATAAATAAAGATTTCCTATGCTACAGTTAGACATTGTTTATTACAGACTCGTCAATGTAGACATGTATCGTTACACTACAGTTCTATCACTAAAGCACTGATATCCATAGGTAATATAATTTTGTTGTTCGAAATACAGATGCCGAATAAATATTGATATTTAAATATAATAAATCTTTGTTTACAACTTTGAATTATGTCATTACGTTTTGTAAACAAAAGCACATGTACCGGCGTGTAGGAAGACATGACGTAATCATAGCCTAGACAGCATGTGACATCATAACTCCGACCATAAAACATAGATATTACTGCAGTCGAGGTCCAATCAAAATTCTGTTTACAAAATCTTTGCAGTAGAATGGTCAATTCTAGATAGATGATATATATGTATACAATTTAAATGTCGAGATTTAAATCTTTAATTTTTGTCATTTAAAAATGAGTGAAAACTGAACAAAAAGATATAAAAACTTGTGGAATTAAGAAGTACTAAAAGTATTAAAATTGATCTTTTAAATCTAGCTGACTTATCCTTTTAATGATTTCATTGGTTTAGATTTCGGTAGAAGGCAGGACTTATTGTATGACCTCATTTCACATGGATTAGATGTTTTCCTGGTACAAAGACATTGCTATAGTGTATATTTGATAGAATGGTTGGAGATCGCTATAGCTATATACACTGTATTTGATAGTAAAGACTGATCGAATGGCTGGAGATAGAATGGCTAGAGATCGCTGTTATCTTGCCTTCTGTACACATATTTATAAAAACACCTTATATAGAATCATATCAATACACACCTGAGATTTGCTTGATTTATTTGCATTTACCTGGTGCCAATTTTTCACAGGTAATTTTATACTGGATTTATCAGAGTTGACATGTTTGTTTATTACAAATACATGTAGATTACTGTTGCTGTAGATATTGGTAGGTCCGATTGGTTTATATGGAAACTGTATACCTGTAGGCATGGTTGATTGATAAAACCCGGTCACTAACATTTCATTTATATTGTGATGTCACCATTACAAAAATTAAAAATGTTCAGTATGTCTATATAGGCCAAACCCCTAGTAAATCCACTACCTGTCTATCTAAACCAAAATATTTTATGACAGGACCACTGTTATTCTGTGATAAATTATCCTTTGGTTCCAAAAAATATTGTTTTGATAATTTTGTTGCTCTGAAGAGAAAATGCAGTGGAGATTTGCATTGCACTGTGTCTATTATAACAGGAAATTTGGCTTGTGCCATTCACCTAATGAGGGTGTTTGATTGAAATTTGGGTCTAGGTTTCGAAGTTGTGACCCTATCCACATAATAAGCAAACACTACCATTTGTTCAATTTCTGATACTATAAAAATGACTGATCAATTGAATTAATTTGAACATATTCATGTCAACATATCAAGATTATTGGGCTTTAGATGTCACCAGCTATATTTGCAATTTACATAATTTTAAACCTGTACATTTCTGATGTACCCTTCATTAGAAGAAGGAAATATATTGTTCCATAAGCCAGAATATGGTCTAACAAAAAAAAAATTCTAAGTAATGTTAGTAGTATGGTATTATGATTAAGAAATTTTATTAACTTGGCAGACATTATTATATCATACTATTGTCTATGGTTTACCAGGTCTACAGGTGTGCAAAAGGTGTTATACTGTCTAAGGACATTAAATATTACCCAATGTCTTTATGAATTTTTAAACAAATGGTAATAATAGAATTTAAGGTTTTAATAGTTGAGATGTATCTTATAAAGTATGCCAGCTGGTGACTATTGCAAAGGAAGAAAAAACAAAGCTAAGAAAAGAAAATCATTGGGTAAATGTACTCTCCAAAATGTTTAAACAAGTTCAAGTTGTCACATGATGTAGTTTCTTGTTAAAAGTGCACACACACACACACACAGAGAGAGAAAGAGAGAAAATCAAAGAGTTAAAGATTTTATTTTTATATAAAATTTTGGTGGCACTTAAAACAATGAAAATCAATAAAATTCTTTATAAAATTTAAATAAAGTTTGAGAATGAAATACTGATATACAAAGTGAAGAAAAAAATTATTTTCTTATCTTGATCTAGTTAAGTTTTGTTTTTCACATATTTTCTTTTTCTTTTCAATTTAAAGATATCAAATTAATTTTATACATTGAAATAAAGTTATCATATTTTTGTATGGGCAGGTGAAAGTGAATTACCAGGTACAAATGAGGCCACAGGAGGGGTGTTTGTATCAAATCACAGCTATTTGTTAATTAATGTTAACTGATTGGTGATTAGGTTTCAATTAACCTAATTAGCATAAAAAATGCAGGTGGGCTAATTAAAATAAACAGTAATATTGACATGATATAGTCCATTGACAATAAATAAAATACATTGTATACTAATATACTGGTATAGTTTTAAGATCCTTTAACTTGAGAAGTGGACTAAGCAAGCCAAAACTTGTCAAGAACCTCTGTACATACTAAGTTCAATATCAGAGCGGGAATATATTGACTAAATGCTTATAAACACATGTAATATCATTTACTAGTTGATTGAACTGGGGCATTTTAGGGAGATTTATAAGTTAATGCAGAGTGCAGCTATCTACCTGGGCAGGACAGGTGACTGACGGTTCTCTTCATCTTTCTCTATTTATTCCAAGTAAGTTTTGTTTTAAGATTTTATTTTATAATAATTTATACCTGATATTTATGCAGCTTCTGGCATATATTCATTCATTAATGTATTGACATTTGTTACATTTAAAATTAAGGTTGATCGACTAGCTAGCTGTCTTTATTCAACGGAATGTCCTAGTGAATATTGATTACCGGTTAGTGTCATAGTATTGTTCAAATGATCAGGCATCTATTGTTAACAGTGATCATTTAAAACATTTTTAGCCATGCAGTTTTGGGTAAAATAAGCTGTCTTATAAAATATAGGGATAATAATTGGATTTTGAGATGAATTTTACTTTCATTAAACCAGCGGTATGGTTTGTAAACAAGTACACACATGTAAAAGTTAGCATGCAAATTTTATCAATAATAAAACGTTTATCCATACCCGATATATATACACATTTATTTGTGTTTAACATTTAATCAGATATAAGGGGGAGTCGCACAGGTAAGGCTTTACAAATTTTGGGGGGATTAAATGGCTTTTTACTTGATAAGTTATTATAAAAGTTTTATTTGATATTATAAGAATATTAATTCTCTACATATCCAAATAGAATCTCCTAACTTATAAAGCTGGTTTGGTATTTGGGTATATATGATGTCCAAAAACTTGAAACCTTGTACACATATATACAAGTAGACACACATGCACAATACATGTTTTACACACACACACACACACACACACACACACACACACACACACACACACTCTCTCTCTCTCTCTCTCTCTCTCTCTGCATATATTATAACATGTATATGGAAAGTTACTGATTGTTTGCCACTCATCAATAGCTGATTGTGGTGTAAAACCCCATTAAATTCAATCAACTTATATGGAGGGCGCGGTGGCCTAATGGATAAGACGCCAGTCTTCAAATCCAGGGTCTCTCACCGCTGTGAGTTCGAGTCCCGCTCGGACCACATGTGGGAAAGTGAATTTTCCTTACCGTTGGCCTTTACTGATTCACCTGGTATCAGTATAATGGACTGGGGGAGTGGTACGCTTGTCTGCGGCGTACTGACTCTGTGAGCTAGCACGGTAAAGTCGCCCTGAGTGCGCGCTAGTACAAGGCAGACCATACAACACACTTGCACTTCACATGCATACACAAAATTGTTCATAGATTAATCCATAGAGATTAATTAAATAGTTCTCGTCGTGAATAGCTGAAAAATTGCTGATGCGACGTTAAGCAACATTCAACAACAACCAATCAACTTATGCCAAGCACTTACCATAAAGAAATGCATGCCTCAAGTCTTTCATATAAGGAACCCGTGGTAGCCAAGTTTTGTAAAGTGCTGTGTTTGAATCCTATTCTGGTAAATCTCAAGTTTTCATTTAGAAAGTTTGTCAGTTCACTTGCCAAAGATTAGTAGTTTTCTGCATTTGCTGCAGTTTTCTCCAATATTTCAGAAATAACCATCTCAATATGAGAAAAATTTTCTTGACTGGGGCCAAATACACTGCCACTTCACTTTACTCTTTCAGAGGAGGTTGTAAAATCAAATTGTATCAAGGCAGATGTTGCACAATAAAGGGTCATGACCAGTAAATTTTTCTTAAGTTTAAAGCACATGTATAAAAATAATTTTTGCTATTTAACATATAGCTGATGACAATGAGAATATTAAAATACCATAAACTCAATTCATTTCTGTCCAAGGACCTCAGTCACATCAAGGGGCAATTATTCCAAATGCCAACTTACAATGCCTCTCATGACAGTGTGTGTGAGAACGTTTGTCAGCTAGCTTGTTAAAAAGTGGATGACTCTCATTTGACCAAAAGAAATAATCTTTACCAGTGTATAAAAACACTAATGATAATCCCCCATCCAATACACCTGCCCAGAGAGTACACTGGCAGGTTCATGAAAAAAGTCTTGGATCGTTGTAATTCACTTAATTTTCTTATTCATGATTGCAAACTCAAAAGAAGACAATTTAGTTTATTTCTCAACCACCCCAAGACTTGAATTAGCCAAACTCACACCCATATGCCTAATTGCTTCAATTTATTGTTATGTCATCACAGACAATGCAGGCATGCTGGCATTTACAATACTCTAATAGGTGGTGGCACTGTAAATATTTTGTTGATTTAGCTTATCAAAAATGATATAAAATGCTCCATTATGTATCAGAAATTATGAGTACTGAATCTGATTTAAATATGCTTCAATGAGAATGAAGTTTCAAGGTCTTCCATTTGTTAAATTACCATTAAAATTTTGATTTTGACTCATGAAAAGCCAAAAGTTTACAGAATCAAACCATTTTGAACATGGTCTGTAAAATTAAATTTTCAAAAATTTTGCATAAAAATTGTCAAGGGGAGATTTACAAAAGGAAGTCCTACCAAATAACCCATGTGTACACTTTGTTTCACAAATTACTTAGTGTGCAATCCATTCAGATTATTTCTCAGTGACTCAAATGAAAGTCAGATTTAATGCACTAATACTGTTGAACCTGGGAAACAATTGCTTTATGTTACAAAATTCAAATACATGTAAAAGTATGCATAAATACACACTCACTCTCCCTAACAATAATATAAGTAACTCAGACAAGCAACTAGGTTTTACAATAAAGACCTGTAACACAATGTACATGTACACATGTGATAGTATGCATAAATACAATATAGAATACACACCTCCCCCTCCCTAACAATAATGTTAGTGAGTAACAAGCACCTAGGTTTTACAATAGGGAGCTACAAAAATTTCTAGTTTGATGTTTGTGACCTGATAGATCCACTATGATCATAGAACAAATATTTGTAGTCGTATTGAAGTGGTATACTTAGTAAGTAAGTAAATATTCAAGGGTCCTTGTAGCTTTTCCTTAAAAGTCTGTAAAAACAATAAAGTCTTTTATATTGAAGATTTTTTTTTTGTAAATTTTTACATTATTTTGCATATTCAAATGTTTTCGTTTTGATTTGAACACTTATATAGATTTAAGACCTTGGTTTAAAAACAATCTTTTATGATTTTAAACTCAATTTGTTTAGGCTTCAGACTTTAAGTTAAATTAAATGTACCCATAATTAATTTGGCATGGCCCATTTATTTAAAGCAACTACATGTATTAATATATTAGCGAGCATATCAGTCGATGGTACGAATGATTCCATGTGCATGTCAAGATTTTTGTGATTTCAAAATAAATTTGTTTATTGGAAAACATATTATCTTAAGATTTAGATTTAGATCTTGATTAATTACAGTTATTTTATGTTTGACAGATTTAGACCATCTGAGGTGTTAAATTACATTTTGGGGGTGAGGTTATTGTTGTTAAATGACAGAGTTATGTCCCTGTAATTACAGACCCCATGTTTTAGCAATAGACACATAACATATATTATGTCACAAGGAATTATATATAAAAAACACTAATTAAAGCTAATTACTGCACAGTTTGTCAATAATTGTTCACAGTTCAACATAGATATATGTTTATGATAAAACTAATTACAAGTTTACAATACTCTTTATATACAGCACGCTTATTTATCTGACAAATACCTCAGAGGGGCCTCAGTAGTCGAGTGTTTTAAAACCCATGCTTATGGGTCCCGGCTCCTAATAGGTTCAAATCCCATTCTGGACAGATCCTAATTTAGCAAAAGTTATCAGTTTACTTTTTGAAAGTCGGTTGGGTTTTTCTGGACACTCTAGGTTCCTCTATCATACTAAATACTCCAAAGGTGCTCTTTATCCCTGACTAACTGTCCACAGTTCCTCACATAGCCTAGGTTGGAATCCAACTATGTACAGATTGTAGTGTCTGTATAAGTGAAGTGTAATTTTGCTTGGAAGTTGATATAGCTATTAATTGTCACGAAACTTATACCAGTAATTCTAGAAAGTTGAATGGAAGGACTTCCATTTGTACTCTCCAATCAAAACAAGACAGGCACATGCCCCAGTAATATTTATTGATGATAGAGTATGGCAGTGACACAAAGTGACACAAGCACCTTCCCTAATGGTTTCAGTGGATATTGACTGGATATCCATTTGCTCATTTTATAATGCCCCTGTCCCTTTTATGACAAAGCAAATTTTCTGTAACATCAGGTGAATTTTATTTTCACAGATTGGCAAAAATTACCTCACAGGCAAAATGTCATTATAGAAAATAAATTTGTAAAAATGGATTGGTTGTTGGTTGTTTTTTGCTTTTTACATCCCTGAAAATTGAAGATGGTCAGTACTAAAATGTAAAATAACAGAGTTAACAGGTTTTTCCTGCAGAAATCCACTGACCTTCAAAGTTCCTCACATTAGGATGTGCCCAAGTAGGCTACAGACTAGATTATAAGAGGCACTGTGCACTCAATATAAGCAGGCCTGGTGCTAAAGACAACTCAGCAATTTAGTACCCTCCCCCTCCAATAAAGAGCTCTTGTTCTTATTTTACATGCACTTTAATACACAATGTTATTGGTGGAACAATATATTATACTAGTCCTTGACAATAAGACTTTCCTTAATAAATTACATGCAATTTACATGAGTATATGCTATTGAAATTATGACTAGTTATTACTATGCCTGAACTTGAGTACCTAATTTACCAGGGTTATAACAGAAATTACTTGATGACTTAATTCATTCTCCTACATATAAATTTAAATTCTCATTTCAGCTATTATGTATAAAGTTATTATACTCTATGTGCCATAAAATGACTATATTTCAGCATATAAACAGTCTAAAAATATAATTTTAAAAAATTTAAAAAGAATTAAAAATTGGAATATTTGACTTTCAGTATATGAATAATAAATGTGTTTAAAAGCTAGTTCATGCTGAATCAATACCTTTTCTATTCTGAATAAATAAATAAAATGTGCATGGATGATTTTAATTTGATATCTATAATAGTAAAGTATTAAAGTTTACGCCATAACTCTGTATAACTTTTAAAATTCTTTATAAACACATTTAGAACTCCACAAAAACCTGGCAATCCAATTTGAAATACAGTTATTAACGCATGTTATCAGCATTTAACTATTTAAACAGTACATATTTTATTTTTGATGAAAACAAACCGTTTTGAGATATTGCATATAAATATGCAGCTTATCTTTTCGCGGGTTGGACCGGGCCGGGGCTACTATTTACTATCATTTTTTATACAAGTTTAGTTGAATACTTATTTCTATTAACTAACTAAAGGTCAGGTCAAATATAAACAAATTTAAAGATAATATTAACAGAACCTTAAGGTGTATAATTCCGTGTCCAGACTTGTACGAATCCTGGTTAGGAATTTGGAGGCAAACTTAAGTCAGCTTATTATAACTAACCTTATGTCACAACTATTTTAGAAATTTGTAAAAGACAGAATATTTTTGTTAGGTATGTGCATCTTCTATTTTTTGTTTTTATTTAATTGAATTTCTTGTAATTTGATGCAAGTGTTTAAAATGTTAATAGATATATTTTTTGAATGATTAAATTCTATTCAAGTATTCTTTAAACTTGATTTTAGAAATTTCTGAAATACAAGATATTTTGTTAAGTATGTGCATCTATTTTTTATTTTATTGAGTTTTCTGATAATTTGATGCAAATATTTAAAATGTTACTAGATATTTATTTTTAAATGACTAAATACTATTCTTTAAACTTGAGTTGGAGTGGTATGTATGGATGAGGCATGTTTTGTTTAAATTTAACAGTTTGTAATGTTAATTACAATGTAAGTAATTGTTACACTGTGTAAATATCAGTCAACCGTCCATTGTATAGAACAAACAATCGTCTTTGTTTTGATACATTTTTTGTTGTATTTACAAATATTTAGATTCCAGATTTTTAGATAAATAATACCTATATTGTAATGTATTGTTATGTAAGCCCAAGTTTTCAGCCAATACACATCACTGCTTAATAAAGACATTGATTTTTACTTTAGATTAATATTTACCTTTGATTGACAAAATCAACAAATTTAAGCTGATAAGCAATTTTTAGTTTTTGATTGCTTTATTATATTTGATGGATGTTCTTTGGCTTTTGAGAGTGTATAATTACAAAAATCCTAGAACCAGTATAACAAAATTACCATCACTGGATGACTGTATGAAAGTGTTACACCATAACCCGTTGTCTTAATTAGTCAATCACACAACATGCGCTATATACAACAGAATGAAGCACATGTTCTCTGGATAGGCAGGGCATTGTACATTGATTCATTATTACAACTAATGTCTTTTTCTGACAATGAAATTAATTATTTTTAATTGGTAGAAACCAAGCTTTTAGCGTATACTGTTATTCCGCTTATCAATTTCAGTTTCATTGAAGGTATTCATGTAACAAGTAGTATTTTCTATTCATCTTCAGTAAACATGTTCACATAAGTGTGTTTCATAGTAAAAAACTAGAAGGCCTTAGCTGGCAGGATAAGCTTAATTTTAGTGAAAATTACATGTTTTAATTAAGCTTTTCAGAACACCTCTGTGTATATACTGGTACCCATGCATGTAAGACAGAAAGCTTCAATTAGTGGTATGCTTTGAGTTACCCAGCCATGGTAAATTTGTGACCAAGTAAAGAACAGCAGGCCAAGCATTCCCTGTTCCCAAACCAAAGCTGTTAAATACACCAATAAATTATTAAGGGCTTCTAGTATTTAAGAAACTATCTGGACTAAAACCTACATAAATACACACTGACTATACCCAATGATCTGTAAAGAACTTGTATATTTAATTTACAGTTTGTTTATAGATTAATCAACTGTCATGCTTCATGCTTTAACTGGCTGTATTCATATTAAATTGTTTTTCCATTTACAAATATTTTATTGATAGATCTAGTATGGTAGTGGTACTGGGTAATTACTTTTTGGTCTCTATATAGGTTTATTAATGGCATTTAGGCATTAAATACTTGTATGGGAGTGTTCCATTTGTATCTTCCACTAAAACTTAATTTTGATGGAAAAATGATTGTGAAAAATAATTTTTCAAGAATTTCACATAGAATTTAATTGATGGGAGGTTTTGGGTTACAAAAGAAAGTAATCAAAGCTTTGCTAGTAAATTTGATTCATTTGATTTCATTTTTATATAAAATTGATTGGTTTACTTGGCATATTAATTACAAAGAGACAGCCAAACAAGACAAGACAAAGTACATATTATGACCACTGATTATAGAATGCCCTAGTTTGGATGGGCACTGGAGTTAACATCCAGTGGTGTGGTTTTAGTACATGTACTGTTAGATAGCCCTCAACAATCCGACATATTTTACGACCAATCACCAGTAAAATCCAAGGTAAAAATCATATTTCTATCCAATGCACTTGATATTTTAAAAGTATTGTAGTATCCAGAACAGACTTTGATTGTAAAAATTGCAGTGATAACTGTTACCGGTTTGACATTATTGTATCAAAACGTTGTAATGTTGTAAAATCCAGTACTATTTAAAGTTGTGTTTAATTTACAAGCAGGGGTAAATGTTTTGTTTGTATTGCTGACTTAAGATAAGAAGTAGTTATTGTAACTCAATGTTACTAAGTAATATACTATGTCATATAAAGTATGTTATAAAAATCTACCATATTATGTGTATAGACATTGACGTTTTTATGCAGCTTGGTTTACATATTTTAGGTGCAAAACAAAATGTGAAGATGAATTAGACAAATTTATTTTCAATTTGGATTTGTAATTGCATATAATTTACTTTTTTAAGCCTAGATACATGCATTTAAGTTTAAAAAAAACGGTTTTGGAAACCCTTCTATACATGTCCGTCATTGAGCTAACCAGACAGCAATTTCAATTTTTTCTGCAAATAGTTATCAGGTTGGCTGACTGGCCTGTAATTTGAATTCTGCTCCTGTCCACAATTGGACCATTTTGTCCCTGCATGCTTCCCTAGTGAAATTTTAAAGAGATTCAACACAAGTCACCATTATTATAAAATTACCAGTAGGAAAAAATAATTTTTGAAAATAGAACTTGTGACTAAAAGAAGATTTGTGACACTGCGTTTAAATCCAGGTTCTTCACCTTTCTTGTAATTAAACATTTGACATGCATGAAATTAAGTTTTTCTTGATTATGGCCTGCACATCAGCCAACATGTCACATGTAGACTTAAAACTATCACTCTGCTACTCTTGAATAGGTTGATATTTTATTAGTTTTCATAATAAAATCAATAGTGTTTTTAGTCTTGATAATATTTATGATATTAAGATAATTATATTATCACTCTATAGTCTGAGGCAGATATTTATGGATGGTGTACTTCAATAATGGTGAATTATGTTAAAATTATAGATATAATTGTCTGTGGGTGGACTGGGACACTTTAGTGGTAAAAATCTATATAATGTGATGGTGGACACCGGAGGTGACTTGAACAATCAAGATAGAATTTTTATGATTTTGACTGTATGTACAATTGTCTGTAGGTGGACTGGGACACTTGAGATGTAAAAATCTATATGATGTGACTTGGACACTCAATATAAAGTTTTCATGGTTTTGAATGATGTTAAAAGTATAGGTATAAATTTCGGTGGGTGGATGTTAAAAGTATAGGTATAAATTTCAGTGGGTGGATTACACACTTGAGTGGTAAAAATCTATATGATGTGACTTGGACACTCAAGATTGAATTTTCATGATTTTATTGATATGATAAAAATAAAATAAACATAAACTATAGATAAATAACTAAACACTTCAGTATCAGTTGTACACAGCCAACTTAAGTTTATATGTATACTTAGTATTAAAACTCAGGAGTCTAAATCTATAAAACCTTGGTTTGATGTTTAAATTCTATGCATACATACATAGCCTACTGGTTTCTTTCTTGTTCATCAGGAGAATAAAAGTTATTGTATTCTACAGATTAGAATACTGTTGCATGTCAGAAATTTTTAAAAGTAATGTCTGTGTTTTGTAATTTTTGCATACTGGTATAGATCATACATAGTGGCCTCCCTTGTTTTGTGTGGCAGTGCAGATAGTTTATAAATACTGTACTGAAGGTTTTGGTAGAGTATGTTATACAAGTTGCAAATGTTACTACAGATGATGTTATTTTGTCAGGGGGAAATTTTCACAAACAAAAAATCAAAATAATCACTAAAATATCCTTATCCAAAATTTTCAACAAAGTTTATTACAGCAAACATGAGCATTTAATGACATTTCATGTACCGGTATTTAAGTGCTCATCATATTAACATATCAAATCACAATATTTCACGAATTCCCTAAAATAACCTGCATGTGAAGTGTTGCTGTTGTATTGGGTGCTCCATCATGAAAATTTTCACCCACAGAAATAACAACATCTTCAGTACTAATTCTGGTTCACGTGAACGACTTGACTTGTCTTATATGTTTGGTAGTAAATACTTCTATTTTAATTCTGTTTAATGTCAAGTATTTTATATGTTACTTTGTAAATTTCAGGTGGAAGGCCGGGATGAGGAAATAGACCGACTGAACAGAATGTTGGACGGAGGAAGACCATCAGATGTTGTGGCCCTGGAGGCCAGGAACAGGGCTAATGAGAGAATGATCTCCCATCTTAATATTCAGGTAACTAACATTGTGTTGATTACTGTCTATTTGTGAGGGGAAATATCTGTGTTATCATAGGTATCAGCATTTTACTTTGTTAGGGGTACCTTGAGATCAAGGTTTGGATGATACACAGTCCATGATGAGTACAGCAGTACATACTGGTCATTCTTATGTAGAACCAGTAAACCATTGACAACAAACATGGACAGGAATATCACCAATGTACAAAGTTGATTTACCTTGACCTCTAATCAAGGTAACAGTGACTTTGAATGTTATAATACATGTATGTGAAATGCAAATCCAGGGAAGAAACCGATTCTGGAAATGCTCACCTTGTATTCAAAGTATACTTGTCAACAAAGGCCACACTCAACCAGTCCTTGAAGTGGACTTTGTAGGCAGGTTTTACCAAAAGCTCAAAAAACTTAAAACTTTTGTTAATAGAGTGGATCCGAGAAAAATAGTTGACCATGAGAAGTACTGGTGTTAATCTTCCACACATTAGATGTTAAAATCTTAATTTTTCTTCTTTACAGATTGATTTCTTGCAACAGAAATCAAGGGAGATGGAAAGAAAGATGAAAGATTCAGCAATGGAGAGAGATGATAGTGAGAACAAAAATATAAAACTACAGAGCCAGAATAGAGATCTACAAACCAAAATTAAAGAACTAGAGTTTGATCTACAAGACGTTGACCGAGTGGCTAAGAAATTACAGCTGGATAAAGACGATGTCGTGAGAACGGCAGATAGAGAGATGGGTGAAGCTAAGGTAAACTAATTCTACTGTTGTAGTGTTGGGGAAGTCTTTGTTTTAGACTATGTCCTTGATATATGGAATTATATGAAATTTACCCATGTACTATTCAGAAATTTCATTTCCAATAGATATTAAGTCACATTAGAAGAACGCCAAAAAATGCCATATGAATTTTCTGTCCCAAAATAGTCGTAGAGTCCATGTATTCTGATTTTCAGACAAATTATTTGAACAAAATCTTATTCATTGAGTTGAAGGTATACAGTTCCTATCAGTTTATAGATACACAATGATACACATTTTTTTTTAATTGTACTGTTACCACTTATACTGTTTATGCAAAATTCAAGCGTGTTTTTATCTTAAATACTGTGGCCTGGCAAAAAATTATCCAGTGACACTTTTTGCGATTAACAAAAAATTACTGAAAAAATTGATGATTAGTCAATAATGGTTTGTTTTACAGCCAAAAAGATATAAAAAGAAGGTATAATGGTTGTCATATTATTTTTCTATCATTTGCATGTCAGTATAATACAATTTATATATTTTACTAGTAGAGATTTGGATAATGCCGTTTTCAGTTGTTTTCGTTTGTTCTTTAAGAAAAGGCATAAATCTTACATATATAAAACAAAATATAGTTAAGATGAATAATATAGCTTGTGTTTTAATATCTGCTGTTAGACCATAGTTAGACAAATGATAACAGCATGATGGATTTAAATTGATGGAAATTATCAGTTGATGATGTGAGAATGTGATAATTTTTTGATTGTGTGATAATGAAATTATTGGGACATTTTCTATTTACCCATTGTAATTAGTACTTCTAGATATATGAATTAATGTTACCAAATTAAAAAAAATATATACCTGTATCTTATCTCAAAGAAAATTAAAAACTATTGTGAAACAAGTTAGCCCCAAACTCCTTTAAAATAATCAAAAGAGAAAATAGACGGGGTTGTATTTTGTATTTTTTCAAAAACATACAATTCTTTATGAAATAATTTAAATAAAAGCTTTGAAACATGAGGCATGGCTTTTTATACATTTTACAAGGTATTTTATGCATGTTTTTGGATATATTTTAAAATGGATATATTACATGTAGATAGTCATTTTGTTTTATTTAATTTTGTATAATAAGCCATGGTACTAATTTATATTAGTTATTCAAATGTGATAGACATATGGCGGTCTTAACAACTTGTATATATATTTTTAATAAATCTCATCAAATTTTTCTTCAATTAGAACTTGTCTATGTTCGCTTATCAGAAAAAAACGACAGATTATAGTACTGGTATAACATTTCCCCTTTCTTAAGTTTTGAGACATAGCGACTATGTGTTTATACTCACAAGTCATTGTGCATCATGTTGGACATTGTGCACATTTGTTTTTGGTTAGGGTTTTTGAATTTTATTTGAGATGTAAATTCAGAGATATGCTCTTTGTCTGTCATCACAAAAGTCAAGATACTAGTAGCTTGTTTCATACATACAACATTAGCATCAATGCTGGCTCCCAATGTTGAAGTTTTTATAAAAATGTATTGTTGGTTAAAATGTTCAAGTTTTTTCTTAAAACTTTTTTCATTGACCAGATGTGCAGGAAAGTCGCAGCATTGACCTGAAGCTCAAGTTTTAATTGGTTCATCCATAATTTGCTTTGTCTGGGTTACTCCTACAAAAAGTACCAAGCTACTGGTAAACCTTAGTGCAGTATCTGGAGTTTGCCAGGGGTCCTTCAAAAAGTAACAACAATTGTCTTTTATCTGTGTATCAGTTTTTCAAACTTTGTTATTCACACATTAATAAAATTTTCAAGATATTTACATTTGTTTTATTTACAGGATGAACTTGAGAAATCCCGGCACGAGCTTGAAGATTTAGATATTTCTGTAGCTCAACTTAAAGCCGTAAGTTATCACACAGTGCATATACTTAGTGTTATAGCACAATGTATATATACTTCTCGATTTATAAAGTCTTTCTCTTAGACAAATCTATAAAGAAAATTAGTGCTTCAAAATTCACCCATTCTTGTATTTCATGTTGTATCCTATATCTATAATCTCTGAATTTTTTTGTGAACAAAAACACTGTTTATAATAAATTTTTAGCAGTGTGGCTCCTTATGTATATGTGGTGGGGGACTCACTAGCAGAGTGGTCTAAATTGGCTTACGGATCACAGCAACTCTCACTGCCTAGCTTTGATTCCCACTCAAAACAGATCCTAGTGTGAGAAAATTTGTCAGTTCCTTTGCTGAAGGTCAATGGTTTTTCAGGACACTGTTTTCCTCTACCATACTTGAACTATCCACCTCAATATTAGTGAAAGTTGACTGGGGCATACAACTCTGTTTCTCTATTCCATTTCACTCACGACTTATGGACATAACATAAAGAATTTCTCTGATTTTACTTTCTTAGAAGTTATTTTTGTAAATATATCCTTGTGCTGACAAAAAATTTCATAAGTGCTGAGAACAAAAATCTAACTTTGTTATTTTATTAACAGGAAAACAACAGAATATCTAAAGATTACAATGATACAAAGGCCCAGTTATCTGTTAAGAAGGGAGATTTACTGAGATTAGAGGAATTATTGGATAGAGTAACAGAGGATAAAAAGAGATTATCTCACAGAGTTAACAAACTTACAGCTAACGGTAAGTACGGAGAATAACAGTAATCCAATATCAGTTACTGGAATAAAAAAAAAAAAGCAAGAAAGTCTTTATTGGTTCAACAATGTGTTGTGTCATCTTTTTATTTTAGTTTGATGATCATACACAAGCATACTAATCCATGTCCAAATCACAATCCCAAACCAAAGTTAAAACGTTTGATGCTGGCAAATTAAGCTAAAATGTGAACTTCCACCAGGGAAGTGTTGCCAGATGGAAATTAAGTAGTGAGAATGAGGAGGTACTTGGAGTATTCAAAGTTTCACTGTAAATTATTATTATTGACAGATGTAACCTGAAATCGAGTTTGGAATTATAGTGGTTAAATGGATTTTAATTTTTAAGTCTTTTTAAGTGGAGATTCTGCCATATCTTTGACTGCTCTTGGTTCAATTCCAGTGGAATTTGGGATGTTGCTGACTGTTTTTGGTTCAATTAAAGTGGATTCTGGGATGTGTTGGACTTGTTGGGTCAATCAAAGTGGATTATGGAAGGTTTTTGACTTTTGTTTGTCAAATCCCAGTTTATTGTTGGATGATTATTTAAACATAATGCAATCTAATAGTTTCACTAAAATCATTTCCATTACAGAAAAAGAACTTGTATTGGAAATAGAAAGATTAAAAAGAAAGAATGGCCCTGGAATGACAAAGAAGGGGAAGACACCCAGTAAATTAGATGCATTTATACGCAGTGTTGAAGAAGAGAGGAACTATTACCGTGATCAAGCTGATGCTCTTCAGAAAATGTTACGGGGAGAAATACCAACACGTAGTCGTAGCCCAGTCAGGTCAAGGCCATCATCAAGGTCTGGAAGTCCTGTACGGGATACAACAAAATCAGATAAGGTAACAACATACAATTTTAGTCATTTCAATGAGGACAATTTTGTTTAACCAAGGAAGTTTAATTAAGAAGTGAGGGTAAAAAAAATTCTGCCTATCCTGAAATGAACAAAATATTTCTGTGCATGCTACAATTACTGCAAAGGAAAAGTGTGCACAAAACAATTCTGTTTATTTTTGTAAAGGCTGTAATTGTTTTTGCAGTGATTCTTATAATGTGAAAATATTACTAAAAGAATGAATTTAATTTGTATCATGTCTCCTTTAAAAACATTTTAAAACAGTAATTTAAAATAAGGGATTATTTGCAAATCAAGATTGTGCTATTTGGTGTCACAGTTGTTGTCATTTGCAACAATTTCTAGTTTTTAAATTGATTGAGCATGATCCAAAGATAAGTGTATAGAAGAGTGGGATGGAGTTTTATGCTTATATTGAGACATTCAGTTCTGGAATGGTGACAGAAACCAAAATGTCTAGAGAAAACCACTGACCTTCACCAAGTCAATTGACAAACTTTGTCACACTGGGATCTGTCCATAGTTGGTTTTGAAGCTCTGATCCATATTTAGTTCACTTCAGATCACTCAACCAAAAAAACCTGGATTTGTTAAAAATTTATTTTTTTACCATGTTGTTATTTATCTTTTGTAGACTGTAGCTCAGTATGAAACTATCATCAGAGTTCTTGAAGAAGAGAAAGAATATTATAAAAAAGAATATGAAATGTTGAAAGCCGTCAAAAAATCATCTTCATCTGCCAGATCTACACCCACTAAGGTACATAACTCTTTACTTTTATATACATATTCATGTCCATTACCTTCATGTATGAAGCCAGGTTTCCACAAATTTAAAATATGGATCTTTTAAAAGTATTTTCTCATAAATTTGCTTAAGTAGGTTAATGTTAAAAGAATTTCTTAGAAATAAAATAAAAAGCGATTTTAACTACCAGCATTGAAAACATAGATAAAGTTGACATTTTGCAAGTTAAAAAACTATTTAGTTTTTCAAATTCTCTACAAATTTTAGATACGATGATTTTATTTTGTTAATATTGGAACCACAGATGTTTGACTTATATGTTTAACCCATAAGTGTATTCTTACGGAATCAAGAATTGAACGTTTACACTTTATTACGGTACAAGGTAACTATTTATAATAAATAATTATTTGACTTTTGTAGTCACTTCTTGATCAATCAGAAACATCCAAACTCATCCGAGAAAGAGACGAAATGCGTGCTTTGTTAGATAAATTTGAAAGACATATGGCTGAGGTAAGATGAATCAAAAATATTTTTTCTCATAGCAACACAGGACCTTCTGTAAACAGTCAATTATTTTTTGTAGTGAAAATACAGTATAACACCCTAAATATTCAAACATTTTTCTGATTTCTTTTAAAACATAGATTTACTGATTCTATATTGGGAAAAATAAATCATATTGTGAGGCAATTTGATTTGATTATATTTTGAATATTAAATATCCTTATCCGGTGACTAACAGCTGTAAACAAAGCTGTAAGAACTCCACATCTCACTACATTTAATTCAGAATTTCACAGATTCTAATGTGAGAAAATCTGTCCGTTCTCTTGCTGAAGGTCAATGATTTGATATTCTCTGGGCACTCCTATTTCTTCCACCATTCCAGAACTCCCCACCTCATTATAAGTGAAAAAGTCTTGACTAGGTCATTTAGCACCACTCATTTAATTTAGTCCAATTACTTGAAATGAGCAAATCTGAAATGAAGATATCTTCAGAACTATGAGCTGAAATGAAGATTTATTCAGAATTATGAGGTTTCTTGTCATAATTCATTTCATTTATCTTATTTTCAGATACAAGCAAATGTTAAAGTATTAACAGCTGAAAGAGACAAGCTCAGTACAATGTATGAAGAGGTATGTATGTCTTATAACTTTTATCAGATTTGTTGCATTTCTTATTCTTCTTTTTCAGCTTCAACCTTCATCTAGAGCATTTTTGGAGATACCTTGTCAATTTCAAAACTTCATAGGAATATGACAATATAAAATTAGCTCTTAGTCAATATTTCGGCTTGAAAGGAACTATGTAGTACATTTTTAAATTATCAAAGTCTTGATAAAGGCTGTAAAGACGATATATTGACTTAGAGCTTATATTGTCATTTTTAAATGGATTTTCCCCTCAGGAATAATGTTAAGAAAATTATATTTCATAGGAATAATAAGGTATGGATGTAGTTCTGCCTTTTGCTATTCTGTTTTTTAACCAAGGTTCATTTGTTTATTTTTGGACATAAGTGGTATTTGTTTGTTGGACATATTGTAAACATATCAATTTTAGCAGTGTACTTATTTTAGGGATTTTCACAATTATACAGTAGCACTAATTTAAATTCAACAGCAAATTAACTGACCACAACACTCCAGCTGATCTATTAAAATTACATCAATCAGATGTAACTTGAATTTACAAAAAATATAAGTTGTGCTAAAATTTGTACACACTAAAATCAATACATTTATTGTAGTAATTGAATTGAATCCCATTACATTTAACATTCGATTGTTATTTCTATATGCCTATAAATACCTAGTTATTCTTATGAAGCTATTAGTAGAATAGCTCTTTATAATCCATTAAAATATCTAAAATCAACACTATGTTTACATTTATATTTCATAGACAAACTCAGAGTTACAGAAGGTCAGAAGAGAACTAGTAAGATCACCAAAATCACCAAAGACATCACTGGCTGCTCAGGCTGTGTTACGTCGTGTAGAAAATGAGAGAGATGACGCCATTGCTGACCTCAGAAGAATGACAACAGAAAGAGACAGTCTTAGAGAAAGATTAAAGGTACTTTAAAGTCACATGTAAATGACATGTAAATTGGCATGCTGGTTTTTATATGATGAACCAATATCAAGGAAGAAAGTATGTTATCTTGTATGCTTTAGTTTATTTTTGTTAAAATTGAATACACATATATGAACATATTTTCATGTGAAAATGTTAGAAAACTCGCATACAGATCAGGTGGTGACGATTCATTATGTGAAAATAACCAAAGAAAATCTGCATTGCTTAAATTCAACAAAATTTAACCTCCCCTGTTATGACACATTGTATTATGAATTTGTGTCAATTTATCAAATTTTATTTTATTTGCAGATTGCCACAGAGACCTCATTGTCAGACAGAGCTAAACTTGAACAGAAGATTGAAGATCTAGAAAATACTTTACATGCTGTAAGTTATATATATTGTTTGCTGGTTTTATCCCACTTGGTGACATGGCTATCAGCTGTGTTAACATCAGAAGTATAGTTGTCCCGAATTTTGTTAAAGTCAGTGTAAAGCCTATATTGAACGTTTATATGATGATAATAGAAGCTAGACAAAACGTATCGTCTTTGGAATTCTTGTTTAAAGGAATTAAACATCAGTACTTTTATTTTTATTTCTTGCTTTTTGTCATAGATTTTCATGGTAGAAAATTATACACATGTTATCTCCTCCTAGCCAAAGAAAAGACTAGTCTGTATTTTAACTTGTGACCAGTCTTAAGTTTTCGGCTTTTCTTTGTGTGTTCTCCAATTTTTGTAACGACATTTAGTATAGAGATATCTTATCATGATTATCTTATCATGAATAAGATGAAACATTCCACTGTGGTTTATAGACCAAGACAGGTAGATTGGATATTGGGAGAGTTAATGGGGTTGGAATTTTATAATTTAGTTGACTGGTATACAACTAAGGTGCTAGTAAACATAGGAATTTTAATTCTTATTATTTTTATTTATACTGATATTTTTAAACTGTGATGGTATACAGGGTTTATTTTCATTAATGGTCTTGGTTGTTATTTGATAGGTTGAGTCTGAGAGGGGTGATATGGTCATCCGTATTAACACATTAAAGGAAGATATCCGGTCACTAGAAGATCAAGTTAAAGATCAGGCCTTACGTCTTAGCCAGACACAAGACGATGCAACACACCATCGGTCAACAGCCACTCAGATGAAGTATGTATGATTAGGTCACTTTCTATTCTTTGTCAAATATATATCGTAAAACCCCTATTCATTACCACAGTTTGCTCAATCAGATTTTTGCATTATAATGGGACGTGGCAAGAAATCAAGGGAGGTTTATAAAGAAAACCCTAGAGAGAGAAAAAAAGGATTTTTTGGGCTTCAAAATAGTAAAATGGTGATAAGCAAGGTGGCAAAATTTTTTGGGAGGCATTATAATGAGGTTTTACTGTATTTAGTTAACTGTGGTGTACAAGTTCCTATCTAATGGAGAACTTCAGTATACTAAAGACATTATCTGTTATTTCATTAAAATAGAGTTTCAGGGAACATTTCAACAGCATTATTTTGTAAAATGTTTTTAATTGTAGCCCACTGACAACAAAAAAGCAGATACAAAACAAACATAAGTGTGTTTGATGTCAACTGCATTATGATAAGTTTTATGTGAAATCATAACTCATTGACAAGGTGTAGTGATATAATTCTTTGTGAAATATAAAGAAGAAAAATGTTTCTAAAACATGATAAAGTTGAAAAATTTAAATATTTTTCCTGAATTTTTAGAATGGTGGCAGAAGAGACTGAGAAATCGCTGGAAGATGCACAGAAACGTCTATCAAGGAGAGAAAATGATATTCAAGCTCAGGAAGAGAAGATAAGTCACCTTGAAGACCGTCTCTCTGAACTTAATAGGGTCAGTCAGATGTCACGTGAAGAAATTAGCCAATTAAGATCAACAATTACCTCCCTTGATCGTGAAAAGGATACACTACAACATGCTATAGACCAGAAAACGGAGAAATGTGCCGGACTCAATGAGGATATATTGTACAAGGTAAACTCAGGAGTTATGTTTCATAATTCAGATTTGATTTACTTTATTTTATGGCATTTTATTGATGCGACTTTATAATTCAATGTTTCTTAATGGCTGCTATAAATAAATTTGGGTACAGTGAGTAAAAGTTATTTTAAAATTTCAACTTAAAATTACAAAAAAATTTGAAAAATATAGTTTGAATTACACCAACTTTTAGGTTTGAATTACACCAACTTTTAGCTTTAGCTCATCTAAAAATGTAACTGGTCCACTTGTCATGTATCCTGCATGAGTGTCAATGTCAAAGTAAAATAGTAAAGTCTGAAATTTGTTGAATAAGCTGTAGAGGAGCTGCACTGTGCATTCTTCTGATAGCCATTATTTTAAAGGCAGGTTTGTAAAAAAAAATGAGATAACTCAATAAATCAATATAAATTTAGGTTTTAATAATTGAACATTTATTTTTTTTATTTCAGGAAAAGACTTTGAGTGATTTGAAAATAAGAGTTAGTGAACTTGAAGCACAATTAGAGTAAGTATAATTATATAGATATGTTTTAAAATTTAGACAATTGATAAAAATGGTTAATAAAAAATGATAATCTTGTACTCTTTCAATGGTCTATCATAAAAAATTTAGACATTATGACAAACAGGCAACGCATTGCACAGGCAAAATTTCTGCACCTTCACCTATAGCTGGTGCATCTTGATATAATTGAAATATTCTTGACTGGGATGTTAAACACCATTACTCAACTCAACTCTCTATCTCCATCTAGAGATATGTTGTTTGTGTTTATATTATATCAGAGACGACAAGATAATGCATGAAGTAGTAAAATTGTCGTCTATTTATTGCAATTTTTTCTCAAAATTTGATAATTTACAAAAACAGATTTGACTAAGATGACTAAGCCAATATTCCATGTCACTTAAATAAGGAGTTTATATTCAAGAAATTATAATTTATTTCCAGGCATGCTAGTGAAAATATAAATATGAAAGATAGAGAACAGAAGAGTTTAAAACGTCAGTTAGATGGTACATCTGAAGATCTAGCTGAGACAAGCCGCAGTAAAGATGTAGCGCTAAGAGAAAACAGAAGACTACAGGATGATTTATCTGTCATGACCAGGGAAAACCAGGTAAAATAATGGTTTCCATAAATTTATGAATTATTAATAGTAAAATTTCCAAAATTTGTGAAAATAAAGTGTTTTTCACACATTTGTTAAATATGTTACTTTTCAAAACAAATTTTTCAGAAATTGCCAATGTCAATTTGGGCTACAAGGAATGAAAACACATAATTGGTTTCAATATAACTGTTGTGACATTAGTATTTGCATCCAATGTTAAAATATTTTTGATGGACTAGATGTGCAGGCAAACCACTTCTTGGATGACTGACTCTCTTTGTTAATCCATTACTTCAATTTAAACAAATGGAATTCATTTTCAAGTTGATGAATACAATGTACCGTAACATACCGGTAAGTTGTTCACAATGAATGAACATCAAAGCATATCCTTAACACAACTGTTGTACCAGCAGTATACATGTGTACAAAATAAAACTTTCATCATCCGGATTCCTGTTATTGAGAATTGAACAAAATTATAATAATAAGAATCTATGTTTATTTTTTGAAAAAAACTGTTGAAATATTCATATTGCTAAACACAGTCTGTTTCGTCATTAATTCATGTACATGTATTTGGTTAAGTTTTCAAATTAAAAAAAACAACAACAATAAATAAAAACAATGTTTTAAGTGAGGAAGTTCTAACATATTTCTATATCAATCAAATGTTTTTGGAATAACAAACTTTTAAGTCATTTATGTTATTCGTTATTCGTTTATAGAAAGTCAGCCAGGAATTACAAGATGCCCTTGAAGAGAAGGAAAGCTTGAGAATCCAAGTTCAGGAATACATGTTAGAAATTAAACGAGTTGAGGACTTACTTGCCAGAAAGGTAAAATTTCATATACATCAATGGCCCTTCTGCAAATAAGAGTAGAAACTGCATCAAACTATTTCGTTATTCAAGTTTTCACATACATTGTAGCTTTATCTAATTTCCGTTCAAACAGATGTCAAAATTCCTTCTCATTTATAATGCCAGAAATTCAATATTTAAATAACCCTATAGTTTAGTGATACTCCACATTATTTAACCTCGTATAAACTTCTTGAGCTATGATTAGTGATCTTAAAATTGACTGGACGTATTATAGTATACCATTCGTTTGTCTGTCCATCTCTCTGTTAACCTTTTTGCTTGTGCATCAAACTACTTTTACAGATTTTAAGCAAATATTTTAAAACTGTTCAGATCTGTTACTAATGACTTGAGGATACTGTGTACGTTTTTTCTAGATTGAAAAATTCAAAATGGCAGTCAACTTATAACTTGTATATCCTTCCTATTATTAATACGTTATCATACTCTTTACAATTTTTGCCCTCTCTGCTCACATAGTTACAGACATATTTTGCTTCGCTGAGCAGCCATCAACATTGCCATGTACTAGAAGCATTGCACATTGCAATCTTCACCTCCCTACAGAAACATACAAGTTCTTATTTTCAAAAATGCCTGTGTAGTCATAACTGGAAACATGTAGTCTAAATTCAAGTCCATGGCTATACATTTAACCATTGTTGTCATAGCTGCCTTTTGAATCAGGAAATAATGATTCCTCGCAGAAAAATTTCTCAATGGTCTCCTCAGCCAAGGACATCATTGTTTAATACTGAGCAGTTTGAACAACCATTGTTAGAAGATGGTAGTTTGCCTTATGTTAAAATATATCAAATATATCCAAAAATAATTCATGCAGATCTAAACATTATTGTTAAATATTGATGTAGTCAGAAACTTTAAAAACATTCACAACTTTCTTTTTTAGGAACAAGAACGCACTGATATGTTAGACCAGTATAGAGCACTGTCTGTGGAAGCTGAGCAGTATCAGACATCTACCCATCAGCTGGAGAGTGAAGGATCAAACCTTAGACTGGAACTGATGACTAAAGACTCGGAACTCAGGAGAAATAGAGATAAAAATGAAAACTTAGAGAAGGAGATACAAGAGGTTAGTGGTTAATGTTATATGTACATGTCTTAGTTGTTGTTATTAGATGGTCAAGAATTTTGCCCTTCTCTGAATGGCTGAGAATGTGTTAAGAAATCCTGATGCATTGGTATGCTCATCGCACACAAAAAAATATATGTGAGTAATGTTTACCAACAAAAATGCACATGAGCTTTATTCTCTGAAAAAAGTCCATACAGTTTTAATGTTTTGTTGCTTCCAATTTTAAAAACAATGGACATATGCTCAGTAAGTGAATTTCACAATTCTTCATTTTTAAAGGTAAACAATACCCATCTATTTGAAAACATTTGAAATTTACCAGCCTAGTACACCATGTACACCTATGTTTTTAATCTATGATTTCATGCAAAATTAAATCCCATGTGACATAAATCTGACCTATGGTACTCGATAATTTGAAGAAAAAAAAGTTAATATATTCTTCTTATTCAACTAAAAAACTGAAGATTTAATCTTTTTTTTTTTATTTCTATCATATTGTAGCACTTAAATGCACAACAGGCTTATGAACTTCAAGTATCTAATCTGACACGATCGGTCGCACACTTGGAAGAAAACTTCAGGAAGACAGAGGAAGATAAACAGAATTTGTTAGCAGACGTTACAGCCGTCAGAGAATTATGTGCTAAATTAGAAGGATCTAAGGAATCCCTACAACGACAACTTACCTCCTCAGCACTGGACAGAGAACAGGTACATGTAGTTATGTAACTTATGTACCCATTTCTGGTAGTCAAAATTGTCATTGGCTACTAATCTTTGAGGAAGTGGTGTTTTTTTTTTTTAATGTAACCTATTTTAACAAATTTGTGAAAAATACTTCAAAAATTACAATATTTTGGAAATCTCAATCTTTTATCACTAGTTTGTTTTGCTTTTATTCGGCCATTTTTTTACATATATCCTGTAAGTTTCTGTTTAATAAAATTATAGTTACTAAGATTCTTGTAAAGATATACAAATAGTTTGCTGAAAAATATAAAAATACTTTTGTGTATGACACTGCAACATGACTATGAAGTGGAAGGTGTGTGGGTTTTATTTTAAAGAATATGGATAATGAATCTACATTATGATTTTAAAATTGTCTCTCTACATTGATAAAAGGACCAGACTTGATTGATGTAATTTCAAGTATTGGGTGATTTTTGAAAGTCTACCTCAACTTTTTGTATTTTGAACTTTATTAGCTCACCTGAGCCAAAGGCTCAGATGAGCTATTGCAATCTATCACCGTCCGTCGTGCGTCGTCCGTCGTGTGTAAACTTTACATTTTAATCTTCTCCTCCAAAACTACTGGGCCATATTTGATGAAACTTGGTGATTATCATGCCTGGGTAACAACCTTTCAAAATTGTGTTCGGGGTTTGGCCATGCCCAACAAGATGGCCGCTGTTACTAAAAATAGCAAAAAGACAAAAAAATCTTCTTCTCTGAAACCAAAAGGTGCAGGCAAATTTCGATTGGATATTTGGATTCAGCATACCTGGGAACATTAAAATTGTGTTTTTCATGAAAATTAGACGAAAAATAGGTTACGCGTTTTTTGCGTAAAATTACCTGATTTTTAAAATGAGACATTTATTGTTATAACTTCATAACGGCTGAAGATAACTGTATGGAGTTTTCACTGTTGATCTTGTCTTGCAATTTTCTTCCAATTGATGTCAAGGTCGAAGGTCAAGGTCATGTCCCAGTTTTTGACCTTTGATAAAAAATGCTATTTTTTTAACATTTCTTGTGATAATGGCGCAGGATTTTCAGTTATTTGTAGGTATTGACATGACAATCATTTTGATACATAGATCAGGGTCATGGGTTCAAAGGTCAAGGTCACAGATGTCCAAGAATACCAAGATAGTTAATTATCTGCAAAACTATGAATTTTTTGTATAGGCATGTATATCAGAATATTGTAGGTAATGGCACAATGGTCATTTTGATATATAAATAAAGGTCATGGGTTCAAAGGTCAAGGTCACAGATGTAAACAAGTACTGAAATAGTTAATTATCTCAAAAACTATAAACTTTTTGTATAGTCATGTATATTGGAATATTGTAGGTATTGGCCTAACGATCATTTTGATATATGAATGAAGGTCATAGATTCAAAGGTCAAGGTCATAGAATTGAACAAATACTCAAATGGTTAGTTATCTCAAAAACTATAAACTTTTTGTATAGGCATGTATATTGGAATATTGTAGGTATTGGCCTAACGATCATTTTGATATATGAATGAAGGTCATAGGTTCAAAGGTCAAGGTCGTAGCTGTGAACGAATATTTAAATGGTTAATTATCTCAAAAACTATAAACTTTTTGTATAGGCATTTATATTAGAATATTTTAGGCATTTGCACAACGATCATTTTGATATATGAATAAAGTTCATAGGTTCAAAGGTCAAGGTCATAGATGCAAAATAATACTTAAATGGTTAATTATCTCAAAAACTATAAACTTTTTGTATAGGCATGTATATTGGAATAAGGTACGTTTTGGCCTAACGATCATTTTGATATATGAATGAAGGTCATAGGTTCAAAGGTCAAGGTCATAGACGCAAACAAATACTTAAATTGTTAATTATCTCAAAAACTATAAACTTTTTGTATAGGCATGTATATTGGAATATTGTAGGCATTTGCACAACAATCATTTTGATATATGAATGAAGGTCATAGGTTCAAAGGTCAAGGTCATAGATGCAAACGAATACTTTAATGGTTAATTATCTCAAAAACTATAAACTCTTTGTATAGGCATGTATATTGGAATATTGTAGGTATTGGCCTAATGCACATTTTAATATACAGATGTTTTAGCTATTTATAAATAATATATTGTAGCTAGACTTTAAATATGTTATATATAGCATACTTATATAATAATTATTATAATTAATTTGCAAAAATACTTGCATATTATTGGCCCTTACTGCTGAAAATTTTGATTTCTCTTTTATTAATGTCATTGACCATTGAACCTCTGCATAAGATATGTACTCTTCCTCAGGTGAGCGTTAAGGCCCATGGGCCTCTTGTTTTGTTTTTGGTTTTATGTTCTTTTTATGATTTACACATATATTATTCCTGTTTCCATTCTTAGTAGACAAAAAATCACCATTGGCTACTAATTTCTGAGAAATACTTAAAAAATAAATTTTTAAGGATTTTGTGAAAATACTAAACTTTTTTTACAAATTTTGGTTTCTTGGTTACTAATAATTTTAAATTTGTGGAAACCTATGGTAGTTATTCTAACACCAGTTTCTTGTATTTTTTGTTAATTAGATGCAGTCATTGATTGATGACATGAGACAAGAGACTGACTTACTGAAGAGCCAGCTAACATCAGAAAGGACATCTCTTAAGAACCTTGAAAGTGTCCTACAGAATAATAGAGAGAAAGAATTCCAGACACAGTTATCTGCCCAGGAGAGAAATGCTGAATTACAAATGCTGAAGGACAGACTGTCTCTTAATGAAAGCAAGATGTAAGTGGTTGTTTCTCAAATGTAGTTGTAATTTTTAGTTAACGTTATAAGATCTAAATTTTAAAATGACAACAATCAGCTGTTTGTTTATCTGTGTACATGTGGTGCACTATGGCTTACAAAATTGTTGTTTCTGTTAGTTCTTGAAATTGTTCATCCTAAAGTTTGAGAAATAACATTTTATTGCAACTTATCTACACCAATAAGGCACCACATGAAACACAGGTGAACCTCAATCTTTAATCAAATTATTTAAATTTGTTTTAGTTATTTTGTATTTTCATTTGAACTTTTAACCTTTTTTATATAATATTTAACATGATTCATAATGGTATGCGTTTTGTTTTCAGTCAAAGCCAAGGCCGAGAGATTGCATCCCTCCGTACAAGAAATGTTGAGTTAGAAGGTGATGTGGAAAGATTAAGAAGAAACCTAACTAGTGAAAAGTTTGAAAGGTATGTCAAAATTTTAATGCTGTAAAAAGTGGATTTATGTGATGTTTTACCCAAAGTCAGAATTCTTTCACTTTCATTGAAATGACCAGTTCTTTGATATATTATGTTACTGGATTACTAGGAGAAAATCACCGATTGTTGGCAAGCATACTGACAATTTTTATACCCCCTGCTTAAAAAGTGGGGGTTATATAGTGATAGGGGTGTCCGTCCGTGTGTCTGTCCGTCCTTCCGTTACACCTTAGGGTACCTACCTCTTATCCGCAACTCCTCCTAAGCCCTTCAATGGATTTTCATGAAACTTTCACACAATCTTTGTGATATAATGTAGATGTGCACCTCCTATTTAAAAATTTGATCCGATGGATCTTTGGGAGCGGGGGGTATTTTTTATGAGCTTGTGGCTCACAGTTTTTCTAGTTTTGTACTAGGATCTACACAGACAGGATTTTATACTAGGCAGTAAGAGGCACTGTGGTCCATAATCTGAAGCTTTAAATCACTTGGTCCTTGAGACTCTGATGTTATAAGGGTTTGGAGAACTACACCTACACGATCCATGCCATGCCACGTAAAACTTTGTGATGATCAATAGAAAAAAATATATATTGTGAAAAGGGAAAAAAATACCATAAAGCTGTACAAGTAGCTATGGAAATTTTATATTTCATTATTGATTATATGATATATATTAAACAAACAAGAAAAAATAATTAGAACCTGACAGTTGGCCATCTGTACCACGTTTCAACTTTTTACTGATTATTATTTTTAAACTGAATGGAGTGCTAATGATTTTGTTTTCTTTTTAGGGAGAGAGCAGTTCAAGAATTAAGAAGACATGGTTTATCACCACCCATCCCAACAATGGAATATTCCAGTTCATACAGCTACACCAGAACCTCTCATACCACCAGATCTAGATCTAGGTCAAGGTCACCAAGTCCATCAAGGTATTAATGACTTATGACTTTGTTTTACATTGATTAACAAACAATATTATATTGATCTTTAAATGTGGTATAAACGTGTCTACATATGCATGTTAAATAAATCTATTTGTAAGGCAAATCTCCTTTTAGTTTACTCTTATGTCAACCTCAGTGATGTTTGTAGATGGCCCACCTAATTTTTGTTTTACTCTTTTATACTGTATGTGCCATGAAACTTCACACACACTTTCTCAATTTCTTAAAACTACTCTTTATGCCAGGTTACATAACTTTTGATCAGTCTGCATGAGTAAAGTCCCCTTTTGTACTTTTAAACATTTGCATTTGAATTTCAAATATAACTTTCAAACCCTTTTTGATATTGCTTTAAAACTTATCACATATGCTTTTAACATCATAAAATTACTCTGTATGACAAGTTATGTTACTTATCATAAGGTTTCAGTTTTGGATATTTTCTCTAAATCCATGAAAGCTATTACCAGGTACTTTCCAACTTGTATGCATGTCATGTAGCTTTTAGGGCTCATTCTATAAAGTATGTACATAGTTGTTGCCATTGTTTTAATTTTCAGTAGCTACAAACAGTTATAGCAGTAGTGAGTGTAAATAAAATCCAAAATATCATTTCTTCTATAACAGAAACATGTTATAATGCACAGACGGAATATTGTTCCTTTCTATAACAAACAGATGGAATATTGTTCTTTTCTATAACAAAAATGTTACCAGTATAATGCACATATGGATTTCTTCATAAGTGTGGCACTTATCATTAACATTACAGTTATATCAGTGCCATATAATCATACGGTATATAAATGACTAACCACCCTCAAAATAGAATAACTTCTTCAATTGATGGTTTACTTTGTGTCTTGTTTTTCTATATAAACATGTATGTAAATGTTATATGTCAGTTATGTTGTGTTTTATCTTTGTGAAATTAAGTTATTGTTGTTTTAATATGTATAGTGAAACCTTAAATTACCCTCCCCCCTTCCCGATAATTTGTCACTTTACTTATTGCCATACTATTTTGAATTTTTTCAATGTTTTTCTTTTATAGCCCTCCCTCACTTTATAACCAAATCCCTTTATGATGCCAAAATTTGATTAAACAAATAGTTACAAAGAATCAAGGTTTAAATGTATACTTTGCATCTATTTTGACAATTAACAGGGAACTTGGTGTAATGACACCTTACTTATTTAAAATTGTTTTTGGCATTTTTATCTTTTGAAACAATCAAGCCTTTTGCATTTTACTTAAGTATATAAAAGTACTGCATTCATCAGTGGTGACACTGACCAACAACTCTTACATTGTACTATAGTTACAGTCTGAAGTTATCCTCCTTTTTTAATCAGCAAGGTTGCCTTCTGTGTTATACTATGCTTGTACTATAGTTACTCGATTTCTAGTTCTGTCACAATGACTTGTCAGTACTTAGGTTTGGTTCTAATTTGTAATTTCAACATCAAGGTAAGGATCACATTCACAATAGCCAAAGTTGATGACTGCATGGTATACAGAGGAAGTAAAATGGGTAGATTGTATTTTAATATTGAGCAATTTATATTTTGGTACTAATTTATTTTTGTTTCAATTTCAGGTACCGCAGTCCTGACACATCTTATTTGAATACATCTGAACATCGCACTAGAACTCCTGATCGTTACCTTGACAACGACCTAGATACTTCACCTAAAGGCCTTGGAAGTGACGTGCTATGATTGATATAGACCTAGTTGATATTTTGACGGTTTTAAACCAAATATAGACAACATATAGAGCAGTACCGTAGATGTATTATATACCAAATATAATTTATTTTTTACATCCAAATTAAATAAATCCATATAATTATCAAAATATTTTTGTACTGATGACATAGCATTCGGACGAGGAGATATCATTCAAAGCATAGCACCACTGCCATCGTATGAGAAGTCTGATGTACGTCTTTGTTTCGACTGTGATAAAAATAAACTTATGTATACTCTGGACTTTTAAAAACTTTTAAGTAACTTATATTTTCTAAATTTTTAATAAATTTATTGTCAAGCAGTTTTAAAAATTGATTCTTTTTCATAGTCGGAAATTTTTTTCTGAGATGTATTAGAAGTTTTGACACTTAATATCAGCTTCAACAAATTGGTGTAATTCCTTCTAATCCTACAAAACATTAAAGAAATACAAGATTTGTTTTTAAGAGTCCATGGTATGCAAATAAATTCTGAAGATCAGTCTGGTGTTATCCTCCAGTATTTTTAAGTAATTAAAATTCTGGTCAAGCTCAAATAATACCAAGAGAAAATTTTTCATTACAAAGGCAATTCAAAACATAAATGATGCAAGAATGCCGATACAAGCATTGGGTTAACTTTCCAGATTGAAGATGTGTATATTAAATTTTTAAATACTGATAAAGCATGATAACACAAACTGATCTTGTTATCAGTCAGGAGACACTGAAGATGATTGGCTTATTAAGGTTTTATATATATAAGTAAAAGGCCAGCATTATTTTGTACCTTGATATTTGTATATTTTTCTAGTAGACTGTGATATTTTTTTGTACGTTGTGTCTTCTCAGTGCTATATATACTTACTGAATTTTCTACTTTTTTCCAATTTGGAAATTTTTTTTATTTTGGAAAATTTTATTTTAAATAATTACCAGATTTTCAACACCTCAACAATCCTGAATCTTTATCTGATTTTTCTTTTCTTTATTATTTCAGTTTATGATCTAGTTTTAACATTGTTTTTTACTTGTCTTACACAAGTAACAATTTTGCATTCCTCTTTTTTATTTATTTTTCACTAATGTATGTTTTGTATGTACCATATTTTTAAATTCCGTCCAGTTAAAACTTAGTAAGTCATATAAGTATGATGAGTATTTATTTGTAATTTATAATATTTAAAAAACTGTATGATTTATATATGTAGTTGATATGTAGAGAGATAGGTAGAAGTTTTGGACCCGAAGTAATGGACCAGAAGTATATGTTAAGATTTATTCACAAGTGGTTTGATGGGGAATTGTTGCCATAGAAACATTAAAATATATATATTTTACTTTTTTGCTGTTGACAAGAATATCATAAAAACATCATAAAGGAAAAGTTTATTTATTAACATTAAAATATTAAAATCATGAAACTTTAAAAGGAATTATATCAAGGTTTTAAGTTGTGTTTCAACCCATTGCTCAGGAAAATGTATTTTTTCTTACAATTATTTATTTTGGAAAGATTTTCAATGTGAAGGGATAGACAACATTTTTCACAAAAAGGGAATTTAATTTGAATAAGATACATTCCAGTTCATATATATTGTAAATCTTTTACTGGCATTTCATTTCAAAGTCATATATAAAGGTTTTAGATAGCTGTCATTCCAATACTTAAACCTTATATGGCTGAAAATGCTGTTTAAAATTTTAATCTGGTTTCATTTTGAAGTCATGTAGGTAATTCCTTTGAATGCTTAACATAATTGATATTGTATACATGAAAGAAAGCTTATGGGTGGCACAGACAATACAGGAAGCTACAGGAAGTGTTGATGATAATTAAGTTTGGAATTCTGGGATATGTTAGGTTTTTATACTTGGTTTGACAACAATATTGTAATTTTTCTACTACCACCATTGTTTAGCCTTGATGCTGTCATTGGTTTGGACTTTAGATCTGTTTGCTTTTCCTATTGTTGGTTATTAATCACAGTATATATAAGAATGAAATAAAGTTTCATGCATAGTCAAATTTGTTATTTATTTTTATGGCAAAACATTATATAGCCTTGCCCTTCCAGAGGAAACTCATATTACAGATTGTTTTGTCAAACTTTGAAGATATATAGAGATTTTTACCTGTCTAAATCACCACTTTTACAGGTGTTCCTGTGATAGAATGTTGATATTCATGTTGTCAAAACTTAATACCGGTATATTATTCAGAGATGTTTACCCTTTCACAGCCCCTTTGCTACCTTAGTTCAGAAAACACTACTGCTACACGAGTTCAGATGGTAGTGTTTTTTTTCCATTATTTGAATATCAAGGGCTTAATCCTTTTCTGGGTCTGAATAAGACTTGCTATGGCATTGCTAAATGGTAGCTCACCCTTTTAGAGTGTTGGCTTTTATAAGAGGTTTAACCACAGCCCTCTCTAAACAAACTTAAAATGAATTTTTTATTAGCTGTGGTATGAGCCAAAGGATTGTAAACAGATGCGAGCTGCATTTGCTTCCAATGTTAAAGTAACAGACTTTGAACTGCGGGTACCTAATCTTGCTTTCTTTATATGGAATCCACAACAAACATACAATGTCCAAATAACCACAAAACCAAAGTGAAAACTGACAAATTAAGTTAAAACACGCACTAGGGAAGTGAAACCGGAATGATAAGCACATCCTCTTTTCCTAGCTACAATCCCTAACTTGTGTAATCAAAATTGTGATTGAAAGGGACATAGAACTATGGGACGTCAGATATATCCAGTATAATTTTGTATATCACACTTATCAACATTATTGTGATGACGGCAACGGAACTTTTAAAAGGCTTGCTAAACCTAGGCTTTCAATATTCTTGCATCAGCAATTTATTTCCAACAAGCAATTTTTTATTCCTCAGTGTTACCAAACATAATTTTCTTGAAATGATAGACGGCATTTGTTAGACTTGTCCCTAAAGCAACAAAGATTTCTTAGCTGAACCCATTAACACTTCCAATACAATGGTAATAATTACACTCAGTAATGTTACTTCCGGGTTTCTGTGTTAACAACGTCTGAATCTGAATCCCATGAAAGAAATTTTATATGAGCAATAAACAACCTTTAGCAATGTCTGTACTCACTTTGTCGGCTTTAGTTACACCAAACATCAATGAATACTTAGAATAATGGGCTTCTTGATACGTGCAGCATCGCCTAAAACTATATATACACCCAGACGTCTGTAAGTGTATTGGTTTAGGTGCATGTGTCCTTAATTTTCATAGACAATATAATTTTGGCATAATTCGTGTCTACATGCCTATTTAAAGCGGAATAAAACATATATATAAGAATATTTACTTATCTTCAAAGATATATATGGTGTCTCATTATCCTAAGTATCGTAGAAAATCTTCGAATTTTTTGTAACCACTATTGAAAATGTTCCCCGCAATTTGACGTCACCGTCGCGTCGGTAACGCGCTGGTCACATAGCGCGGCATAGGACCTATACAGCACAAACAGAAACATGGCAAACCAAAGTATAAATAAAGCTAAATAACAAGACACGAAATCAACAAAACAAGTATAGGAGACTAGTATCTAAAATAACACGGTTTTAAACTTATACCAAATAAAAATTGAAACCATGAGTTATAATCTTAACAACAGCTGTTACATTTGTAGGCATTTTCATTTCATTATTAAAACTTAAACCCTGTTTTAAGTACAAAATTTCTTTCTATAGATAAGTTGTTTAACTAACTGTTCTGTCCTGATGTTTTTTTCAGACAATTTGCAGCATATAGTTCAACAACGTACGATAAATAAAGCTAAACTTGAAAAAGTGTTTGTATGTTAGTGCGTCTTTCAAAATATAAATTAAATTTTTAAAATGATATTGAAAAAAGAGAATGCCTGTAAGCAAGTTATAAGTTTACACATAACGACATAATGTTTGGTACATTGACACATCATACGGTTGCCAAAATACAAGATACTGCTTCTGAGAGTTACATCACGAATACGCTGTGATTGATGACTTAGATTCCATACTCCAGTCAGATTTGATTAGGAGGTAAGTATGGTGACTAATTCGTGCCATGTCGTCTTTTCGCCGGTAATCATTCCGCCTTGCGAGTTAATAAGGTAAAAGAACACATTTTAACAATACTGGCTTGTCCTTAAGTTTCGTCTTTTTGCATGTCGTTGTTTCGGATTTAACCCTTAAAATGTCGTCACCAGTGTGTTTTTAGCAGAGACAATTCTGTCTTTCGCCTAGACAATATGTCATACGAAAAGACTACATGTATATGACACAAGTCGGCCACAGTAATAATCAAAGACTTGTAGAAGGTGCATAAGTAAACTTGGTACATGCATGCAAGGGATTAAATATTTATTGATAGTCAGAACAATTCCCTTGAAGAAATCAGAGATTATTGATTGAATAACTACAGTAGGATATCTCGAAATGTCCCGGTGTATATCCTGTGAACAGCTTCCTTGGTAAGTAGTTATTACAAATCTTTTATAGTATAATGACAAAATGTGTATTGAAGGTTAACTAATTTGTCGGTACTTACTAACATTTTTATCCGATTAAAAGAGATAAACGCCCCGTTACAAATACAGTCGTTTCATGACCTTTTAGGTCTAAATTCTCTATTTGGTACTTTTTCGCTCAATAACATGATGCCCTGAGAACAAATTATACAAATTGTAAAATATTTTAAGGAATTAGAACCAAAATTTAATCATATGGTTATGCCACAATACAACATGCAATGAGACCTTTCGCTCTCAATATTCTATTACAATACTAGTAGGGAGGGGCATGGTGTGTTCCCAAACAATAAAATGAGGACTATTGGGTTATCAAGTTTCTTACAACTGTTGTTTTGTATGTTATAAATAAATGCATCTGTGAACAGTTTAGGTTTTATGAAAGACGATTACTGGCCCAATACTTACATTCCATACTCATCGGGAGTCGACGTTCGCACTTTATTTGCTTCATCGTTGTGGTTTTCATTTGTACAAGCAGTGTCATTGATAGCGTATTGCTTCTTCAAACCTTTCGGCATTGTTTGTAGTGCATTTAGAAAATTTTGAATATATATTTTATCATTATCTTTTCGCTGCTTAAATGCTTAAACGTTTAAGGCTAGAGAGACGTTTAATTGACTACTATACTGTGATTTTGATGTTTCATATTATTGTATGTTCCAGCAGCCAAGTATTCGAAAATATATCCATGACTGTTTAGTTTTACCATTGAAATGTCTCTGTGTTTTACCATTGAAATGTCTCTGTGTGTCTCTGTGATTTACCATTGAAATGTCTCTGTGTTTTACCATTGAAATGTCTCTCATTGAAATGTCTCTGTGTTTTACCATTGAAATGTCTCTGTGTTTTACCATTGAAATGTCTCTCATTGAAATGTCTCTGTGTTTTACCATTGAAATGTCTCTGTGTTTTACCATTGAAATGTCTCTGTGATTTACCATTAAAATGTCTCTGTGTTTTACCATGGAAATGTCTCTGTGTTTTACCAAAACCATCTTATTCGTACTTAGATAGATATCTACTAATACATGGAGAAAGTATTCGAAGCTGTATTTCTTAAAATTATGATTTTCATGATATGTTTGATTCTTTGTAAATATTTTTTTTTAAAAAAAACTGTTATTTTGACTTTATTGTTAGTAATACAGAGATTAATACTTAAAATTACAGAAATTCATAACTTTTTGATTTACCATTGCAAAGTTATTTCAAATTTTATTAGTGTTAATCATCAATTCATAACTCAAACTTTGAGCTATAGTACAGGCCAGTCAAAAGATTACCAACGAGCTAATGAAACGGAGTCGAAAGTCGACTGTCCAGTGACCGAAATATGGATAGCCAGTTTCCAAAAGTTCCTAAAAGATAGATAGCAAAGCTACCAAGATATAGCCAAGGAGAGACAGAGATTTTACCACACTTATTCGTTAGCTTAGTGTTAAACTTTCGACCGGACTGTAATGTACTGATATGATCGATCGATATAAAAACAAACCAAATTTCAAATATTCTATTGTTCTTTGTGTCTTTACATAAATAGCAACATTTGATACTGATACGTGATATTTTTAACATCTCATCTCTTGTTGCTGGTACGAGTTTCATAACGCAACTCAACACAAAATATCTAGGTACGTAAACACTTCACCTTTAACAAACAACATAGATTAAGAAAACCATTCGTATTTCATACATTTACTGACAGTAGATTTTATTTCAAACTTCTTATTTCTTTTGAAAACAAAACGGTGGTATAATATGTCATTCGACAAGATTTTGATTTAAGGGCGAATTGTATGTTTATATATAGTTAAAACTTATATACAGCAGTACTAAACGGCGTAAGGCTTCCAATAAAAATCTAATGCTTTTCTTTATTAGCTGTTGAATCAAATTCACAGATAACCACTGTAACAATTCCTAATGAAGTCAAACGTCTAATAAAGCCAAGACTCCATTTAGCGTTGACACTTTCGACGCCTAATAAAGTCCAAATATTGAGGTTCCAGACAAAAAGTCTTTTCGGTATTACAGAATTCAATTTACCTCAAAATTGAACGATTGTACATGTATTTGACTTCTCGTCTGGAACCTCAATTTTTGGACTTCATTAGGCGTTGGTATTCATTAGGAGTTGTTGCAAAGTGCACTACTGTGTTCTTTCGATCAATGTTCATACTTGCTGTTCAGATACATCTAAGACGTTTATCTTTTCCTTGGTTGCTAACATGTACATTCTGTGTTTGGGGTTGGAGGGGGAGGGTTAAGATTCATTAAGATTACATCAACAAGAAAATATAGAGGGAAATGTTTAGAAAACATTTTTTGTAGTTGTGCCATGTGCTGATTTTGAATTTTTTATTAAAATAATGTATTCAAAATCAACACATTTTAATAAAAATTCAAAATCAGCACATGACAGTTGTGTTACAAACTCCATAGTTATAACAATATTAATACGTTACATAAATGTGTGGAAGCGCGTGGTTAAGGCGTTGGACTCATGATTCGAAGGTCGTGGGTTCGATCCCCGGACCGAGCGATGTGTTGTGTCCTTGAGCAAGACACTTAATTTCACGTTGTTCCAGTTCACTCAGCTGAAAAATAAATGAGTACCAGCAAAATGCTGGGGGTTAACCCTGCGATGGACCGGCGTCCCATTCAGGGGAGAGTCTTGTACTCTCAGTCGCTTAACGCCACCGAAACCGGGATAAGCTCCGGCCTGATGGGCCTAATGGCTCGGGACAGACTTTAACTTAACATAAATGTCAGAGTTATCTAGAAGGTTTAATTCTAATCATATACGTATAATTGGCAAGGAATTCAACACTATAATTTTTTCACGAAATGTATGTATCAGCATCCATGATGACAATCAACCAGAAATTCTACTACTCTGCTTTATTGTGTAATAATAACAATATGGATGGTTTATGATGATAGCAGTGTACTTGCTCGACTCCCGTAGGTGGTAATCGTAATAAATGTTGAAGTACATACATATCTGAACGAGTCTTATCTATAGCAAAAAATATGTAATAAAATGAAATAAAAAAAATTCCCCATGTTTTCGCATCAGTTTCTGCAATAATTCTAACAAGGAAGTCTGTTCTGAAATAAAGACTTACTCATTGATCGATGTTAAAGATGAAATAACAACCTAGTAGTTTTGTAAATTATGTGATTCATGAAGATTCATGAATGAATAATTTTAAAAATGTTTAATATGACAATTTAAATAGAGACCCGTTTAAAGTTTTACACCGAGCTTACAAGAAGGAGCCGAAGCTAGGTTGCGATTTAGAAGAGAAGGACCGAACAGGTACCGAAAGATACATAAAAGTTGATGAAATATGGTTATCTACGAGCTGAAATGAGCTGCCGATACGACACTTATTGGATAGCTTGTAAATAAGTGTTTAACTTTCGACAGGTCTGTACTGTACTTCAAAGAAAAATGTGTCAATGTCCTTGAACCAAAGTTCTTACGAGTTACATTCATTAATACATCTTTTACAGGGATAAAGATAAGCAGGGGCCCAATAGCCCATGGATGAGTCCTAAAAATCAGTTTGGGTCCCTAAATGTTAAACCATTTTAGCTATTTATTACTATTAAAACTTCTTTTCTGGAGTGAGCTGGGCCCCTAACTCAAAGTAGTTAAGCTTCATCCCTGTTTTAGATGGAGTTTAAAGTTTTGACATCTTTGTTCTTATTTTCACATATTCTTCAAACATCTGGATTTTCTTTTCGGAATAAACATTGGCAAAACCTAACTTTGGACGGACACTGAACACAGTGGCACACTTTTATCAATACAACAACTCTTAGGTTTAACGTAAGACGCCTTAGTATTTATTTCTTCCTATTATTTCAAACATTGAAATTCTCTTTTTAGAATGTTTATTGGTAAAACCCTGACTTTGGACGTGCACTGAACACAAGCATGATTTACAAGCACAAACATCGGCATTATTAATTCAACGACTTTTATTTTTAATGATCTTTCTCCTTACACATATATGCTTTACTTTAAATCAGTTTTATTGTTTTATTGCGCTAGTAACAATGATATTAATGATAAACCTGTTACACCTTGTTAGAGACTGTATCATCGCCGACGGCTCTAAAGCTGTCATTTTAAATTATACTCCAAATGAACAAGTTGTGATTTTAATTATTCATCTGCCAATATTACAAGTAAAATACATTTATTTTTAATTAGGACTTGTTTCAAGTGAAGCTGTTGTACTGAGATTTTTTCTGTATGTCTTGTTACATTGGGTTCGTACGTTGGCTGTATAGACAGTGTGGTGGTGTGATTTATAGAGACGGCGGGAATATGTATGCTGGAACACCGACGGCTGCGGCATGTTACCAAGGAGCAACTAGCAAGGATGATGAATCAAAAGGTTAGAATTACATTTAAGATGTGTATAGGTATTTAATAAATATATTAAAATGTTGCAGCTTAAAACGCCCCCAATAAGACTCCCTTACACACAGACAGAAAAACCCTCATATTAGGACAATTCAATTTGTCAAGGGAGTTAACTCTAATTTGGGTCACGGAACTGCATTTAATATGTTAAATACTGAAAAATAAAGTGCCCCCTAACGAGACTCCCTTCCACCGAGAGTGACTAATTTTTCATATGAAGTCACTTATATGAAGTGCTATATAAGCTTTTCAAGGGAGTTAACTCTATTTTGGTGTAGGGAAACATATAAGGTGTGTATAGGTATTCCATAAATATATAAATTCTTTATAACATTAACACTCCCTCGCAGCACTCGTTTACACACACAGCGAATCTTCGTTATATTAGAAGTGCAATATAAACTTCTCAAGGGAGGTAAATCAGTTTTTGGTTAGAGTTTTGTTTTTTAATAAATATATCAAAATACTACAACATAAAGCGCTCCCAAACACTCTATTACACCCATAGTGACGAAATCCTTATACACGGTCATTTAGATGTGCTACATAAATATCTCAAGGGAGTAAACTCCATTTTAAGGTTATGTTTTCATGAAGAAAAGTTAGAGGATCCAGGTATTCTCTGTCTCAAAACTAAAAGCAAAAACGTTAAAACCTAAACACCGGAATGCAATCAATGTTTTATCACCGTTTGAATTTAGGTCTCAAAATTGAATTGAAGTACAATAGTACTAATAGTTGTAAAATGTGATTGTGCAGAAGCCTTTACACTTACGGATTTCTGTACGATGGCAACCTTATCAAACTTTGCCGAGGGATTGTACTCCAGCTGTGGTGTCTTGGTATTCTGTTGCAAATAACATAGGGGAGAAACCATGGTTTAATAGAAACACAATGTTGCAACATGTGTTATTACTGGTTACTACATAGTTATATACGAAACACCTGGGCCACAATCTTGGTATTGTATTGGGGTTGAGCCATATAAGAGAAATCTTCAGAACATTTCTTCATGTCCACATTATTGATAACCTGAAACTATTGTAAAACTTCAAATACAATTACAACAATACAAAAAGTTCAAAATCGGGTATTCAATAAAACCAGTAACATAAGCTCTAATGAGTTTTTTATCGACTACATAATAAATCACAAATACATTTCAATTAAGCATAGAATTGAAAAAGCATCAAATAAGTTCGTGAAAATTTGAGAGGTGCAAAGAATAAAAATACTTCATATTATCTGCAAATGTTATGTTAGGAGGTGCTTACCCTACCGGAGCACCCGGCCTCACTTCCCCGATGGAAGTTCACGTGTCTAACCTGACTTGTCAGTTCCAAAGTTTTTACTTTGCTTCTGGATTGTGATTTTGACACGGATTAGTATGTTTGTTTTTTTATTATCATAGAAACAAATATAGAGGATATTTTTATATAATTATGAACTGTCTTCATAATAATTAAATTCCTGAATATCTTGACAATTAACAAAATTGTGAAGATTTTAAATTTGTTAAATTTAAGTTAAGGAAAATCTTAGACAAGGAATGATTGCGAAACTTGGACATGGAACTAAAATCCTGAAAAAGCATAGAAAATTCCTATGCCCGGACCGGTCTCGATAGGTGGTCGGGTAGCTTAGTGTAGAGCGTCTTACTAGTATTGAGAACGTCCCGGTTCGAGACCCTGTTTGCCCGTTTGTATCTTTCCTATTACAATTTAAATCCGGTCATTTTTTTCAGGGTGGTAGTTTGACCGGTATCAAACTGACCACCGATTTTATTACACGGTCATTTTGTTTACAACTGGACGACGACAAAAGTAATTATTATATTGTAAATATTAAGTGTGACAACCTTTGGTAAATATCATATATATAAAACAAACAACATTGTAAAAAGCTTGTAAAATCAAACAGAGACCTATACTAAACTGTTACACTAACGTGGTGGACGGGTATTCCCCTTAGAATGCAACGTTCCTTAAGCTATACAAAATGCATGGTAATTTTGATCTATTTGGTAGCAGTTCAGTAAGAGTTCCTTTTGTACCCCTACCTATTAAATTCTGTGTAAATTTTTGAAAAATTATTTTTTACAGAAATGTCAAAATTGCCTGATTCCGTCATTTTTAGTAGGCTTTTTTTAGTAGAAATTAAAATTTAAGTGAAGGATACAAAATTAATGGAACGTTTTCCAGCAGTTCAATTTATAACCCCCATCCTACCCACCCACCCAATTTTTACAGAAATGTTCATTTTCATTTGACGGTGGGAACAAAAAATCTCTTTAATGCAAATATATAAAGCTGGCTATATCTTTACAATGTTGAAAAATCAATTCATTGTGTTTTAGAAACTGCGTAAACATGCGTGAAACATCACATCAATTAATAGATCAAAATAAGAAGAGACATTGAATAAATTACAGGTTTAGATGACAAGTACATGTGCACTTGTTAACAACATTTCTTGACAGTTTATTTATACTCCATATGGTCATTTGTTAACTTCTTACAATTCATTATTTGCCCTGTGTAGGAAATGATTTTCAACAGCAAACAAGACAATTCATACATAAATCTGAAATATTGCTCTATTATTTACATACATGTAGTGCTCTATGTAATTTTAATCAATTGTTAGAGAATGTCGAGCTGCAAACGTCTTCGTTCTTATTTACAGTAATCCAATGAATTATCTAATTGGATGTATATGTTTTTTATGTACATTATGAGTATTTGAATTCAATCGCTTCAACTGAGAAGAAAATGAGTTCACTATTTATATATTATACTATATGTAGGCCTATACGAATTTAAGGTCACGACTAGACGGTTTGGATAACGGGCTCGTCGCAAAACCCAAAACCACTGACAGTAAATTATTAAATTTGTCCATCAATAGCGCAGTGTTTGCTCCAAATTTTTAGAGACCGTTTTGAAAATTGAGTGTCTAAATATTGCATTTTGTCTTCATTGGAATATGTTTTTCTAGATGGCAATCAAAGTGCAATTGCTTCTCAAAACTGGAATTATAAGCTACGCTTCAAACTCTGCAGTTGAATAGCGTATCTACATTTTCATGAATAAAGGCCAATTATCAAGTTATCTATTTTACAACCAGTGACTCACTCATTTAATGCAGTTGGTTTTATTTTATATAATTCAGATACAGTTAGTGCCATACCAGAAGAAAGTAGCGAAGAAGAGGATAATTCAGGTAAAAATGAGTTCATTTGTTAACGAAATCAAATTTCAACCATTTCGCATCAAAACGTTTTTGTATTGATAGTTGAAGAGAAGATACAATAAAAGCTTCCTTGTGCTTTACAAAGAAGCATTTTAGCAAACATTGCGTTTGCACAAGAACAGACAAAGGATCCGTTTATAATATAAATGTTACAATTAAAAAAAAAAAAAAAAAAAAAAAAAAAAAAAACTCTTCAACGATCTTTTGTAATAAAATTCAAAGAAAATCTATCTATTACGTAAATATAGCGGGGTGTCTGTTACACTTATACATCTTTATCTTAAATGGTTTCTGTGTTGTCAGCAGTTTATTATATAACATTTTTCAAAAAATTGACATGATTTATAATACCGTTTAAACTGCATTGCAAGTTCACATAGCCACATGTGGTGAAAGACACTTTGCGCCATACTGAAGACACTTTGTACCATACTGAAGACACTTTGTACCATACTAAAGACACTTTGTACCATACTGAAGACACTTCACCATACCAGACTATAAATACAGGATTTATAACGCATTCTGCTAAGCAGGGTTTTCAGGACCTTAACTTTCTCTGTTTCTAAAATGGTTACATTTATTAATAGTTTAAGTAACAATACCAAAAGCAAAGTTAAAACTCTGAAAACTGACAAACTAAATCACGCGAATTTCCAATGGGAAAGTGAGACCGGTGAAACTGGTGCTTAAGGCCAAGTGGTACAAATAGACGATAACGTTACGCTCGGTGCGTACAAATATACATGTATGCACTCTGATGGTATTGTTCTAACTTTTTATTTAAAGTAACTGTACTATTTTTTTTATAAATAAAAATACATTATGTCTATCAATTAAAGGATTAAATGATACAAGAAAATCATCATAAATATAGTACACGAATAAATTCAGCAGATACTAATAATTCACGAAGAATTGCCTTTAATACTTTCAATTGATAAAGACGTTTTTTTCACAAAATTTAATTGATATCTTTTTAATATTGTTTGATTTTCAAAATTCTTTCAGATTTTAAAAATTAAATTTTCATATTTTATCATGCACTATGACTTTTAATATATATATGCAATTACGTCATGAAAATTTATATTGAAATTATGGGTGTTTTTATTAATGACGCACGGAATTTCTGAATGACGTGTTTTCGAGTTCGGTAGTTTTCAATCACTTTTCTGGCCAAGTGAAAACTCTCGATTATAATGATTTTTTCACTCCAGTCAAGATTGTGTCTCAATACTGGTAGTTCAAAATATGAAATCTTTAAAACATTTCAAATGAAACCATTAACAATAATTCCCCGACTCTGCCCTTCTTCATGAATTTTTGAAGTGTCATCATTGACTCTCATTTCGGATGATAAGGATTTGTTTTTCTGTTATTCTGAAGTAATAATGTTTCTTTATATCATTTTTCTGTAATTCAAGTGATTAGGAATACAAAATAATCTAATTTATAAAATAATTTGTATACAAATCATTAAAATAAAGCATTAACTATAACAGCAAGACGCATAAATACAACACTCCTAGTTTACGACACGATGACGTTAAAGTTCGCAAGTTTGTCGATTCTATTACAATATCGTCAAAAAATCATGACGTTATTGCTAAATTTGGTCATATTTTCGCATCAGATTACGCCTTTGAAGTTTTATAGCGAAATCAAGGGGACATATGTTTTTCTTTACATTTCCAGAAAATTCAAATTTTAAACTACATTATGTTAGTTTTTCAAAAACTTGTAGGACAAACTGTTATTTTTCTACACTTATTCCAATTTTCCAGAGCCTGAAAAATAGCGATTTCCTATTTCGCCTATGTTAAAATTCGAAGATTTGTTACATTTTTTACGCTTAATAGCTAAAAAACTAAAAAGGGGACCCCTTTATTTTTTGCATTTTCAGATGTGCCTCAAAAGTTTTACAAGTATAGAAAAAATCAGAAACTTGTAGGATAGTGCTCATTTGTACCACTTGGCCTTAAATAATGTTTCTACAGTTTCTGTTCTCATTAATCTCAATACTTCATCGAAGTTATTCACACGACAATTAAAACTATCTGAAATGTAATTATATTTGAACAAGTGCCCACATTAAGTGAACTTAAATAAGTATACATTAATAATAAAGTCATCTCCGGTCAGACTGTTACCTAATCTATCATTATCCTCCATAATTATATATATATCATCAGTACTATTTATAGTTATTTGGCAAATGCTTTCACATGCCTGGGTGATGCACGTTACTGTTGATATATACATAGATATGGTGATCATTTTTTATTTTTATATGGAGTAAATATGTAATCCACTCTTGTATGTTCATATAAGGTCAGTACATGATATATTTTCAAATTTAGATTTTTAAGTATATAGTTTAAATTTTTCTATACAATAAGCTTATTCCGGAGATTAAGTACCTCTCCCTGCTTTCCAAATGTAATCAGTTTTTATATCCGACCCATCATTTGTAATAGTCTTGGCTGTGTCTTTAAAAATCTTAAAAAAGATAAATAATTTTTTAAATGGTTACATTAAATGCATTTGTATTGGACTACAGTAATATTGCGCCTTTAAAATACGTTACATTTTCACGTATGTTGTACGTCTACATGAAATACGTTACCTTGCGATATTTGTCAATTTCACTTCGTAACACTAATTTAGCGTGTATGAAATACGTTACTATGCAATATTAGTCCATTTCACTTCGTAACGATACTATAGCGTGTATGAAATACGTTACCTTGCAATAAATGTCCATTTTACTGCGTAAAGATAGTTCAGCGTTGAGATATTCATAACGCTAGTTTGAAGGTGTTAACATTTTACGTCGTACGTAACGTTAATTCGGAGTGTATAAAATACGTTACTATTTCACAAAACGCTGTTTTTGACGTATACAATATAACATTCGTTACACTGCAATGTTTGGTTATTTCAATTCGTAACGTTAGCTCAGCCTGTTATACAACCTACCGTCTACTTCAGTTTTAATATTTGTCAATTTTGGGTCGTAACGCTAATTCAGCGTGTATAAACCACTTGGTAACTTTGGTTCAGGGTATATAAACTACGTTACCTTGCAATATTTGTCTATTTCACTTTGTAGTCCTAGTATATTGTCTCACAATATTGACAAATGACTGAGTGGTACTTGAATTCGTAATAAAATTTTAAGTAAGGAAGTATATGGTTGCATCCCTAGACAAATACCTCCTCAGTCAGTCAGTACTGATGATGTGTAATTAAAGACCGTGTCATCAATAAGTACTAAGGTCAGTGTCATACGGTTACGGTCTGTGACTCACAGATATTAGTACAGATATATATACTGAGTATATCATACATTTTGTTATGTTAATGTTAAAAATATGAGTATATAGTATAAACTTGTATTTAAAAATACATTTATAAGGAAATATATCTGTACATACGTGTGTACATAACCTCCCCATTTTACCCAGGTAAGTTTTATAAGCAATGCTGATAAGGTGTGGGGAAATTACGGGTGGGTGGTATTATATTACGCCTGATTTCGGGGGGTGGGGGTGGGTGGGTAGTAGTGCATTGAGAATCGACCAATAATTTTGATCATTTGAGCACTTTGGATGACATCTAGGTAATTTATAGAGTGGTATCTATTTAACTGACTGACTCTAGATAGGTTGGTGGGTGGTTGTGGCTAACTTTTTATCATTTGAGTGTATTGGGTGGGCATGTGTTGACGATTGGGTGGGAAGTGTCGATTTCCGATGATTAGTCTTCAAATACTTCAGTATGAAATTTTATATTTTATGGATATTATCAAAATTTCTGAATAAGTTGTAATGCTAATAATATAAACCATATTTTGTTTATGTTTAATTAATAGGTCATTCCTACTTGACATACATTTAGAATTTCAATTATACCATTATGAACTTTTGATGCAATATATATATAGAATCGACCCAGACTATATCATGTGTTCTGGTATTTTTCATTCTGATGCCACTATACAACATTTTCCTATAAACCATGATCATCTTTAATTTTGTTATATATGCATGTATATATAAAAATTATTTTGATATTCGTTAAACGAAATGTACACCGAATTGGACACTCATCTCGGCTTATCTCTTGGCATCTTTTTAGGCCACAGGGCTTCCACACTTCAGCCACCGAACTTTGGCGTCTCTTTTAGCTAAGTGTTAAACTTTCGACAAACCTGTACTATAGATTGGTGTATAGTTTTCTTATTAAACCTGCTAAAACACCTACATATACGTGTAAATTCCTTTAAATACATCCGGTAAACTTGTCCCCAGGGAAGTCGGATCACTACATTTATCATTCGTACAGTGTCACGTTTATAGTCATCGATTTTACAATTATATTCCCCTTCGACCATTTCTATACACAGTAAATAAATATTGCGGTTCCATTTCCTGCAATAGGCGTATTACAAATTGTCAAAATTATTGGTTTTTCAATTGATTTTAACAGAAAAGTACTTATATTTATCAAAAATCTTCGCTCTTACAACATTTAGGATGAATTTCATATTTTACCTGTATAGGTTAAAATGATAAATTAAGGTAAGCTATTTTAGTTTATTTACATTTGAGGCTAAAAGTGACGCTTTGCGAAATATCGACAAGTATTAAAATTGGGACTTTCAGGTAATAGCCAATCAACTTTCAAAATTAATCAAAATCCAAGATAACGGCGTACGAATTTCCGTGCCTGGATAACGCAGTAAATTGGTTGCAAGTTTCCCCGACATACATACCATAGACACCCAAAACAGCCCATGTTACTAGGGGTTAAGAAGGTCAAATTGACAGATTTTGCAAGTTGTTATAAACAAAAAGTAATAGTAAAGTACATTTAAGGTGTGCCTACATTCTGTAGCGTAGATACATGTGTAACTATATGAAAAACTTTTCTTTTTCAATAATCAAGACTGGTTCCTTTACTTACAGCAGTTTTACAGAGTAAATGTGGCATGACGACCAATATATACAGAGCACATACTGCCTCTTTTGAGTTGTAGAACGAACGCCTGGTTTTAATGTTCTTTGATTAAAAATTGTTTGACTGTTTATGATTGCCCTGTGGTTAGTCCATTTGAACTGTATATCCAACCAAGTTCTTGTATCGAGTTATTCTTTGCTCCTACATTTCCGGTGAAAGTTCACGTATTTAACTTATTGTGTCAGTTTTCAAAATATTTTATGCGACTTTTTGGGATTGCAGTTTAAACACGATTACCCTTCCGTAGCACGCAGCCTCGCTTCTCTGTTGAAAGTTCGCGTGTTTAACGTCATTTGCCAGTTTTCAAAGTTTGACTTTGATCAGTTTTGGGGTTGTTGTCTGAACATTTACCCTTCCTAAGCACCCGACATCACTTTCGTGAAGGAAGTTTACGTGCCGTTATGTTTTCTATGATAAGTGTTAGCGTTCTGCTTCTCGAAACAATAGTTAACAATTATAGCTATAGTCCTGTATTTTAAAGCATGTACAAGTACGCTCTTTCTTATTATTTTGAGTCAATTTGGAGGTATAAATGGTTGAAATATATCGCCAGAAAACTACCATAGATTTTTGACTTGCTCTTCAAGAAGCGTTCTCAGTTTCCAGCGTCTGGACTATATCTGACATTAATGGTTTAAATGATATTGACATTTTTGCTTCGCGGAGGTTTGTTCCAATCCCAAATACAATTAAGAAATAATCATAAAACTTGCACCTCACTGATATGACAATTATCTGTCACTTAAGTCGTAAAATATTCATAAACACATCATCGTAACATCAACCAGGCATAAAACAATATATAACAAGTCGTTTACAAAAATGTATTTCGCTGTCCATTCTTATATATAGGTAAACAACATTGACCTGTCCGCTTGACCTTTCATTAGGGATAGTCATATAGAAGGATCCACCGGTCAGGTTGGGATTCACAATATAATATATATACAAGACACATGATAATTGTTCTCTAATGAAGATGAAATTAACATGTGTGACCCCCTATACATAAATCCACTTGTCCAAATTAAATTATTTAAATTAAAGACCAAGCGGACTGGTCAATGTTGTTTGCTTATAGTAAAGCATTTCCGGTATCCCTGTACGTAACCATATATATACACAAGTAATAATGAAACGAACAAGAACCTCATTCATTAAATAGGTGACCTTAAATAGTGCCTTAAAGATTTCAAAAGTTTTAAAGTTGTAAATCCAGATATCGTTTATCTGAACACTTATATACCACATACCACAAATATTAAGTGGATTCCGAGGTGGTATAATGCACAAACAAAGCATGTATCCGTTCACAAACTATACATAACTGCTAACTGAACTATTGATATATGTTTGTATGTGTAATTTAATTTAATTATGCCACTTATGATCTTAGATAACTTTTAAACAATATGGATTGTATTAAGACGTTATGTGTGTAAAATGAGTGAAAATTGTGTAACCTGTGCTATGGTCTATTAATTTCAGACGAAGATAAAGAAACCTATAGTATGTCTAGTATATTCCGATCTTTTATGAGGACGGCCTCCCGTCTAACTGGCAGGAGGAAAAGAAAACGTCAGAAAAAGAGCGTTAGAAATGATAAAAGTGAGAATCTAAATGAGACGCAAGAGTTAACAAATACTGTGATGTCACGTGACCCAGCGACAGTAGAAGAACTTAAACGTCCCATTAATGAAATCAATAGCGAGATAAACGGGACATCAACGGTAGAAGTACACAGTCAAGATAACACGTCTGATACCGTGGACATAGAGATGGACAAAACTGGACAGTCCAAATATGAAGAAAACGACAAAGACTCCAGAGATAAGGACAAACAGGATAAAGAGACAGCCAGCACGTCTAGTTCTGGTAGTGCTGTAGAAACAACCAGCAGATGGAAAAAGAAAATAACAGAAACTTTAACACATGTTGACTTGGATAATTGTGATCCCGAAATATGTGTTAACCTGATCAGAATTCCAAGTATTCAGTTGTTTGGATCTTTAAAGAAGAAGATCAAACAAAGTGGTACGGATTGGATTCAGGGATTTCTGGATGCTGCTGGGCTTGATGTTCTGTTCGATTGTGTGGATACTGTGGGCAACCGTAGAGTTAACCAACTAGCTGATGCATTGCTTCTAGCAGAATGTGTGGCTTGTATCAAAACTGTGCTTAATTCTAAAATAGGATTGGATTATTTATCACAGAATTCGGATTACACTAAGAAGCTTGTTAAAGGTAAGATTCTATACTTTTCCAAACCTTCTTGCAATGTTTTAATTTGTGTCAGCTTATACATGTTTATCGCAGTAGAACTCCTGGGATTTATCTTTTTATTCCAAATTAAAAGTCGGTTTTAGATTGCACCAAAACTTCTCTCACTTCCATAAGGTGTTGATATAGCATCTTCGTCAGCCAATGGTCTTTTCTGGGAATTTCCATCGCAATAATAGTAATGACCAGTTTTAATTTCAGAAGGTTGAAGAGATTGTTTCATTTATGCCAAAGCATATTCAGCGAAGAGACCACATACTGTAAACGTATTTAATTTCGCGTGTATTTATTTTTGCGGTTTAGAAAAATTTGACATATATTTAGTAGTTAATGTGTAATTAAAATCCAACCTAAACCAACAATGAACACATTCTTAGACGGTTGTATCATTAAAAAATAATAATTCTATACAAAACAAATATATGACATTCCATGGGTTGGGGGCAGTACTGGTTCCAGTTTGGACAAACACACATATGCGGCTTTTCGTGTTTGTTCCTTGATTGCATTTTCAGAATGCTATTGTTGGTATTAAAACACTTTTTTGTTGTATAAAACTCTGTTAAACGGTTAAGAGAAATAAGAGTTTTGTAGAGTGCAAACAGAATTAACGAGACAGTGGTCCAGTTTACCAACTTTATCCTTACCATCTCAAACATTACCATGGTGCCTACAGAAGCCGCAAAATAGCATGTCAATAACGCAATACTTGTGACACTTTACACACTATATGAAAGTAATTACTTTCTATAATGTATTTTAAGTGATTATTTGTGGGGGCGTGGTTGATTTGTATGCTGCGTGTGGTTTTGCTCTTTTTACAGTTTTCTATGTGACTGTAAACTCCCTGAGGAATTCTGATAAGATGTGTTTGTTATACATTGTACGTTTGTGCTAAATTAGATAATACACACTGCTATGGATGAATCATTTAAAAAAAACTTTAAAGTTGTTTATCAACTAAATATGAAGATACATAAGGCATATTTCATGTACCATAAGTTGCAAGTTATACACATAATTTGTTATAAAATAATATAATAATATCATATATGAGGGTGTGCTGAAGGGAAAAGTTATTTCATATCAATATAATTGTTAACAAAATAATAGACTGGAATAAAGATTTAATATCAGATAAGGTCTACTTTATTAGAACATTTAAAGTATTTTTGTGACATCAACAGTTTCCCATTGGAACAATGAAAACAAAAACAATTTATAATGTTTTATAATTTATCATGTTTTATAGCATGCCTCAGTAAGTATGTTATCGTTATTTTTTGTTTTAGTTTCGTTTCAATTTTTTGAAGCAATGGTTTGTGTTTTGGTCGCGTTTATACCTTTTGCCAACAACATATTTACCAGTTTCAAATTACTAATCCTAATGACGACTACGTTTGTTTAGCTGATTGCATTTAGTTTCTTGTTTTTAGTTCTCGAGACTATGGGTAACTACATATTTTCAGCTACAACTTATAAAGTACCCATCTACGCTTGTTTGACTGTTTCGTGTTTTGGTGCCGTTTATACATGTAACTTCGGCAAAGTAATAGTTTAAACTACAAATCACCAAGTAGCTAATGTCGACATCATTGTTTTTCTGTTCTTGGTAGCGCCCGTTACTGTGACCAAGTACATAGTTTCAGGCACAAATGATTAAGTACCTAATGTCGACAACGTTTGTTTTACTGTTTCGTGTTTTGGTTGCATGCGCAACAGTAACCAAGTTCATGTGTACAGGCACAGATTACTAAGTAGCTATTGCTGACTAAGTTTGGTTTGTTGTTCCCTGTTTTTCGTCGCGTTTTTAACTGCGACCAATTGCAAGAACAGAAATTTCAGTCACAAACTACAAAGAAGCTAATGACATATACTATCGTTTGGCTGTTTGGTCTTCTTGGTTATGTTTATAATAGTGGCCAAGTACATAAACCATTAAGTAGCTAATGTCGACTATGTAAGTTTTTGCTGTTTCGTCTTCTTGGTTGGGTTTGTAACTTTGGTCAAGTACATAATTACTAAGTAGATAATGCCGACTACATTTGTTTCGATGTTTTATGTCGACTTCGTTTGTCTAGTTATTTCATGATATTGGTTGCGTTATCACACATTACTAAGTGTGTTCTTGATTGCATTTATCGTCGTTACTAAGTGTTTTGGATACAAATTACCAATTATTAGATTTTGGTGTCATTCGAAAAATTAATATTGAAGTTTTTCCTTGATGACTCTAGTTACTTCAGCTAAGCACTTGTCATCGTGTTTACTAGTGGCTACAAGTTAAGGATATGAAATAAGTTCTTACAGATTTCAAAGTTAAAATTGAAATAGCCTCTACCTATGAGCTAATTTAAACATTTCCGTAGTCATAAAAGATATCAGAATTTAATATATGTTTGCGTCAAATTTCTTTTTGTGATTAGAGTTGACCACACTAGAAGATCATAACATGGGTGTAACATATCTATTATTTATGACATATTGAGGTCAGATATTTATTTGAATTTGAAGATCAATGTCAACAGATCGACTCCGAGATAACTTGTACATTGTCTATCAACATAATCATCATTACAGCAGTGATGTTTGTAAAGGGATAATAAAATCTAACTACAGTACAGTGACTGTCGAAAGTTTAAAATTGGACTAACGAAAATGGGTCGAATTTCGTCTGTCGAGTGGAAGGAGTGGAACCTCGACTGCTGAGTGGCCGAAATATTAGCAAGTGGCAAAGAAAAGCCACAGAGAGAACGATGGCATCTGTGACAGAATCTGTCAAGATATAGCTAATGAGATGGTTTGTCGATTTGCTACTAATTAGGTAGTGTAATGTTAAACTTTCGACAGGTCTATACTGTATCTATACAAGGTAAAACAAAACGTGCATATCTACATGATCATCCTTTCCTCAGATAACTAACTCTCTTTAAACTTAAATTTCTTTAAAATATAGCACAATTTTGTGGGTGCTAAGCAACCACTGGTAAAAGACATTTGACGGTTAAAACTTTTACAAACACTTATTTTTTGTTTGTTTGATTATTATTTGGTTTAAGGTTTGGGTATTTATAATTATATTCTACCAGGCATCAACAAACTTTAATGAGAGAGCAAAAATACCAACTTTTTAGAAAACTATCAGGGAATGCAGAAAAGTACTTAACATTCACACAATCCCTTCTGGAAATGGATTTTTGCCTTGTCTTTGGAGGCAACATGCACGTATTTAATTTGAAGACTTGATTGAACTGTTTCAAGATTGCGATCGGGATAAACAACATTGAATTTGATATATATATATATATATATATATCTATATATATATATATATATATATATATATATATATTATATTATATATATATGACTTAGTTTACATGTTTGACTTGTTATAGATGTAATGCATGATTTAGTTCGGCTTAAGGTATGATGCATATCTACACTGTATTATTGTGCACTTGTTATGCATCATGTATCATTTACGGAAAGTTGTAACTAGAGAGTTCAAGAGAAATGACTTGACTTCAGTTTCGTGCCACCTTGAGCCAAACTAAGAGAAAAAATATCTTTTAAATGTAGTTTCGTGTAAGATAGCCTGCACGAAAATTCAGAAAAAACATGGCATGCCACCGACGTGAGTGTTAACATGGGGGAAGAGCGACGTGTGGAATGGTAAAGTATGTTCTGTTTATCTGAAGTCCCCTGTTTATTGTCCAGTTATAGACAGATACTTTGAGAATTCTAAATATGACAAAGACTTTATACTAGGTGCATACAAAGTCTAACATATAACTAAAGACGTACGTGTAGATGGTTTGGCGAATGCTAATTAAAATCGTTTTGTTTGACAGGTGTATTCATATAATAGCGTTTCTCACCTTATATTATAAAACAGTTATCATGGATATAACATAAACACTATAGAATCAAGCGCATAAAATCAAAATTATGATAAAAGTACACGAACATGTATAAGAGTACATACATATGTATCCAAACAAGGTGCTGGTATGCATGTTATTATGGATAATATAAACTTTAATATCGACGTATAGATTTAAAATCGACTTTGTGGGATTTTATTTGTCATATTTCACCATCAATCACTATAAAGAAAGAAAGAAATGGGCAGAAAGTTAGTTCAAGGAAGTGCTCGAACGGTTATCTATGAACACCATGCGGTGCCAAATGTACCCGTAAGATGGGTCCACAAAAACCTTATTGTTCCCACTTTTTCTTCCAATCACTTCAAATAGAGATCTTCTTGGCATAATATACAATGAGAACATATTTATGAGAGGTTACAGGTATAGTTACTGTGATGAATCGGGTCCTAGAGTGGATGAGAGACCTTTGTTCATCACTGTCAAAACGATTCAAAACCCAACGTCAGCTAAAAAGTCATGATCATTGATATAATACACAATTATTGCCTATTGAGTTCGCGATACCCTCGGGCGACAGTCTCCGGCAGAGATACAGACATACCAGCTCAGTGGTTTACATATTATACCACTTATAAATTATGTTTACCAACAATGCAACAGTATGTAAATAATTAAACCTGTAGTTATAAAATAATATCTTTTTTTACATAAAATAATTATCCGTTTGGGAGCCATTTCTTCATAACAATATTGTCATATACACCATTGTCATATACCACGTTTTGAATACACTCTGTGACAAAAGTTCATAAAATGGTATATGTGTCCAGGATTGCCCTGGATATATTTGACGTCCCATAGTTCCATGTTCATTTCACACAATTTTGATAACACACATGACGGGTGTAGCTAGCTAAACAGGAGGTCCTTACTCTTCCGGAGCACCCGGCCTCACTTCCATGGTGGAAGTTCACGTGTCTAACCTAACTTGTCGGCTCCTAAGTTTTTACTTTGCTTCTGGATTGTGATTCGGACATGGATTAGTATGTTTGTTTTTGCAAGGTGATAAAAACTTAAAACCAAATAAAAATCAGCATGTCATTATTTAAAAAACAATATGCTTCAGATTCATAAAAGTCTATATATACTTATTATCTTTTCAAAATTTGATCATATACAATAGATTTCCGACTAACCGACTATATACACTTATGAAGGTTTGAACAAGTACACCCAGATAATTACACAAAATGATGTTATAATGTCCCCTATAAGAACTATTAATCTACAGTGGTAATATGTATAAAATAATTATTATTATTGATTTATTGTTGGCGACATAGATAAAATACAATTGTCGAGACATTACAGAGAGAATATTTCACGGCGTTTTCTGTGGATCATGCCCGATATAAATACTTGTTTGTAACCATATAGCTTCATACAAAGGTTGTACGTGTTTCTGCATATGGCGTTTTATTGTTATCACACTCTTATGAATAGTTTTAATGTGATTGGTCGCAATATATGTTTACTAGTATCTAATGTGTCTTGATTTATATTTTGATTCTTTGTATTGTTATCTGTTCTCAGCAGTTCTTGCTAATTCTCATGTGTTTTGGCTTCGAAATTCTTAATTAGATTTAACTTTAACATCCATTCTACATAATGTGTATCTTTATAATGATTAAGGGTGTACAGGTTTCTTTAGCCCTCTTAGGCAAAACACTCGGAAACCATCTTGCCAAAAACCCGTCCTAATAAAAACAAAAACAAAAACACTAACGATGTCCGAACCACAACCCAGAAGCAAAGTCAAAAACTTTGGAACTGACAAGTATAGAAAAGCTTTGATGGTAATATGAGGTCAAGAAAACCTGATCTGTCATAGTAAAAGAAGAATGTTTTATGTGCAACATTCACATATAATATCTAACAACACAACTGATATGGAAAAACTGTTTTGTTGGAAATATCAGAACCTGACGAAAAAGACTTAATCTGACACAACAAGGAAGAATCATTTATGTATGTGCAACGTGTACATAAAATATCTTCCAAGAAGGTAAATACAAAAACCTGTAAATAACTGCTTTATAATGGAAATAGCAGAGACTGGCGAGAATGACTTGATTTGATACAGCAAGGAAAATGTTATATGTATGTGCAGTGTGTACATCAAGTATCTACCACAGAAAAGCTAACTGTATATATGAACCTGAGAGAAAATCTTGATTTGAGACAAAAGCAAATGATTTATGAACAACATAATATAAATGTATTTCTAAGGACAGAAAAGGCTGAAAAATTGACAAAGATTGTTATTTCTTTTTATGACTATTTTGTATGTATCAAACGTGAGACCACGTGATCAACATTTTATAATTCATTTATCACCTGTTTTTATGAAGATAATGGTTTTTGACACAAACGCCTACTGTTGACTGTATATATCACAGATACAGAGTACAGTGAGTGTAAAGACAAACAACACTGACCTGTCTGCTTAACCTTCAATAGAAATATCCATATAGATGGATCCAGTGATACATAGGTAGTGTTAGGATTCACAATTAATTATACTAAACACACAATGCTTGTGAATAGGTGTTCGCATTCTGTAGGCGAAATAAGCACATGGATCCCTATACGTAAATGCACTCGTCCATAATAAATATTTTAAAGTCAAGCGGACAGGTCAATGGTGTTTGCCTATACGATATAATAAAGAAAACAATAACCTTGTTGTAAGACGGTATCCTGTCTTAGCCTACCTCAGGAATGTCGGAGCTGATTTGATTGTTTTAAAACAAATAGATCAAAAGATATACAATTTACTATGATATAACTTTACATAAGTCAGTGATCGGCGCTGTTGGCGTTGGCCATAGGGATGGAGAAGATAGTGACAGCGACGGTGGTGTTGGTGATGTGTTTTCAATTTCCACATACTTAGTGCCTTTATGAGCAATAAGATTCACATTTGGATGTAGTTTTCAGTTATTGGTATAAAGAATCAGTTTGTTCAAGAAACAAGAGTGGGTCTTGTTCAAAATACCAAGACTAAGAAAAGATCTATGTGGTTACAACCACGGATTGTCCCTTTGCCAAATTTTAGGTCCCTGAGAGAGCCATATAATTTCTGATCATGGGGATATCAAGCAAAAGGCTTTTTACAAAAAAAGTAGTCTGAAAGTTCAACACATAAATAAAAATAAAAACAGAATTCATTGTTCCAAATACACTATAACTGCATGATATGGTTAAACTGAAAAGAAGTTTGGAGTTTTGATTTTTTTTAAAGTGAAAAATAATTTGGGAATCAGCGCTGTCAATGATCAACAAATGTGCCAGTTATACTTATACATACACGTATATCCACTCCTATTTGTAACATTTCAATAAATAACTACACCTTGTCAAATCTACATAGATAAGTATAAAAACATTTACTGGTTATTCAATATTCATTACTACTGAAAGGAAATCCGCTTCAAACAATAAACTGCACCTTTTGCGGCAAGTTTAAACGGATCTATTATACAACATTATAGATCAAAGTAAACTGTAACGTATTTTCTGTGGGTGTAAAACCGGTTTGTAAATTTTAAAAACAGTTTTGTAATAACAACTTGCATCGACCGCAAAGCCAGAAAATAAACAGAATAAACAGACAGCAAAATTAAATGTTAGATCTGGATATCATGATATCTCATAATTTTAATTTTAAACTTAGAGACTTAAACTTAGAGACTTGGAGTACAGCGGGCCAATCATTATCAGTTTTACAAATTGTATAGTATCCAGAATATAGCAGGTCAATCACAAAGTGTTTGGCAAATTGTATCACCTCTAGAATATCGAAGAACACAATCAAAAAATGCTTAACAAATAATGCCAGCTCCAGAGCATTTAGGTATTCAACAGGCGAATTACAAAGTACATGTAATTCACAAATTATATCACATCCAAAATACTGAGAACCGTTTTAGGCACATAACATTTTTTTTATCAGTCTAATCTTATTGGAAATGTTTCATTTATTGGATAGCAATCAAATGAAGACATTCGTTGTTGCGTTCTTCATCCATATTATGCTTACTTCATTATTCGTTTGTGAAACGAAAAGGATATAATACAAAGGGCCAATTAATTAAGAGGTCAACCCTCACATTTAAGTACAATAAGAATAGTTATTACGAAGCTATGCCAAGATCTGTAACATCACATTGCCACTTTCTGAATACTTGACCACTGTTTTGCTTATAATGTCCAAATATCTATATACTTGGAAACCATTTGGCGAGAAAGAGTTCTTTTTGTTGAATGTAAAACGTATTAAATTATATTCTAAAGCCATCAATATTCAAAATGGCTTTATTCGGTCGATTTCAGATTTTTCCTATCAAAATAACAATTTTAATTTAGGTTACAAACGGACTCCGTTGTGTTTGTCATTATGCTCTAGTTCGATGTGTTTGTTATGTTGTATTTTGGTGACAATGCCTATTAAAATGTGTTTTGTTCCGTAACACGTTTTCTGGGCTTCATTTCTACAACTTCGATTTATCATACCAGACATGTTTGCTGATTAAGTAATCAGACAAGCAAATTATCAAACATACTTTCTACTGTTAACATTTATACCAGAATCAAAAACCTACAACTCTACAGTAGCTGTTTTATGTTTCAGCATAGGTTGATCGAATATGTCAAAGCCGGCGAGCTTTATGTTTTCAGATAAAAAATATGGTTACAAACAGACATATACGCTAGACAGTATCCTAAAGGCAATTAGGTTATATATTAGTTTCACTGTGGTTAGTGACAAAATATACAAATTACCTATTTCATAAACCCCCAGATACTGCGGTTGCCATGGAATCATGTTTTTATTGAATTTATCTGTGAATGAATTATATCAAATTACCAAATAATGTATTTTTAATTCAACTTTTTGTATTCAAGCCGTATTCTCTCCTCTAGTGTTTATTCACTAACATAGATAATTTAACACCTAACCATAAGGTATTCTTGCAAAATACCCAAAGCAATTCCTTAATATTTACGCCATGAAGGACACAGTTTGCTTTATTATACAGAATATCTAAATGCCTTTGAGATAGAAGTCTTCTATTTTGTCCTCAAACCGTGCCTCTGTGACAGACTCGTGTTTATATTCATCTGACAATCTGGTTTCTCGCATTTCTAAATAGGTAATAAGCACTGGGACCGAACTGTATGGTGGGTGATTAAGGTGTTCAATCTTAAACTCGAGAATAGCAGGTTGTGTAATCCTTGTGCGAACACACACCTTGTATCAACTTTTTATTCTTTGTTCCTTAAAAACAATTCTAAGCCGCTTCATTATATCTATCATTATTGTCAGAAATATTTGCTGTTAGTTAAAATTTGAAATTTCTCAAAAACTAAGGTGTACTCCCTCATGCTAAGTATTTTCTTAGCTATATTTGGTAAATATATAATTTTTCAAAATCTAGGAAAATTAATTTTGGTTTCACAATTTTGATCCAAGCTCTACTGACGAGGAATTGTATTCCGAAACGGCTGTCTAGTGCTGTAAAATTAAAACAGGTATAATATGCAATTTAAACTACTGAGCCGGCATCTCTGCTTGTGGACATTTCCCGGACGATATCACAAACTTAGTAGGCAGTAATTGTATATTATTGTCAGAAATATACTAATGTCTAAATTTGCTGTTAGTTAAAATTTGAAATTCCTCAAAAACTAAGGTGTACTCCCTCATGCAAAGTATATCCTTAGCTATATATGGTAACATCTTGAAAAATAAATTTTGGTTTTACCATTTTGGTCCAAGCACTACTGATGAGGAATTGTATTTGAAACAGCCGTCTAATACTGTAAAATTAAAACTGGTATAATCACGGTGTAATTATTACCAGGCGTAATTCCTTTGCAATTATGTGGAATGTAGAATGAACGCTAGTGCAATGTGGTGACATATATATGGTGAAAGTTCAAGTGTTTAACCTTATTTGCCAGCTTCAAAGCTTTGCTCTTGGATTATGGTTTGGGCATGAATTGGTGTGTTTTATAATTACTTGGACCTTACCATTGTGTTTTCACTAAACATCTTGTGCCAGTTTATTATCGGTAGTCTTCACTTTGTGTTTATCATGTAACGTCTTTTTGTGACTTATTTTTGAATGTCTTGGTTATTGTCAAGTGCATAAATTAGGTATATTTCTATAAACAAAGTGGAACGTCAAGTATTTAGAGGATATCAAAGTTTTAGCAACGCAAATATATAGTATTATTAAACAAAAATGTATTTCTTTTGCCTGGAACTACAATATTAAAAATTCGAGTCAATAGTCAATAACGATTTTTTTAAATTAACCAGATATAAAAAAATCAAGGTTTTAGAAATTAATAAATGTCAAAAATGAATTGATTCAAAATAAACACAAATCAAAATTGATACATTTCAAATTAATAAAAAATCAATATTATTATTAAGGATTAGCACAAGTCAAAAACTAATAGATTTCAAATTAAAAAATGAAAAGATTAATAATAAGATTAAGTCAAAGTTGGTCAAAGATAAAAGAATGATATAATAGAAATAAACACAAGTCTTAAAAAGTGAGATGTTAAGAAAATAACACAAATCAAAATGAGGTTCAAAATAAATCTGTGACAACTGTTCTATAATTTCAAACCGACATAGATTCAGTTAATGTAATGTACAATGTATCAGTATCATATAACACAACTAGACTGATATTTAATTAAGAGAGTAAAGTAATTTGTGTTATGTTTGTTTAGTGCGTATTAATGTGCTTAACACACATGAGATGAAACTTAAAACTGACAAAACCACCTGCTTGTATACGGCTCTGAAGCACGCTCTATATACATGGTTAAGCTTACCAATGTTTGACTTAGCTGATTGTGCGAGTATAATGGAATCGTTTTAAGTAGGGTATAGTATTAGTTAAGGATTGATTCGAGTGAATTATTTAGCAGTTAACTAATCATTCAAGGTATCTTATGTTAGTAGTATTGATACCATTCTCAGAAGGTTAACTAAGCAAGATCTCTGATTGGCCAGTCGTAGAGTATTGTATTCATCTCGAAGTCACAGAGGATATAGTCTATCATTGCATCTTTCTACCTTGTTGTTATAAGAATCAATACGGAAGGGAGTAGAGACATCATGGTTTGATTGTGTATATAACCTGATTACAATTATATCTGGTTTTAAAAAACCAAACTCTTTCTATATAGATCTATTGTGTAACAAAACATTAGAAATGTCAATGACAAAATAAATTTTACAGTGGCTTGACATAACGGTAGAATAACAATAGACAAAATGAATTCTACTGGCCGGAAAAGGAGACGAAAAATCAGGAAAGTCATTTTTTCGGCCTATGAAATGTCTTTGTCGGATGTTGATTCGGACGTGGAAGAAAATGAGAAATATCATTCTTTTTCTAGAAAGAGATCAAATTCTGAAACAAGGTTAGCTGACATAGCCGCGGACTTGTATCTAAGCCGATCTTGTGTATTTTTGTTAAGCCATCCATCAGTATTTAATTTTTGTCGACTACGGAAAAAATTAAAAAGCGATGATCAGTGGTGGATGGAAGATTTTCTTAAACGGGAAGGACTGGAACTATTGTTTGATTGTCTGGAAGATTTAGGCAGATATCCAGGGAACTTTTCCAACTTGGTTTTAAGGATTGAGTGTGTCTTGTGTATCAGAACTGTCATGAACTCTGGTTTAGGATTAAGGTGTCTTATCGCATTGAACTGTGGGCCAAAGTTTGCATCAGGTAAATTGCTTTGATTAATATTTTTTAAAAAATGATAAATTCACTTGGTAGATGTTGCTTTCTATAATGATGGAAATTTCCCTTACTAGTGTTCTCCATGTAATTATAATTTTTGCCCTTTTTCATTTTCCTTGTTTTCTCAAGTTTTGTTGTATCTGTGTTTAACATTACCATTAATGATGTATTTACTCGGCAGATGCTGCGTGCTCCGATGTTTGTCATTTTACTTACTAGTGATCTTCATATAGTTCATTTCTTTGTGTTTTTTGTTGTTGTCCTTAACCATGTTTTGTTGCATTTTGTTTTGTTTTTGTTTACTATTAATGTACAATATATGTATTAATACTTATGTTCATTTCTCATACACAGTGTTATTCGGACATGCACGTCCTCGTTACGACACAAACCAAAAAGATGGAAGATCATAAATAACATAACATAGGAACAAAACGTGTTTTACTCTAAGCCTTTCATGGAACTACGAGTCAAAAGTATAGATATTCCTTTTGGATATTTTAGAACGAGTGATCTTAAAACAATTGACCAATTATCTAGGTACATGTATTTCAATGGTCTGATTAACTGAAATTCACTGAAAGTTATAAATACTAAAAGCCTATATTCTGTACATATTTTGTTACAGCAGATCACTTAAATTTCCAGAACTGTGTAATTTGATGTTATCTTAGAGGTTACTTTAAACCTATATGTTATATATACGTCAAACATCCGTATTTCAAAAGCTTCGAGTTGCCAAAGGGTTACAGTTCTGATCATGACATTTCTTACATTTGTTCAACTTTAAAGTAAAAGCGTTTATAGAAAATTGCAACTGAAAATATGTACTAGACAATAGGTAGATAAATAAAACAAGCATCTCGTAACAAAGATACACATAATACATGTATGGGCATGATGACCACTTATTTATGATTTTGAAATAATAATGATAAGAACTGGAACCAGGCATAATGATAAGGGACTGACCTTAGTTTTAAATTATTCCTTAACTATTTTTTCTAAACTGATGTCTTGTAAATTTTGGAAAACATTTTATGTAAAACGCTTTGACAAAAGTGGAGTATAGACTAATAAGCTTTGGTTAATTTTCAAAATGACATCTTTACTTCCTGAATATTTTCAAAATAAACAAAATTATTAGAATATGAAATTTGTCCGATTTAATTTAAGAAAAATCTTAGTAACGAAATTATTGTGAAACTGGGGCCTGGAACCAAGGTCGGCTGGATGATAAGGGATTGGAACTGGACAAAAAATAAGGGACAAAATATAACATTCCTCGGTGAATAACACTTTTGTCTTGACGATTGCTGTTGTCATTACCCGGGATTATTTATCTAGACTTAGTACTACTGGACTACTAGTGACAGATGAAAAATTTTATCTTCTAAAATGTCGGTCATTAGCTTTTAATTAACACGTATGCAACAAAGCACGGTATGCATGCTTCTGACAGAATTTCAATTCTAAAATTCAGCATTTGAATACCTCCAGTATTAGATTTTGGCCCATTTAGAATATTTCGAGCACTCTCGATTTGAAATAGAAAATCCCTAAAGGCTGGCGGTAATGTTTGAACATCGGTTCAGTTGTTTTTGAAGAATTATGATCGACGTTTCCGCTGAGGAATCGGAAATTTTAAGATGAGATGCTCAAGGCGAATGTTATATCACATTGTATCTCAGAATGTGTAGGAATGTAACATGATGAATGGTTTTGTTCGTATTTTGCTACAAGCGTTAGTTAGAAAACAGAAAATAAGCAATATGCATTGGTTTCTAATGTTTATACGAAGGTTTGCCATCGTTTTAACTAGTCCGCTAGTCTATTATCAGTACAGTATGCTGTCACAAAAATATCTATGATGACAAGAAAATGCACACAAAAACGGGCAGACAAACAGTTAGTGAACTACAGAGTGGTGCCATATATATTCGGACACTTTGTTAAATTCTTCTTTATTTCATATAAAATCATATATTTTTAAAACATTCTCAAAAATTTATTTCTTGGTCAATTTCCATTATTTTTTCATCCTTTAATGCAAAATTAGTTGTAGTTTCTTTCAATAATATTCCAAATATTGTTCATTTTATAACAGTCAAGAAAACATAAGCTGAACAGCATTGTAATTTTTTAACAGCCATGTGAAGCATGATTATATAGTAGATTTCAATTTTAGAAATATTCCGTTGAATTTTAAATAATTATCTATCAAAAACAAAGAAATTGTCTTTTTTAATTATTTTTAAGAAAAACTTCAACAAATTTTACATTTAACGGTGAAAAAATCATTGAAATTGACCAAGAAATAAATTTTTGAGAATTTTTAAAAAATATACGGTTTTATATGAAATAAAGAAGGATTTTACAAAGTGTCCGAATATATATGGCACCACTCTGTACAGTCATTCGTTCTTTTAAGTATACTCCCGACTTAATTCATTATATATATATATATATATATATATATATATATATATATATATATATATATATATATATATATATATATTTATTTATAACATAATCACTTTCAGATACAATTTGTTGATTAACTAGATTGTTGGATTGTGAGAAATATATAACAATGATTTTACAATTCACTGGAGTCCAAGAAGGCGTTCTGATAAAACAGATCCAACACAAAACTATTATTAATTACTGTTTCTGACAAACGTTGTTAACGCATTTTTGGATTTTTGTGTGGCTTTGTTGCTGTTGTTGGTGACTGTATAAAGTGTTTAAACGACATTTACAATTTTTTATCAAAAGAAATGAAAGAAAATGTCTAAAATGTAATCTACTGCTTTCCTAGCTTAAATAAATTGTTGACTAGGGGATATTGCAAGCCTAGGCTTACCAAGGCCCTCAAAACGTTTTATGGCCGTCATCACAGTATTGTTGATAAGTTTGATGTCTCTGTATCCAGGATTGCCATGGATATATTTGACGTCTCATAGTTCCATGTTCCTTTCACACAATTTTGATTACACACGTTGCGGGTGTAGCTAGCTAAACAGGAGGTGCTTACCCTTCCGGAGCACCCGGCCTCACTTGCCTGGTGGTAGTTCACGTGTCTAACCTAACTTGTCAGTTCCAAAGTTTTCACTTTGCTTCTGGATTGTGATTAGGACATGGATTATATGTTTGTTTTTTATTATCAGCGTAAATATTTAATCAGCATTTATTTCATTGAAAACGACAAGACTGGTCTCTGACGACATGGTACGCATTTAAATACGGGCAAAGGGGCGGTTAACTGTAGTTATTTCTTTTTCAGTAAAATATTTCTCCAAATTAATTCATGACTTGCATGGTTTAGATAAAATTATTACCGTCAGATGCAGTTTGACAATACCTACAATGTTTTCTCATAAAAACGTTTTAATTAAGAGAAACATCTAAAATTGATTTTGCATATCACCTGGATGTAAAACTGGAATTCGTTCAAATAAATTAAACATATCGGCTCATGTCCATATCACAATCTTAAAATAAAATCTTTCAAAAACTGGAAAAGTTTATATACGCGAACGTCCACCAGGAAGTGAGTCCGGGTGTTACGGAAGGGTAAGCATCTCCTGTCTAGCTAGTTACACCCGTAGCTTAACAATATAACAAAATATAATTTGTGATAAATATTGTTCTCACAGCTTTGAGCAAATTCATGTTTTGTTCCTGTTGACTTTATAAGTATTCAGACTACAAAAATAATCGTGTATTCATCATTTAAAAACGAAAGAAACATTAATACTGTCTGAAAGGCAGGAAAAAGCATTTATGTCAATTAGCAAAGAGACTGAAAATGTTCTCAAACACAACAAAATGAAATTACTTTTTCAATTATTCAGAAAAAATGTTTTAATTTAATAAAGTCGGTCAAAACGGTATATTATTTATTTTCTGAAACAGAATCTACATAAAAATTAGTCTATTTAATTTACAGACGTAATTATATAAAGATTAGGTGTCATTCCGACTTGTTATTTCCATGGTGATATTTTAGAGCCTACTGATGTTTTAGTAATTTGAAACATTTTATTCAGTATTCCGAACACTGTAAGTGGTTTGTAAAGCTTTATAACTGCTAAGAATTACTTAACTAAATTATAAGACATCATGAAAATTCGTTTAACTACTTAATTTACAAGTCATTTCTATGTCTTCGACAGCTCAACAAATTCTGTTAGGCAATTCCACGAGAATCGTTATTCAGTTAATTAGTTTTTCTGTTCTTTTAATTTTACTCTTATATAGTTGGTTCTTTGTGTCTGAGCAATGACGGTTAATTAGACGCCGTCCTCTTGTTTACAGTTATGTACGAGTACAAGCATCTTCACGTTGGTTAACATTTATCTTCAATTGTTTTACATATACTTTAGTTCTATACTGCAATATATTACAAGTTACAAAAATACATAATACAAAAAAATAAACGTTTTTCTTTGGAGGAACCGATACAAATACCATAAACTTTAAACAGGAAGTACTTACTCTCACGGAGCTACCGGCCTCACTTTCCTGGTAGACGTTCGTGCGTTTAACTTGATTTGCCAGTTTCAAAGGTTTTACTTTGCTTGAGGGTTGTAATTGATTTGGACATGGATTAGTATTTTTTATATTCTGTATTCTGTTAAATCATATACATATAAGTGCGTTTTACGGTATATTTCCGACCTTTACAAAAAATAATAATTGGTATTATCACTATCGTTTATAAATTTCGGAACTATATAAGACTTATATATCAATTATATTGGATATAAAGTGATATATATATATATATATATATATATATATATATATATATATATATATATATATATATATATATATATGAGCTTACTATTGGTTTCGATATATGCATAACAATGTGTTATTTCTAGGTCACTATATCTTTTTCGACGAACAAAACTGCATTGTTTTTGGTCATTAAAATATGACAGTTTTATTTTTAGTTTTAACTAATACTTAGATTACATTTGTAGTAATTCTTTGTTATTCTGTTAATTAGTTCTTCTGTTCTTTTAATTTACTTTGATATAGTTTTTTTTGTGTAGCAACAGTAAAATAAAACCCATTTGCTTACCACTGTACACGAGTGGAAGCATGTCAATGTTGGTTAACATTTACTTCAATTGTTATATATGTTCTTTATGCGTAAACTGCAATATGCATATCCATGAAATACGTACTGAGATAAAGCTCTGTTATTAAGTAACACTGTAGGATAGGCCACAGTCACAGTTATTTTAATGAGTGAACAGCCTCTCCAATATGTCACTTGTCCACGTCAACAACCTGCCCAGCACATTTTGATGAATTGTGTTGACAATTGTACCTAAAAGGGATACTATGCACAGCATCATCAATACAAAAACCTTTTTAATCAAGTAGATCGGTACAACATTTTAAACCTCCTTCGGGAAATAAAATCGTTCAATAAAATCTAATTGTTTTATCATATCCGCCAGTGTTTTGATATTAGTTTTATATTAATTTATCTTTGTTGATGCTGTTGTATCCTTTACATTTTCTAACTGCGAATAATTGTAATAACACTGATTCTACTTAAAACAATAATTCGCTTATTCAGCAGTATATTATCTAAAACTCTATAATATTAAAATAAAATATTCTTCTCAAATGTCTTTGAAATGATCTGTATTATGTAAGAGATATTGATACACTGTTGTGATTAAACCAATCTTATTAAAATCATTTTAATTGTGCGTATTTATTTCTTATCGTACTGGGCATCTTTGTAAGACAGAGGCTTGTATTGGAACATCTCCGCCTTTGTCTTCGTTTTTTTATTTCCTCTTCCGGTTGCGCTCACATTATAACAATCCAGGGTAAAACTTGTTTGTTTTGTGTGGAGTCGTTTTGTGTTTCCAGTACTTATAGTCCATTTATGAATTAACATGTATTAGAAGTGTTGCGTTAGTGTCAGCACATGACCTGTTTTCTTGCTTAAATAGTTTTAATTTCCTATAGCTCCAAAGCTGAATACGCTTTTTCATCAGGTATGAGTGAACTCTTTTTTTAAACAGTATTTTGTTGTGACTTCAGGTTATGGACAACCAGTTTTAGAAATCGAGTATTTTATAATCAGCGATCCCAAAATATGTCTGTTCTTGTTCTTGTCTTTTTATTGTTTATCATCTACTTGTATTGCGTCGTGTAACACAGTTATTATCATTACGTTTGTAATGCTATTTTCTTGTCCAAAAAAGACAAGAGAGACCAAACTTTGTAGCAAATAAAATACCAATGTTATGTCTTTTTTTAAATTATTTTTATACGCAACTTCAAAATGATACTAGAACAAAATGATCTATTATTTGATTTAAATCAATACATAATTTAAAATTGGATGAAAACTCGTATATAAAATAATAAACATTGCAATAGTACCAAAAAAAAGAATACTTCTGATGCTATTTCGGAATATTCGTCAGTAGCCGTTCCGTGCTAACTTTAAATGCCCATTTTATATGAGTACATAGAAGTTGGCGTCTTCACATGTAAGATAAGGTTATACAACTTCCTATCAGACTACCAGATGTCCTCAACTTACAATTGTCCAGGAAACAGACTGATGGGAAGACACTTCCGTTTAGCATCCATTTTCAAAATGCCTCCCGCTATCGATATTTGCCATTAACTTGTCGGCTGACGCTTGCCGTAATGTGTTCATAAAATGTTCTTTGGTTTCATTTATCTTTATACTAGATGTCATAAACGTTCGTTTTATAAGGTAAATGTCTTTTCATTCTAATGACGAGCTATCAGGTTTATATATTGTGTATGTAAACGGGGTCCAGTGTGTGGTAGTTTGACATTACAATAACAGAAGGGATATTATAAATCTACCGGACACGTCTCGTGATACCAGACTCTAGTTGACATTCCCTTGGATAATATAAATGTCAAAAAATATATCAGGTAGCTATTTCCTGGAAATAATTCATTACGCCCTAGCAGGAGCCCCAGGTGTACGTGTACATTTACCCGTCCATAGTTACCATTTTTGTAACGATTACCACGGTTTGATAAATGTAACGTTGGTTTGACTTTAAGCAGGTGCGCCTAGGGTAGTTTACCCTATGTCTGCTTTGTCTGTCCACTTTTGTGGTTACATCTACATCAATTAGTAATTCGTCTAGAATCTATCACTTATATCGCGTGCAAAGAGAGAAAGTCACCTTCATTCAGCAAGCGACCGGTCACGCGATTACAGTTATCACGTTCTTTTCTTTCTTATTTCGGTAGAAAGCACTTACATTACATGCTATGCTTTTAGAAAAAAGAGCTTTTGATTTTAAAAATGCAGAAAACAGGGGGAAACATTAACTCTCGTTGTATGTGTAACTTTTAGGAACAGGCACGTGTACTCTGGATTAATATATAATCTGTTACACTGTTTTTTACACTATAGTTTTACGATTTTATAAGCTATTACAATGTTTTACTTGATGGTTTTACCCATTACTATATCTCCAATCTTCGTTCTTCGATAACTACCCTGTGTCTGGCACATACGTTACACCGCTATGTTGTGTATCGATTTGTCAAGCTATGATTAAAACAAGACAAGATAAAGAAGAATTATTATACAAACATTTTAGACGACTTCCTGGTTTAGTTACGAGATAAAGTTTATTAAATTATTTATTATTTATTCTTCGAGTGCCTACATTAAGTGATGAGGCAATGCACTTCACTGTGCTTACATCCTCAGCGCTATAATCAAGATAGGGTTATTTTGTTAAGGATATAATTGTCATGTATGATGTAAAATTTAAGTTCTAATATCACCTGTGTGATGCAGCTTCGTATATGTGAAATCGTAGAATTTAACCCTGGTCGGGCCTGACCAAGACTTAAAAAAGGTATTGGCTGTACTCGGCATTTAGAAAAGTCAAGGTGCCTTTCGGAAGTTTTTGACATGCGCTTTTATTGGAGATTTATTGTAACATTACATTCAAAAGCAACGCATGACATTTAACCGTTTTAATTCTGTTCTTTATATAGCTTTTTTATTGTTTTGAACGCGGAAGTTGAAATCGGTTGAAAGACATACATGCACGAAGTTTTAACATATCAAGTGCCACCGTGGTGCAGCATACACGGGGCATTGCACCATCAAGGGTTGTTCTACAGAATTACTAGTATCTGTCGAAACTGACCAAATTTCTGCATAATTATTATACCCTGGAAAGGTGAAAAGTGACACATGCCTTTATAAGAGAAACAACCAATTGTTTCAGACAGGGCGAAAAGGGTAAAATTGTTTCTGACATTGCGAAAAAGTTGGGAAACATGGCGAAAAGGGTTAAATTGTTTCCGATATTGCGAAAAAGATGGGAAACATTGCGAAAAGGGTAAAATTGTTTCCGACACTGCGAAAAGAGTAAAATTGTTTCCGGCATTGCGAAAAGGTTAGGAAACATGGCGAAAAGGGTAAAATTGATTCCGACACTGCGAAAAGGGTAAAATTGTTTCCGACATTGCGAAAAGGGTATAATTGTTTCCGACATGGCGAAAAGGTTGGGAAACATGATGGGAGTGGTAAAATTGTTTCCGACATTGCGAAAAGGGTAATATTGTTTCCGACATTGCAAAAAGGGTAAAATATTGCGAAAATGATAAATTGTTTCCTACATGGCAAAAAGAGTAAAATTGTTTCCTACATGACGGAAAGGTTGGGAAACATGGTGGAGATGGAAAAATTGTTCTCTACATGGGGAAAGGGTCAAAATGTTTCTGACATAGCGAAAAGGATGTTCCCTTCATGGAGAAAAAGGGTAAAATTGTTCCTTACATGGCGAAATCGGTGAAATTGTTTCCGACATGGCGAAAGGGTTAAAGGGTTCAACAGCTTCCGACAATGTGTTGCTTAGTTTGCTGATTTGACTTCTTGTCTTAAAGTCAGAATTTAAAATTGGAAGCAACATGTCGTCGACATTAATTTCCTAGACTAATGGCTCTCCAGAGAATTAAAGTCCATCAACAGTTTATAAAGGAAAGGGATTACGAGATGTGTATATAATTTACATCCTTTAAATCCGACAATTTACTGGCAGGGGGAATTTACAACCTCAGATAATCTTAGTTTCTCCAAATCAGGATTCGAATTTGACAGCGAATAAAAATTAAATGTCAATGTAAAAATAAACTACAGTACAGGCCTATTGAAAAATTATCACCAAGGTAACGAAATTCAGGTGCCGAGTCACCGAGATATGGATAGCTAATGAACCAAAAAGCTGCATAGAGATAGATAGCAACTGCCGTATAACTGTCGCGATAAAGCTAACGAGGGATTGATATGAGATGCCAATAGGTTAGCTTATTTTTAAAACTTTCGACAGGTCTGCACTGTATGCTGCAATGAAATAAAATGAATGTCATTACTAGTTTTATCCAAATAAATCAGTTTTAATGTGAAATGTAACGAGTTTATTCTCATTAGGGATTCTGCATCTTATAAATGGATCGGAGCACTTTGCTTGAAGTCATTCTTGCAAGATAAATTCAATAATGGAGGAATTCGAAAATATAAAATTATTCATAGAAACACTACAGTAATTCTACTTGCATTTTTTATCAAGCATGCTTCTGCATTGGATATGTGTGTTGTAGTTTCCACAGATTAGATAAAGGCCAATGGGTCACGAACAATTGTAATTTTTACATTATGCTTGTTGTAATTATAGACAACCAAACGCATTATTGTTGTAGAGCACTGTAACGCCACATAGCGGTGTTGACGCATAAACGCGTCCGACACGTCTATTCGGGGAATTTCAACACATAAAGAGGTCGGCCACGTTTATGCGGCGGCGTTCAACGCATAAAGGTGTGCTGCTTATATGCGGCGCAAGGCTGCCTTTTTGACGCATAAATAGGACTAATTTTAACGACTTCATATGAATTTTAAAAATAGCTTTTATCTCGACAAAAAACGGTGGTGGTGACATTAATTATGATGATAACGCGACAATTGAGAATTGATGTTGTTATTGATAATGGTAATAATAATTGTAAGGAGGAGGTGAAGGACGGGGACGCGGACGATGAGAGCGCGACGACGATTTACCGTCGTCGTGCCGACGGCGGTGGCGATAGTGACTGTAATGTTTATGGTCGTGAAGTTCTGATTTTGGCAGAATTTCGACTTTTGCTATTAATAATAATAATATGATGATAAGGGTGATCAGATGGTGGTGCTGTTTTAGGTGAAAGTGAAAATGATGATGGGGGTGTAGGTGATGATAGTAAATGGTTTCTTTATGCGGCGGAATGTAGCCTTTTTGCCGCATAAATGCGTCCTCTTTATGCGTTGAAATTCTCCGCATAGACGTGTTGGAACACGTTTATGCGGCAACACCGCTATGTGGCGTAATAGGGCACGTCTGTGCACCAAGCTACAAATTCTTAATCGCCTGTTTATAAATATAAAGACCTCTGGTACAGGGGATTGATAGAACCTTGATTGAAACACATTATTAAGTCATTATTTTCAGTACCACGTTATAGTGATTTATTATTTGGATAGCTCTAAAACTTGAAATGGAACTGAAAAATGAAAACAATATATCAAATAAAACGCGCGTGTGTGTTTAAAATTGTTGCTTTAAGTTAATTTTGTTCGCTTTTAATTGTTTCCCAATTATAAACATTTTACAGTATAATTACAAAGAACATGTAAATAGTCGTCCTGTACATTATGTTTTGTGTTTTAATCAATCGCCATTAGTTTCCTTTGATATTCCATTCGTAACTGATTGAAATTTGCTCTGTCGTTTTAGACCATTCCGTTTCAACAGTTCGTTTAGTCTGATTTCTCAGTTTCCGGTTGATCTGGTTCCCTGTATTTCCGATGTTCGCTAAGTAGATTATTCCATCAATATGTATAAAATTTCCAAACCCAGACTTTCTTGTCATGCAATACTAAATGGAATACATAAAGTCAGCAGAATATGTGGATTTTTATCTTGTTGAAGATTTTTGTAAAAGAAAATGCCATCAACTCTCCTAAATTCCTTAACATTTTAGCAAGTCTTTTTGGCAGTACTTATAACATATAAATACAAAACTAAAATATAAATGCCATAATTTCTGCGTGATCTTCAAAATGACACAAGGTTTGCAAGTGACTTTTAAAAACTGTGATTTTGGTCCCAGATTTTAAAGTGTTTCCTGTTGGTCACATGACTAGACTTACAGACCCTGTAAAAGCATATATAAGCATTGTCAGCAGGGAAAGTATACGTTGAAACTTTAAAATGCAAAACATAAAACATACCTTATACCTTACCTTATGCTTGTATGTACCGGGGGGTGTTTACAACACTCCATCTAGTTCTGTTCTGTTCTAGTATGACCAGGTCTTGCCATTTGTAACCCTCTCTGCCCATTTCGCATAGCAGGTCTCTCCGCCAGGTGTTTCTAGGTCTTTCGATTTTTTCTTTCCTTAAAGGTTCCACTGCAGTGGTTGCCGTGTCGTTGAATTTGTTGTTTATAGGTGTAGCTTTAATAGAAAGGACAATATATGTTAATCATGAAATAAAACTGAAAAAATACTTTTTACTAAGGTAAAGAAAGTACCTTGTTTACATAATTAAAAATTATAAGATTATTATCCAATGACTAAACATTATGATTTATTAACTAACGTAAATTATAGGTACCTAAATATAATAAAATATCATTTATACATGTACACGATAACCCGTTAAAGAGGATATTTGAATTAACATTACATTTAATAAATACTAAATGATAAAGTATTTGTCATATAGTCATTTTAAACATTTCGTTCACTGGGAAAATTAAAAAAGACCACTACGATATGACTGTAGGCCCCTTAAATAAAATATTACTTTTCTTAATTTTACGTGAGTGTACATTGATTGTAGAATAAGTAGAATGTATAGGATCACAACCACACCACTGTATATCAGTTTGTCTATTGGTTCAGTGCCTGCATTAAAATCAGCGGTCTCAACAGTTAGTCTTCTGTTTTGCTGTTTCGTTCGTTTGCTTTAGTATGCTCTTGGTTTTTTAAGTCATTACAGTAGCTATACATTTTATTATTTCTAGGTACTTCCAGCTTGGAAGTTAACCAGTGCAAATGGTACATATATACACTTGCAATTTGGATTTACGTTCAACACTCGTATATAGCTTCATAATAAAGAGAAAAATATTATTCCATGTCTAAATCTCAACCCTAAAGTAAATTAAAATCGTTGAAACTGACAAACTTTGTTAAACACGTCACCTTCCACCAGAGAAGTGAGGCCGGGTGCTCCGGAAGGGAATGCACCGCCTGTTTAGTTAGCTATACCCGCTACGTGCGTAATTAAAATTGAGAGCGACAGGAACATAACACCAATTGATTTTTGACTAAAATCACAATGTGTGCTGTGTAATTCTATTTTAATATACAAGTAAATTATCGGTTGTCATCAGTTTCTGACTCTATAATAGAAACAAATAATCATAATCCATCACAGATTACTGAAGGGATTAAATGCTGGTTAGTTAATGCCCACACATCAACACATTAACTGATTACAGGAGCTATATCAAAACATCCATGACGTGGTCAGCTACAAGCTCTGCTACTGCTGAAATGTTCAGATAATTAAGATCAATTCATTTAGCTCTTCTGTATGAAGTACTAAAGAGCTATTATCACATCCCAACATTTTTCTGATTCCAACGGTTTTCATTAACAAGAATAGTTTAATCTAGTACTTATATGTAAATGTATGACATATCAATTCTAGATGTTCGTAAAATATAGTATTTTGACATGACATGGGCTTGCATTGATTGTAGACGATTTTGTTGACCATGTCCGGTCCATTCACCAGTCACGGAATTTTATAATCAGTAGTATGTAATGTATATCCATAAGGTTGAAAGATATGTTTTGTTCTTGTTCAGTGTGTCCTTAGTTTGTTCGAAATAAACATACATGCGATTTAGTTACACTAACATGCATACATGATCTTGCCAGTCATATTTTTATATTCAATACTGCGTTGCAGAAATAAGTTGATAAATAAGAATATCATGGCATCATTATTTAAAAAATCACAAACTGACGATGCTTCCAGTGCTCATTGACATATCATTTATTCCAAAAAAGGTAGATAATTTGACAACATATAAATTCTAAACTTAAGTTTATGCTTTATTATATATGTAAATACAGCAACATTAACACCATACAGTAATGTAACAAATCGTGTACACTTAATTCAGCAGTGGTCACCTTCATCGGTAGTATTTTGTTTCTGTTTCTTAGTCAAACACGTAAATCACTATATTTTTTCACCTGACATTTCCTAATTGATCTGGTTGGTGTGTGACATTACTGATAAGCCAGGAAGGTAACAATTACCTCTAATGAGCAGGAATATTAACCTAGATACATAAACATACTTACAGAAGATAAACTGGACTAATTGTTTGACTGTGTCAGTGGCTTTCGACTCACTCAACAGCAACTTATAATGGTTTGTTTGTATTGCCTTTACACGAAGTAAGTAAAATAGCTAAACATATTGTTTTTACACGAAGTGGGTGTAGCTAGCTAAAGAGGAAGTGCCTACCCTTCCGGAGCACCCAGCCTCACTTTCCTGATAGAAGTTCTCGCGTTTAACCTAACTTGTCAGTTTCAGAGTTTTTACTTTGCTTCTGGATTGTGATTTGGACATGGATTAGTATTCTTGTTTTTGATTAGGAAGTGTTATTTGATAAAAAAAATCCTACATTATTGCATTTTTTCTTTTTTATTGTGAAACATAACATTATCTTTGTATAAATTACTGAAATATTTCCTGAAGTATAAAGACGGTGACATCATTAAAAATGGAGAATTAGAGTTTTGACCAAATCGATGTTCTGAAGCGACAACAAGCATGTGTTCATGTCATCAAACTGATGTTTCGATGCAATAGAAAGCAATTAAACACAAGTACATCTGATAATTTTCTGCGTCGGAAGACAGGATCCCGAAGACTTGGAATAAAATGTAAAAATCTTTTTTTTTGTTAAAGAACTTAATTTTTTAAATTAAAAATGTTAATATTTAATTTTAAATAAGAATAAATAAATAAGTAAATAAATCAATAAATAAATAAAATTCGAATTATACCTTATGCTGAGATAACAGTAATAAGTCATGTTTACTAAGTAATGGGATGATAATAGTTTGCATATTTCAATTCGGATAAGTATATAACGTAATATACTTTTGTGATTTAGATACGCGAACATGGCAAATATGACTATGGAAAAAAGTTTGCGTCTATGTGTGCTGTTGGATGGGTGTTTAGTTCACTTTTTAATTTAATATGATCCAATTATACGCGAACATGGCATATTATAACTTTGGACAAAGTTTGCGTTTGTGTGTGATGTTGGATGGGTGTTTAATTCACTTTTTAATTTAATATGATCCAATTATACGCGAACATGGCATATTATAACTTTGGACAAAGTTTGCGTTTGTGTGTGATGTTGGATGGGTGTTTAGTTCACTTTTTAATTTAATGTGATCCAATTATACGCGAACATGGCAATTATAACTTTGGACAAAGTTTGCGTTTGTGTGTGATGTTGGATGGGTGTTTAGTTCACTTTTTAATTTAATGTGATCCAATTATACGCGAACATGGGATATTATAACTTTGGACAAAGTTTGCGTTTGTGTGTGATGTTGGATGGGTGTTTAGTTCACTTTTTAATTTAATATGATCCAATTATACGCGAACATGGCATATTATAACTTTGGACAAAGTTTGCGTTTGTGTGTGATTTTGGATGGGTGTTTAGTTCACTTTTTAATTTAATATGATCCAATTATACGCGAACATGGCATATTATAACTTTGGACAAAGTTTGCATTTGTGTGTGATGTTGGATGGGTGTTTAGTTCACTTTTTAATTTAATATGATCCAATTATACGCGAACATGGCATATTATAACTTTGGACAAAGTTTGCATTTGTGTGTGATGTTGGATGGGTGTTTAGTTCACTTTTTAATTTAATATGATCCAATTATACGCGAACATGGCAATTATAACTTTGGACAAAGTTTGCATTTGTGTGTGATGTTGGATGGGTGTTTAGTTCACTTTTTAATTTAATATGATCCAATTATACGCGAACATGGCAATTATAACTTTGGACAAAGTTTGCGTCTGTGTGTGTTGTTGGATGGGTGTTTAGTTCACTTTTTAATTTAATATGATGTAATTATATTTTATTGATACCCTACCACGGAACTGTAAAGGAAGTAAGTATACAGTAACACAATACTACTACTATAAGTACTGCCGAGGGATACTTACGCTGGTGGTATAATATATACGGGTATAAAAGCATTTTTATTTTTGATGGATTTCAGACGGCGCTTCTTATGTTTTTTTTGGTGGTGGATAATGAGATGAAGAATTACATGTACCTGATATTACCGGTTATCGGTTTTACTTTTGGTGGAGACTTCATTTTTTCTTTTCTTTTATTTTTGTTACTTTTCGTCTCTTTTTTACGTTTTTTCTGTTTTGATTCATATAACTCTTGTATTTCATTTGGTTTTTTTCTCTCTTTTATGAAAAATATTTTTAATATTATTGAATTGGGTATAATTTCTTTAAAAAATGGTTTTTTTTTAATATTTTGCTCTATACTATAATCAATGACATCACGAAACTCAATGATGGCGTCACATACTATTATTGTATTTTGCTAACTTCAGTTAGATTGGTAAGATGCCCTTTTGGTTAGATGACCCCAACCATTAGATTTATTTTATTATATGTATGCATTCTTGGTATAAAATTATTTTGGGAGAGGGGGTTACAACTCCTCCTTGTATTTTATTTCATACAATTATTATACGTGGGGACATATTTGAGGCCTTTAAAACCGCAGACATGTTTTCTGACACACCCAATTTATCTTAGAAATTAATAACATTTCAAAACTAAATTCTATTGACGCTATTAGTTTTGAAAAAGAATTGGGTGCAAAAGTGTCATCATATTACCAGAGGTATCAGAAAAAATTGCCTGTCATGGAACAAATATCCATCTGGTATGATTGCTGGTAATGTTTTCTTTTCTGTAGCAAGATTTTTGGGACCATTTGCAAATAATTTGTTTTGGTTTGGTTTAAATTGCTAATTTGCTTCATATTGGTATAAAACAACATTAAAAAGCAAACTTGATAGCCAAAATTTTGTAAGAATTTTGAATGGTTTTGCCAAAATTCTGATTAATAATATAATTCGCAACAGTAATTAATTTTCATTACAGAGGTTAAGGAAACAGTTCACAAATAACTTCAGTGACAAGCTAAATTAACGTTTTTGTTAACAAACTTACAAATCTTTCAGTATGTTTGACTTTTGTCTTTTCCCTTTATTTTTCCTAGCCCAGTCAGTTATTTTATTTTTGTAGTCAATCAATTTAATTGACAGATCGCAGGCCACACCCACAATGTTCCGACAAAGGCCGCCATCACTGTACCAAAGCAGCGTCACGGCAAATAATGACGTCCTAGTGTCAGTGACGTCATTAAACGGCACAATTAAAGCCGAGTTTTCATTCTTTTTGCGTGTAATTCACGCATACCAGGCCTTTGTCGGAACATTGTGGGCGTGGTCAGCGATACGTCAATTGTCCCCCACATGCTCTATTTTTTAGCTGATTATTATAAAATAACATGTTTTCCCACAAAACAAAAATTAGCGTTGGTTGATTCATTAAAGTACCAAAAGCGATCTTAGAAACGTCAATGTTTTAACCGAAAGCGTCTTTCCTGTTATAGAAAACGTAGTTTAAACCACAGACGTTCTTCTTCACTGATGAAAGAGTACATATATAAGAATATATAGGAATTATGTGGGAAACTGTCAGCAGGTAGTGATGATTACCTTGGAGCATTTCTAAAATAACTTTATAATTTGATATTTTTCAGCACTAATTTTAGAAAATCCTTTTTAAAACATATCAGTTATTATTTTTTGAGCACGTTTCTGTCATGGATAATAAGATAAAATTAAAAAATAGTAGAATCCCAGTTGTAAACAATTTAATCTTATTACAGTAATACATGTCAATCTTGATTTTTGCAGCTAGGTTTCTGTGATGAACTGCCACTTTCTACCGTGTGTGTGTGTGTGTGTGTGTGTGTGTGTGTGTGTGTGTGTGTGGTCGCTAAAGACATAAAGATATTTTATATCATATATATAAATAAAATAATATTTCATATTATTTGAATTTGTTTAAAAAGACCACCTGCCCACGTGGAGGTCTTTAAAGACAGGTTTGAATGTATTTAGCAAGTCTCCACTTGTATATAAGTGCAATCTTTTTTTGTGTGTGCATAATATGTATTTTGGATATATTTATATATGTATGTATGAACGTTGTATAAGTTAATGAGAGCTAACAAAAATAAATAAAAAATAAAAAAAAATATATTGGTCGCAAAATTGCTATTAATAACAAATGCAGAATGAAATTACAATTACTTAAATATTGACTTGCACTCTTAAGTGGCATGTTTTATTTCCGCCTATCAAAGGGTTTCGCTAATATTTATTTAAAATGTGTTTACTACTTAAACGAAAACACATTTTCCGTTAAGCAAAAAGCCCAACAAATGCATTTGAACAAACTGCTAGCATATTATACGGTTTCTGAGCAGTGGTAGAATGTTTAAGTGCTTTAATGGTACGAGGTCTGTGACAACTTTGTTATTTTTTTTTAATTGATGAAAATGATATTGGCGTGCATTGCGTTGCTTATTGATAGCTTTGCATACTGAAAGCCTATATGATAATTTATGCTATTTAACATAGCATGTGTTGGTGTCTGTTGGCTGTATTGGACTTCTTGTCGAAACTGAATCTTGGACATGTATAGAAAAAACCCGTATCACTGAGTGAATGGATTCCAAAACGCCATCACTATTATCATGATATAAACATTACTTGACATCTTTGTAAGAAAAGTTTTTATTATACAATCAAGATTTAACATATTCGTTTATGGTTTTATTTGGTATGGAATGACAATAATAAAAGTTTAATTTCACTATATGCCGCTGATAAAAACAACAGAACGGCATAATTACGTAAAAACGTCTAGTGGCAAACCTACTCTGGTCCAATATTGTCTACTACCTTTATGCACTCTGATGACATTTTATTTGTTAATTGTAATATAAAACTAGGAAATTAGTTCTCAAATGACAACGGTAATCCGTCATTAGACGCAACAAGGTTAACCCGCAGATAAGTCGTAATATTTGTGTTGGGATCGTAATAAAAGTCAGGAATTATCTGTCGTCAGATACAAAACCATTGGATTGAAATGTCTAAGTAAAGTGTAAAAAATATATTTTGGTTAAAAGCATGAATTTCCCTATTTTTGTACACGTTACTTTAATAACATTCAGTATGCTATCGTATCCTTCTACTGATCAGGAACTACCATGTCATTCATAATAACGTTTAATGAAATAAAAATATTTTTTCACACTACTGAAGCGCAAGATGTTTTCTGCTGAACAACGATGTTTTTTACTTGACTATGTATTCTGCAATTTTCCATTGTGATACACCTCTAAAGTAGTAGACTGGCGAGTGTGACCATACAAAAATTTAAAGAGAAATGGGTTTGAAATTTTTAACTTGCAAGGCTTCTGTAAAAGTCGCCAATAACAGGAGAGAAATAAAGCAGCCCCGTTAGTTCACTTAATAGATAGTACATTCGTATGCAGTACATCACCGACCCAACCCCTGATGCTTCACATAAATATGATGCATAGAGCTTCTTCGTGTTGTTCATTATTTTTCATATTCCTTTCTCTTGATTATTTACAGCACTGGATACCAATAATGTGATGGTTAAAAAGCAGGTGTTTGAGTTACTCTCAGCTTTATGTGTTTACTCACAAGACGGTTATAGACTTTCTTTGGAAGCACTAGATAGTTTCAAGGTAAGTTGATCGTGTTCTATATTCTCTGTCAGATATGTAACACATTATTACACTAGTATTTAAATCATATATTTTAAAAATCTATCTTATTGATCCGGAAAGCTCTTAATGGTTTTATTTTTGTTGTTTGTAACACGTTTTTGGGTGAGAGGGTTATACACGAATATGGGGTTATATACCCAGAAGGGGGGTGGGGTTATACACTGACCTTCATTTCACTGCCTTGTAATTACCCGTTTACTTACTAATAATGACTTCGCTGTTATTTTACTGTATTACATGTTCACATTTACTTTTTAATGTCCTTGATACTTGCATGATTAAAAGAATCTATCACAACTTGTGGTGCCAGATAGGGAAATTTCAACCCGAGTTCTAATACAGTTGGTCCAGAACGAGGCTTGCCGAGTTCTGGACCAAATATATTAAAACGAGGGTTGAGATTACCTTATCTGGCACTACAAGAAGTGATTGATTCTATTTCTTGCACCAGAAAGTACAATATTCAATTTAAATTCAATTTCAACTTTCGGTACACCTCTGATTTTGTTGATAAAAGATTGCGGGAAAAACGGCGTGTAGGCTATCTTGCACAGGGGGGTACAAGATGGAGATATCTTGCACCTCTCTTTTTATGGATTTTTCTATCTGGGGTGCAAGAAATGTATATATAGTATTCCCTTTTATATTGGTCTATAATAACTATATTTTACTGTTTCATCTTGTACCATTTGCTCTGTTTAATACTTCAGTATATACTGCATAGGCAAACAACATTGGCCTGTCCGTTTGACCTTTCATTAGGAATATTCATATAGGATGGTCCACCCAATACATTGGTTATGTTAGGATTAGCAGGTAATTGTAAAACGAGTGTATTCAAAAGGCACTTGATTAGTGTTCTCATTATGTAGACGAATCAAACACGCTTGTTCCCTATTCATAAATGCATTGGTCCGTGATAAATGTTAAAATTAAAAGTCAAGCGGACAGGTCTATGTTGTTTACCTATATATACATGTATACTGATATTGCTTACATGTACTTCAGTCTTATTTGATGTTGTTTGATCGTTACTAACACACGTTTTTTATTATTTTTTGCTGTAGAAAGGTATTTGTAAGGTGGGTTATTTTTTGTTAGTAGTGTTACTGATTGCACGTTTTTAAAGAATTAGAAAAAGATTTTCATGAAATTCCATCATTTTTCCAATATTTGCATATTGAGCACTGGGCTGTTTTGCTTCCGTTTTGTTCATGGTTGCGATGACAGAATTTCACTTACCAAAGCTGTCTAAAACTACACAATTTACATGTATTTGTTATTGACCTTTGTTGCTTACCTTCTCAATGAAGACAACATACGACACACTCTATGCTTTTGAAATCGCCAAACCTTTGTATCGATTGTAATGTCACTGCACTGCACACATTGTAATTAGGGTGTATTGTCATATATCAAAAACAAACATACTAATCCATGTCCGAATTACAATCCTTAAGTAAAGTAAAAACTTTGGAACTGGCAAGTTAGGTTAGACACGTTAATCTCCACTAGGGAAGTGAGGCCGGGTGCTCCGGAAGGGTAAGCACCTCCGGTTAATATTTTATTTGCACGCATTTTTATATAAAGGGAAATAAAGTGCATATTAAGCACTGGGCTGTTTTGCTTCTTTTTTGTTAAGATGACAGAATTTCAGTTACCAAAACTGTCTAAAACTAAGCAATGTTTATGTCTTTGTTTTGACTTTTGTTGCTTATCTTCTCAATGTAACCAACATTTATAACACACTTTTATCTCGATTGTAATTTCACTGCACACAATGTAATTTAGGGAGACTAATCATATATTTAGATTTAAATTTGCTGCTAGTTAAATTTTGAAATTCTTCAAAAACTAAGGTATACTCCCTCATGCAAAGTATTTCCTTAGCTAAATTTGGTAAAATATATTTTGGTTCTTTGGGTATCTTTTCAACATCTTCATAACAATTTTGGTTTCATAATTTTGGTCCAAGCACTACTGATGCGGAATTGTACTCCGAAACGGCCGTCTAGTGTTGTAAAATTAAAACTGGTATAATATACAATATGTTACCCAAAAACATTTTATTTGCACGCATTTGTATAAAAAGGTATATAATATTGGAAAAAAACTATTATAACAGCACAAAGACAAACAAACCAGTGCGACACATGTAAACGGAAAATAAGTCAAGATTGGTATCATTCTAAGAGTGTAAAATACAGGATGAGTTGGTCGTTCAACACAATTACTTCATTCCACTTGTTTTAGTGAAAGTTTCTATGGTTAAGAAATACCATCTTTTTGTAGAACTTAAACTTATACTTATCAAATAATTTGTTGGTCTAGAATGCCATTAGAGTTGTATTTGCATCTTGCTAGAGATTAACACATTAACACGCTAAAATCATTGTATATTATGTACATGCATATAAAGAATTCTTGGATACCTTTTTGCAATAACATGTTAGATTTGACAAAAATCGAGGATTTAAGGATTTACTTCTTTGTCGGATTAATTTACTTATTTATGCCAATGGTTTGCTTTTTATTACCAGTCCCTTTTCTATTTTCGAATGTTTGATTTTTTGTTCATACCTTCTGGTACAGCATGGTATTTTAATATATCTTTTAGAATAATCAAATTGATATTTGTAACATAAAAAAGCTAAATTACCGTATATATCGTCTTAGATGAGGCTATAGCTACATGATATACAGTACAGACATGTCGAAAGTTTAACAATAAGATAACGAGTTAGTGCGAATCGGCAGGGTATCTCTGTCCCTTGTTAGCTATATTCCGACAGATTATATATCTATCTCTCAGCACATTTTGACTCTCTAGCTTTCCATATCTAGGCCACATGACAACCAAACTTCAAGCCCTTCTCGTTAATTCAGCGTTAACCTTTCGATCGGTATACATGTACTTCATGTCAACGTAACAGATACATGGCAGATCTTACGATTAAGCTCTATGCATTTTTGAAAAGCTTATATATGACTTCTGGATCATACAAGCATCTTTATAACTAAGTATCCAAGAAAATGACGGAGCATGGCCTCCTGTTAGATAAATACTACTTAGTATTATTATTCATTCATTAAAATAGTTCTTCAAAGGAAGCACATGTCTTCTGTCGTTAAGCATGTTGTCTACTGTTACTAAGCATTATGACATGTAATATAATATACCATAGTGAAGCAGGTGCTTGTTAGATAATATTACCTAACTTAAATGTCTCCTAAAAACTAACATTTAAGTTAGAGCGCATGTCTTATGTCTGAAACAATGTGTTATATGGTCGTTTACTTTTGACTGTATTGCATAAAAATACCGTATTCAAATGTATAATTTATTACGTTTGGATAGTATGACTGTCTGCATCTTGCTAATTTTTAAAATTCAATACGGGTGTTTAAATGCAAAAACTGAAAACATACTATTTTCCTACATTGCTATTTTCCGCAAAACACACGTATTAACACATCAGAGCAAATTCACACATATAGAGTCCTATATAGATTTTCACTTAAACCAGTTTTAGTTTAAATTTTAGGTTTTAACTAGTTTCAAAACTTATTTAATTGGAATAAATGAACAGTTTCGTTGTAAAAAACATAATGACGCATAAAAACATGTCCTTGAAACAATAATTTTAATGGAAATGATGAAGGATTACCACGAGCCGGATAACACAGATGTTGTTGTACTTGTTGGCGAGTCCAGACATACATCCCTTTTGGCTGTCTGTGAGTCAGTATTCCCCGTGTAATGAACTTTCTCGATACTGTTCAGAACTACCTGATTTGTATTTGACCCTAGGCAAGGTCCATAACCATTAGACCACTAGAACATTCCAACCTTTATCAATTTTCCCATTGTTAAACACATTAATCATTCCATACAAAAATCAGCATATAACTTTAGTCAAAAGATACAAATCAAAGAAAAATTAAACCACAGCCAAACTCGAGGTCCGTCAACTTAAAAATTTTAACAATTTGGTGACAAAAAATGAGAAACTGTTTAGAGTTTAAAACTGGTTGGAAACCGGTTACCTGAAAAAAATGGAAAGTTTTATTACTGAGTATTAAACTGAAAAGTGACTGGTTTTAATGAAAAAATGAGTTATGTCCCTTTAGCAATAATGACGAAACTTAGCATTTCCCTTTCTTAACCCGATGTCAGTATATTGTGCTCGAATAAGAATTTTTATTTGTACTTGTTTGATGTATTTATTTATCCATTTGTTTAATTTTAGACCATCAAGAAACAAAGATATCGTTTTAGTATAATTGTGAACGAGTTGCGAACAGCGGAACTGACGTCATACAAAACGACAGTAATGGCGTTTATAAACTGTATACTGGTGGCCACAGAAGATCTTAATGAACGCATCAGAATCAGAAATGAATTTATAGGTCAGTAACTATCGGCGATAGGTTTTAACTATCAGCAAAATCGATTGACTGTCAGCTTTAGAGCAACAACATCTGTCAAAACTCTTACTTGTTGTTTTATTTATTTTTTTATTTTTATTTTTTTTTGTTTTGTTTGTTGTTGTTGTTGTTGTTAAAAATGGAATTGGGCCTAGAGTATCATGGTTTCTTTTATAATCTGTTATAACAACAAGAAGTTTTGATATTTTGATAATAATTATATTAATGTCATTGCAAATCTGAAAATAATACAAGACATTGTAACAAAGCTTAATGTCCGTTAAAATGCATGGCTGTAGAGTTTCTCTCTCTCTCTCTCTCTGTGTGTGTTTTGTTTTCTGAAATAAATTCTCTAGATTTCTGTTAATTAATGTGGCAGGTGTAGCTAGCTAAACAGGCGGTTTTCCACCCTTCCTGAGCACCCGGTCTCACTGTCTTGGTGGAAGTTGATTTGTTTTACTTTTAAAGATTTTACTTTGCTTTGGATAATGATTAAGGCATCGATTAGTATATTTGTTTTTGATTTTGCAAACAGATTGTCCTAAAAGAGTACTAGAATGAGCATTGATTTTACACAATCGACTTTCTTTACGTCGTCATAAGAACTTGGCATTATCTCATTCAGTGTATTTACACAAGAGTTGATTTTTGTCTGTAAATGCAATCATGAAGATGTGGACACTAAGATAGAATGGATTAAATCAACAAATGATTTCGTTGTATTGATGCTCTGACAATTCAAACTTAATTTAGTCTTAAGAGATCCTAAATACTTTATATATACTATATACCCAGGATGGAGAACTGCAATTGATGAAAGATAATAGCATAACAGAGAGAGAGAGAGAGAGAGAGAGAGAGAGAGAGAGAGCAATGTTTACCATTGATAGACCATGCAGAGCTGCCTTAATGGATAGGGAAATACTTCAAGTATCGCTTTCACTTCATCAATACTTAGCATTTTACGGGGGATGGGGCTTTGCGCTGTGATATTATGTTGCCGAAGTTAAAAAAAACCTCGAAAAACTAGGCCTGACAACTAAAACATTGAACAATTAGGCTCTTTGGATCTACAAATGAAACTTCGAACACCTCGGTCCGTCAAATGAATGTTAAAAAACTTTATCCGTCAAATGACGCTTCGAACACCTCGGTCCGTCAAATGAAGGTTAAAAAAAACTATATCCGTCAAATGCAGCTTTGAATACCTCGGTCCGTCAAATGAAGGGTAGAAAACTCTGTCCGTCAAATGAAACTTTGAATACCCCCGTCCGTCAAATGAAGGGTAGAAAACTCTGCCCGTCAAATGACGCTTCAAACACTTCGGTCCGTCAAATGAAGGGTAAAAAAACTCTGTTCGTCAAATGACCTTTTGAACATTTCTATCCGACAAATGAAGCTTATAACGATTAAATAACTCGCCCCGACAAATAACGCTTAAACAACAAGGCCCTACAAATGAAGCTTTGAACATCTCGGTCCGACAAAAATAGCTTAAATAACTTGCCACGACAAATAACGCTTAAACAGCAGAACTCGACAAACGAAACTTCGAACAAATCGACCATATTGGGTAATGTTAGTTATGGCTTTTATTTGGTGTCAGTTACCTTCTAATAAAATAGACTGCTTTCTATCCAGTGTATGTTGTTATACTGTTTCTATCTTAATTTCGTAACAGGGTTTATTGATTTGATAATTAAGATTCAAATCTTCCCCGTGATGTCGCCGTTGTGTTTTATTGACTTCATCCGGAAGTCAATTAATAATCCGACGATTAAAATCATTTTACAGAAATGTCTTTTCCTGTTACTGTAAATTAAAATAAATATTCCTAATTGGTGTAAGCGTGGTTTCGTTCACAAATTGGTTATAATGTTATTTTATTGAATTAAATCGAAAGTTTTCGTGTTGCACGCTGGTGTCGACAGTTGAAGATGTCTTTATAATCACAATTTCTTCATACTGATTTTTCACCCTGAAATGTGTTTGCATGTCAAATCATACAACCTTTCGAAAGTTCACAACTTCGCTATAGAATAAGTACCCAATCGGCAGTTCATTTTCGCCCCCCCCCTTTCACACATTCCTGCAGGGTTTTTTAACAGCTGCTTTCTCTCAGGAGCTTTTTGGCAACTAGCCCTCCATGTCTCGACACCCCAGCAGGCCAGTTTCAACACCTTTCGTTACCACACTGTTAAGCTTTCGAATCGACAGTTCCATACTGTAATTAACAAAGATTAATTGGTGTTTTGTCTCCAGCTGTCTGTTTATTTTTTGATGTTCATTACAAAAAATAAATTTTTACGAAATAAACCAATTATAATTTTTATATAAATTTAAAATTTATTCATTTCTGTACTCATTCATTATCAGGTTTGAACTTGTTGGATTTAATCAACAATCTACGTAATGAAGATGATGAAGATCTTATTATTCAGTGTGACGTTTTCGATGACGAAAAACAGTCAGATGATGACGAGTTTGCGCTACAGAACGCCACTGGTCTAGACATCAATGACCATAAAGAAGTATTCAATGTGCTGTTTCAGAAGGTACATATATATAAACGAATAAAGACAAGAGTATAGTTTTCTTTGAAGTAGACTTGCAGAATTTTGATTTTTACGAAGAGAAATATTCAAGATTCTGTCAACGTTTTGTGCATGATTTTAAATATTTCTCTTAGAAAGATTTCAAAATCCTGCTTTACACCGTAATCTTACCTGTAACAAGGGTGTTTGAGAATAAACAATAAACAGTCTGTGCCTAATGTATAACCTCCCATCCCAATCCATTTCATAGAATTCCATGTCTGAGTCGTCAAAAGCGGGCGCTTACATATACAGTGTCGCTAATTGCCAATGTGTGATAAAGCTTGCCAGCTCGCTTGCCGAAGGTAGATTGGTTTGCTCTAGACATTCCGGTTTTTTCCACCATCCATGAACTGAACGCTTTGACATAAGTGAAATAATCTAGACCGAAGTGTAAAACTTCGTAACTCATTTCAAATCCATTTTAGATTGATTAAGAGAACCCCTTAAATTGTAGGCTATGATTATATTAATCATGTCTTCGTAGGTAATATATATAAAACTGTTATTTCAGAGCTATTAATGTCGTTTTTAAGTCATTAATAATGTATTTAATTATCTTCATTGTTATGACTTCGTGTTCTCATATCATTGATACTTCAACTATCCATAACAAGTCCTATTCTGGAAATCATAAAATGATGTAACTGGACGGACTGATGACTTTAATAAATGAATTGATGACTTTAATAAACGAACTGATTACTTTAATATCACGTTAATATCCCGTAATTTTGAATTAAAGAGATAAAGACACAGTTAACAACTTTCCTTTATTATTTTACATGACAATTTTCCAACATCGTTCAATCACGTTTTACAACCGTCACTGTATTAAATAGTTTTTTCTTGAAATTGGTTTTGTATTATGTAATTGAAATTGACGATAAAAAGGACAATGTGAATTATCTAAGATAGAAGTACAATTAAGTGTAATTATTATTTAACACTCTGAAATTGATTTAGTTGATAAATGTCATCGCCTATCTTAATACTTCTGATAAAAAAACATACCCGTATCAGAGACATATAAAACCCGAGATTTGCGACTTCGGGAAATTCCGTAAGGTATCGCGGTCCCTTTTTGATATGCAAATTAGCATAAAAAAGGAGACCCGCCAGCGCATTTGCATAACATAGTGCATAAGGTTTTATATGTCTATGCCCGAATATACTATATATTGGCCCCGTCATGGTGTACATTTCACTTGGTCCTTTTAGTCCACATTTATTTCCCTGTCATGTACGTTTCATGTACAATGATTTTTTTTGTATACATAAACAGGACATGTTTAAATCTCGGCTTAACAACAACGTGATTATCATAGAAGTTTGATTCAAGTTAGCCTTACAGACAATCTTATCTATTGTTTGTATCTGTATTCCTATCTCATGTTTTAATATGTCTTATTTTTCAGGTATATAATACCCCGCAAGCAGATGTATTTCTTAGTATATTACAATCTTTATTGCAAATTGATCCAGAAAGCAATATCAGGTATTTTACCTTAGTTTTATGTAATATTTTTGTTGTCAGAGCATTACTTTACACAAAGCAGTTTGTTCTATGTTAGAAAAATAATAATCATAAAAACTAATGCTTCTTTAAACTAATTGTTATTACGTTTTCTTTTTCTTTATCCTTTACAAACTGACATATTTCTTTGATTAATGAAAATACATAAAATTTAAGTAGTAAATCGTAAAATCTTAAAATAGCTTGGAGTATGACCTTTGAGTGATAGTACTATCTTAATAGCGTTCTGGCATATGTTGAAGCTAAGCATATATAACGCATGCACTATTTATTAACCGTGGTAACAGTTTGGTTCAACGTCTTTACAGCAGTAAGCATACACATGTTTTGTCACAAATTATATTGTACATAGCTGGTGGCAACAGTAAGATAATAAGATACAAATTACATATATACATAAGAGAAATAACGAAGACGTTAAGAGAACATCAAATATAACAATGTTAAAGACACTGTTTCAATAGTTGAATAATTATAAAAGGATACCAACACCCATAAGGTACAAATTATATATGGTGATGTTCAATTGTCCAACATGCTTTGCTCAAAGGTTAAGTCCTGTTGATCAAATGATACAACTGTAACGCCATTAAAATAAATGGATCTGCCTCCAGTTTCAAATTAAATATGTTCAATGTGTTTTGTTGTCACTTTGTAATGGAGGTGCTTACCCTTCCGGAGCACCCGGCCTCACTTCCCTGGTGGAATTTCACTATCTACCTTAATTTGCAATTTTCAAAGTTTTTCTTGCTTTGTGAATTTAATTTAAACATGGAATCGTATGTTTGTTTTTGATTATGACAAAAACACGTTTGATTTAATTGCAGTGATTTCCAATGGAGTATAATTGAGACTTCTGTTCGTCGGACTTTATTACTAGAAGAACAGGACATTATAAGTGACAAACTAACATTAAGTGATAACGGATTAACTGTTTTTCCAATGATATCAAAGCATACTGGCTGTGATAAATGTGTACAAACTGAGAGTGTTGTCAACACTAATGTATCTAATAAACAAGCTTTACAAAGACAATTCGCTATGACGTCACCGTCAACAGGGGAGGTAATTCCTTATAAGGAAGGTCAATCAAGTTTACAAGGAGAGCTTAGGACTTCATTATTAAAACATGCTAACAAATGTGATTCTAATGGAGTAGACAGTAATGATACACATGAGAATGGTGTTGATGAAATTATTGAATCTTCTGTAAGTGGTGAATTAACAACATTACAGACAAATAATAATGACATAGAATCAAAATCTCCCTGTCCTCCACCTGCACCACCACCCCCACCTGTGGAAGGGAATCCTTGTCCTACAATCCCAGTCCCACCCCCACCACCACCATTAAACAATGGTACAGGTGTTTTTATTCCCCCTCCTCCGCCCCCACCTCCAGCTATTCCTGGTGGTGCTCCAGCCCCGCCTCCTCCTCCACCACCTCCTCCTCTTCCTGGTGGTTCAGTACCACCTCCGCCACCTTTACCAGCAGGAGTTCCTCCACCACCTCCGCCTCCTCCTGTCCCAGGTGCTCCTATGCCACCACCACCGCCACCTGTACCAGGTGCCCCTAATATCGGTGGACCTCCTCCCCCTCCGCCTCCTCCTGGAATGCCACCACCGCCAGGAGGTGTTCCTCCCCCACCACCTCCACCCCCTGGAGATGGCAAAGTTCGTCCTGTACCAGCGCCATTAACATTTTCAACGCCAGTAGCTCAAAGCAAGGGTCTGTGGACGCCAACACCAAAAACAAAAATGAAGAAATTTAATTGGACCAAAGTACCGCCTCATACAATTTCATGTAAGTATAAATATTAGAACATTATATTTGTAATTTGTTTTATCAAAATAAATAAGAATCCTATGTGAAAAAGCTAAAAAAAAAATCGGAAGACGAATGTCATGATACATGATATATTTGAATTCTAAGGAAAGACGTTGCCCACTTTAACCACCTTCCCATGATTTTGTCACAAAACGTTTACATTATTACAATGAAATAGTTTTCGTTCTGATGCTTTAATTCGTTGGTATGAATATTCAGGTTGTCTAAAATGAAAAGTATGTGTGAAGTAATTTGTAAATGAAGGTATGCGCTAGTCTAGATCTGTAGGTCTGTGTGCAATAAAACAGATATCACGAAACCACACAAACGAAGTAAAACAAGTTAATATAACCACTGATTATAAAACTCCAAATTGTGGACCGGCGATAGATGAAATGAGAAAATAGTGTCTTTGGTTAAGGAACTTTATAGGGCATAAACTATTAATTAGCATTAAGCTGGGCTAAACCTAAAACCAATCAGTCGTAAATACTTAGTAGGCTACTTTTATTTGTCGGGATGAAGAAGCCATTGAATACAGGTATATAATAAAAAAAACTAACAGATTGTCATATTTCCACATGGACATAATGACTGACAATTATAGTTCCAAATGAACATATTGACCTGCATTGTAACATTAACGACTCCGGTTTGATTGGAGATGTTCTTTTAGTTATTATGAAATGTTGGATACACTTAAGTGTATTCCGTAACAAAACGATTAAACAGCCCCCTACACTGTTAAGATGAGGAAAAACAAAATGAGCATGACGGGTTGAAGATCGTTTAATTATTAAAATACAATGGAATCTAATTCTAAAGTAGTCATGTGCTGATTTTGAATTTTTATTAAAATAATGCATTTAAAATCAGCACATGACAGACATGTAAACTTGACGCCAATGTTTCCTGCAACAAGTTATTAAGCATTATCTATATGGTCCTTGGAATGCTTTTTTTATTTTTATTCGTATAGCGCCCAGACTGGCGGGATTGGCTTGATATGCCATTTTTGGGTATTTATAAATCAACATTATATGTATCAAATAATACAATACCATGGTCTTGTATCTGTTGTCTAAAATTTCCACTTACAAAGTCAACAACCTTTATATATTGCCGTGGAATATATTACAAAGTAAAGTGTATAATAAAATACGTATAACAGACAAAACTGCAAACTGTAATACAATACAAGGCTCGGAAATCACATCTCATCTATATATAGTAATAATAACTCAGAAATCGTGATTCTGGTTTGACAATATCAGTATTTTTAACAGATTATTTTTTATATTTTCCATTAAAGGTCATAAAAATGTATGGAATGAGATTTTAGGAATGCAAGACAGAATTAGAGTAAAATACGATACGATAGAGATGTTATTTTGTCAGAAACAAATACAAGCGGCACAGAATTTGGACACAAAGAAAATAAAACAACCATCAGAGGTATGGTATTGTACACCAGAGTACCAGTATAAAAATATATTAAAAAAACAAATCTATTTGTATCTGAATGACACTGGTACAGACCTGTTGGAAGTTTGTCCTTAACTCTGTGTTTAACTTTCGACATTTTTGAAGTGTATTTGTTAATAATAAATGCAGAAGAAAATACGACACTTCCACGCTATAAGTGAGCAAAGTAAATGTTGGACACGTATACATATTTAAATCATTGATTATAATATAACCCCTGTGTCCAGTTGTTCGAAGCTTAATTAGTTTAATCAGTGATTAACACAAAATCAAAATATCAACAACTTCAAAAATATCATTATTAAATCAATATTTTTATAACAATATCCTTGACTTTGATGAAATTTTATCCATTTTCGAAACTTTAAACGCTAATTTCACAATATATTAGAAATTAAGCAAAACTCAAATTTCAACTAATTAATTGATTAAACGAATCAAGTTTCGCACAACTGGCTCCTCCTGACTGCGATAAAGCACTCATTCATATCATAGCATATCACATATACAGTCCAGGGTTGTCGTAAGTTTAGCACTATGCTAACGAATTATTGCCAGTTTGACAACTGCTAGGTTGGTCCCTCATTATTTCGGAAACTGCTATTTATCGCTCATCTCTCAGCAGTTTACTTTCAAATAATAATAATAATCCTTTGAAATAGTAATATGCCAATGTCTTTTCTCTCTATAATATAGTTCTTGGTAACTAATAGGACTCCTTGACTACTGTAACTTAAAGTTCTATATTTAATCTAGATATTACTGCTTGATACAAAACGGAGTATGAATATCAACATTTTCCTCAAACAATTCAAGTGCAGCCACGACGAGATAATTGCGTTGATTGTAGATGGCGCCACTGATAAAATAGGACCCGAGAGATTACGGGGTCTACAAAAAATATTACCAACCAGTGATGAGGTGAGATTGTAAAATTAATAGGTGTTTTTATTTATTTAGTTTAAGTTAAATATTTGAAATTGTCCTAATACGAATTGCTACTTGTACTGCATGCATTAGACCACCTTTTTGTCACATGTTAAATAGAATGGGAAAAAACATGACCAATATTCAGGCTTTATGATACGAATCGAATCTCACTTAATTTTAACTCTGAAATTTTCTTGAAAGTACACACATACAAAACACCTGAAAAAAGTCTTAAGAAACAAGTATGGACATTGTAAACCCATGTAGAATATATTTCACACCTGGCATGTATAGCCAACTAAACAGGAAGTTGTTACCCTTCCGTAGCAACCGGCCTCACTTCCCTGGTTGAGATTGATGTTAATGTGTTAATGATATGTTTTTATGCCACTTTACGTGTTTAAAATAGTGTTTATATTTTAACGTTGTCATTTTATTACCTGTTTAAATTCAATTTTGATATCATTATCTTTTCTTTTTTACATGTTTAAATTTTGTATAGTTTGTTTAAGTCATGCAGTAGTTTTCCTTATTGTATTTTTTATATTACATTGATACAGATATCATTAGTTAAAAGTTTGACGGTGACAAAGAAATGCTGGGAATGCAGAGAAATTCTACCTATGTTTGTCTGGTGTTGCTTCGTTTGCCCTGCGTATTGAAGGTATGGTGTTGAAGGACGATTTCCGTTCCACTATAGAAACACTACGTCCTAATCTACAGACGTACATTAGAACCTGTTCACAACTTATGGAAAACGAATCCATGAAAGTATTTTTACGCTACGTCTTACACACTGGAAACTTTCTGAATGCAGTAAGTAAAATATAATTTATCAAAAAAAAATTAAATGAACAAAATAAGAAACTATGCAAATGATTATACTTCACAATATAACAACATATTGGAATTTTAGTTACATACCTAATACATGTATCTTGTATATTAGGGCGATATGACAAAATGGTGCTCGGTAGAATGATTGGTGATAGACCCAATATCTTGTATGGGCAGCACCGAACCTTATGACAAAATAGTGCCCGGGAGCATGATAGGTGATAGACCCAATATCTTGTATGGGCAGCACCGAACCTTCTAACAAAATGGTGCCCGATAGCATGATTGGTGATAGACCCAATTTCTTGTATAGGCAGCACCGGACCTTATGACAAAATGGTGCCCGGTAGCATGATTGGTGATAGACCCAATATCTTGTATGGGCAGCACCGAACCTTATGACAAAATGGTTCCGGTAGTATGATTGGTGCTAATCGAACAGACCCCAGTTTCACAATCATTTCTTCACTAAGATTTCCCCTAGCAATTTTATAAAATTCTAGTATCATAAAATACCATGAAAACGTGCAAGAATTAAGTTAAGGAAAATAGTAGGAAAAGGAACAATTGTGAAACTGCAGTTTTGAGATAATGCTCATATTTTTCACAAATACTTGATTTTATTTAAATGTGTCTGAGTACACAATTTGAACTTAAAACTAATGTAGCAAAATGTCCTTTAGCATATAACATAGTTTATGACTTAATTTCTCTAGAGATGTCAGTATGAGGAATAGTTAACAATTTCCGATAACTTCATTTATATTTCAGGGCGGTTATGCCGGTAATGCAGCAGGCTTTAAGATCAACTCACTCAACAAATTGATTGACACTCGTGCTAATAAGCCGCGTGTTACATTACTGCATTTCCTGGTAGGAGAAGCTGAGAAAGAAAAAATCTGCTCTGTTATTTGTAGAAGAACTTTATCCAGACTTAAGCATTGCTAGCAGGTGAATTAATGTTATATGTTCTCCTTACAAGTCTAAGTTATATTTTTGGTTTTAGCCAGCTTGATGCTAAATATTTTATATTCAAGCATACCCCTAAACTTAGGTGGGGAAATATTGGTTTTGCGATTTGAAAAATGTCAAAAGTCCTCAGTGTTAAACAATTTTCAATTTTTAAACAAGATATTGCAAGTCAACCATTTATGTTGTCTCTTTATGGCATCATAGTAATTCCATTTACTATTTCGTACATTTGTTATTTATGTAATTGCTTCTTTTGATTCAACGCCCAAGTGTTTCTTTGAACACAGTTATCGTAGCTAGTTCTATGTTAAGTGATTCCAATTTCAAGCATCTTATTTTAAAACATCAGTACACTGTTAGTAAAAGAAACTGAGCATTGATCCATAATTGCCATTGGATTTCTACAAAATTCGTTCGTTAATTTTACCAGCATGGAATTACATGACTTCTAGAGATAATTACCAATTAATGCATTGCTATGATAATTATCCATGACAAAATATATAGCACTTGATGATTTGAGATTGACAGTCTATGATGGCTCTTAAAATGTTAATGATATATAACCTTTAATTTTATAGGTACACAACAGAATCACTAACTACAGAGGTAAAACTGTTATCCACAAGTGTCAGTAACTTAGCCAATCAGCTGAAATCTTGTCCTGATGACGTCAGAAATCAGCTTCAAACATTTGTATCGGTAGGTTTACATACTAAAAACTTACAAGGCATGTTGTGATACTTTGTATCATCTTGGGCATCTGGGATAGACAGTGCATAATTAATATAATTTTTTACTTTGCTTTTTGGATTATGATTTGAACATTGGTTGGTATGGTTGTGGTTTATAATTACAAAAGCCCAATTTAAAATGTGCAGGTTCAAAGAAAATAAAACTTAAAAGATCTTTGTTGATGCATATAATTTCTTAAAAACAAATAAATAAACAACAAGTTTATAATTATTTTTGACACCTTATTTTTTTACAAAACATTTTATTGCAGGATGCTAAGAACGAGGTGAAATCCTTACAAGAAGGATTAAAGAAGATAGAACAGCTGACTGTCAAACTGGCAGAACACTTCTGTGAAAACGACAAATCCTTCAAAGTAGAAGAATTCCTAAACACGATGAAGACATTTTGTGAGAAAACTGAACAGTGCAGAAAGGCAAGAATTTACATATTTTAGGTCGTCATAGGTTATTTTTGATGATGCTACTCTGTTTATATTTCACACACACACACACACACACACACACACACACACACACAGCTAGCCAGAGACGCTTGCCCTTTCAGAGCACCTGTTCGTAATTTTCTGGTACAAGTTCATGCGTTTTTCTTAATTTTCCAGTTTTCAAAGATGTGTAAAGATATAAGTTCTTATCATAAAAACATTCTATCTGAATCAAAATCTTCTCATTTGAATCTGTAAGTTTACGTGTATGCATTCTGTATGATTCTGCTTCACAACCTCATACTGGTTGATAAGGTTCATAAGTTATCTATCATTCACTAGAAATCAGACTTGTAGTCGTATAATCTTCCTCTTATCCTAGGGTCATTTCTGCCTTGTTTTCTATGGTTTACTTTATGAAGCACATTCGGTTCTAAAACCGTCAAATTTTATAAAACATCCTTCTGGCGGTATACATCATGTGGCGTCTCCAATGCTGTGCTGAAAGAGTTAAATCTCGTACACAATAATACCTAAATACTTGCATTTTTTGTTACAAGTTTAACAATCATAACAAGATCAATATTAAAATATTTAATTTTTACTTACAAGAAATTATAAGCTTATAATATCATCTGCTGTATTCTCTCGGATTCAGATTACATTAATTGTGTTTGTTCTTCATTTTGTCCTACGGCTAACACTGATTGTACAGAAATAGTAACAATTCTATTTTTATATGGTTGACTAATGAAGAAAGATAAAACCATACTTTGATAATGTTGGTTCATATTTCAGTTAATTTATCGATTCCAAAATAGTGATGATTTTCTTACAAAGAAATTTCCAAATATAGACTAGTTAAACTGATTTGTAAACTGGTGAAAATAAATAATTCAAACGTGAAATATAGAATGCAGTCTGATTTCCAAATATTTACACTGTCTTGTATATTTCTACATTGATATATTCACCATGTATATTAAGACAAATATATTTCTGCAGTGTATATTTCATTAACACTGTCTTGTATATTTTACATTGATACATTAACCATGTATAACAAAACAAACGTCATATGTCTGCAGTATATTAATGCACAACACCTTGCATCGAATCCCACTGGCGCAGGTGCTATTGTATGAAAGTTTGCTCGTTTGCTTTTGAAGGTTGGTGTTTTTGTTTGGTACTATGTTTCTTTAAATGTCTCTGAAACGGGTGAAATGTTGTTCTGGGGCGTTAATCGTCCTTAATCCACTCCAGCTGGAATCAAAGCCGGTACCTGGTAGTGGTTCATTGTAATTTGAAAAAAGCTGGAAATTGATACCTAATATAATGTAAAGGACTTAAGCATGTTTTCCATCTTTTTATATGAGGTGCACGTTTGATTATTATAATTACTGCAAGTTATCAAAACTAGATAACAATATTGCATCCCTCTATCTATCGGTCGTACTATGTACTAGTTGATGGTACTCTTGTTTCCTGATTTTTTTTTTCTAAGATATACTTGTGGCTATATAGAGAACGTAGTGTCTTCAGTGCTATAGCACTTAAATTAAGTACACCATGATCACAAAAATACTTGCAAGTCTTTGTTACAAGGTCAAGAATCGTAACAAGATCAATATCAGAATATGTTGTTTTCACTAACATGTAATATAAAGCACATGTATATAATACCATCTGTACTTTTCTTTCTGATTCAGATTTCGTTAATCGAGTTCGTTTTTTTTAATTTTGTCATACGGCTTACAAAAGCTTTACAGAAATAGTTACATTTGTTTTCTATTTTTGTAGGGTTTTACTAACGAGGGAATATGAAACCGTACGGTTTTATGATAAGGTCGGATCATATTTCATGGAGTTAATTTCATTATGTCAAAAATATTAAGGATTTTCTTACAAATAAAATTTCCAAATATAGACTTACATTAAACACATTTGTATACTAAAAGAATTCAAAAGTAAAATATAGAATGTATCGAAATGACCAATATTTACACTGTTTTGTATATCTTTACATTGATACATTCACCATGTATATTTAGACAAATATTATATTTCTGCAGTGTAAATACACAGGTCATCTCAAAAGTGTGAGAAAGTTTCCCCGTTTGCTTTTTTAGGGTTGTTGTCTTTTCTCGGGTACTCTGTCTTCTTCCACCATCCCAGATATTACCGCCTTAGTATAAGCGAATTGCTGTTGTCTGGGTGTAAAACGCCATACCTCCACTAAGGTTTAATTAAAGGCTGATACATGTCATAGTTCCATTGTAATGCAAATAAGTTGAAAACCTAATATAAAAGATTTGCACACGTTTAACCAAATTGTTTTCATGATTTTATAACGGATCGTCCTAACGGTAGTCAAGTATTTGATACTATTTTGTCAGTAACCTAGTACCCATCCATGTGTTTATCTTGTCGTTAAAGGGTGTACCTTTGAGTTTTTGAACACGAAATCTCAATATTTTATACAGAAGAAAAAACACTGAAATGTTCTTTCAAAAGGCTTGTTTCAATTCCTCTAATTCCTGTGGAGATAACTGTTTTTTTTTTATTGTTTATGTTGATTGGCATAGGAATGTATCTGTTGATCAATTTTACAATCGTTATCTGTAGATATCAACAAGGTTCATACATACACCGTGACCATTCGACTAAATATTAAGTAAAACAGTTATACACCGTCATTTTCCGATATAGTTTAGTAGTTATATTTAATTATAGAACTTTAATTTTTTATTTTATTTTATTATTTATATTTAACATTTAAATCAAATAAAAAAGTTCATTAATTAACGAAAAAGGTTTTCACATTTGATTCCAAGTCCTCGGGATCCTGTCTTACTAAACTATATTATAGTGAAATTATAGAATATAATTAGTTACTGTCCAATTTATATTACACCAGTCTAATGGGAACTGTCGTGCATCAAAAAGTACTTAGACCACACCACTATATGTACCATTTTGTCATATCTACCATATGCATTGTACTATTGTACTAGTAGTGCCTGTCCAAAGTCATATTGACTTAATCTGCCTTGCTCATTTATTTGTGATTTTGGTAAATCCCAAAAATAGATTTATCAGCTACAAATTTCTGTCTTTCATTATATATGATGTATGTTCATTATCTCCCTGAAGATCAGATTAGATGGACAAGGATAACTTGTTCATCAAGATTTATTACTATATATGTTTGTATTAGTAATAAAAATATATCAAACCCTACAAAATGATACTTCTTAATGGTTTATGTCGCATCATCTTGATGTGTTAGTCCAACTCTAATCCGGGGAAGGAATAACCCAATATGGCGCTTATCAATATCTTGTATCAAGTTAATTCATTTAGGAATAAAACAAAATAAAACGTTTCAGTTATCATTTTTGTAATTACTGATAAATGAAAAATATCAGAAAAAAACTATTCTATCAAAAAGAAACATACCAATGCATTGTCCAAATCACAACCCAAAAGCAAATCAAAATATTTGCAACTGGCAGTTGCACCAGGGAAGTGAGACCGGGTAATCCCGTACGCAACTCCAGTTTAGCTAGTTGCACCCACCAAGTGTGTCATCAAAACTGAGAATCTCTTCATTAAATTGCCTCTTTGCTGCAGTATTGATTATTGAACAAGTATTCGTAAAGAATTTTCTGTCAGTGGCCCTAAAAACCTTTGTATAATTTTGTCTCACTACCACATGCATGGAAGTTTCAAAATGCTTCTTTGTTCTATGACACATTATCATTTACCTCTACATTTAGAAATAAACACTACATATAAATCATTATGCTTCATTTTATCGCCGTCATCACAATTTTGTTGATTTTGTATCGAAAATAACCCTGGATATATCATCCATATTGCTGTCATTCTCAACCCTTACGGGTGCACTTAACTAAACAGGATGAGCATACCCTTTTCGGGGCACCCGGTCTCACTTTCAGGTGGAAGGTGTTTAATTTAATTTGTCAGTTTTTAAATTTTTACTTTGCTTCAGGAGTGTGATTTGGACATGGATTGGTATGTTTGTTTTTGTTATATTCCTTTAAAAATTATTACGATAAATTTTTTTATGAATGTTGTCATTAGTAATTGGTAATAGTCTTGGACTCCATCTTCGACGATATTATACTTAATATCACAGTAAATGTCTCCAGAACTATAATGAGTTAGGAGTAAACATCTCGTTTTTCTTCTTATGATTCTAATTATGATTCTATTTCTAAAAAGTGATATCAGATCTTTCAGATGATTGCCTAAGGTTGACTCCAGTTTCGCTTTGCTTTCAATTAGCTTTCATTAATTGTGCTAAATGATAACAATTAGCCTTTTCCGGTAACGAAGTTGTTTTCAGAAACAAAAAAAACAATTGTAAGTGTAAAATGAGAACAAAATCCTGGATAAAAATGGTAACTTTTTTGCACTACAAGGAATGCATAAATAAGTCTAATCAACCTATCCATGTCCAAATCACATTCCCAAAAGCAATGCAAAATATTTGAAAACTGGCAAATTAAGTTGAACAGGTGAACATCTACCAGGGATGTGAAGTCGGGTATCCCGGAAATGTAAGCGCCTCCTGTTTAGCTATTTACGCCCACCACGTTTTTAAACATTCAAAATTACAAATCATAAAGTAGTTGGATTAATATTTGTTTGCATCTTTTTATTCTTCTTTTTATTCTTTTTTTTGTTCCTTTTGTGTCCAGATCCTACAGTTATGTTACTGACCATCACTCATTATGTAGAATCTACATATCTTCTATGTAGAATTGGACATAATCTAAAATGTCCGCCCACATCCATTTTTGATGGTCTAAAAGCAAACAGATAACGAAATAATGAAATAAATCTAAAAATAATAAGTATAAAAGATTGTGTCAAGGTACTTGATCACGTCATTGTGCATTTGCTCTAGTAACCGTCCATTTGTTTCTATCAGCTATGATTTTAAGTTTTATGATTTTTAACATTGTTTAGAATATTTGATCAGTGAACCCAGTATATGTTCTTGTCTGCTCTTGTTTGGTTGTGTCATCATTGAAGTGTATTGAGTCGTGTTCTTGGTGTTACGTTTATAGCTGCCAAGTAAATGTGTTTCAGTTTTAAATACCTTTTCTTTAATATTAATTACATATTATACCAGTTTCTTCATCAGTAGTGCTTAAACTAAAATTATGAAACCAAAAATGTTTTCAAGATGATGAAAAGAAACCGAAAAGACCAAAATATTATTTACCAAATTTAACTCAAAAAATACTTTGCATGAGGGAGTATACCTTAGATTTTGAGAATTTCAAGTTTTAAATGGCAGTTAATATATATATATTAACGAATTGGGTATGTTAATCCTGTATGACCAGGTACCCGCTTTATTATCCACTTCATTCCACATTCTGTCCTCACGACAGTGCACGATGTGGCATACATAATAGTGTTCACTGTTTTTATTCCGTCAATATTTTGCCACCTTTATGGAAAACTATTTAACAGATCTCTATGCAACTTCTCGGGAAAAATCTTTGTGTGGAATAGATGCTTCATTGCCTATTGGTACATGTGTTTTGACTACACAAATGGCTAGTAAAACATGAATTTCCCATTTGGAGTTCGTTTGTTCCAATCCCATTACTAAAGCAATCTTCGTTATATAACCCGTTGGGTTATATAAATATGTGTAAGTTATACTCATTGATATACCTTATTTTTTGTAGGAAAATGAACAGAGGAGGTTACAAGAAGAAAAAGCAGAAAAAAGAAAGAAACAACAAGCAGAAATGGCTAACAAACGTAAAAGTGAGTTTTTCAATACTGAAGACGAATGTAACAGAATAAGAAAGAAAAGGAGATCAAATTATCAGGCACCTGATACTGGTTACAGGTAGATTAGCTAGCCCAACTTAAGGCGTTGGATTTCAGAAATGCACAGGTCTTAAGGATTGCACAATACCATGCACAAAGAAACTTTAGATGATAACAAAAATTACACCATCATTTATGGCGACAGAATCAAGTCTAGCGAAACATTTTAAAATTTATTTTACGCGAACCTCCTTAGAGCACTTATTCTTCGTTATCTAAATTATCTATTCTAAAAAAACATAGTCGATTTATTGGAGTTGCTCACCAAAAGGGCACTGTTGTTTTGTTTATTAGTGTTTACGTTCCAGTCAAGAATATTTCAATTACCGGGTATATCATATCGAGACCTCGCTTACTATGTAAAAATTGGTAGATATTATGACCTCTTCGGTGTGTTCTGCAGGACAATGAGGACTATAGCTAAAGCTTAGGTTATAATGTTCCCGAATAATAGCATTTTACTGTCGGTCATGACATCGCACAAATCAACTTATGGGCATTTTAATATGGCCCCTGAAGAATATTAGAAGTTGCAAATGTGAAAACAATAATGTTTTTTAATAATTGTTATTTTTATTATTTCCAACAGCTTCATCAAAACCTGCTGAATCCTCCAATACAGACGATGATGGCTGTATAATTGATCGTCTGCTTAATGATATACGCAAAGGATACAAGCTAAGAAAAACGACACCAGCTCCGTCACCTGCCAAACCGTCTGACAATGTCGTTAACGACTCCATGTGTTGAAGAAAAACAACTCCAGCTCCAATATCTCCCAAACCGTCAGACAATGTCACTAACGATTCCACATGTTGAAGAAAAAGAACTCCAGTCCCATAACCTTCCAAACCGTCAGACAATGTCGCTCGCTAACGACTCAAGGTGTTGAAATAGATTAACATAAAAAAACATATTCATATAAATAATGGCTGGTGACTCAATGTTTTAGACGGTAAATACAGATTTTTTGTCGCAGTGAAGAGTTTTGTCAACAAAGTTGAAACTATAAACATACATGTAGTAGGTTTCCTCTAAGAGGTTTAAAAGACAGAAATACAGTACAGATCTGCCGAAAGTTTTAACACTTAGCTAAAGAAATGGAGTCAGACTCGGCTGTTGATCGGTCGAGATATGAATTTAATGGCTGAGAAGCTAATGAGAGCTGTATAACAACCGCAGAAAACTTGAGAAATACAAGTAACGAGGGGCCGAGATGAGATACCGATTAATTCGTTAGCTTTGTGATAAAGTTTTGACAGGCCTGTACTGTAGAGAGATTAGTTGTCACAAAACTATGTACACATCGTCAGTCTTATGCTAGACAAGGCAGGTCTCAGAATGAATGAGTGCAATATTCATTTGTCAACATATTAAATCAATTATATAGTTACTTAAGGCTTATGTTTGAAGCTCGATTACTTTAACTAATTGCAAAATATAATGCTACTTCTGGTTTAGAATCATAAGGTTGGCCCAAAGGTTGGGGAATATTTCCGTTGAATGCCAGAATGTACTTTTATTCATTCAATGTTAAGAATACAAGGTGTCAAAAAAAAAAAAAAAAAAAAAAAAAAAAAAAAGAGAATAGTTTTCCCATGAATGCCAGAAAGTATCTTGTGCAGTTGAATGTTAAGAATATAAGATTTGTCCTAAAGTAAAGGATAGTTTTTAAAGAATGCAAGAAAATAAATCGATGTAATTCAATGAAAACATTGGTCCAAAATTTATAGATGTATTTCAATATAATAGACCGATAACCTCGTTTTCATTTTTTATGCTTGTCTCAACTTTTCAATCTTTAATGTATGTCTCAATTATTCAACTTGTTTTAAGATTTTAACAAAATATACCTATACTGACCTTCTATCATTTTAATACAGCACAGGCCTGTCGAAAGTTTAACACTTAGCCAACAAATTAGTACCGAAATCTCGGTCCCTCGTTTGCTTGATCTTGGTAGATTTTCGACAGCTGCTAACAGTATCTTTCGGCATTTTTCTGGACTCTAGTTATCGTTGTTTTTTTTTGGCCACTAAACACTCGAGCTTCGACTCCTTTTCGTTAGCTAAGTGTTAAACTTTCGTCAGACCTGTACTCAGTATACTGTATTTTAGACCCATTGTTCGTACTTAATTTTAAACTTTTATTCAGCATTTAGTTAAAATTTTAACCATAATATTAAAATTTTAACCAATTATTTTAAGTTTTAACCACGCTTTAGTTTTATAAATTCATTTTATAAACTGTTTTATGTAAAATGATATATTGTGATGAATTAAAAATGAATAAAACATTCTATAAATAAATCATCCACTTGTCTTATTTTTGTAAAAAGTAGAACTTGACCTAATTTTAGACTTGAGTTGAGTAATGGTGTTTAATGTCCCAGTCAAGAAAATTTCACTTATATCGAAACTTCACCAGGTGTAGGCGAAGATGCAGAAATTTTGCCTGTGTGATGCGCTGATGTCATTATACATCAGGGTTCTTTATCCTGTTGTGTCTTTCATGACACGGGCCTCGTTTATTATACCCCCCGCTTAAAAAGTGGGGGGTATATAGTAATAGGTATGTCCATCCGTCCTTCCGTCCTTCTGTTACACCTTAGGGTACCTATCTCTTATCCGCAACTCCTCCTTAACCCTTCAATGGATTTTCATGAAACTTTCAGACAATCTTTGTGATATAATGTAAATGTGCACCTCCTATTTAAAAAATTTGATCCGATGGATTTTTGGGAGCGGGGGGTATTTTTTGTGAGCTTGTGGCTCACAGTTTTTCTAGTTTTAAGTTCCCATCCTAAGAACCGCGACTATCATTTTTCGTAATACCGAGTGCTTGGCGAAAAAAACAGTCACTATCGATCCACTTTCAAGTTTTGGATCAGACCCGGACGAGGTTCGAACTCACGACCTCCAATTAACGGAGCAAACACTCTACCAACTGAGCTATCGATGTGATTGACCGAATTTTAAAGACGGTGTGATAAACAGCCTGCTTATTATCAACGATAGGCGATTTTGATAAGATCTGTTGCTTAATGTTCTTATTTATGAATCACAGTACCTCTGATCACGTAAGTTCCAACAATCCTAGTGTGGGAAAGTTTGACGGGCAGTTCAGTTTCCTCCAAAATCACACACGTGACAACTCAATATAAGTAAAAAGATCTTAACTGGTACAAGTCCTTATATTTTATACGTTTGAATCACATTCAATCAGGTCCTAGTATAGAAAGTTTGTCAGTTCACTTGCCGAACGTGACGAAAGTGACCGGTCACTCTGGTGACTATCTCGATATAATCGAAAGACCCTTGACTGGGGCATAGAACACAAGTACTTCACTTTATTTTACATAGTGAAATGCTGAATAACATATTCATTTGTACTAAATCTATATCATCAAGTACACACTATTATAAAATGATAAGAAATCTGACAGAAAGGACACATAATATGTTAAAAAATATAAAACAAAATTAAAAACAAAATTTAAAAAACACCCTCAATTTTGACAATTTTGACCAAGTTGCAAGTTTTCGCATACATCTGCTCATATTATATAATGCCTGAATATGGAATATGTCAAAACGCATAAAAGCTCTCAGTGTGCAAAGCCTATGCTATTTGTTTCTTTCTTCAACTCTCCTATTGAAAATCTGACCATTCTCCATCGACGAGATAATATCCAGTGTAGCCGCGAAGTTACATAATCTGCAGGAAACTAAACAAATGGCAATGTAGCTTCCGAATAAAAAGCTTTAAAATTTGTTATTATATGCGTTGTACACAAAGCACTCTATAATCTATATGACATACGACAGGTTTAATTCTGAAAATAAGGCTTAAAATGAATAAAAAGGACTTGACAATGATCAGAACTACACACATCCGATCAAAAACAAACATTAACCAATCTATGTTCAAGACGCAATTCCAAAGCAAAGTAAAAACATTAAATCAAACACGTGGAGTTCCACCAGGAGCCTCAGTATTTAACACATACGTATAACTAAGAAAACCTTCAAACATTTGTAGACCATCACACAAATTAGGAACAATTCATAATACATTTCCACGCATCATTAACTGCATTTGTTTGTTTATTTTTTGTTTTCTTATTGCGTGAATGCATGAATTCGATCTAGAGTATGGATGTAATGATCAAATGTTATAAAAACGAATGTGGTTTAGGAAAAGTCATTGTCTTTATTCTACTTTTTCAACATTCAACATTCAATGTTGAAAAAGTAAATGATATCTGAAGTTAGTTACTTATTCAACATTCAATGTTGAAACAGTAAGTAAGTAAGTTTATTTACTTTTTCAACATTCAACATTTTATTTTGAAACAGCAATTACACCCATTATTAAAGACAAACTGTCGCATTAAAATGCTTAATGACATTCAGGGGATAGAGCTCATATTGTATGGAGTTAACTATGTCAAATAACAAATAACTTTGCTATTATGTCAAATTTTGTTACATTTCCCTACTAGTTCTTACTTATATCCTCTAGGTTCACATTAAACAAGTTCTCGTGCCACCTAATGATATATTATGTAACACTTGTATTGTCACTAGGTATGTCAGTGTCAAATTTGATTAGCTTTGAACGGGGTTGACTATGTCAAATAGCAGAAAATCTTTGCTATTATGTCCGATTTTCTTACATTTTCCTAATAGTTCTTACTTATATCCTCTAGGTTCACAGTGAACAAGTTCTCATGCCACCTAATGATATATTATGCAACACTTGTATTGTCACTAGGTATGTCAGTGTCAAATTTGATTAGCTTTGAACGGGGTTGACTATGTCAAATAGCAGAAAATCTTTGCTATTATGTCCGATTTTCTTACATTTCCCTACTAGTTCTTACTTATTTACTCTAGGTTCACAGTGAACAAGTTCTCGTGCCACCTAATGATATATTATGCAACACTTGTATTGTCACTAGGTATGTCAGTGTCAAATTTGATTAGCTTTGAACGGGGTTGACTATGTCAAATAGCAGAAAATCTTTGCTATTATGTCCGATTTTCTTACATTTTCCTACTAGTTCTTACTTATATACTCTAGGTTCACAGTGAACATGTTCTCGTGCCACCTAATGTTATATTATGCAACACTTGTATTGTCACTAGGTATGTCAGTGTCAAATTTGATTAGCTTTGAACGGGGTTGACTATGTCAAATAGCAGAAAATCATTGCTATTATATTCGATTTTCTTACATTTCCCTACTAGATCTTACTTATATCCTTTAGGTTCACATTAAACAAGTTCTCGTGCCACCTAATAATAGATTATGCAACACTTGTATTGTCACTAGGTATGTCAGTGTCAAATTTGGTTAGCTTTGAACGGGGTTGACTATGTCAAATAGCAGGAAAACTTTGCTATTATGTCAAATTTTGTTACATTTCCCTACTAGTTCTTACTTATATCCTCTAGGTTCACAGTGAACAAGTTCTCGTGCCACCTAATGATATATTATGCAACACTTGTATTGTCACTAGGTATGTCAGTGTCAAATTTGGTTAGCTTTGAACGGGGTTGTTATGTCAAATTTTGTTACATTTCCCTACTAGTTCTTACTTATATCCTCTAGGTTCACATTAAACAAGTTCTCGTGCCACCTAATAATAGATTATGCAACACTTGTATTGTCACTAGGTATGTCAGTGTCAAATTTGGTTAGCTTTGAACGGGGTTGACTATGTCAAATAGCAGAAAATCATTGCTATTATATTCGATTTTCTTACATTTCCCTACTAGATCTTACTTATATCCTCTAGGTTCACAGTGAACAAGTTCTCTTGCCACCTAACGATATATTATGCAACACTTGTATTGTCACTAGGTATGTCAGTGTCAAATTTGGTTAGCTTTGAACGGGGTTGACTATGTCAAATAGCAGGAAAACTTTGCTATTATGTCAAATTTTGTTACATTTCCCTACTAGTTCTTACTTATATCCTCTAGGTTCACAGTGAACACGTTCTCGTGCCACCTAATGATATATTATGCAACACTTGTATTGTCACTAGGTATGTCAGTGTCAAATTTGGTTAGCTTTGAACGGGGTTGACTATGTCAAATAGCAGGAAAACTTTGCTATTATGTCAAATTTTGTTACATTTCCCTACTAGTTCTTACTTATATCCTCTAGGTTCACAGTGAACAAGTTCTCGTGCCACCTAATGATAGATTATGCAATACTTGTATTGTCACTAGGTATGTCAGTGTCAAATTTGGTTAGCTTTGAACGGGGTTGACTATGTCAAATAGCAGGAAAACTTTGCTATTATGTCAAGTTTTGTTACATTTCCCTACTAGTTCTTACTTATATCCTCTAGGTTCACAGTGAACAAGTTCTCGTGCCACCTAATGATAGATTATGCAATACTTGTATTGTCACTAGGTATGTCAGTGTCAAATTTGGTTAGCTTTGAACGGGGTTGACTATGTCAAATAGCAGGAAAACTTTGCTATTATGTCAAATTTTGTTACATTTCCCTACTAGTTCTTACTTATATCCTCTAGGTTCACATTAAACAAGTTCTCGTGCCACCTAATGATAGATTATGCAACACTTGTATTGTCACTAGGTATGTCAGTGTCAAATTTGGTTAGCTTTGAACGGCGTTGACTATGTCAAATAGCAGGAAAACTTTGCTATTATGTCAAATTTTGTTACATTTCCCTACTAGTTCTTACTTATATCCTCTAGGTTCACATTAAACAAGTTCTCGTGCCACCTAATGATAGATTATGCAACACTTGTATTGTCACTAGGTATGTCAGTGTCAAATTTGGTTAGCTTTGAACGGGGTTGACTATGTCAAATAGCAGGAAAACTTTGCTATTATGTCAATTTTTTTTACATTTCCCTACTAGTTCTTACTTATATCCTCTAGGTTCACAGTGAACAAGTTCTCGTGCCACCTAATGATAGATTATGCAATACTTGTATTGTCACTAGGTATGTCAGTGTCAAATTTGGTTAGCTTTGAACGGCGTTGACTATGTCAAATAGCAGGAAAACTTTGCTATTATGTCAAATTTTGTTACATTTCCCTACTAGTTCTTACTTATATCCTCTAGGTTCACATAAAACAAGTTCTCGTGCCACCTAATGATAGATTATGCAACACTTGTATTGTCACTTGGTATGTCAGTGTCAAATTTGGTTAGCTTTGAACGGGGTTGACTATGTCAAATAGCAGGAAAACTTTGTTATTATGTAAAATTTTGTTACATTTCCCTACTAGTTCTTACTTACATCCTCTAGGTTCACATTAAACAAGTTCTCGTGCCACCTAATGATAGATTATGCAACACTTGTATTGTCACTAGGTATGTCAGTGTCAAATTTGGTTAGCTTTGAACGGGGTTGACTATGTCAAATAGCAGGAAAACTTTGCTATTATGTCAAATTTTGTTACATTTCCCTACTAGTTCTTACTTATATCCTCTAGGTTCACATTAAACAAGTTCTCGTGCCACCTAATGATAGATTATGCAACACTTGTATTGTCACTAGGTTTGTCAGTGTCAAATTTGGTTAGCTTTGAACGGGGTTGACTATGTCAAATAGCAGGAAAACTTTGCTATTATGTCAAATTTTGTTACATTTCCCTACTATTTCTTACTTATATCCTCTAGGTTCACAGTGAACAAGTTCTCGTGCCACCTAATGATAGATTATGCAACACTTGTATTGTCACTAGGTATGTCAGTGTCAAATTTGATTAGCTTTGAACGGGGTTGACTATGTCAAATAGCAGAAAATCTTTGCTATTATGTCCGATTTTCTTACATTTTCCTACTAGTTTTTACTTATATACTCTAGGTTCACAGTGAACAAGTTCTCGTGCCACCTAATGTTATATTATGCAACACTTGTATTGTCACTAGGTATGTCAGTGTCAAATTTGATTAGCTTTGAACGGGGTTGACTATGTCAAATAGCAGGAAAACTTTGCTATTATGTCAAATTTTGTTACATTTCCCTACTATTTCTTACTTATATCCTCTAGGTTCACAGTGAACAAGTTCTCGTGCCACCTAATGATAGATTATGCAACACTTGTATTGTCACTAGGTATGTCATTGTCAAATTTGGTTAGCTTTGAACGGGGTTGACTATGTCAAATAGCAGGAAAACTTTGCTATTATGTCAAATTTTGTTACATTTCCCTACTAGTTCTTACTTATATCCTCTAGGTTCACATTAAACAAGTTCTCGTGCCACCTAATGATAGATTATGCAACACTTGTATTGTCACTAGGTATGTCAGTGTCAAATTTGGTTAGCTTTGAACGGGGTTGACTATGTCAAATTGCAGGAAAACTTTGCTATTATGTCAAATTTTGTTACATTTCCCTACTAGTTCTTACTTATATCCTCTAGGTTCACATTAAACAAGTTCTCGTGCCACCTAATGATAGATTATGCAACACTTGTATTGTCACTAGGTTTGTCAGTGTCAAATTTGGTTAGCTTTGAACGGGGTTGACTATGTCAAATAGCAGGAAAACTTTGCTATTATGTCAAATTTTGTTACATTTCCCTACTAGTTCTTACTTATATCCTCTAGGTTCACAGTGAACAAGTTCTCGTGCCACCTAATGATAGATTATTCAACACTTGTATTGTCACTAGGTATGTCAGTGTCAAATTTGATTAGCTTTGAACGGGGTTGACTATGTCAAATAGCAGAAAATCTTTGCTATTATGTCCGATTTTCTTACATTTTCCTACTAGTTCTTACTTATATACTCTAGGTTCAAAGTGAACAAGTTCTCGTGCCACCTAATGTTATATTATGCAACACTTGTATTGTCACTAGGTATGTCAGTGTCAAATTTGATTAGCTTTGAACGGGGTTGACTATGTCAAATAGCAGAAAATCATTTCTATTATATTCGATTTTCTTACATTTCCCTACTAGATCTTACTTATATCCTCTAGGTTCACAGTGAACAAGTTCTCTTGCCACCTAACGATATATTATGCAACACTTGTATTGTCACTAGGTATGTCAGTGTCAAATTTGGTTAGCTTTGAACGGGGTTGACTATGTCAAATAGCAGGAAATCTTGCTATTATGTCAAATTTTGTTACATTTCCCTACTAGTTCTTACTTATATCCTCTAGGTTCACATTAAACAAGTTCTCGGGCCACCTAATGATAGAATATGCAACACTTGAATTGTCACTAGGTATGTCAGTGTCAAATTTGCTTAGCTTTGAACAGGGTTGAATATGTCAAATAGCAGGAAAACTTTGCTATTATGTCAAATTTTGTTACATTTCCCTATTAGTTCTTACTTACATCCTCTAGGTTCACATTAAACAAGTTCTCGTGCCACCTAATGATAGATTATGCAACACTTGTATTGTCACTAGGTATGTCAGTGTCAAATTTGGTTAGCTTTGAACGGGGTTGACTATGTCAAATAGCAGGAAAACTTTGCTATTATGTCAAATTTTGTTACATTTCCTTACTAGTTCTTACTTATATCCTCTAGGTTCACATTAAACAAGTTCTCGTGCCACCTAATGATAGATTATGCAACACTTGTATTGTCACTAGGTTTGTCAGTGTCAAATTTGGTTAGCTTTGAACGGGGTTGACTATGTCAAATAGCAGGAAAACTTTGCTATTATGTCAAATTTTGTTACATTTCCCTACTATTTCTTACTTATATCCTCTAGGTTCACAGTGAACAAGTTCTCGTGCCACCTAATGATAGATTATGCAACACTTGTATTGTCACTAGGTTTGTCAGTGTCAAATTTGGTTAGCTTTGAACGGGGTTGACTATGTCAAATAGCAGGAAAACTTTGCTATTATGTCAAATTTTGTTACATTTCCCTACTATTTCTTACTTATATCCTCTAGGTTCACAGTGAACAAGTTCTCGTGCCACCTAATGATAGATTATGCAACACTTGTATTGTCACTAGGTATGTCAGTGTCAAATTTGATTAGCTTTGAACGGGGTTGACTATGTCAAATAGCAGAAAATCTTTGCTATTATGACCGATTTTCTTACATTTTCCTACTAGTTCTTACTTATATACTCTAGGTTCACAGTGAACAAGTTCTCGTGCCACCTAATGTTATATTATGCAACACTTGTATTGTCACTAGGTATGTCAGTGTCAAATTTGATTAGCTTTGAACGGGGTTGACTATGTCAAATAGCAGAAAATCATTGCTATTATATTCGATTTTCTTACATTTCCCTACTAGATCTTACTTATATCCTCTAGGTTCACAGTGAACAAGTTCTCTTGCCACCTAACGATATATTATGCAACACTTGTATTGTCACTAGGTATGTCAGTGTCAAATTTGGTTAGCTTTGAACGGGGTTGACTATGTCAAATAGCAGGAAAACTTTGCTATTATGTCAAATTTTGTTACATTTCCCTACTAGTTCTTTCTTATATCCTCTAGGTTCACATTAAACAAGTTCTCGTGCCACCTAATGATAGATTATGCAACACTTGTATTGTCACTAGGTATGTCAGTGTCAAATTTGGTTAGCTTTGAACGAGGTTGACATTGTCAAATAGCAGGAAAACTTTGCTATTATGTCAAATTTTGTTACATTTCCCTACTAGTTCTTACTTATATCCTCTAGGTTCACAGTGAACAAGTTCTCGTGCCACCTAATGATATATTATGCAACACTTGTATTGTCACTAGGTATGTCAGTGTCAAATTTGATTAGCTTTGAACGGGGTTGACTATGTCAAATAGCAGGAAAACTTTGCTATTATGTCAAATTTTGTTACATTTCCCTACTAGTTCTTACTTATATCCTCTAGGTTCACATTAAACAAGTTCTCGTGCCACCTAATGATAGATTATGCAACACTTGTATTGTCACTAGGTATGTCAGTGTCAAATTTGGTTAGCTTTGAACGGGGTTGACTATGTCAAATAGCAGGAAAACTTTGCTATTATGTCAAATTTTGTTACATTTCCCTACTAGTTCTTACTTATATCCTCTAGGTTCACATTAAACAAGTTCTCGTGCCACCTAATGGTATATTATGCAACACTTGTATTGTCACTAGGTATGTCAGTGTCAAATTTGGTTAGCTGTGAAAGGGGTTGACTATGTAAAATTGCAGAAAAACTTTGCTATTATGTGCGATTTTCTTACATTTCCTTACTAGTTCTTACTTATATCCTCTAGGTTCACAGTGAACAAGTTCTCGTGCCACCTAATGATATATTACGCAACACATGTATTGTCACTTGGTATGTCAGTGGCAAATTTGGTTAGCGTTGAATGAGGTTGACTATGTCAAATAGCAGGAAAACTATGCTATTATGTCCGATTTTCTTACATTTTCAACTAGATCTCACAGATATGTTTTTCTTTCACAGTGAACGAGTTCTAGGTTCACAGTGAACAAGTTCTCGTGCCACCTAATGATATATTATTCAACACTTGTATTGTCACTAGGTATGTCAGTGTCAAATTTGATAAGCTTTGAACGGGATTGACTATGTGACAATACAAGTGTTGCATAATATATAATAAGGTGGCACGAGAACTTGTTCACTGTGAACCTAGAGGATATAAATAAGAACTAGTAGGGAAATGTAAGAAAATCGGACATAATAGCAAAGTTTTTCTGCTATTTGACATAGTCAACCCCGTTCAAAGCTAACCAAATTTGTCACTGACATACCTAGTGACAATACAAGTGTTGCCTAATATATCATTAGGTTTTTTTCTGTGAAAGAAAAACATATCTGTGAGATCTAGTTGAAAATGTAACAAAATCGGACATAATAGCAAAGTTTTTCTGCTATTTAACATAATCAACCCCATTCAACGCTGACCAAATTTTACATTGACATACCTAGTGGCAATACAAGTGTTGCCTAATATATCATTAGGTGGCACGAGAACTTGTTCACTGCGAACCTAGAGGATAAAAGTAAGAACTAGCAGGGAAATGTAAGAAAATAGGACATAATAGCAAAGATTTCCATGCTATTTGACATAGTCAAACCCCGTTCAAAGCTAACCAACTTTGACACTGACATACCTAGTGACAATACAAGTGTTGCCTAATATATCATTAGGTGGCACGAGAACTCGTTCACTGTGAAAGAAAAACATATCTGTGAGATCTAATTGAAAATGTAAGAAAATCGGACATAATAGCATAGTTTTGCTGCTATTTGACATAGTCAACCTGATTCAACGCAAACCAAATTTGACACTGACATACCTAGTGACAATACAAGTGTTGCCTAATATATCATTAGGTGGCACGAGAACTTGTTCACTGTAAACCTAGAGGATATAACTAAGAACTAGTACGGAAATGTAAGAAAATCGCACATAATAGCAAAGTTTTTCTGCTATTTGACATAGTCAACACCGTTCAAAGCTAACTAAATTTGTCACTGACATACATAGTGACAATACAAGTGTTGCCTAATATATCATTAGGTGCCACGAGAACTTGTTTACTGTGAACCTAGAGGATATAAGTAAGAACTGGTAGGGAAATGTAACAAAATCGGACATAATAGCAAAGTTTTTCTGCTATTTGACATAGTCAACCCCATTCAACGCTAACCAAATTTGACATTGACATACCTAGTGGCAATACAAGTGTTGCCTAATATATCATTTGGTGGCACGAGAACTCGTTCACTGTGAACCTAGATGATATAAGTAAGAACTAGTAGGGAAATGTAACAAAATCGGACATAATAGCGATGTTTTTCTGCTATTTGACATAGTCAATCCCATTCAACGCTTACCAAATTTGACATTGACATACCTAGTGGCAATACAAGTGTTGCCTAATATATCATTAGGTGGCACGAGAACTTGTTCACTGTGAACCTAGAGGATATAAGTAAGAACTAGTAGGGAAATGTAACAAAATCGGACATAATAGCAAAGTTTTTCTGCTATTTGACATAGTCAACCCCGTTCAAAGCTAACTAAATTTGTCACTGACATACCTAGTGACAACGCAAATGTTGCCTAATATATCATTAGGTGGCACGAGAACTTGTTCATTGTGAACCTAGAGGATATATGTAAGAACTAGTAGGAATATGTAAGAAAATCGGACATAATAGCATAGTTTTCCTGCTATTTGACATAGTCAACCTCATTCAACGCTAACCAAATTTGACACTGACATACCAAGTGAAAATACATGTGTTGCATAATATATCATTAGGTGGCACGAGATCTTGTTCACTCTGAACCTAGAGAATATCAGTAAGAACTAGTAGGGAAATGTAAGAAAATCGGACATAATAGCAAAGTTTTTCTGCTATTTGACATAGTCAACCCCGTTCAAAGCTAACCAAATTTGTCACTGACATACCTAGTGACAATACAAGTGTTGTCTAATATATCATTAGGTGGCAAGAGAACTTGTTCACTGTGAACCTAGAGGATATAAGTAAGAACTAGTAGGGAAATGTAACAAAATCGGACATAATAGCAAAGTTTTTCTGCTATTTGACATAGTCAACCCCATTCAACGTTAACCAAATTTGACATTGACATACCTAGTGGCAATACAAGTGTTGCCTAATATATCATTAGGTGGCACGAGAACTCTTTCACTGTGAGAGAAAAACATATCTGTGAGATCTAGTTGAAAATGTAACAAAATCGGACATAATAGCATAGTTTTTCTGCTATTTGACATAGTCAACCCCGTTCAAAGCTAACCAAATTTGTCACTGACATACCTAGTGACAATACAAGTGTTGCCTAATATATCATTAGGTGGCACGAGAACTTGTTCACTGTGAACCTAGAGGATATAAGTAAGAACTAGTAGGGAAATGTAAGAAAATCGGACATAATAGCAAAGTTTTTCTGCTATTTGACATAGTCAACCCCGTTCAAAGCTAACCAAATTTGTCACTGACATACCTAGTGACAATACAAGTGTTGCCTAATATATCATTAGGTGGCAAGAGAACTTGTTCACTGTGAACCTAGAGGATATAAGTAAGAACTAGTAGAGAAATGTAACAAATCGGAAATAATAGCAAAGTTTTTCTGCTATTTGACATAGTCAACCCCATTCAACGCTAACCAAATTTGACATTGACATACCTAGTGGCAATACAAGTGTTGCCTAATATATCATTAGGTGGCACGAGAACTTGTTCACTGCGAACCTAGAGATAAAAGTAAGAACTAGTAGGGAAATGTAACAAAATCGGACATAATAGCAAAGTTTTCCATGCTATTTGACATAGTCAAACCCCGTTCAAAGCTAACCAAATTTGACACTGACATACCTAGTGGCAATACAAGTGTTGCCTAATATATCATTAGGTGGCACGAGTACTCGTTCACTGTGAAAGAAAAACATATCTGTGAGATCTAGTTGAAAATGTAAGAAAATCGGACAAAATAGCAAAGTTTTTCTGCTATTTGACATTGTCAACCCCATTCAAAGCTACCCAAATTTGACACCGAATTACCTAGTGACAATATGTGTTGCCTAATATATCATTAGGTGGCACGAGAACTTGTTCACTCTGAACCTAGAGAATATCAGTAAGAACTAGTAGGGAAATGTAACAAAATCGGACATAATAGCAAAGTTTTTCTGCTATTTGACATAGTCAACCCCGTTCAAAGCTAACCAAATTTGTCACTGACATACCTAGTGACAATACAAGTGTTGCCTAATATATCATTAGGTGGCACGAGAACTTGTTCACTGTGAACCTAGAGGATATATGTAAGAACTAGTAGGGAAATGTAAGAAAATCGGACATAATAGCAAAGTTTTTCTGCTATTTGCCATAGTCAACCCCGTTCAAAGCTAACCAAATTTGACACTGACATACCTAGTGACAATACAGGTGTTGCCTAATATATCATTAGGTGGCACGAGAACTTGTTCACTGTGAACCTAGAGGATATAAGTAAGAACTAGTAGGGAAATGTAACAAAATCGGACATAATAGCAAAGTTTTTCTGTTATTTGACATAGTCAACCCCATTCAACGTTAACCAAATTTGACATTGACATACCTAGTGGCAATACAAGTGTTGCCTAATATATCATTAGGTGGCACGAGAACTCGTTCACTGTGAAAGAAAAACATATCTGTGAGATCTAGTTGAAAATGTAAGAAAATCGGACATAATAGCAAAGTTTTTCTGCTATTTGACATAGTCAACCTCATTCAACGCTAACCAAATTTGACACTGACATACCAAGTGAAAATACATGTGTTGCATAATATATCATTAGGTGGCACGAGAACTTGTTCATTCTGATCCTAGAGAATATCAGTAAGAACTAGTAGGGAAATGTAAGAAAATCGGACATAATAGCAAAGTTTTTCAGCTATTTGACATAGTCAACCCCGTTCAAAGCTAACGAAATTTGTCACTGACATACCTAGTGACAATACAAGTGTTGCCTAATATATCATTAGGTGGCACGAGAACTTGTTCACTGTGAACCTAGAGGATATAAGTAAGAACTAGTAGGGAAATGTAACAAAATCGGACATAATAGCAAAGTTTTTCTGCTATTTGACATAGTCAACCCCATTCAACGCTAACCAAATTTGACATTGACATACCTAGTGGCAATACAAGTGTTGCCTAATATATCATTAGGTGGCACGAGAACTCTTTCACTGTGAAAGAAAAACATATCTGTGAGATCTAGTTGAAAATGTAAGAAAATCGGACATAATAGCATAGTTTTCCTGCTATTTGACATAGTCAACCTCATTGAACGCTAACCAAATTTGACACTGACATACCAAGTGAAAATACATGTGTTGCATAATATATCATTAGGTGGCACGAGATCTTGTTCACTCTGAACCTAGAGAATATCAGTAAGAACTAGTAGGGAAATGTAAGAAAATCGGACATAATAGCAAAGTTTTTCTGCTATTTGACATAGTCAACCCCGTTCAAAGCTAACCAAATTTGTCACTGACATACCTAGTGACAATACAAGTGTTGTCTAATATATCATTAGGTGGCACGAGAACTTGTTCACTGTGAACCTAGAGGATATAAGTAAGAACTAGTAGGGAAATGTAACAAAATCGGACATAATAGCAAAGTTTTTCTGCTATTTGACATAGTCAACCCCATTCAACGTTAACCAAATTTGACATTGACATACCTAGTGGCAATACAAGTGTTGCCTAATATATCATTAGGTGGCACGAGAACTCTTTCACTGTGAAAGAAAAACATATCTGTGAGATCTAGTTGAAAATGTAACAAAATCGGACATAATAGCAAAGTTTTTCTGCTATTTGACATAGTCAACCCCGTTCAAAGCTAACCAAATTTGTCACTGACATACCTAGTGACAATACAAGTGTTGCCTAATATATCATTAGGTGGCACGAGAACTTGTTCACTGTGAACCTAGAGGATATAAGTAAGAACTAGTAGGGAAATGTAAGAAAATCGGACATAACAGCAAAGTTTTTCTGCTATTTGACATAGTCAACCCCGTTCAAAGCTAACCAAATTTGTCACTGACATACCTAGTGACAATACAGGTGTTGCCTAATATATCATTAGGTGGCACGAGAACTTGTTCACTGTGAACCTAGAGGATATAAGTAAGAACTAGTAGGGAAATGTAACAAAATCGGACATAATAGCAAAGTTTTTCTGCTATTTGACATAGTCAACCCCATTCAACGTTAACCAAATTTGACATTGACATACCTAGTGGCAATACAAGTGTTGCCTAATATATCATTAGGTGGCACGAGAACTCTTTCACTGTGAAAGAAAAACATATCTGTGAGATCTAGTTGAAAATGTAAGAAAATCGGACATAATAGCATAGTTTTCCTGCTATTTGACATAGTCAACCTCATTCAACGCTAACCAAATTTGACACTGACATACCAAGTGAAAATACATGTGTTGCATAATATATCATTAGGTGGCACGAGATCTTGTTCACTCTGAACCTAGAGAATATAAGTAAGAACTAGTAGGGAAATGTAAGAAAATCGGACATAATAGCAAAGTTTTTCTGCTATTTGACATAGTCAACCCCGTTCAAAGCTAACCAAATTTGTCACTGACATACCTAGTGACAATACAAGTGTTGTCTAATATATCATTAGGTGGCACGAGAACTTGTTCACTGTGAACCTAGAGGATATAAGTAAGAACTAGTAGGGAAATGTAACAAAATCGGACATAATAGCAAAGTTTTTCTGCTATTTGACATAGTCAACCCCATTCAACGTTAACCAAATTTGACAATGACATACCTAGTGGCAATACAAGTGTTGCCTAATATATCATTAGGTGGCACGAGAACTCTTTCACTGTGAAAGAAAAACATATCTGTGAGATCTAGTTGAAAATGTAACAAAATCGGACATAATAGCAAAGTTTTTCTGCTATTTGACATAGTCAACCCCGTTCAAAGCTAACCAAATTTGTCACTGACATACCTAGTGACAATACAAGTGTTGCCTAATATATCATTAGGTGGCACGAGAACTTGTTCACTGTGAACCTAGAGGATATAAGTAAGAACTAGTAGGGAAATGTAAGAAAATCGGACATAATAGCAAAGTTTTTCTGCTATTTGACAAAGTCAACCCCGTTCAAAGCTAACCAAATTTGTCACTGACATACCTAGTGACAATACAGGTGTTGCCTAATATATCATTAGGTGGCACGAGAACTTGTTCACTGTGAACCTAGAGGATATAAGTAAGAACTAGTAGGGAAATGTAACAAAATCGGACATAATAGCAAAGTTTTTCTGCTATTTGACATAGTCAACCCCATTCAACGCTAACCAAATTTGACATTGACATACCTAGTGGCAATACAAGTGTTTAATATATCATTAGGTGGCACGAGAACTCGTTCACTGTGAAAGAAAAACATATCTGTGAGATCTAGTTGAAAATGTAAGAAAATCGGACATAATAGCATAGTTTTCCTGCTATTTGACATAGTCAACCTCATTCAACGCTAACCAAATTTGACACTGACATACCAAGTGAAAATACATGTGTTGCATAATATATCATTAGGTGGCACGAGAACTTGTTCACTCTGATCCTAGAGAATATCAGTAAGAACTAGTAGGGAAATGTAAGAAAATCGGACATAATAGCAAAGTTTTTCTGCTATTTGACATAGTCAACCCCGTTCAAAGCTAACCAAATTTGTCACTGACATACCTAGTGACAATACAAGTGTTGCCTAATATATCATTAGGTGGCACGAGAACTTGTTCACTGTGAACCTAGAGGATATAAGTAAGAACTAGTAGAGAAATGTAACAAAATCGGAAATAATAGCAAAGTTTTTCTGCTATTTGACATAGTCAACCCCATTCAACGCTAACCAAATTTGACATTGACATACCTAGTGGCAATACAAGTGTTGCCTAATATATCATTAGGTGGCACGAGAACTTGTTCACTGCGAACCTAGAGATAAAAGTAAGAACTAGTAGGGAAATGTAACAAAATCGGACATAATAGCAAAGTTTTCCATGCTATTTGACATAGTCAAACCCCGTTCAAAGCTAACCAAATTTGACACTGACATACCTAGTGGCAATACAAGTGTTGCCTAATATATCATTAGGTGGCACGAGTACTCGTTCACTGTGAAAGAAAAACATATCTGTGAGATCTAGTTGAAAATGTAAGAAAATCGGACAAAATAGCAAAGTTTTTCTGCTATTTGACATTGTCAACCCCATTCAAAGCTACCCAAATTTGACACCGAATTACCTAGTGACAATATGTGTTGCCTAATATATCATTAGGTGGCACGAGAACTTGTTCACTCTGAACCTAGAGAATATCAGTAAGAACTAGTAGGGAAATGTAACAAAATCGGACATAATAGCAAAGTTTTTCTGCTATTTGACATAGTCAACCCCGTTCAAAGCTAACCAAATTTGTCACTGACATACCTAGTGACAATACAAGTGTTGCCTAATATATCATTAGGTGGCACGAGAACTCGTTCACTGTGAAAGTAAAACATATCTGTGAGATCTATTTGAAAATGTAAGAAAATCGGACGAAATAGCATAGTTTTTCTGCTATTTGAAATAGTCAACCCCGTTCAAAGCTAACCAAATTTGTCACTGATATACCTAGTGACAAGTGTTGCATAATATATAATAAGGTGGCACGAGAACTTGTTCACTGTGAACCTAGAGGATATAAGTAAGAACTAGTAGGGTAATGTAAGAAAATCGCTCATAATAGCAAAGTTTTTTTGCTATTTGACATAGTCAACCCCATTCAAAGTTAAGCAAATTTGACACTGACATACCTAGTGACAATACAATGAACCTGGTGATCACAATTTCCTGTTTTTCCCGGTTTGAAGTATTACCAATTTGTGTTGTTCTTATACTAGTCGAGTTGACACTCCCATATACTCAATACTTGAACCTAGAAATGTTTTTTCCTATGAAGTTTTTTTGCTGTTTTAAATTCTATAGGGTCCCTAGAGTTAAATTAGGTTAGTTGCCCTAAAGGCAACCTTGGGCAAATTGCATAATTTGCATATATCCAAGATGGCTGCCTGACGCCATATTGAAAATCTATCTTTTGTAAGAATTGTTCTACAGTAGCTTGTAGTATACCGTTTTATATGTTTTCAAGGATGAGGAACTCATTTCCGTTGTTGTTTTTAACATTTGGGGCAATTTTAAAGTATATTTAACAATTTTGACCAACAAAGGTAGGAGTAACATGGTTTTTATTATAAGATTAACTCAGCATATCACATTCAATGCTGCGTAACTTAATCATACATGTTGATACATTTTGATTTAAAGGTCATAAATGAGGCTCGACCAATTCCTTATAATAAAATATTAAAACATGATCTTAGTGATTTCAGCTTTACTACGTCTAGCGTAAAGGCTAGTTCACTTTGCTAAGGTGTCTTTTAAAGTGTGTATCCAACAAAGAAGTTTTCAAAGCCACATTATTGCTATCATAGTTAATCCAGTTACATATACATATATATTACCACGATTGAAAACCAAATTATATTCGTACTTTTTATCAAACTAAATAATACGTTTGTCAACAATGAATTGATTAGATTTTTACATGAACACTGATAATTACGTCAAATAATGAAGTATTATGGTTTCGGGAATCTACAGTAAAATCTGTCACTGATAATGCAACAGCCTTCCACAAATTGATTGGTTGGCGTTAAACTTTATAACTCATATTTTTGGTTTTATGATAGTTTTGATCTACTATTTCCACTCCAAATGACTACTATGATACACCCGCTATGACTACAGACTTCCATGTTTATCAATGTGGTGTAAGTGAAAAGGTAGTGCACAGTCTAGATTTTGTTTACTTTTAAGTCGCCATTAAGCAACATCTCAACGTCTAGATCTTGACAATGCTGTTAAAAATTATACTGGACCGCAGAAAATAATACCCCTACACAATCTTCCAACAAAACTGATTGTATCCTGATTAACACGCCCAACGAATAATTTTATTTGGTGCTGAACATGTACAATACGCTGGTAAACTTTCTCAGTTTCTGCTATAAACACATGCGTGTCCTGTCTTGCATGTCGGCACCATAATGGTTATTAAGATGATGTCTTAGCTAACCAGTTTGGAGAACAAACTGCTATCAAATTTAAAAAATGAGTCTTCAAAGGCATGGCTCTTTAGCCTGATAATTTTAGTGGGTAGATTGGTGCTTCTCCGATCGATCGATTAGAATGAATATTTTCTGAGTGTGATACGGACCATAACTCAGAGAGTTCAATCCTTTGTGTTCCTTGGATATATCTGACTAAAATGTATTGCTTCTTCATACTCCCTCTAAATGAAAACAGGTCATAAGGAAATTGCTCGTAAAATTGCTTCTTATGTGTCAATGTGGTGGATTCAGTTGTAATGTATGATTAGATGGAATACGAGTACAATCAAGACAACCTGATGAGTTTTATAATGCCATTAATAGATTATAAAGATGATAAAGGCAATATGTTTCAAAGCGACGCCGTCAAGATGCAAAAACAAAGCAAGTTGTTGATCTTGGAAACATGTTTCATTGGTTACCTTTGTTTGGACAGCAGGGCAGTTTGAGTTAGCTTCTGCTTGTATTTGATATCGGTTCTGTTCCTTTTTGATAGTGGTTGAAAATGGTTGTCATTGGAAAGGCATGAAGTCAGCTCTAGCCAAATCGCTTTGTGGAGTTCGTTCACCCAATACTCACAAACAATCACAATGATTCACACTTTTTCTATCGCATCCCTTGGTTACATGGCGATAACACATCAGATTTCATTGCATCAACCCAAAATAGGTCATATTGGTACCCAGACACTTCAAAGAAAATATTGTATTTGACAAATACTATCTCGTATCTTCTAAGAACCAGGACAGAGGGAACATCACAGCAATATGTATACGATTGTGGATTCGGCCATGATGAATCCGACATAACTATGGTATCGTATGTTCTCCAGGCTATTCAAACATGTCGTGATAGCATTTGTGTGCTGATTGACGACACAGATGTTTTTGTTTTCCTAGTGTATTGTGTGCATAAGCATGAAAACAGTGTGATATACAGATGGAGTGATAGGATAGAAGGATGGAATTTTGAACATCTATGCATCATGATTTCAGATGTCTTTAACTGCCAGGCATGCATGCTCTCAGTGTTATGGTCATGATTTGAGATGTCTTGCATGCTGTAAGTGCCATGGTCTTGGTTCGAGAAGTCTTGAACTGACAGGCATGCACACTGTAGGTGTCATGGTCTTGGTTCGAGATGTCTTGAACTGCCAGACATGCATGCTCTCAGTGTCATGGTCTTGGTTCGACATGTCTTGAACTGTCAGACATGCATGCTGTAAGTGTCATGGCCTTGGGTCGAGATGTCTTGAACTGACAGGCATGCATGCCCTCAGTGTCATGGTCTTCGTTAGAGATGTCTTGAACTACCAGGCGTGCATGCACTTAGGGACATGATCTCCGTTCAAGATATCTTGAACTGCTAGGTATGCATGCTCTTAGAGATTGTGATACAATATCCTTATTACAAACTCTTCTTTTCCTCATTTAGTTGATGTTCTTAGTAAACAAAGCTCACAGATAACTTAATAAGATCTGAACCATTCTTTGTTGTTCTGCATGGCCAACCAGCAGGAAAAATGTTTCTTTAGGCTCTTCATAAAGAACATCAAAGCCTAATAGTTACGACTTTGTTTCAAACACTATTTTCTGTTGTCTCACCTTTAGTTAATGTTGTGAAAATGTACCTACAGTCAAGATCCTCCTGAAGAGTATGAAATGATAACCGATTTCGGATTGAAATTCAAAGATCAATTCTCATTACATGTTATTGCGAAAGGACATCCAGTGCAACAAGAACGTCTTTATGTCATGTTATGTCAATATAAGGCACAAAATCATAAGTGCAACACAAGGACATGATTGCCTTAAAAAATCCTGTAAACAATTTTGTATCTCTGGAGAAATGGAATGTTTAAATTTTTACACAAAATGAGAGTACCCATGGCTATCCTAGCTTGAATAGTTATTTGACACATATAGTCGATCATTATAGACAAGATGGTATTTAATGTAAAACTAATGCCACAATTGAGTTGTCCATGCCTAAATACCCCTGGAAAGATATATTACAACCTATCATAAATTTGCATTGTATAAAAACAATATTTCAAGATGGCGTCCGCCGGTCATCTTGGATTTATAGCTTATTGTGCAAGTTAAGTGTTCCGTATGTTAAAATTAACACCAGAAATGGGTTTCTCATACCTGAAAACATCTAAAAGGATATATTACAAGCTATTGGAAGATATTTTATATCGCAGTATGTACTTCAATTTGACGTTTGGCGGCCATTTTGGATTTATGTATAGTGTGCAAGTTGCCCAAATTTGCCCGAAGGGCAACTAAGCTAGTTTTGTTTAATGACCCATGAGGAAAACAAATCAGCAAAAAAACTTCATAGGAATGAACATTTCTAGGTTCGTAAAATGCCTACTCGACTATACCGTATTATTACGTAAATTAATAACCATTTTGCTAAAATACAGCAGGTTTTTGTATTTAAGTTACAAACATGCACTTTAATCAAAACTCTGTATAGTACCTACATTTTTCCGCACTATTTTGGTACCATGCACGGAATAATGGTACCTATTTCGTCATAACTCAATTGTGTCGCTTACACATTGTGCAAAAAAACAAATTCATGTAATTTTGTTATGTGTTTAATAATTTGATTGAGAGAAGTGAACACCTCTACTGTAATCAGTAAGACAAATACAAGTATTTGACATTTTAATCGCAATTTTGTCTTAGTAATAGAAATTAAGTTATTACATGTTTTGTATTAATTATGTTTTATGTATTGGGATTTACAGGCAAGAGTTGCTCTTGAGGTTAATTTTAATAGCGTCAAGTTACTTAAAGCCCCTGCAAATGTCTGACACGTGATCACTGGACACTATGACATTATAACTGTCTGGCACGTGATCACTGGATACTATGACATTATAACTGCACATGAATCTCATCATTTTTTATGTTTTGGTTGGGTTTGTAAAAGGTGTGGAAAGTACCGTATCTGTCCTTCCTAAATAGAATGGACATTGTAGTGGTCAGTAAAAGGCAATTAATTTAAATGTCAAACTGTTTAATTGTTGAAAAGTTACAATCGATATTCATTTTAACTTTTATCTCTTGTTTACTAGTCTAGTTTTCGTCTTTTTCCATTTTTCTTGCAATAGTGATGCTTTTGAAGTGTAATGATTCACGATCAATGCTTTACAAATTGCTTTACACTCGCTGCGCCATCGATGTCTTTAAATCTGCCAAAAATGGTGATCATGTTGTCCCTTCTTTTTGTTTTGTTTAAATGACCTGCCAAGTGTTGTATGTTTAACAGAACAACTTAAGTTACAAAAATACACAGCTTATTGTGACATGTAGGGTCATAATGAGAATGGTTAAATTTGAAGTATTTTATTATGATTTTATTATTCTTAGCAATACGTTTATTAGATAATTATGACAGACTGTGGTTTATAGGCCACTGGACAGCTGTCATAAAACATTCGGGTGGTAACGGGAAAATTATCTTTTCTATTTTGGATAATTTGGATGCTCGTTCGGCTGACCAACTGGTTGGTCCCGGGGCTTTCGATTGAATGTAGACGAATGAAAAAGAAAGGAGGAATGTGGTGGACCGGGCTCGATTATTGGCCGGGTGGCTAAGTCATTAGAGCAATCCGCTGATATTGAGTAGGCCCCATGTTCTAGTTCCAGTTTGGTCGCTACTTTTTTTTATCTCAAAGGAAGTATTTGCTGCATATGTTCCGGGCCGATGTCCTTTTTACCGGTCATGTGCTATTTTTGTCTTTATTATTTTATCGGAAAAAAATATTTAAAATCATTTGCCATATGCTAATGTTTAATGCTATATGTCATGAAATGGAAAAATCCACATGACACATACGGACAGCATTAATATCCATGTACTTTCTAAAAGAACTGTCGTGTGCTACTTTTGAATTTTTATGAAATAATACATTCAAAAGTAGCACATGCCATTATATCATAAAAATTCAAAAGTAGCACATGCCATTATATCACAAAAAATTAAAAGCAGATTCGATTGAAATGTTCACATTTCTTAACTTTCAGAACAATGAAAATTACGATATGACTTGAAGTCCTGAGAAATTTGTAAAATTAAACTTCATCCTGTAATTTCAAGCGATCACATTTAATATGTAAATATGACACATGCAAATTTATTTTACATCAGATTACGCTCAATTTTACCTAAAAAATTTCTTTGCTTCACAAAATGCACATTGTCTCAAAAAGGACATTTAAAATATTTCTCATCGTCGTTAATTTTCATTACTTATAATAATAATATAATAATAATAAATATTATTATTATTATTATTATTATTATTATTATTATTATTAAGGTGTATATATCAGCACCAAAACAATTAAGTGACTTCAAGTAATTACCCCAAAAGTTAAGATCAGCGTAATCAACATGCAAAAAGAATATAATATGTATTATTTATTGAACGAGAAAGTGTGCTGTATTGACTGTATTGGGAATTACAGTCGAGGGTTGGTCACGAGTTTGCGAAGCAAACGAGTGTCCCACCCCTCGACTGTCATTCCCAATACAGTCAATACAGCACACTTTCGAGTTTCAATAAATGATTTGTGGCACGACACATTATTGACATGATTTTGCTGTGTTAGAAATAAAATAAATTTCAAAAATATGCAAATTATTAAACCCCTTGAAAATCCACATGTGTGACAGATGGCAAGCATGGTCATCTAACAATCTAAGAGCAAACATGACCATATTAATAACTCATTAATCAGTGGTCAGTTGTACCCAACATCTCATCAGGTTAGAAAGTGTGTTAGTTTGTCACATTTTGTAGAAGAGGATGGATGAAAATGGGTGAGTAGAGTACTATTTTATACTAAAAAATCGCTGAAATAATGGTTTTGAGTGGAAAAGTAAAATTGAATACGTTAAAAATTTAATTCAGAAAACCATTTAGAAAAATCTGTATATTGCAAAAATTGAATCTGTATATTATACAAAAAGAAATTATATAACCGATATCAATATGCAATGAGTTGCCAATGTCAAAGTTAAGAGTTTCATAAATAGAGATAATGCATGATTACAAGAAGTAAAAATATGTTTTGTCATGCAAGGTCCAGCACCTCTTTGCTTTTGAAAGTCCAATATCAACATTGAAATGTCCATATGCAATTAGAAAGAGCAGTATTAATCTTTAAAAAACGGCAGATCCATTTTTTATAGTTAAAGTTATAAAATATAAGGGTACCATTGCAAAATCAATATATAGGTTCCAAATCCCTGACCGGTGGAATTTTGAACCCATGCTTACATTAAAATATTAAAGCTGTTTAGAACAATAATTTAACATTTTATATTGGTTTACTGTGTTCAATTTGTTTTAATATTTTGAAATTAAAAAATGATTTTTTTTTTGTATTTTAGGAGTGTCTAGAATATGTTTTAGTGCAACTTACAGAAACAAAAATTGTACTACATGTTTTTATCTTAAAACATTGAAAACTTGAGGAAATTATATGTTGTGTAGTAGTTAAAGCAGATTCTTAGGATTACAAACAATTACAGTGACCAATTTACCACTATATTTTTATGCTAATTAAATTCAAATGGAAATATGTGACAACTTTGTTCAAATTTCATGCCATACTAGCCTTTTGGATTAAAACGGATTTGTCTTAATTGTGTGTAATGTTTGCTTTGGTTTTATTTAAATGATCTTGTCCTTAATTTGACCCAGGTCACCGTAACCACTTGTTGTAATTGACTTACAGCACGGCAAAACTGTGCTGTAACTAAATTACAGCACAGTTTTGGGTTGAGGACAATGAAAATTAGGCTCCGCCCCTACAAGTTATTCACTTGTATGGGGATTTATAGAACATCCGAAAACAAAAGAAAACCTGCATAGTCGTGCCACAACTACTACACAACATATAATTTCCTCAAGTTTTCAATGTTTTAAGATAAAAACATGTAGTACAATTTTTGTTTCTGTAAGTTGCACTAAAACATATTCTAGAGGAAATTATATGTTGTGTAGTAGTTGTGGCACGACTATGCAGGTTTTCTTTTGTTTTCGGATGTTCTATAAATCCCCATACAAGTGAATAACTTGTAGGGGCGGAGCCTAATTTTCATTGTCCTCAACCCAAAACTGTGCTGTAATTTAGTTACAGCACAGTTTTGCCGTGCTGTAAGTCAATTACAACAAGTGGTTACGGTGACCTGGGTCAAATTAAGGACAAGATCATTTAAATAAAACCAAAGCAAACATTACACACAATTAAGACAAATCCGTTTTAATCCAAAAGGCTAGTATGGCATGAAATTTGAACAAAGTTGTCACATATTTCCATTTGAATTTAATTAGCATAAAAATATAGTGGTAAATTGGTCACTGTAATTGTTTGTAATCCTAAGAATCTGCTTTAACGTGTTTTTAATTAAATGTGTAGACTCTTCTCTTCCTGATAAAATTAACTCAAACATGTTCTCGATTGTCATTACAGTGAATACAAAACACTTTCACGTTAAAATAAATATTGCAATTATCATAATTATGCTGCAGCAAACGATTGTCCCATACTTCTATTGTCATTCATATTACATTTAAAACCCAACACGTCCGAGTCTTAATAAATTATCAGTGGCATGTCATATTGACATTATTTAGTCGTGTTATGATAAAAATATGCAAATTAACAAGAACATTGACATGTTCATCTATGACAGATGACCAGTATGGTCACTAGACAATGTAAAGTCTCAAAAACGCATTAATCAAGGGTTAAGTGTATCCAACATCTCTTCAGATAAGGTAGTGTGTTAGTTCATTACATGTTGTGAGGGAGGATTGAGGATAAAGTTGCAATTATAGGTCGAAAAACCTGAAAAATTAAGTTGTGTATTATATCCGAATGTTGAATAAGTAACTAACTTCAGATTATATTTACTTTTTCAACATTGAATGTTGAATGTTGAAAAAGTAACTAACTTCAGATACGGTTATAGAACGGTTAATGAAAATGATAATATTGAATATATCGTTCAAATTGTGTAGCATACTGTAACCGTGATATGGTTGTCTCTCTTTGTACAACGATATATTTATTTTGCTAAACTTTATATGGTTGTCTCTCTTAGTTCGATGGTTACTTTGTTGAGGCAATCTAGACATTAACTACATGAGAACTTTTCATTTAGAAATGTTATTGATTTTATGTGGATTCGAAAGCATTGCAGAAGTGCATTTTACCATCGAATTGTCTGGAAATGGCGCTTAACGCTATTGCTCCCACTGCTGTGCAAAACAAAATGAACTGGATGAGGCGCTCTAGCGCGTTATGATTTGTTTGCTTTGAAAGGCAATGGAAAACGTCTTTTAGACCATTCGTTGGTTATATTTGCATTTCGCATTTTTGACATTCTTTGTTTTAAATCCATAACACTTTCGTTTATTACATGCATGTCCAGTCACTGAAACAGCTAATTAATGACGTCACGCGTCATTGACTACGTTCTGATAATTATCTCGCGATTTTTATCATTCTCCACGTTTCGATTCATAGTAATGACACCATGACACTGGAATGTATAGTAAATTCGGCCTCGTTTCTCGTCGTGACCAAATAAAAATTACGCTATATGTAGGACATAACTAGAAATTACAACAGTAAAATACTCGTATCTGGCAATGGCGGCAGGTAGATTTCCACCAGTCATCAACTAACCATTCATTTGCCTTCTGTTTATGTCATAAAAGAGTTATTGCTAATTCCATCTAAACATCAGAGAAATCGAAATACTATCTGAACACATATGAAGCAGCTTACAATGATGATGATAATGAAAAAGCTTACTGATTTTGGACGGGGACCGAATTCAACGCCAAACAACATGCATGATTTAGTGATGCAGTCGTAGTACTATTCAGTAGTATTGGATGGATCAAACTATACCTCTGCGGTATTGTGATGTAATGATTGTGTATTGTGGATAAACACACACACACACACACACACACACACACACACACACACACTTTATCATTGCTTCTAAGAAATGCAAATTGATTTCATTGTTAAATAAATGATGAAGCTTTAACAAGTAATCTATTTGTTACTTCATCCTTTGCCTACCAAGCGTGTTGTGTTGATACAAAATATCAATACAAAGAATATAAAATAAGGTCTCAATCATTGTCATCTCGACTTTACTGCTGAAACATATAGAATGTAAAAATATAAAGATAAAAGCTTAAAACACGTGTGATGAAAACATCAGATCCGGAAAGACCGATAAAATCTCCGGTTTTATTGGAGATGTTCATCTAGTAGATCGCTATAAAAACGTTAGTAGTAACTAGACATCCATATTTAAAGAGGTAAGAGAAAGTTATACAATGTATTGAAGTTTTAGACAAGACGAAGTACAATGAATTGATTGATAAATAAAATAGCAGAATTTTTACTTTTGTCGTGCCGCTCAAGGCAATGTGCAAGTAGGTTTCTTTAACATGCCACGCCTGCCATTACACGGGACATTGGTCTCTTTCTAAGCACCCCGTCGCGATTTTTCTATAAATACTGAGTACTTGGTTCGAACCGCAACGATCAACATACGAAGCGTACTCTACCAATTCAGCTACCACATGTACAATGATCAAATAGTAGTTCGCGTTGTTATTATGTAATCCTAAATCAAAAGTAAAGTAATGTATTCTGTCCATCAATTTAAACTATAAAAAGCGTCTAAAAATTGTTTAAATAGCCATCATTGACAGACCTTGTAATTCAATAAGGTAAACATTGTTAACACTGTACTCCTTTTTCACGTTATAAATGCTTCTAAATTAAACTAAAAATTTTAGTGTCAAATTGAATGTGTTGTTTTTAAATTTATGCACACGTATATAACGTTTTTGTTTGAACCCCTGTGGTGTCTTAAAGATCGTGAAATTTATCTGCAGTAGAGACTTCCTGTGTTGGCCATATATGGAAGTTATTGAATTATACAGGTATGCTTGTGCATCATTAAATTCAGTATTTTCCATCAACGTACTTTGGGACTAATTTATCAATGTCAGACCTCGGATGGCAATATTGTACTTCTCACCAGGAACCCGGCAGTTAGAATTTAATATTAAAATTACACCTGATCGGATATTGCATTATAGAATGAATGATATCTGAACGGTTACACATTTTGTCATAGTTATATATAATGCATTTTCTTTTGTTTGGATCACATGTGGCTATGAGTCAGAATGGAAAACTAACAAAAACAAACACATGTTTGAAAAAAGGTCTGAGCTGAAGATGTATCCATATCTTCTGTGTAGAAGGTAAATAGCGAATTACAGGAACCGCTTAAGTGTCCAACTACCATGATATTTAGAAATTAAACATTGCTTGTCCTATGAAGGCTACATTTAAATTATCTAAGATCTAGTCAAAATAGTTGTGCAAAAAATACAAAGGTAACAAAACTAGGTCATCAACTTGATTTTTTGACGTTGAGTCCATTTTTTAATGCTTAAAGAAAACGTCAAAACTGAAAATTCTGTGTCAAAGTTTAAGTTACCTCCTTAAAACCCTCTGACCTTGACTTTATATTGAAGACTATTTGAGAAAACGCCAATATTGAAAAACCACATATTAAAATCTTTACATGTAGTCAAGGAATTCAACTTTCGAATGAGGCCATGGGATCCTGACCTTTGCGTCATATTAAAAAGGAAAAAGCACTAGAAACTGTTAAAAGTATCATAAAAATGACCAAAGTCAAAATAGTATCAAAATCACAAAGGTCAAACATTACACCAAGACCTTATATTCTGACCTTTACTCCTTTTAAAGGTCATTTAAAGGAAATTTTAAATCTGAAAACGGTGACTGACCATCGTTATAGATAATCTTAACCTTTAGCGCAGGTGAGCTAAATATCTAAAAGATAGATTTACTTAGCAAAATATGTGTTTAAAATAGTTATGACAATCATGGTTATCAAATGTTCTAGAAAGCATATCTGACTAATGACTTTACAAAGAAAGGTACTATTTGTATTTTATTTTCTGAGAACTGGAAACTATCACTATTTTTTTATTTGAATTTGTTCTGGAAACTTGATCTCATTAACGGTTTTACAAATGAAACTATCGCTATTTTTTCTGATAACTTCGGTGTTTCTGACAACTAACTACAGAAGAATCTTCAAGGAAGATTGTTTTGTTATACTGTTTTAGGTTGATGTTGATATCACCATGACTACGGATAATACATTTGGATTATGCTTGATAATAAACCAGTGTTATCATCAAAAGTTTACATGTATATCCTACATATACAGAAAGGTTAAAGCTTATCAATTACTCTATATTAAAAAAAGACTTCCTTGTTGGTGGGCGTATTGAATTTTAAGCGTACACCTACAGTACATACCTGTCGAAAGTTTAACACAAAGCTAGTGAATTGTTGTATTGTTCATCTTTAATGTTTAGAGACAGTCGTTTTCATAAAAAAAACTTTTATACCTTTTTATACGCCCGTCATATGACGGGACGTATTATGTTACGGTGCTGTCCGTCCGGGCGTCCGGGCGTCTGTTAACAATTTGTATCCCGTTCAATAGAGACCACAAACATTTATGGATTCAAATGAAATTTGGTATACAGCTTTACCATGATAATACCTTGTGCAAGTTCGAGTGACAACTTTTTTGGATTATTTTTGGAGGAGTTATGCCCCTTTTTTAACTTAGAAATTTTTGTATGTATGACCATGTGGTTTCCGATCATTAGAGCCTACCACTATTTATGGATTCAAATGAAATTTGGTATACACATTTACGATGTTAATATCTGGTGCAAGTTCGAATTACAACTTTTTCGGATTATTTTTGGAGGAGTTATGCCCCCTTTTTAACTTAGAAATTTTTGTATGTATGACCATGTGGTTTCCGATCATTAGAGCCTACAACTATTTATGGATTCAAATGAAATTTGGTATACACATTTACGATGTTAATATCTGGTGCAAGTTCAAATTACAACTTTTTCGGATTATTTTTGGAGGAGTTATGCCCCTTTTTTAACTTAGAAATTTTTGTATGTATGACCATGTGGTTTGTATTCCATTCAGTAGACAATACAAACATGGATTTAAATGAAATTTGTTATACATTTGGTATACACATTTACGATGTTAATATCTGGTGCAAGTTCGAATTACAACTTTTTCAGATTATTTTTAAAGGAGTTATGCCCCTTTTTTAACTTAGAAATTTTTGTATGTATGACCATGTGGTTTGTATTCCATTCAGTAGACAATACAAACATGGATTTAAATGAAATTTGTTATACAGTTACACCTTAATCATGGTAATATCTCGTGCAAATTTGAATTACAACTTTTTTGGTTTACGAGTTATGGCCCGAACACGGAGTTGGTAATATATTTTTACATACATATATCCTAGTTGTACTTATACTTCTCAGTAAATAGTACTACTCGATTAATATAACACGGGCGTATAATGCTCCGCTCGGCGGTGCTCTTGTTAATTTTTGAAGCCTAACAATCATATTTTGTTTTGAAAACAAAAAGCGCATCTAAATATATTTTTTGTTTTATTTTTACTTTTTCTGATATTTTCCTACATAGAGAAAATTTTACATTTTTTACTAAAAACCAGCTGTAGTATGTTCATTTGGTGACCCCATATGCATATAATAAAAGGTTCAAATAAGGTCAACAATTACCATGTAATTCACTCATATCACACTTGGTTTGGGCATTGGGTTAGACAAAATCATGGAGAAGAAGTATCAGATGATGTGAAGTATGTAGTTTTGAAGTTTTAATTTGTAAAAAAGCAATAGGATCACATTTTTTCGAAAGAGGACAAACTGATAAAGTCTATGACACAGGCGTGATTCAGGCGTGAATATCAATGATTTAGAACATGGGGTCCAAAAATGGTGTTTTAGTTCTTAGTCTAATCACGATTATTATAAATTAGCTGATTTTTTCTCTATCAACAGGAATACATGTAATGATTTCGATTTTTCATGTATTTTTTCCTTGTTAGTATTTTGTTTTTAAATATAAATGTTGTGGTTATTTTATGAGAATCCAAATGATAGTATAGTCAATTTAGTTAAGGAATGTCTCTAAGTTTAAAAGACGAACAATAGTGTTGAGTCGACACGCTGCTAGCTATCCATGACTCTTGGCAGTCGAGCTTCTACTTTTTGTAGCTCAATGTTAAACTTTCGACAGGTCTGTACTATATTCTGTCATTATCTACAATATCATTGCATAAAAGGTGATTTAGATATAACGAAAAAAAGATCAAATTAATTATATCAGTTTTTTGTTTCGGAATACATGTATACTGCTTTCTAACTGCTGACACTATGATTAACTCAGAAACAAAATATCGCTGACACCACGGGTGAAGTAATTTGTCATACCCTGGTAATTGTGTATTCTCACAGTTATTTACATTCTGCCTTATTTTAAAATCACCTTTTTTCGTATTAGTCTTAATTTTAAAATATAATAAAAATCCTCAGACAATCCAGGAAGCTTAAGGTCTATGTTCCAGACCTACCATGTACAACTCTTGCCACGTTAGAATCTCTAAAATGCCCGCGATTCTCGCAAAAAGGCAAGTGAAAATCGCAAAGCTTCGTTTCAAATCCAAACACGTGGTGCGTTGGCAGCGTTGCTGTCATTGTGTACAGAGTTCCATTCTTAAACAATAAACATGCAAAATCCTCAAAAATCCTCAGACAATCCAGGAAGCTTAAGGTCTATGTTCCAGACCTACCATGTACAACTCTTGCCACGTAAGAATCTCTAACATGCCCGTGATTCTCGCAAAAAGGCAAGTGAAAATCGCAAAGCTTCGTTTCAAATCCAAACGCGTGGTGCGTTGGCAGCGTTGCTGTCATTGTGTACACAGTTCCATACTTAAACAATAAACATGCAAATTATCATACATCCCATGGAACAATAGACACTCGAGTGCATCTTCTAGTGACTCTATCGTGGTAAGGGTTGTTCACGGTGAGACCCGTGTCGGGGTTTGCTAATTATTCAGACCCTATGAAAGATAAACACTAAACTAACAAATAGGCAGCTCACCTTGGCCTGTCATAAGTTACATGTCGACAGCTTTAGGCAGCTGTTATCTGTTTCTCGGCATTTTTCCGGCCACTTGTCATCCATATCTCGGCAGCCTGTGGGACCCCTATATGTAGTAACTACCACAAATGTAGTAACGGTCACAAATGTAATAAAATTGTGTCACATATGTAGTAACGAACCACAAATGTAGGAACGACCGTTACCACAAATGTAGTAACAATTTTTTTTACCACAAATGTAGTAAATGAAAACCGCTATATGTAGTAACGAAAATTTCGAAATCTGAACGTTAGAAACCAACCTTTAAGGTGCGATCTAACCTGATAGAAGCGACTGTTGTTCCGATAGAAGTGACTTTTAACGCGTTAGAAGTGACTTTTAACACGATAAAAGTGAATTCTATCCCGATAGAAGTGGCTCTGATTCCGATATAAGTGACTTTATTAAATACCAAAGAAAAATATATGTAAAAATTGTTAATTGTTAATTTTAATTTACTTGAAAACAATTAGTGTCACATAAATCGGCACATTACAAAATGATTAGCATAACATGTAATAGTAATTCAGATATAAATGTAATAAATAACTACTAGCATCTGATAATCCTTGTAATGGGCTATGTTATGTATAATGCGATGAGCGATAACGCCAATTGGCCTCTTATTTTCATTATGCTTCGGTTTGTAAAGTACATGTAAAATTCCGTTTTTAAATTTAAGTTTCTGGGTTTTCTGTATTTGGCAGATTTTAGTAGGGTACATGTATTTATTATTATACTTCACGGCACTTAAGATGTAGGAAGTATAATGCTGTTGGTCGGTCCCTCCGTCCGTCCATCAGTCAATTATAAGTTTTCCGCATTGTTTCCTAAACACTTTCAGATACTAGAGTTTTTTAATGGGAGTTAACTACAATGAGTTGCAGATAAGTTAACGTTTTGTTTCACTACGAATCCGATCCTTTGCAATTGCCTTTGATAATTCGATTGAAATACTAGTAACAGTTTTCTGCAGTTTTTTTCGTAATAGCTTATTGAACTGATTTGGCATGTAGGTCTACCATAATGTGTTACAGATAAAGTTCAAGTTTCATTTTGCTTCGCTGAAATTTATGTTTTTACGATGACTACACTTGATTTGGTCCAATATGTGGGAGCAACCTCACAAAGGTTTTTGTAATATTTGCTGATTTTTATGATCTCTCTCTCTCTCTCTCTCTCTCTCTCTCTCTCTGTTGCATTTACAATACTTCGTAAATATCGTTATTGAAGTATATAAACTGCATTTTATAAAATTTGTTAGTCTGTGAAATAGAACGTCTGTAATCATATATGGTGTATTTGTTCTTTCGCCAAGCACTCGGCATTACGAATGAAAGTCACGGTTCTTTCGGATGGGAACTTAAAAAAACGAGGTCCCGTGTCACGGTGGGCTTGGCACGCTAAAGAATCCTGCTGTATAATGCCATCAGCGCAATGTACATGCAAAATTTCTGCACCTTCGCCTATAGCTGGCGATGTCTGGATATACGTGAAATATTTTTGACTGGGACGTTAAACACCATTACTTAACTCTCAACTCTTGTACCCTGCTTAGTGTTTAAGTGCACTTCTCGCAGGCTAGTTGCGTACCCAATCCGCTAGAAACAGATCATAGTGTGGTACTTCTTTAAGGTTTTCTCTTTTGTCTGCGGTTTAAGTTAAACGGAATTGTTAAAAAAATTCAGATTGTTTTATTTTGTAACTAAATTCTTAGCTTATTATTTTTAATTTGCATTGCTATGGGTTGGTGTCCAGTTGCCTGCTGAATATTGCAATTTGACCAACTAGATGAACAATGCACCCACCCACCCACCCCAAAAAAAGGAAAAAAAACCTGACATAATGAGTAATTTGGCGTTTTCTAAGTTTTAAGTGATGGTTCTCATACTTTAGCCATTATCAGAATTTTTTATTTTGTATTTTGTTTTTGTCTAGTTATGTATGTATCTTCACCCCACCAACACACGCACACGAAGTCATCTGATCACTCTGTCATAATCATAAAATGCATTCAAAAATTGTATTATTGTCATAATACCATTTTTGAATGTATTTTATGATTAAATTCAAAAATTGGTATATTACAATAATACCATTTTTGAATGCATTTTATGAATAATTGAAGCACTACAAACTGTCTATTTTGATTTGTACAAAGGTAACACGTTTTTAAGACTTTTGATAAATATACAAATCTCAATGTCGATCCGACGTCATGTATTTTGCAGGAGTATCGATCCGTTAATTGAATGAATGTTCCACTTATATCAAGGCTTCACCAGCTATATGCGAAGTGGCATAAAGTTTTACCCATGAAGTGCAATGGAATGCGCTAGGGTCTTAACGCGTCACACCTGGTTTTAGGGTCTCTTCCAAATTACTCTAATGGCTTTCATTTTAAAATACCCTTTTTAAGTCTTGGTCAGACCCTGCCCGGGTTGCGAACCCACGAACCTTCCTGGAAGTGGAATAATAAAAAAAACCATAACAAATAAATAGAACTCAACCCGTCAAAGATGGGGGTGTGACCAAAAAAAATCTCTTCGAAGCGGCGACTAATAAATGTACTGGGGACGTGAAATTCATCTCGGGACTTCCTTGTAGTAGCCTTGTCAGAGCTGAAAATGACTGTTAACATGAACATGAACTGTGACATTCAACATCGTTATGAGTAGTTTAGAACTGAAAAATCGACTTGCATTTGACTCTAGCTAAACATGGTTAAAACCGAGGCATAATATGGGTTTTGGGTTTCATTCCTTAAATTACCCGACAGATATACCTTAAATTACCTGGCAGAGAAACCACAGTGCTTGTCACTAATTAACACTAGCCTAAATATTACCAATTTTGAAAAAAAAATATATTTTATCATTTTTTAAATTTTACTACATTTGTGGTAAAATTAATTTGTTACATTTGTGGTAAAATTTTGTTGCTACATTTGTGGTAAAATTTTGCTACATTTGTGACCAACATTTACTACATATGTGACAAACCTTACTACATTTGTGGTTCGTTACTACATATGTGACACAATTTTATTACATTTGTGACCGTTACTACATTTGTGGTAGTTACTACATATAGGGGTCCCACACAGCCGAACATCAACTTCAGTTTTAAACTTTCAACAGGTCTGTACTGTACATAGCATACCATCATATCTAGTGATTGCATTATGATCTGTTATCTCCAAAGGTGTTTAATATACAAAAAACCTTACATGGCAGCCAGTGTAAACTTTAAAATTAAAAACCACTTTAAAACACTTTTCACGTGATTTAATGTATAAAAACAGGCTGATTGAGCAGGTACTTATTTGAATTTATCATGCCAGACTGAAGTGACAGGTATGGTTTTATGGTTTACAACAACAAATGTGCAGGGATATTATGTAAGTAATGGTATTTATTAAAATGCATGTCGCACACGTCAGATTTGAAATTAAAATTTACTACATGCATGTATTTACAGTTGTTGACATGCAGAATTTAATTTACAGAAACCAGTGCTACTTAACTCGAGCCTATTATAACGGTTAGAAGTACTTTGACGCCTAAAGTAGTATATAATACATGGGCGTAAAGTACTCGTAACTGTTATGTCGGGTTCGAATTAGAATTACCAAACCCTGATTGTTTCGTATATATATGGCTCTGCAATTAAAAGTACACACTGTCCAATGTTTATTTTTTTATTTAAAAGATTTATTTTCATTGTATAAACGCAACCATGTCCTTAGAAATAATGTTCAAGATACAAGTGACATCGCAGGTTTTTCTTGAAAAATGATCAAATCTCTCTAAAAAAATTAACTTATGACTCATCGACCAAAAAATAAATATAAAGATTTCATTCATATTCCTTTGACATCTGATATTTAGTTTGATACACATGATGTAAATATATAGCAAGTGAGAGGGGTTAAACAGCGTGACGAGTGTGTGTGACTCTGCATAGTTTTATATATAACCTGTTATCAGAATAATTGAACGGTTATTTATAATGCACAACCATGAATTATCAACATAATTAATCATTTGTCAACATGTAATTACCAATACACAATATTTGTTTTATCAAGATATAACATGCATAAAGTGGCTTATATACATATATACATATGAAGAAAAACCCCAACCAAGTATACAGTTGCTATCTATGTGCATATGCAGAATGATAAAAAATTTGAGTTTCAATATGTGCAGTCCGAGCGGCATTTAAAGAAAATTCTAGGTAAATCAAAAATTTCCCAAATGAAATCAACATAACATGTAGATTTCCTTCCTTGTGTATTGGACAATGACATACGGTATATAACATGAAATCAGTTTACCTATGCTCTTGGGCATATATTTATGTCTGACATCTGAATTTGAAGAAAGTATATATATATACAATTTTTCCGGTTTGGTAAGTACATATTATCATGTTATTATGTATATATGTATTTACGAACTATTTATCCAGAGTATCGGAGTATTTCTTATGAGAGAGTTTTTGTTGTTGAATCATATGTTTGAGAGTTTTCGTTTATTTACACCGCTCTTTATATAGTAGCACAGTCCCTGTTGATGATAGATGATGTATTGAGAATAAACATATGTTGTGCGCATGCGATAATCATAACTGCATTTTCAATTTATACGTTCTTTGTTGTCTTCAAGATGTGATGAATAATATCTGATACAACTTTCGTTTTTAATTTTAGTTCATTGAAAATTTACAAGGATATAAGTATTGGATTATTTAAGGTGTGAACATTACTCCGTATTTTTTAATAAACAACTTGCCGATAAGTTAGTCGACAAGTGTATATGTACTAAAGTACAACTTTATAATGGATAAACCAGAAAAGGAAGGAAAAGGTGGTGGTAGATTCGCAAACAAAAGGAAGCAAAAACGTGTTAAACGTTACCGATCCGACGGGTTTGTTCTTGGTGTAGATTTGGAAACCCATGCTTCCGAAGACAGTGATGCCGATAGTAATATTTCTTCGGATGCTGTCAATTTCTTGTTGTGGATTCGTAACCCAACAGTTCATAGTTTGGCGAAACTTCGGAAAGCAATACGTACAAATGACAGAGATTGGATGACAGTGTTCCTGGAATTCGATGGATTAGGATTGTTATTCCAGTGTCTCAAAAATCTGAGTGACATCCAGAGTTTCCATTTGTCGGATATGGTCCTCAGAATGGAATGTATAATGTGTATACGGGAAGTGGTCAATTCACAAAGTGGATTAGATTGTTTATTACGGATTAAAGGAAGAAAAGACAATATATTTGGAAGACGATTTGCATCTGGTAGGTAACAGAGAGAGAGAGAGAGAGAGAGAGAGAGAGATTAGTTTGTACATATTAGCCATGAGATAACAAAATGAACACACTTTACACCTTTACACGAGTACTCCTTTGACTATGAAACGCTATGGGTTATATAGATACACGAATTTAGAGTTTAGCATCTAAAATTGGAGATGATAATGTGAACATCACGTTTGCAGTTAGACTAAGTAGGCAATTCCAAAATACAATGGTATTGCTTGGGCCAGACAAAGGTAAAACAACAATATTTCTGGTTGCCTTTTTGGCAAAAGGCCAATGAGACTACAGTATGCAATATATATCTGTGAAAATTCAGTTTCAGAACTTCCAGTGTTGGGTAGCCGCGAATAGCTGCAACAATGCTGATGCGGCGGCTTTAAACAATAATTCACACATTCACTCCAGAGTTAGGCATTGTTGGCATTACTTTGACGGGTTAACAGTACTTTTTAATAACTTATTCAGAATTTGCAATTAATAAATATTGATGTGCAGGTTGAAACAGCTGTGTTGTTAAATGTAAGATAGACTTTTACTTACATTATTAGGCTTTTTATTACTGTACATATACATGGTTAAACTTTACATTGGTATTACATATTGGTTATTATTGTGAGAAATTCGTGATATGCCTATCTATCATGTGAACCTTGTTCTGTTTTAAAGGAAGTTTGTCATTTATTGAAGGTGTTAGAATAATATATTACTGATTATAACTGATACACAGGTAAAACTTCAGTTTTGATTTTTAAGGTAAATAAATAAGAAAATAAATTGAACACACCTTTTTAAATAAAACATATCATTTATTATTTAAGTAAGTTTGGTATGCCAGATTTAAATGTAACATCAATAATGCATATCCGTCTGTAAACCTGCAATGAAGATGTCAACATGAGGATAAGGTCTACGCCTACGGTCTACATTAGTACGGTGTCGGTTATCATTTAATTTTAATCGTATGTGAAAGGTCGTGGGGTCGAACCTCGACGGGACTTACCAAGACTTGAAAATGGGTAGTGAATGTTCTTTCGCCAGCCCTCGACATTTAGAAAGTCGCGATGTCTTTCGTAAGAGACCTTTAAAACGGATACCCCGTGTCACGGCACGTTAACGAACCCTCTCTGCACATTGTCCAGAGACACCCTAAAGGTAAAAAATTCTGCCACTCCATCTAGTGACGTCTAGTTACATCTCGATATAAATGAAATATTCTTGACTGGAAAGTTAAACTCCATTCAATCTAACTATCTATCAATCAATTAAATTTTAAAACTGAAGTATGTGTTGTTCTACTGACAACAACTAAAACTGTTATACTACTACTACTACTATTAAAATATTTTATAATTCACTATTGATGTAAAATGTAAACTGTGAGCCACAAGCTCACAAAAATACCCCCGCTCCCCCCACATAAAAAATCCATCGGATCAAATTTTTAAATAGGAGGTGCACATCTACATTATATCACAAAGATTGTGTGGAAATTTCATGAAAATCCATTGAAGGGTTTAGGAGGAGTTGCGGATAAGAGATAGGTTCCCTAAGGTGTAGCGGAAGGACGGACGAACACCCCTATCACTATATAACCCCCCCCCCCACTTTTTAAGCGGGGGGGGGGGGGGTATAATAAACCTCAGGTACCAACTCCGTTGGAACAACTTGAACTTTTTGTTTTGTTTTAACTTAAGACTTTTATTTTTTGCAACAGTGATTAATGTTTTTCATTTATCATTATTTAAACGCTTTCCAATAAAAAATATTTCGTGATTCTGAGTTTTTAAGGGAAATAGGAGACATGGGATGACTTGAAAAAACATTATGATCAAACTTAAGGTCACGTCGTTCTTAAAATGTGTCAAAAACTGAGAAATATAGTGAAATTGACGAAAGGTGAAAATAGCGTGGGAGCTAAAATTAGGGTCTAAAATATTTTGCATAATGATATTTAAAATGAAACGGTAACTGTTTACGCGGTGAGTCTTGATCCGGAACTTACTTATCTTTAATTTGTATTCTTGTCAATCATGGCCCTGAAATGAAAAGTTTACATTCATAGGTACGGTAAAACGAAAAACGAGAGAGAGAGAGAGAGAGAGAGAGAGAGAGAGAGAGAGAGAGAGAGGGGCAATCGTGTGTGTATGTCTTTCAAGGAGAGAGAGAGAGAGAGAGAGTAATTGTAGGGGATGAGTGGTACAACACAGTACAACATATTTTAAACAAAGCAAACCATTTACATGGTCGACTTGTACAGTTGAACCTCTTTAAAATTGTTACCTTTTGACTGGTATCAACAGACGTACGCTTTATTTTACTACGTGATAAACTGTTCATTTATTAGGTGTTTTATATTATCAGACAATATAAGTATTTTTAGAAAGAAAACAATCTTTTTATTACTACTTATTGGTTAAGACGAAGCAATAAAACCAGACAAACATATGTCTTGACCTCCAAAACCCTTGTTATGACATCTGATATTGCCGACTGTACAGGGCTGTCCAACTTTTAACAATAAACTATGTAACAACTCCAAATGAAGTCCATCAAAAAGGAGTCGAAGCTTGACTGCCAAGTGACAGGGGTAATGAATAACTATTGATAGAAAAGCTACCGAAAGATGGATAGCAGCTGCCGAAAAGATGTCAAGGTATATAGCTAATGGCGGAGCTAGCGATTCGGCATTAGTTCGGTTCTTGCAGTATTGAACTTTCCAGAGGTTTGAACATTGTCTTGACATAATTTGTAAAAGAGTTAGTTTTTTTTAATTCTAATATTTTAATATCGTTGGAATATTGTATATATAATATTTTTTCTACCAGTTGTTGTCAGTATATTTATTGTGATAGGATACCATGTTATATTATATGTAATGCCAATAACACCATATTAAGTATATTTGTATGCCCGATACATTTTCCTATATATCTATAAATAATTGAAACGTAGACATACTATTATTAAAATCAACATGCAGATGTTCGGTTAATCTTAACAGTCCTGAGGAACCCCGGGAATTATTCTCAAAATCAAACAACTGATCATGAACCTGTGTTTTATATTAAACAATTAATAAACAAAGAGACAAGATGGTGTTTAGTAACCAAAGTATGAGGGTTGGACAAAATCACAGGGATTAATAGAAACATCCGGTACACGTAGACGAAAAGCGCGGGAAGTAATAGCAATATCCGGTACGCACGGGCAAAAAGCCCAGGAAGTAAAGAAAATAGAAAGAGGGTTTGCCATGCTACCATGGCAACGCTAGAGTTTCGTTTTGACACAAAGAAAACATCACTGGAATAAGAATGAACTATTTATTACTACTCTGTTAGATTTACCATTAAACAAGAACATTTTTCTGTCGTAACAGCGATAAATGCTAAATACCTTTCTGATTAAAAATCACCCTTTTCCCATTCATTCTGAGGTGGTTAAAACTTTTTATTCTGAAATAGACCAGAATAGTAATTTATCATGCAATATGGTGTAACGTTTAACAGGCGAGTTAAAACAGGTATCCACTCTAGTTACTTCTGATTATTATATCTGCTGAACTCATATATAACACGGTTGCAAAAATCTACACCTATAATTAGACATGATACCTGTAGAAAGTAGACTGCTAAACAGGATGTGTTATTTTATTTTCAATCAGCCCCATACAGGCGCAAATCACTCCAGATTTAGTATATATATGCTAAAATCAAGACGGTCAATGCTCTGGAAAATGGGTAAATGTCTGTTTCAAACAATTAGTGTCAGTAACATTTGTATGTAACTCGGACAGATGGGTCAAACAACTTACCAGATTCTGAAATAAAAGAAATACATTTACAGTGTTGATTGGTGATTCATCATACAAAACGACATTTTGTAGTATGTTTTCGCCATAGCCTGTTGTCTATAGTGGCTCCATTACCATCGCCTATTGTTCTCATGACGTCTGAAGTCATTAAGGCCAAATGATGTACTATATATGTTTTCTATATGTAAGATTTGTCCCTCACCTAGCCAACACTTTAGCGCAGCAGCACATCTCGGCTCCTCATGATCTCTCCAGCCACTAGCTAGCCATATTTCGTCCAACCGAAATAAAAGCAGAGCTTCGACTTTTCGTTAGCGAAGTGGTAAAATTTTGACAGGGTTGTATTACTATTGTATAATAGTAATTACGCCAGCTCCAGATGTAATAATGCTGTATCTGGTGAGAAACATAGCAAAATGTTGCAAAAACACGTTAATATGTCGACCTGGTCTTTCTAAAATCTACACCATTAGTTTATTTTCTCTAATTTGTGAATGTCACCTACATGTAGATGATTTTTAAGCAAAATTGATTGACTGATCGACTGATTGATTGATTGATTGATTGATTTATTTATTTATTTATTTATTGATTGGGGTTTTAAGTCCCAGTCAAAAATAGTTTACTTATATCGAGACATCACCGGCTATAGATGATGTGGTAGTAATTTTGACCAAAGCACTACGCTTGGAACGATGTACAGGGAGAGTTGTCTGTATGACGATAAGAATAGAACATCTATTGTCAAACAAAACAGTCATTGATTTTACGGAAAAGTATCGAAATGCAAATGGGCATTTCTGCGCTTCAGCTATATATATTTCTTAAATTTCTGACACAATATACCAGTTGGTAGTAACATATGTGTTTTATGTGCAACAACAAATAAACAGGATAAAAGTACTCCTCTTTTCGTATGTTATAAGATAATTCAAAGAGTATGTTTGCCAAACATTCGACTGTAGTTATATCATACGTCTTAACATTAATTAATTTTGAGAGATTTTGAGAGACGTAGATATCCAGAATAGTAAGTTAAGTCAGAAGAGAAAGGCTTCAGGAATGTTCCGTCTTCTATTTAGGAATGTTCCGTCTTTCTATCTGAAGATTAGTCAGATCACTGAACCTATTACTATCATACTACAGGCCTACCGAAAGTTTAACACTGATCAATTAAAAAGATGTCGAAGTTCGACTGTCGAGTGGCTGATATTTATATAGTTAGTAGCCAAAAAGGCTAGATAGATACCAGTAGATAGCAACTGTCACACAGCTGCCGCGATATAATAAAGCCGAGATGAGCTGCTATTTCGTTATGGTAGTGTTAAACTTTCGACAGGTGCTTACTGTATGTACAAGAGTCAGCTGATGATTTCATCTGATGTCTGACAAACCTGTAAGAATGAGAGGTTTTACAATTATTTTGCGTTGGTTAACATGATGATATACATTTATAATATGATAATACGATAAAGAGGATTGTTGAACTGCATAATACTTATTCTATACTAGTCATTAGCTTATCTAAAACAGATCACTATCATACTGTATAGGACAAAATGTCAGATATGACACTGGGTGTTCTAATCATGTGCATGTAAATTATTTCACTTTATTTTCCTGTAAAAACTACTTTTGTATTGCGTAATATTATTATGATAACCTTTTAAGCATTGAAAAGGTTAGATGCTCGTTTGGATAGACCTAAATGAAATACGTTTTGTGATTTATCTTTTTAAATTAAATCATAAAATACATTTAAAAATGGTATATGACAAAACGAATTTATGGTATTTGCCAAAATAATGGTAAAATATAACATTTACTATCTATTTGAAAAAGGTTCATTGAACAATTCGACTGTTGAGATTACCTCCACTGAAATAAATGATTTTATAAATGAAAATTACGTCACAACCATTGTTTGCGACACATACCATGACGTCATAAGATAACGTACGTCATGAAAACAGAACAGCGATGGATATATTATACAATTATGGACTTTTTAGTGGTTGTATATTATACAATTATGGACTTTTTAGTGGTTGTATATGGTGTGATATTCACCGGAAAAATAAATATTGATCGAGGCGACAGCCGAGGTCAATATTTATTTTTCCGGTGAATATCACACCATATACAACCACTAAAAGTCCATAACTGTTTTATTATATAATTTAGCCACTGTGTCATTTTGGTTGACAATGTTTTCTCAAACCTGTGACCAGGCAATCTATTTTACCGATATTAGATTTCCCTGCCCACCCTGGTTGATCACACTAAAATTATCCCGCATTGGTTAGATCAATCTGACTTTTTAAGTCTGATTCTATGAAAAATAAATGGCACAATGAATTGCACACTACATTGTAAATTGATAATGCCATAACGTTAACGTTCTATGAAAAAATAACAAGACACAATCACTTGCGTACACTTAATTGATGACGTTCTAATCATTTTACGGAGAACGTCAACAAAAATTGATGACGTACACCGAATTTGATATTCACCGGAAAATCCGTGGTATATGATGTGAGATCCAATGGTCACGTGTTACCGTTTTAGCCAATCATAAAGATGGAATTTATTAATTATATAATAACGTTTGTTACACCATGGCTGGCTCTCTTCATGTTTCATAAGAAGGAAAACGTTAGAACAATTGTGTTTAAACTACAGCAAGCATACCGCATACATTGGATACCTATTGCTTATAGTAACTGTATACATGTAAGCATTCTTTATGGATATTGAAGATACAAATGTTAGAATCAAGTCTAAAACCCAACCATTCTTTGTCAAATAACTTCAACTTTATTTATTGTGGCATATATTGAAAAAAGTGTTCCAGCTCTTCCCAAAAGTTTTAAACTTGGACCTGTGAGTGTCGCGCTTGTCATATTGTTAATGATTGAATATTTCATTCAGAAAATTAAAAATAATTAATATGACACCAACACCCAAACACTGATATGGCACGTTTTGTTTAATAATAATGATTCGTAGAAAATAATATATTTTTCAGCGAGATACAAAAACCTTTGCAACTGAATATTCAGGTGAATCATCAAATATGTAGAGATAATTTAGCAGGGTGTAATTTACCCCCTGATGGGAGTTATATAGAAGGTGTCATTTTACTTCAGACAGTTTACATAAATTATTGATCAGTAATTTCCAATGAAATGACAAAATATTGTTACAGCTGCATTGGGTATTAACAAGGAATTTACACGATTAATTCGGCATGGGGGGCAACATGCGCGCCAAAAATGAAATTCAACGTACTACTGTCTTGTTATTTTGATGAGAAACAAATTACCACCAATTAATTATCTAGGGATTAGTACTACGGATGGTGTTTCTTCCTAATAATCTTAAGTATTTATACAGGTGATATACCACCAGCCTTACATCAGCACTGACCACTCATCTTAAACTAGAGCCGTATCTTGAGAGACAAATGCCCCGTCTCCACAATATCGCCTACGGGAAAAATGACTATTCGAAGTCTCTTTTTGGCACAGTGTTTGAGATTATTGCAAACACAAACACAAACAAAATTAAACTAATTTTAGATTCAGTCATAGGTGTTCGAGTGGTCTAACGCACCAGCGTAAGGATCATATCATAGTGCTTCGGCAATTTGTATCCAGTCCCTATATATTGTGACAGCTCCCAGCTGTGTGAGTGGTTTTCTGCTATCTTTCCGAAGGTCGAAATTCTACACCAATCCAAAACTGTATTGATTGATATTAGTAATTACTGGAACTATTTGTTTTGTTATTCGTCTGTTAAACGTATTGTTTTGTTCCAGTTTTGTTTGGTACGTTTATGTTTCTTCAAACTTTTCATTTTTTTTATCAAAAAAAACCATGTCAAACGTTCAACTTATAATACTAGCCCATGTTCAAATTATTTCATCTTCATTGGTGTGTACCTAAACACAAATAAACATATCGTTAAACCAGAGAACTGCTATACATATACACATCTAAAAAGGAAGCTGTAAGGAAGACTAGATAACTAAGACGTTAATGGATAAACCATATGGCTAATATAATCTGGAATTCATAATCTACAGCTTGTAGTGTTGTTAGAGTGCAGAGTTTAGGATTTCTTCACCCATTGTATGTGTCTTTCTTATATTTACATGTATTTGTGAAATTATTTTCATCTGCATCGGAATGCACCCAAACAAAGAGAAACCAGACAGCTACTATAGTCTCTGTAATGAAGAGTGGTAACTAGGAGTTAATAGATAAACCATCTGGAATTCACAATCTATAGCTTGTACTTTTGTCTGGTACATTTTTCGAAAATCAATGTCTTGACCGAAACATTTATTTGCTACGAAGTTCAGCTTAAGTTTTCCGGGAAAACATTAGACTTACAGGAATTATGACATCATATTACGTCAAAGTTTCTGTGAAAAGAGTCTTTTGCTACTGTCATACACATTTTTTAAATTTAATCATAAAATACATTAAAAAATGGTATATGACAATATATATCGTTTTTTGAATGTTTTTTATGATTAAATTCAAAAAAAGGTATATGGCACTAATCATGCTAATAAAATGTAGTTGATTACCATGGTAATTAAATGATCTTGCCCCGTCATTGCCCGTAATTGTATGTGTTTCTTCCTTGTCATTTTGTATGTCACCTTGTTATCAACACTGTATATACATAACCCTGCAAAGGTGAAAAAGACATATTTTTGAAAAGCATTATCTTCATTGTAAGGTACCAGGTTCTTTAATTTCCAAGATTTTATTATGAGTTTAAAGAGACGCTGATAAAATACTAAATGGTGATTTTGATTCAATAAAAAAAAAACAAACAAACATACGAATCCATGTCCGATTCAAAATCAAAAAGCAAAGACTTTGAAACTGACTAGTAAGGTTAGACAAATGAACTTCTACCAGACCAGAGAATTGAGACCGAGTGCTCCGGAAGGGTAAGCACCCACTGTTTAGCTAACTACAGCCAATCAAAATTTTGTGTAATCAAAATTGTGTGAAAGGAACATGGAACTATAGAACGTCAAATATATCCATGACAATCCTGGACACAGATACATCAAACTTATCTACAATGCCGTGATGAGGACCCTGATAAACCTTGGCTTGCAATATCCCTGGGTCAACCATTTATTTGTAAGCAGCTTGCTTCGTTGTATAAAGTTTCCATAGTGAGAACAAGCTCTACAATAGTGTATTAAACAATTCCATTTATTGTCGCCGCTGTAGATAAGGGTATTGTCTTTTTACGAGGGAAGGTTTCTTTGACATTATATTGAACTTTCTTGCGGTCGCCATCACATGCATTTGACTTCCTCATTATACTTACCAGGGGTTACACCAACAAAACCTGTCACCTTTTGTCAAATTAAGATCCAATAAAATACCATTATATGTTCGATAACTCGACCATTTCGGTTGTCGACAATGTTTGATGTTCGATAACTCGACCGTCTGGGTTGTCGACAATGTTTGATGTTCGATAACTCGACCATCTGGGTTGTCGACAATGTTTAATGTTCGATAACTCGACCAATTCGGTTGTCGACAATGTTTGATGTTCGATAACTCGACTATCTCGGTTGTTGTTAATGTTTAATGTTCGACCAATTCGGTTGTCGACAATGTTTTGATGTTCGATAACTCGACCGTCTGGGTTGTCGACAATGTTTGATGTTCGATAACTCGACCATCTGGGTTGTCGACAATGTTTAATGTTCGATAACTCGACCAATTCGGTTGTCGACAATGTTTGATGTTCGATAACTCGACCGTCTGGGTTGTCGACAATGTTTGATGTTTGATAACTAGACCATCTGGGTTGTCGACAATGTTTTGATGTTCGATAACTAGACCGTCTGGGTTGTCGACAATGTTTGATGTTCGATAACTCGACCATCTGGGTTGTCGACAATGTTTAATGTTCGATAACTCGACCAATTCGGTTGTCGACAATGTTTGATGTTCGATAACTCAACTATCTCGGTTGTTGTTAATGTTTAATGTTCGATAACTCGACCATTTCGGTTGTCGACAATGTTTGATGTTCGATAACTAGACCGTCTGGGTTGTCGACAATGTTTGATGTTCGATAACTCGACCATCTGGGTTGTCGACAATGTTTTGATGTTCGATAACTCAACTATCTCGGTTGTTGTTAATGTTTGATGTTTGATAATTCGACCATCTCGGTTTTGTCAATGTTTGATGTTTGATATCGCAACCATCTCGGTTGTCGTCAATGTTTGATGTTCGATAATTCGACCATTTCGAATGTCGTCAATGTTTGATGTTCGATAATTTGACCATTTTGATTATCGTCAAAGTTTGATGTTCGATTACCATCTCGATTGCCGTTAATGTTATATACTGTTCTGGAATGCCAGTACAACTTTTAGTTCACTTTTGAATAGAGCAACGAAAGCGCAAATATATGGCAATTTTAACAGTTGGTGAGTGAAGCAGTGATTAATATAAAATACAATGTATACAAAAATGTAACTTGTACAGATATTCCCAATTGATAGAACTATTAAGGAGTGTTTATTGTTCCAACTTAAACATATATTAAAATAAAGAATTAGATAGTCATCACTACATGTTCAATATTCAATATTTATTTTTTACAACACGTGCTTTTCATTTTTGATGTAGCGATCAGTAGTATTAAATATTAATAAACAACTCAAGTTACTCTGGAGGTAGAAATAAAATCGCTCGGAGAATAGAAAGGTATTTATTTGTTATAATTCGTCCTTCAATCATCTTTACATTATATAACTACGCATATTGTTCAATTCCAAACTCGTCATTCAGTAGTCTTTATATCATATAACTCCTCAGACAATGCCAAACAATCTTGAGTGTTGGCTCATTTGTGAATTCTTTGTACTGCTCTCTGTAATTGACGTCGAATATCGTAACAACTTTATCTTGTTACATATTACTGTTTGCATAATTGTTGTTTTACAATCAAAAACAAACATACTAATCCATGTCCGAATCACAATCCAGAAGCAAAGTAAAAACTTTGGAACTGACAAGTTAGGTTAGACACGTGAACTTCCACCAGGGAAGTGAGGCCGGGTGCTCCGGAAGGGTAAGCACCACCTGTTTAGCTAGCTACACCCGCCACGTGTGTATTTAAAATTGTGTGAAAGGATCATAGAACTACGGGACGTCAAATATATCCAGGGCAATCCTGGACACAGAGACATCAAACTTATCAACAATACTGTGATGACGGCCATAAAACCTTTTTGAGGGCCTTGATAAGCCTAGGCTTGCAATATCCTTGAGTTAACAATTTATTTGCAAGCAGTCTACTTCATTGTAGTGAGAACAAATACACCATAAGCAGGAGACGCAGGTATATTGCTGCATAAAAAAGGAAAGTTGACAATAGAAAAAATGAAGTCATCACGTTTGTCATAAAATTTCAAATCATGAATGTAGTCTTTTGTGTGCGTCATAATTCAGGTATAAGTCTAAATATGAACCAGAACTTGAGGAATCAGTCGTGTCTTTAATTTCAAGCTCACTACTACCGGGTAGATGACATTTACATAGTCTCCAAATTTAGGATTGTTAAGAGACAGAACGTCATATATATCTGTATGTTGAGTTGAATGATTTGGCGACAGTCTTCTCTCCAGATTTAACAAGGTTCTGCATAAATTCTGCTTCATAAGAATAAAGAAACGAATCAGCAAGCAATAGTGCACAGTTTATACCCATTGGTATACCGATTGTTTGCTGAAAAACTATATTACCAAACACAACAAGTATGTTATCTATCAAAAACTTCAACATTTTGTTGATGGTATCTTCAGTAAATTTTTGTTTGGAATCCGTATGATACTTGACAAAATAACCAGAACCCCTGTTCAGCACCAGATATGTGTATCTTGGCTTACCGTTTTTGTAAAAGAAAGACAAGTGAATAATTTCTTTAAGACGTTCTTTCAATTTAGAATAAGGGATAGTAGTGTATAGTGTAGAAAATCAAATGTTTTTATACTTTTTACATAAGAAAAGTATTAGAAGCAAGATGTTAAAGTAATTCTTTAGAATTTTTGAGAATCCACATTTGATTGATTCCAGATGTAGAATATATTTTTTCTGAATAAGACTGAAGACCATCTTTGACGATTGTCAAGCATTTTCAATTTATCAACTGTTCTGATCATATAAAAATGTTTTATAAAGGGTACAGCATCAAAAACAAACATTCTAATCCATGTCCAAATCACGATCCAGAGGAAAGTAAAAACTTTAAACTGAGAAGTTAGGTTGAACACGTGGACTTTCACCAGGGAAGTAAGGCCAGGTGCACCGGAAGGGTAAACACCTTCTGTTTAACTAGCTACACCTGCTACTTGTGTGATCAAAATTGTGTGAAAGGAACATAAAACTATCTTCAGAGGCTTGGTTATTATCTTTTCTTACGTCAGTACATGTACCAATGCCCCAGGATGTTATAACCACATTAGACAAAGGTACAAAGTCCGCCTGAAGAGAACTTCTCGAGTAGTCTCCTTCTGAAGTTAATTATTTTTTAAGAATGAATAGATAAGAGATAAGTATTCTATGTGTTAGCGCACTGTTAAGTTTATGGGGTAAAATAAATACCATGTGTTTACAATTACTGTTTTACCCGTTATGATAAAACAAATTCAGAATTTTTCAAATAATTTGGTGCAAAACTTCAACCAACTTTATTTATTTATTTATTTATTTATTGGTAATTTAGCATTTATTATGAACACAGATTATATTGATGTCATATAAAATTGCAGTCACTATGATATTGTCAAAAACTGCACTTTTATGACAAAATATCGATAATGTCATCAATTCAGATACACAATGTTAATAGGAAAAAAGAAATGTTTTAATCCTATAGAAATAAAATAGAAGTTGCACCAACCCTTATGAACGATTTTCATACAGAATTTCATTATTATCCAGAATGAAGAATGGTATCTCGCCTGTTCTTTGATGATGTTTTCATTAAGCATATGAAATCTACATTAAGGATGTCGGTTTCAGTAAATTACGGGTCAATAGTTCACACACAATCAGTTAATTACTAATAAACATACTTCAATAAACTTAAAATATCTTATTACATTTAACTAAAACATGCCATGAATACCTTGTACTAAATGTGAGATACAGACACCAGACATGCTTTCTTTGTAACCTTATCTATGTACTAGTTTGCAGTAGGTTTACTAACCACAGTCCTTCTGTCATTTAGGTTTTGGGAGTTACATTTTCATCTATTGCTCCAGCTAATGTAAGTCTATCAATATGAAAGATCTGTTTAAATGCTTCATCATACTTGCAAGACACTTCGTAATATATACATGTACTTAGATACCTGAAATGTTTTAGTTTTTGAAAAATATATATAAAACTCCCGACTGTGGACGAACATTCAAGCTGAAGTGAAAATAGTATCTAGTGAATCGGTTCAAGTACTTTTTGTTGCCATAACTTTAGTCCCTATAACACGAACATTTAGCGACCTTTTCCCCTAATCCTTCACCTATACCTACGTTTTCCATAATTCCTCTCTTTCTATTTTTGATCATTATTTTGTTACTGTTTTGACTAGGAAAACTGTGTTGGATAATACACAATAAAGATATACTACGCTTCAAGAACGCTAGTTAAGGAAGATCGCCTTTACATAGATAGGGTAGTAATCATGCAGGGCCTACCCACCTTTCTAGGGTCCGTTATTGATTCCCCAAAGCTTAATCAGCAATGTAAATGTACTTTTCAAGTAAATATAATACTAAGATTGGAGGTTGTTCAAGTACCCTTTTCTATTAGCAGGATCAGCAAGAGCAAACACAAATTAATCTAACTGACCCATCAACAATGGTAATCGTTGATGCCTCATGTTGGCTGGAATGTCTACCTATCTACTAACCTACACCCTCCACTGATGCTAGAATATAAGGTCGACACAAGCTCTCTCTAGTCAGATCGGCATAAGTTTTGTTCATTTTGTTTTGCCTGATCAGTATCATTCTAATTTTATGGAAAGTGTAAAAAAAGCCATCTTTGCATCACCAAAACCTGCTTCCAATGGCGCCTAAAGTTGCAAAGATTGTTAAATATATATGATAGATATTTTTTTAATTCATTAACTGTCATGGGTATTTTGTTTTTTTCTATTGCAGCATTAGAGACAAAAAATCTAATGGTAAAGATGCAGATATTTGAACTGTTATCAGCTCTATGTGTATATTCTAAAGATGGCTACTACCTGACCTTAGACGCTTTGGAGAGGTACAAGGTAAGATTGAAGTTCTTGTAATAATTATATCAAAATACTGAAATTATTAATTAAGTATGCGAAATATACATATACATGTGCACCATGTTTTGTCCAAATAAGATTAAGCAAAACTCTTATCGCAACTTTGACCATAGCTCTGCTCATCATGGTGATTAGATGTAAAGCTCACCGAGTATGCCACATGAACTATACCACTCTACAGCATTCTCATTTTATATACCATACATGGCGAAAATAAATATGGTTACTTTCCGGAACACCCGGTCTCACTTTACTTAATTTTGTCACTTTTCAAGTTTCCTATTTCCTAGAGCATATCAGTGTATATAACATTTGGCGAAAATATTCATTTAATTGCATTTAGATTCATTTTCAGGATAATTCATGGTTATGTAATAACTTACTCTATGGACAAGACGCAATAGTTGTATTTGGGCTTTGTACGGCGTATATCGGGATTGGTCAAAATTGAGTTAAAATCGATCAAAATTGAGTTAAAATCACCATGGTAATTTATAATAATATAAAGACTTTTAGGGTTCTAAACTTTCTCCCCCGTTTTACAACACATACTTGACTGTTCTTGAAGACGCACTTTTAAAATGTATTCAGCTATTCAGTATTTATTTTTATTTATCTAAATTTTGTTTATTTCAGACATGGACAAAGCTTTCATACAGATTTAGTTTACTTTTGAACGAACTCAGAACGGCAGATCTCAACACATATAGAATTACGATCATGGCGCTGATAAACTCCATAGTAGTAGCCAATGAGAGTATACATGAACGGATAAGGATTAGGAACGACTTTGTATGTACGTTTCATTTTTATATTTTATTTTACTTTTAGTCCTTTGGATATTTTAAAGCCCTTGAAAAAAAATTGGATCATAATTTTGGTCCAAGCACTACTGATGAGGAATTGTATTCCGAAACGGCCGCCAGTGCTGTAAAATTAACACTGGTATAATATGTAGGCTTATCAAGACCTTCAAAGTTTTATCACAATATTTGTGATAAGTATGGCGTCTCTGTATCTATAATTACCCTAGATATAGATTGTGATTTGGACACAGATTGGTATGTTTGTCTTTCATTAGGCTCATGTTTAGGACTAAGAATCCATCTACTTTCTTTGTTCCTTTAAGAACACGTTAACTGGTTGGCTCAGCACTTGCATAATGGACTAAGTGGCTTGCGGTGGTAATCTGAAGCATTATGGACAAGAGTACTAATACTTTACTAGTTGCCATCAATGTGCACTAATATACGCGCTCATTAGCTAAACGTGCAAGTGAGGTACGTTGGTAGTATGGTGGATTTTGTTTCCTAAGAATTAGTTGTACAAGAAAACTACACTCTAATTTTGACAAGTTTTGTTTAATGCAGACGACCTACACTGTTTTTCTGACATTTCTTGTTTGATGGACTAGATGTTTAGGTAAACTGCTGTGTTCTTCCAACAGATAATGGATTATAAGCGCTTCTGGTAACATGTACTGTTCTTACAGCTCTTATTTGGTGGAATATATATTTAAGAAAACAAAATTGTTCTTTTGGCAGTTTTTTCTGATGGATTAAACTTCTAGGCAAGCTAAACTGTTCTTCTAACGACTCTTGTTTGTCGTTCAGGCAAGCTTCGCTGTTATATCATGACAGCACTTGTTTATTGACCAGATGGCCGTACACTTCTGAAAGGTCTTGGTTACAATAGTTGCAATCAGACTTGAAATCTGTTTACGAAAGAACTGAAATCTTTCCACTCCTTTTACTGGAAAATATGAGTGACTAAGTCTCTTTAACATGCTGGTTTTGGTGTTTCCCAACACTTATAATTCATATAGGCTAACACCATTAACCCGTCCGCTTGACCTCTCATTATAAATGTATATAAATGATGATCCACCAAATGCATGAATAGTGTTAGGGTACGCGGTTGAGACGTAGACAATACAAGCTTCCCATGATGTAAACGAAATAAACAGCTGTGTCCCCTATAAATAAATATACTGGTCCATCATAAATATTTAAATTAAAAGTCAAGCAGACAGATCAATGTTGTTTGCTTATCAACAATTAAGACTATTAATTAAACAAACGCGAATGTTCTACCAACTGAGCTACCAAGACCCCTACATTATTCTAGCGGTTTGAACTTTACTCAAAAGCTTAGCTTAACATTTGTAGAGTAACGCAGTGAGTAGAGGTCACGCATTACGTCGACAATATGTTACACAAACATTGCATTTGGTAGGTATGGCTATTGTAAGTATTTTGATTTCCAAGTCCATCAAAATTGTTCTTTGTATTTGATTATATAGCGTATCTTAGATATATATGAGCGATTTTACTTTGGTAGTGTGGTGTTGTGCGATTCTATGTGAAGGTAGCCAGGTAGCTCAGTCGGTATAAAACTTCCCACTGGTATTGAAAACGTCCTGGTACGGTGGCTACATCTTTTCATTTTCTTTCAATGGTAGCTCAATTGATAGAGTGCACGCTGCATATGTTGGAGGTCGGGTTTGACTGCCTGACGGGTCTGATCAAGGCTTGAAAAAGTAGCGACTGCTTTTCGCCAAGCACACGGCATTTATGAATGAAAGTAATGAGATCTCTCAGAAGAGAATTTAATAACTGACATCCGGTATCACGGTAGGCATTGTATACTAAAGAATTCTTAATATACATTGCATTGAGCGCACTGCTAATGTCAAAATGTCTGTTACTTCTCCTGTCGCTGGTGACGTCTCGATATAAGGAAATATTCTTGACTGCAACGTAAAACCCGCTCGATCAATCAATCAATCAACCATGTTCGTTAGTATTCTTGTTCATTCAGATCAGTTAACCAATGAAAAACAATACGGATTATGCATCAGTAGCTTTTAAATTCCAGGGCTAAGGCGATTTGAACCATGTGCGTAATAAGACCACGATTTTGTGTTGATTGCAAGCTGGGTTAGATCTCGAATATATCATTATTGTCACTTCAGTAAGTGTTTTTTTTAATAATTGTTCGTTTGGATTTTAGAGTGCTAGCTCACTTAGTTACAATGACGAAAATTGCCAAATGACAGACCATTCATCACCTTATATTGACACGTAGTCAACAAGTTTAAGCCTTCGCCAACGGACAGTTTCTTTTTGCCCCTACGGACGGAGCCGAACACTCGGTCTTTTCCACTATTTCACTCCATCCTCCCGATGATTGTCTGTCCGTCTGTCAGCTGATGATATTGCAAAACAGCTTTCTGCACTTTTTTGTCATACTTGGAGGTATAACTTTGATTTCGATACATTGCTTCACAATGGCAAGTTAGAATATCTCGAGATATTTTGACTTCTATATTTAAATTGACTTTTCCAAGGCTCATGCGTGAATTTTGCCTTGTGTCCTCATCAAAGAACCTTCAGTTGCATAGTCATTCCTGTTGTAAGCTCAGAGAAACCTGATTCGTGTTGTAGATTTCTGTACAAAGTGAACCACTGTGGTAGTTCAATTGGTTGAATGTTCGCTCTTTAAATTGAAGGTTGTGGGTTAGATCCATTGCGGGGTCTAACCCAAGACTTGAAAGTTGGGAGCGACTGTTCCTTCGCCATGCACTCGGCATTACGAAATGAAAGTCACGGTTCTTTCGGTTGGGAACGTAAAATAAATGAGGTCCCGTGTCGCGGTAGACGTGGCACGATAAAAAGTCCTGCTGTATAATGCCATCAGCGCAACGCATAGGCAAAGTTTTTGCGCTTTTGCCTATAGCTGGCGACGTTAACTCAACTCTCTGCAAAGTCTCAGATGAAATTGTCAGACAGCTCATACTTATGGACTATACCGACACTAATATCTCGACGAGATCTAGATCTAAGTGCTAACAACTTTAACTATTTCTGTACATCTAGAACATTATACATGGTTTGGGTATCCAAAATACTGCTTTTATCTTAGACAGTTTTCAACACCGAAATCGAGAGTCGGGGATATTCTAGTACGGAGATTGATAAGGCGTTAGATCTGAAGTATCATATAGATGTTTTATCCTATTTTTGTCTGCTAGAAAAACTTTATTTTAAATATTTTTATTGATTTATCACAAATTTATATAGCATGTTTATGTTTAAAAGATTAGATGAAAGTGAATATAAGCAATTTGCTACAATAAAAACCAAGCCTTCGAAAATATTTTTATCAGATTAAAATAGGGTATGTTATTGCCGTTATGTCACACTTATCTCTAACTGAACTGATAGAATGAATTACTCACATTTTGTAAAATACTACTATTATTTTAAAGTTTAAATTATTACATAAAATTGGATGATGGTTATTTCTAAATTTAAGATAATAAACACTGTATCATAATTATGTGTCAGTAATTTAACGTTTATATACATCAGTTACACGTGGCATGATTATATTGTTGGAATGGCGAGTCAATTCACGTTTGAAAAGAATATTTATGTTAAACTATCTTTAAAATAAATTATGCTTCATCAGCTGGTTTCTTTCTTTTTAAATGAAAAAGTTATTTCAGTTCCAGCTTTCTTCATTCACATTTTACGTCTGTTTAGATAACCCCTGCAATACTCAGAAAACTAGAATGTTGATCTACATGTATCTCAGAGCATTTTCATTTTGTTTTAACATTTATGTCAGGGATACACGCCTCTTTAAGGATCATAGTAATTTCGAATTGTAAAAGCACTCCCTCCATCTTTCTTTCGACGAATCCCATGACGGTGCCAAAAGTCGAAACCGAAAGCATTTTAAAGACTGGCGCCATTTATTTATATATTGCTGAAAGTACCCAAGCTATAACGAAAACCATAAACAGCGCGATTATGACGTTTAAAAAGTGAAGTGATCGAATATTGCATCACGGAAATGGCAGAAAATACCCCCATGTCATTACTGAAAAAAGTGGAGTACTGTGATTGCACTTTCCTCCCTAATCAAGATCATGTCCCTTATATCAGTATGCCATTTTTGCGATGATGGAAGAAACCGGCTTAACCGAAGAAAACACTGACTTTCGGCAAACTTTCTCGTACTAGTATCTGAGTTGGATTTGAACCTTTTGAACATAGGCGTTGAGAGGAACTGTGGTCCATAGACGTTTTCATTAGATCAGTTGACATGGAGGCCCCTGTATAGAAAAAGTTATTGTTTTAACTTGTCATGTGTTTTGAAGCCGCGGTGGCCTTATGGATAAGACATCAGTCTACAAATCCAGGGTCTCTCACCGCTGTGGGTTCGAGTACCGCTCAGACCACATGTGGGGAAGGAATTTTCCTTACGGCTTGCCTTTACTGGTTCACCCGATGTCAGTATAATGTGACTGGGGGAGTGGTACGCTTGTCTTTGGCGTATTGACTCGGTGATCTAGCAGCTTAAAGTCGCCCTAAGTGCGTGCAAGTACAAGGCTGACCATAAAACACACTCGAATTTCACATGCTTACACGAACTTGTTCATAGATTAATCCATAGAGATTAATAAAGTACAAGTAGTTCTCGTCGCGAATAGCTGAAAAATTGCCGATGTGACGTTAAGCAACATTCAACAACAACATCGTATGTGTTTCATCAACTTTTCCTTTTGTATATTTACAGCCTTGGGCATCATTGAAATAATTCAAACTTTACGTTGTGAGGGGGATCACGACCTAGATGTCCAGTGTGACGTGTTTGAGGAGGAGCTATCTGCTGACACAGAGGCGATAGAAGAAATGAGAGAAGCTTGCAATGTCAATATTAATGACCCATACGCGTTGTTCAAGGTCATTCATAACAGGGTAGGTATTATCAGCGACCCCAACCACCAGGACATCCTGTGTGGAAAAGTTTGTAACTTCGCTTGCAAAAAATCAGTGGTTATGTCCGAGCAAACCGGTTTCCTCAAACATCCAAAATAACTCCCGCGATATAAATGAAATATTTTTAACAGGTTTGTGAAACAATATTATCCTACACGCCTTTGTATAAGTTTACCAGAAACATTGTTTCATCTTTTAAAATTAAATAAAAAACGCGGCTGGAAAAATCGAACCTAAAATTTCCACGATGTTATACTATCACCAACTGCGCCGACATAAAGCCATTATCAGTACACGTCCTACAGAACCGTCGTTCATAACCCCCCCATCGTAGTATTTACTACTTTGTCACAAATTCTCAGGTCATAAACCATGCCAATCCATTTTTACAATTCTTGTTAAAAAAATATGGGCACGAAAAAGTATGAGTTTCTCTGTGTGTCCATATTAAACTTTAGTGCCAACAAAATACCAACACATTAATTCTGCAAAATCGGCTACACAAATGTCAGACGAAGAAGAAAGAACAGCAAGTACATGATATATAAATGTAGATGTTGTATCTGGTCTGTGTTTCACAATCATTCCTTAATTTAGATTAACTTAAATCTTGCAAATTTGATACCTTAATGCTTTTGTAAAGTTATCAGATGTTCGGTACTTTAAAGTGTCATTTTGAAGATCACCTCAATCTTATAACCCTTGTATTTAGTATTGTCAAAAGTAATTAGTTTAATTAAAATAAAGCATAACTTTGCTAAATTTATGGCAAATCTGTAAAGAAATTATTGTGAAGCTGGGACCTTGTATTAAAATGTTAAAAATTATCATATTTTATAGGTTCAAGGAACGCCGCTAAATTCGACATTAATGGGGATTTTGTACAGCCTATTTCAGCTAGATATTAACCATAATCACAGGTATTGTATTATAGTCTCCATAGTCATAACCTTTTATTAAATATATACTTCCTTACTAATAGCTTATTAAAAGATGCAATCGCTAATGTACAGTACGGACCTGCCAAAAGTTTGACACATCTTAATAGAAGTGCATGTAATCGAAGCTGCCGAATCCTTTATGAGCTTTTGCGTGACAACAAATATAATATATAGCCTTCTATTAAATCAAACCACTGCATGCAGTAGCTCAGTTGATAGAGTGCTCGTTCTGTAAGTTAAAGGTTGTGGGTTCGAACACCGAAAGGATATGACCCAAGACTTGAAAGTGGGTAGTGGGTAGTAAACTCCCGGCAATTCGAAATGAAGGTCAGGGACCTTTCGGATGGGAACTTAAAATATACGAGGTCCCGTGTCACAGTATGTGTGGCACGAGAAAGAATCCTGTTGTATATTGCCAACAGCGCATCGTACAGGCAAAATCTACACCTTCGCCTAAAGCTGCGTCTCGATATTAATGAAATATTCTTGACGGGGACGCTAAACACAATTACTCAACTCTATTAAATCTATGTTTCCTTATTAAAGATACATGTGTCAATGACAGTACAGACCTGTAAAAACTTCGAAACTGAGCTATATAAAAGTAGTCTAAGCTAGTTTGGTCGAGATATGAATGGATAGTGGTAAAAAAGTTGCCAAAAGATAGGTAGCAACTGAAAAAACCCTGTCTATATATAGCTAACGAGGAGCCGAGATGAACTACCGATTCACAATCCCAAATCAAAGTAAAAACTTTGAAACTGGCAAATTCAGTCAAACACACGAACCTCTACCTGGGAAGTGAGTCCGGGTGCTCCGGAAGGTTAAGTGCCTCCTGATTAGCTAGCTACACCCGTCACGTGTGTTTATAACCTTGCGAAAAAATAGACGAAATAGTTGTTATTATAACTTGGTCTCCATTATTTATATAGAGAGCGATTTTTAAAGTTTATTTTCTACAATTATGTTTCAGTGAAGCCGTGTGGAATGTCATAGAGAAACTTACACAACAAGCAGCGTCATCTGATCTCAAAGCTGAAAACTTCCAAACCTCTGATTTAGATGTTAAACATTACCTAAAACTAAACAAAGAAGTGCAAACAGATGAAGGGGAGATAACTGCTCCGTCAAAGATATCAAGACGGAGTGTTGTATCGAGAGGCGGTAAAACTGCTACAGAGTCTTTGCAAAACTCAGCACCAAGCATAACTGTATCACCGGCACCACCACCTCCACCGCCACCACCCCCAGCACCGGGTGGTCCACCTCCACCTCCTGCTCCTCCGCCTCCAGCTTTACCAGGCTGTGTCCCACCGCCTCCGCCACCTCCTGCTACACCTGGTGGTGTACCACCCCCTCCTCCACCTCCTGCTTCGCCTGGATGTGTTCCGCCACCGCCATGTTCACCGGGGCCACCTTCGCCTTTTGGAGCACCACCGTCTCCAGGATTTGCTGCTGTGCCACAGATTGAATTGCCACCATGTATTACGACACCGGATCCCAAGTGTAAAATGAAGGCGTTTTCCTGGAACAAGATACCTGCTCATTCATATCAGAGTAAGTAAACAAGTATTTATATCGTGAATATATTAATATTTCTAAAATTGGAGTGTCATTTTGTTTGATTTGTCTGTGCAAAATACCATCTTTGATATTGAGTTGTTCAACGTAAAAGGTTTGTTGTTAATACATATTTTGTAGTGGTACCCAATCGTGATCGTTAGTATACGTGTGTCCAATGTTAAAGTTGTTTATTTTCATGATGAGATTTTTTGTTGTTGTTGTGGGTTTTAGTTAAGTTGTTTTTTGTTATGTTTTTGGTTTCATATGAAGTATGCAGCTGTGTTGTTTGCCTGATAACTCGTTTCTTTTTTCTTTTTTGCATCTTTTCCTTCTTTTTCTTCTAATATCAATTTCTCGATCGATAAACTAGCTAACTCTTCCCAGACAATTATTAAGAATGATTTAGAAAAAATTACATAAGAATATAGATGCAAAAAACAACAGGTCTTGCATGTCTATTTTGTACAGTTATTATAACAATATTGTTGCACAATATTGGTAATCGCCCTACCAATTATATAATTTTAAACCACACCAACGAAAACTATTTGGTCATTATAATCGGTGTCCATCAAATCAGGAGTTATTTAACCAGTGTCTTACAGTGTGTTACCTTGAACCTGATTACTTGTTCCATAACAGCCAAGTACACATTTTAGCTATTCATTTTGCGTAATTTAAGGATTATTGCCCTTTGTTACTTTCCATTGTCTGGAGCATAGCTCAAAACCTTTAACAGGTAAATAGGTAGATAGAGCACAATGAGGAGATGTGCCGTGCCCAAGAACCATAACTCTATTTAACATAACTTTGGAGTTAAAGTAATCCATTGGTCTACCGATTTTCTTGTTTGTTTTAATCACCATATATAACATACATCTTTATGTTAATTTTTTTCTTTTTCCAAGAAAACAGTGTATGGGAAGACGTATCTAAGATGGACGATAGCGTAAAAGTAGAATATAAAAAATTGGAGGAGTTATTTTCAGAAAAACACGCCAATACCCTCCTAGGGGATTCTTTACGAGAAAAAAGTGATAAACAACAACTTATCAGAAAACATTCCAGCTCCTCAGAGGTAAGTCTAACTAGAGGATTGGTGGATTTGTTGATTGATTGATTGATTAGCTTTTCGCGTCCAAGTCAAGAATGTTTCATTAATATGGAGACGTAAGAAATGGCAGAAAAGTTTACCTTTGCAGTGCGTTCAGGGCAATGTACAGGGGGGATTCTTTAATATGCCACACCTGCAGTGACACGGGACATCGGTTTTAAGGTCTCTTCCAATGGACCCCGTCACTTTTCATTTCTAAATGCCGAGTGATTGGCAAAAGAAAATTCACTATCAATTTTCTAGTCTTGGTCAGATTCTTGGGTTTGCACCCACGACCTCTGAATGAACACTCTACTAACTAAACTACCGTAGTGGTGTAGCTAACCAGAGGAAAACAAAAATTGTGGTTATATATCCAGTCTTTATTTACTGAAAAGAACAGTGTTTCCATTGCATGTTAATAACCCACATCTTTCGAAAAAGAGGGGATATTCGAGTTTCCGTTTTCCTTCCCTCCTTCCTTTCGTATGAAATTCTTGTTTGCGCAATTCTTCAAAACTATTAAATACTATGTCGTGAAACTTGATGCAAAGCATCAACATTGATAGGATATGCGCATATAAGTTAACCCGAGTTGGTTTGTCATTTTTTTCCTTGGAGTTATTGTCCTTTGAACATAAGCGTAAATCACAAGAAACAAACCCGCAAGCGGGGGATCATAATTCACTGAATTTTCTTGTTTTATGTTTTACAGATCACACTTTTAGATGCTAAGAAGAGTATGAATGTCAATATATTCTTAAAACAGTTCAGAAAATCAATAGACGATATCATAGAAATTCTGAAGAAGGGTGATCCAAGAGAATTTGGACTAGAAAAGCTCAAAAGTTTATTTAAAATGTTACCTAGTACCGACGAAGTAAGTATTTGGAAAGAAAGATTTTCATTAAACCGGGAACGTGTTTTTGTTGTTTTGACAAGGGAGTTGAGTAATGCATTTTGATTTCCCAGTCAAGATAATTACACTTAATACAAGACGATCAGTTCTGTTATGGCGGTGGAAACCGAAGTTCCTTGAGAAAACCAGCCACCTTCAGCAAGCAAACTGACAATTTTTCTCACAAAAAGATATATCTGATTGGGATTCAAAGCAAAGTAATGAGGTACTGTTATCATCGCGTGTTTTATACCACTCGGCCATCAAGGTTATTGCTTTATTAAAACTGAATTTCACTTTGGTTGGTTTATCAATGCGTATATGACGCTTTAGTTTAAAGAACAAATTACCATGTATTGAATAACATATTTGAAAATCTCTCTCTCTCTCTCTCTCATAAGCGTCATTATGGAAATGTAACGCAATGTGAGTATTACATATAATACCAGTTTAATTTTACAGCACTAGATGGCTGTATCGGAATACGATTCCTCATCAGTAGTGCTTGAAATAAAATTATGAAATCAAAATTGCTCAAAGCTTTTTCATGTTGTCATTTTATAGGTTGACCTCATTCAGAATTATGAAGGTGTTGTACAACGACTAGGAGATGCTGAGAAGTTTTACTTTTACCTTATAAAATTACCAGCTTTTCAAATCAGGATAGAAGCTATGATTATAAAGGGAGAATTTAGCTCACAAATAGGAGCAATCCGTCCAAATATCCAAGTTGTTAACACAGTTTGTAGGAAATTATTTGACAATGTATCGCTAAAAGCATTTCTTAGATTGGTTCTTCATACGGGTAATTTTATTAACAAGGTAAGTCAGTGTGTGTGTGTGTGTGTGTGTGTGTGTGTGTTTGTATATGCCTTCTTCCCACTACACTCAAATGAATACACACGTGCAAGTGACTTCATATTTTCAACCCAGTGCATACACCCGCGTGTTGGGTTGAAAATTCGTCTGAAAATGCTATTTAGACCGTATCCTATTCAGACAATACAAAATTTTTACATGTTTGGGTTTCCGGTGTAACCCCGTAGAATTTCACACGCAATCCCCACAGTGATCTGTACAGTTACACACTTTACTCGGCAAGGACTCGCGCATGCGCAGGGCATGTAAAATTCGGCCATGTTCCCAGGAGCGTCAATGTCAACAACATGTGATAGAAAAAGGAATGCTGTAAGCAACGGTATTTTAACATTATTTATTTTGATTTTTTTAAAATGCTGTTATAAGTGTTTTATTGAATAACAAAGAATTACTATATTTTGGTATTGACGTTTTTTCAGCACAGAAACTTGTAATATTATTTGAAAATAAGCACTGCTTATAATTTGGTCGCCGGGTCGACATGTTAGATCATAGTTAAGCCAGCCACTTAACAATTTACCGATTTGTGACGTTTTGTTGATTAATGCCTGGTCCACTATATTTTATAAATACTTGGATATATTGGATCGATTAACGGAAGGAGGCCACCGGCCATACGTTCATATCAGCATGACCCGGTCAAGGCCAGGGGCGTAGCTGGGGTGTTTATGATGTGGACGCCTAAAGAGGGCAGGGGGTTTGGGGGCCGCCCTGATGCGAATTTTTGGCCCTCCAGGGCGCTATTTATCAGAATTTTTCTTATAATTTTATGCTATGCTGTGGTAGTTTTTGTCGTTCTTTTGAGGACTGGTTCATTCTTAAACCTTAACTCATCATCATTCAAAGCGAAAAGATCACCGGCAAAGTCAAGACAACACTAGAACCGCACCTCAGAGGCTATCAAGTCCGGTATAAACCAAATTCGTATATAACATTTCCGGTGAAGACCAACGGTTTGGTATAAGAAATATATTATATTCTCTCTCTCTCACTCTCTCGTTTTTTTTTTGTTTTTTTTTTGCAAAAAGGATGTGGACGTTTTTGCGTACAAACGTACGCCCCTGAAGGAAGCTCACGAAAAATTTGCATGGTCTATCAGCACTGATGTTATTAGTGTAGTGATCTGCGTAGCTTAGTGCCAATAGTGGTGAAGCAATCGCCTATAGTGCAGGAAGGTCCCGACTTCAATCCCCATTCCGGCACTGCATATTTTCTCTTTCCTGAACATTATATTTTGGGACTTTTCCTATCCTGGGAATTGGCCGACCAGCAGGTGGGAACCTGGTGATTTCCATTCAACTTCAAGGAATTGAATAACATAATGAAGTGAGGAATGTAGCCGTCTGGGTAGCTCAGTGGTAGAGCACTCGTCTATAGTGCAGGATGTCCCGGGTTTGATCCATGATCCAACCCAACATTTTTCTCTTTCCTGTTACATTAGTTTGCCTGTCATCAGTTTTTTTCAAACGTCCAAATTTACTTATTTTTCCAGATCCCATTGCAGATGTTTCAGTTTTAAAAACTGAAAAATGACCAGCTTTACATCAAGCTATGGAAAAAAGATGGTAAGTAATGCACTGGCAAGCCCAAAGTTCAACAATGACAAATATGTTTGATAGTTGTTAATGTATCAATGACATCAAACATAGGTCATAGAACTTTAGATTATTATTATTTTTTTTTTTTTTGTAAATACTGTATTAAATGTCATTAGTGAAAAAAAGCCTAAAGCATCATAGATTGAAATTATTTTTCATAAACTATAGAAGGGGGAGGGGTTGAAAAAAATTTGTTATAATATTGATGACCAACTTGATACTGTCAGTTGGTTATCATTCACATCTTGATTAATGTGAAATATTCTCAAAAGTCCAGCCACTGTTGCTGTTATAAACTATAGATTGAATAGCGTCTAATTATGGCACCAAATATTTTATTTTAGTTTAATGCCAGTCAAAATTAAAATTCCAGCATTTAAAATCATGGAGTAATATTATGAATTAAATTTAATAGAAATATTTTCCATACACATGCTAGGTTTCCACAAATTCAAAATAATTAGTAGCCAAATTTCCAAAATTTGTGAAAATATAGTCCTTTTTAAAGTATTTTCCCACAAATTTGCTAAAATAGGTTACTTTTTGAAAGAATTCCTCAGAAATTAGTAGCCAATGGCGATTTTGGCTACCAGGAATGGAAACATAGCACATGGCGTAGGTTACATCCACCGGAATTTTAAGCAAGATCCGGTTCTTGTTCAGTTTTTAGAATAACACGTACACATCCGTCACTTTGGGAACAAATAAAAACAGCAACCCTCTATAGACAGAAGAACCAGCAACTAGAAATAATTGGTAATTATTTTATTTTGAATTCAGAAAAGTTCTAATGTTTGAAAAAGTTTAATCATTCATCTAATATATCTGCTAGGTCTATTGCCGGGGGAAGGCAGTGCTGTGCATAGTTCGATAGTTTCAGTTGGTATACCATCTTGCTATTATTGGGAATGTCTGGGGTTCAAATCCTGATTTAAAGTCACCTTTTTCATTTCTTGTCATATTTGGAGGCTCATCTGACCTAGAAAGTCCCTAATTAAGAGTTTGCATAAATTATCACTATAGTAACCCATTTAGTTACTTTGGTTCATCAATATGAAAGTAAACCTCCATTCATTCAGTGACATCCATGATGATGATGATGATGATTCAATAAAACTTTTATTATTAACTCATACCAAATAAAGTTTTTTGACATAATTGTATGGAAGTTTAGATTGATGTTTGGAATGCAACAACTTCAATCAACAATATTTACAATATGACTGTACCTGTCTTCGATGAAACATACAGAAGCAATTGTATTTCAATTCCCAATGAAAGACAATGGGGGTCATGACTCTTGACGTGTATCAATTTTCCCACAATATTATGTCATGTCCTACACGGGGTCGCGTGATCATGTGAGACACGCTGATCTCGCATGGCTAAAAACCCTATATCGCAAGAGCAAATATGGAAAAAATAGCGCCAAGATACAATTTATTTATGAAAAGAAAGAATTGTAAATATAAGAAATGACATTTCTGCTCATGGTATTTCAAGGGGTAATGAAAAATAGTGTGGTGCGTGCCAAATTCAAAATAACGAATTTGGCACACGCCACACTATCTTTCATTACCCCTTGAAATACAATGATAAATTTAAAATAATTAGTAGCCAAATTTCCAAAATTTGTGAAAATATAGTCCTTTTTAAAGTATTTCCCCACAAATTTGCTAAAATAGGTTACTTTTTAAAAGAATTCCTCAGAAATTAGTAGCCAATGGCAATTTTGGCTACCAGGAATGGAAACATAGGCAACTCACTACTTTCTATGAAATGCATGCAAGGTACATGTTAATACACATAGCGATGATGCTTAATCCTTACATATATCCCACAATCATGCATGCAAGAGCTTAAAGAATTTTCATGTATTTTTGATACATACAATATACCAATCTGAAATGAATAAAATTTACATATTCTTTTATTTACATTTCAGCTTAGAGCAAGCATATCAGGTCAAACATTAGCCAAAGTAAGTAGGCAAATGCAAACAACATACATGTACAATATATCTTTTTCTTTTATTGTGAAATATGTGTATTGGTTTTTTTTTTTAATTTATTTCCATTTAGGTCATGACAAAGCCAATTTTCAAGTCATTTACTTTTATAAATATGATGTTGCAACCTCTCAGTGTATCAGTTCTATTCTCATCAACTACAGACCACTGCGGTAGCTAAGTTGGTAAAGTGCTCGCTCCGTATGTGGAAGGTCGTGGGTTTGAACCCGGGCCACGTCTGATCCAAGACTTAAAAGTGGGTAGTGACTGTTCTTTCGCCAAGCACTCAGCAATACGAAATGAAAGTCACGGTTCTTTCGGATGGGAACTTAAAATAAATGAGGTCCCATGTCTTGGTAGGCTCGGCACGATAAAGAACCCTGCTGTATAATGCCATCAGCACAACGAACAGGCAAAATTTCTGCACCTTCGCCTATAGCTGGCAACCTCTCGATATAAGTGAAATATTCTTGACTGGGACGTTAAACACCATTAATTAATCAATCAATCATCAATTACATCAACACTGAACTAGTTTAACACAATTGTTTTAAACTTATGCTAGATTGACACAGCTATTTTATTGCAAAAGAAACTCACTTTACTATGGTGTGAACAATTACAGGAAATACTGACAGGAAATTTGAAACTTTCCAGTAGTCCATGAGTTTCTAATCATCTGACCATAATATTCTATTGTCTCACAATTTATAGAATGCAAGTGCTGTAAAATGTATACATAGACCAGTTTATATTTGAAATACAGCGATTTTTAGATATTGACATTTATGATGTTAGGTGCCTAGAATTGATAGTCTCAGTAGTGACCATTATTGGTGTGAAAGTGGGTTGGACCAGGATGGCTTCTGCAAAATGTTTATCAATCAGTACATTGGTAAGAGAAGTGAAACAAATTGAATTGCGCATTTGTACCAATTTTAAAACTGCTAAAGTTCTCATCATGTTTTACATACGTCAAGATACATGTTAATGGTTACATTATGATTGGAAGGGATAATAATCTGATAAGTTTCACTTGAAATGTCTGAAAAATGAGCACTACTAACAATCATTTCATGGATTAATATTGAAACAATTAGGAGTTATTTGTGTACACAAATGCCAAATCTGTTATTTAAAACCAGATAGATTAAATACAGGGTACACGCTGACATAAAAAAAAATAGTTGCAAATATTAAACAAAAGTAGAAATTTTAAGTCTTCTAGGGCATTTTATTATTTAAAGACGATTTTTTGTCATAATTTATTTTTAAAAAATGTCACAATTTGTGCCATTTGCAGTGTGAGCCCTGAAATACGGTATAGAAATGGAACCTGACTTGCCTGTCTTGGATACATTAAATTCTCAACAAAATCTTTTAAGGCTTGAACAGCAACTTAACTATCTGGATTAATTGAAAAATTAAAGGTATATTGTAAATGATATTACAGTGTTTTTCTGTTTATTATTTTATAAAGACCTTGAAAATCCTTACATTAGACAGTAGTCTGAAAAACCACTTTAAATTCCTTGATTTTTTTTACCCAAAACTTGTATGAACCATTTTTCACACAAATATATTCAGACTGTTTGATTTATTTTGGTAGGGTTTGGGGTTTTTGCTACCAAGACATTTTATAAGGGTGATTTCCTGTTAGAATATGTCGGTGAACGAATAAGTTTGGAAGAAGCAGTTGAGAGAGAGAAAAAACGGAAAAACAACAGATGTTACATGTATTATTTTAGATATAGAGAGAAGACATGTTGGTAAGTATATATAATAGATGTACATTTTAAATAAAAAGTGAAGAATAATAATAATTGAAAAAGTGTGTTACACTGATGAATTTGCAGATCCAGATGCAAATTCAGTGCTCCAAGTAGCCTAGTAAATACTCGAAATTTGCGACCAAAAATCGGATTTTGCGACTACAAATTGTCAGACGATCGCCATTATGTCAAATAATTTTTTTGAGTTTGGCCACTAAAAATCGGGAAATCCGAAAATTTTGTTCATGACCCGTCACCCAACCTGACAAATAGTCTCGCCATCAATAATATCTTAAAAGCGCTTGAATCAAAGCAGGTAACTTTATAGTTTAAAGCGCATAACTGACCGTGATCTAATTTTGCTTAATGACAGTCAAACGGCAAAAATCACTTTTTGATTTGGGTTTTGTTACGACTTTTACTTCATCTAAATGATCAAGTTTGATTGTCTTCTCATCGCTCCGCCTTGAAAGTTGCCTACCATGGTGGGACCAATCCGAGGATCTCGCTAAACCATTCAATCGGTAGTAGCGACGGGCGGTGTGATAGAAAGAATTTAATAATAATATAAGGTTTGGCCACCAAGAATTTTACCTGGCGACAAAAATTTTGAAATGGCTACTGAATTTTTTGAATTATTAGCCATGTGGCTACCAGTTTTCAAAACCTGCTTGGAGCACTGAAATTGGGAGTTTATTTTCAATATAATTCTTATCAAGTTTATGCAAATTTGAATTATTTTTAAAAATGTAGATATTAATAGATTGAAGAAATCACTAAAATTAAGGCCTTAATTAAGAAAAGTATTGTTTTAGATAGGTCATGACCAAGGAACAATCACAGAACTACATGCAGTTCCTGATAATTGTTTCTATTGCTATGGTCTCTGTCAGATTTAAAACAAATTAAAAAAATATTGAAGTAATGATCTTTACACCAAAATTCATGTTCAGATGCTCCATACATATGTTTTATTTCAGTTTTGCAGATTTCAGTACTTTCTAGCACTCGTTGTACATGTATTTATATTCATCTAGGAAAGGCATTATCATTTCTCTGGTCATTAGAAGATTGTCCAAGAAAATATTCCACATTTTCTCTTTTGCACCAGTTTTCAATCTTTTTATCAATATACATGTACATGTAGTAAATATAAAAAATTGGAATTGAATGTTTAATTTTGTGTATGGTAATGTTTTTTATTATTATAAAAATAATAATAATTACATATTATTATTATTATTGTTTTTGTCAGTATTGATGCCACTGACACAAATAACAGGTTGTGTCGCTATGTGAATGATTCAGCAGTTAAAAGTGCAAAATGCAACTCAAAAATGAAGCTTAAAGTCTTTAACAGCAACTATCCAAGACTCTGTCTGTATGCGACCAAAACTATTCCTAAAGGTCAAGAAATACGTTATGATTATGGCGATGCTGACAAAAACTTAGAATGGAGGAACCTGGTAAGTTTATGTGTTTCACAGGTCATCTAAAAAAATCAGTGTCCTCTAAACTTTTTATAAATTGATAGTAGAATATATGGGGGAGGGGGGAAGTTAATGTTAGAATGATATGAAAATAAAATGAGGAATTAATGCTTAGATTGGAGGTGTACATCTTACCAATTGCTCTAGGAATTTGAATAAGACTACTTGGTAACCTTTTGTCTGAGTAACTAGGCAAAGCAGTGCTTCCTGAACATCATCTTTTGCTTTTTAAAATATTGGTAAGAAAATATACATGAAAAAAAACAAGGAATGTGCTAAATTTGGATCTATACATAACATTGTCAAGCAATTTCTCATAAAAAGTCTGAACAATAAATTTAAATTTTAAAATTACACATTTGCAGAACAAATCTTGCAATAAAATTCCAGTGGAATCTGATTCGGGTAACAGTTTTTGTTATTGGTCAATAGCAATGTAAATGTACAGTTTTCACTTGAATTCTTATTATTTTTTTTAGACTTTTTCGTTAGCAAGCAGTGCTTGATGTTTCTTTAGTTCATATTCATATCAGAGCCAATCAAAACATTACAGATACATATTATGTATAGTCAAAGTTGTATCTATTATTGAATTGAATTGAATAGAGTAAAGTAATATTTAGTGCTGGCGAACAATAAATCAGTTAATTGAGTGAAAACTAGCTTCTACATTGTTCTATGTTGGTGAATTTGTTTATTGCTGTTTATTTTGTTATTTAAAAAAAATTGTTAAAGTTTGCCCATGAGCCAAATTTGGTGATGAGACTTGCATATGTTCATTTTGTTGATAGTTATCTTAAGCATGCTGTTTTAGTTCATGTTATGTTTTTCATTGATCGTAGGTTATTTTCTTAATTTAGCGGAGCAGACCAAATGTACTATATACTTAATTGATAATTGTCACTAAACAATTCTTTATTAATATGTGGGTATCATTTACTTGTATCTTGGTGAATTGAAAATTAAGAATTTTTTTCAGTCTCATACTAGTGCTTTATATTTAGTCCACTATTTATTCCAAACATACCAAGCATGGTTTCAGGAATCTTTCTGATTGTACAATATGTCAAATAATCCTTGTGTAGATCCTAGTGTGAAAAAATATGTCAACTTGCTCAATCAAGTTCAGTGGTTTTCTCTGGGTACACCCATTTCTTCCTCTATCCCAAAATTGACCATCAGTAAAAATCTTGACTCTGGTGTGAAATGCCATCAGTCTATCTCTAGATATCGTGTATTTTATTAGCCTCTCTGAATATAATTAGAATGGTCAATGACATTGTCAAACCACATATAGCTCAGCTACATGTACACAACTTTAATTATACCAATTTTAATATTCAGCCAACTTATTCATCAGGCTTTTCTCAGTTGGTAAGATGAATTTTAGTGGTCCTGTCAAAACATTGTTAAATATATATATATATATATATTGTTTTTTTTTTTTTTTTTTTTTTTTTTTTTTTTTTTCATTTTGATGATTGTTTAGTAAAGATAACAAAACTTTTGTATTGTAGCTACTAAGATTTCTAGTATTTAAATAATCATATACCATATTTTTTGGTTATAACACAACCTAGGGCAAACCCGTACCCTAATTAATCTTCACAATTAAATTAAATATCCACCACTCTGATCTATTATTTCTGATGACGATTGTGGCCTATGTTCAGTATACATGACAGACATGGCCAAGATAAATTTTCTTGTAGACCGCTTTCAACACGTATCTCCTAAAAATTTTATTTTTGGTCTAAAACTGTTGGTTATAAGTGACGAAATATAGTACTAAAAATCTTATTGGCTATGGTATTAAGGTTTTAGTCATTCCTCGTTATTTAGTATTTTATGAATATTTTTGCAGATTCAGATCCATTTGAACTAAATCAACCAAAGAAAGCAGTGAGTGCTACAAAAAGTAATCCAAATTCATCCAATGATAAATGTGATGTTTCATCATCAAAGAGAGAATATGATTCATCATCAGAGAGCGAATATGATTCATCATCAGAGAGCGAATGTGGTTATTCATCATCAGACAGCGAATATGATGATTCATCATCAGAGAGCGAAGATGAAATGGAGGGGGGTAAGATAAAAATGATAAGATTCAAAATGCCAAATGCTAATGATGCAACTTATTTGCTTTCATTTTCATTTGCTGTTAGGGAAATGTAATCACTAATAATGGATTCCTATCATGTCCGGAATTTTAGGTTCAAATTCAGTTAGCCCTAAGCAGTTAAGTCACAGATAGGTGTTTAAAATTACAGTATCAAAAAAGTGTCATTAGGTTACATTTTAGAAATCATATATATATATATACAGTCCAACCTGCCCTAAAGGCCACTTCTATGTAAGGGCCACCTGCTTATAAAGGCCAGTAGAGTTGTTTCCCAATTGTTCTTTATTCATATTATTTGAACCTGTATATATATATATATATATATATCTTATTGTGATTTAATTTCCTATTTTTTATGCAAATTTTCTGCTTTACTTCCAGTTCTTACTCAGAAAGAGGATGGGCATGATGATGCTGATGGCAATATTCATGATCGTTCAAATAAAGTATCAACTAAATTAACTGATGATGATAGTTCCTTTGAGAAAGGTAAGAGTGTAAAAAAATTTAGATATGGTGTCCAATGTATATCAGTAAATGCACATAGCATAATGTGTAATCCATGCACACACATATATGCAACTCAGTACATAAGTAAATACAAATAGTCACGAGGCATTATCTATACACACACATGCAATTCACTACTTTCTGTGAGACACAGAAGTAAGTACACATAGCCATGATGAATAATTCATGCACACACATTCAATTCAACTACTTTCTTGAACACACATGCAACCCAGTACATAAGTACCTAGCAATGATGCATAATGCATGCACACACATGCAACTCGCTACTTTCTATGACACGCATGCAACCCAGTACATAATTACCTAGCAATAATGCATGCACACACATGCAACTCACTACTTTCTATGACACACATGCAACCCAGTACATAAGTACCTAGCAATGATGCATAATGCATGCACACACATGCAACTCGCTACTTTCTATGACACACATGCAACCCAGTGCATAAGTAAATACACATAGCTATGATGCATTATTCATTAGAGATGATGATGTGGACAAATATGTATTGTGATATCACAAATGACAATTTATCATGATTTTTGTACATACACGTATATCACAGGCAGAAAAATAGTATTCTTGTTTTTCACGTTTCTTTGTTCCAAATTCCAAATAACAATGAAGTAAACCTCACTAAAGATTCTTACAAATATAAAGCAAAGAAGTAACTGTCATTGTAATTGTAACTGTTATTGTGATTTAGTTTAAGAGTTTTTATGAATTTTTTCTGCTTTACTTTCAGATCTTATTCAGAGAGAGGATGGACTTTATGATGATGATGATGATGATGATGATGAATATTGTCCAACTGAATTATCAACTGAATCATCAACGGATGATGATAGTTCTTCTGAGAAAGGTAAGAGTGTAAGAGATCTAGAAAGATTTTGAAATATATGTGTATGTATGAAGATTTCCTTACTTGGTTAAATTTATAATACACTTGTTGTAACTTGACATTAACATCCACTTTTAAAGATGTAGGAACCAGAGACTTACTTGCTATAAGCTACTTGTCAAATCATACAATATTGTGAAATTAAGTGCTGATTGTCAATTGTAAACTTAAATTTGCATATTTTAATACTCAATATATGTATCTACTTTACTTCCAGATCTCATTCAGAAAGAGGATATGTGTGATGATGATGATGATGATGATGATGATGATGACAATAAACACTATCCAACTCAGTCATCAACAAATAACGGTTGTTCTTTTGAAAAAGGTAAGGTTTATTTTTAATTTTAAATGTGTGTATTTGTGGACCACTGGTTGTTATAATAGTAGGATGGCTTAAGGCCTCCAATAGTACTATACCACACTGCTGGACATTTACTACTATGCTGTTCAAAGTCGGGGCTTATATAATCATTGGTCCTTATATGTGTTTGTATTTTCTTTGTTTTTGAATATTGTATTGCAGTGTTTTGTATTCTTGGTTACATTTGATGCTGCCATGTACACGTTTTTCAGATGCAAATTTTCTACTACAGTGTATTTTTAACCATAAGTTAAAACCTTTGTCTTTTCACCTTTACCTTTACTGTTAAGGAAATTTGATGTAGTTTTATGCTAAGAAAGCATTTTATGTTTTGTGTTAATATAAAGGTACATGCCTCTCATATGGTACTATCAGAAACTATTATAATTATGTATTTGGAGCAACCTCTGTAGACTATCATAATCTGTTCTTATATCAAAGTATTGTGACAATCATCATAATAATTGTTTTAGATTAAATTAACTCGGTTTTCTTTAAAGTTAGATCATAGACATTGACTTCTTTTCGTGTTTTGTTGATTTTTCTTAAAAGTTTAAAAAAATATTTGACTTGCATTAGAAACATTTTGCATTAGATTGATATAAATGTATTGCACTACAAACTATGTATAGGGCAGTGATCTGTGACCTGCTTTCTTATTCTACTGACTTCCTGCATCTTTTCTAAAAACAATTGACGTTTGTGATGTTTATTAGTATTTAACTTTATATATTGATATAAAATGTTGATATACAAGAATTTGCATATAATGTACATATAGGTTATTACTGTGACCTTTTCTGCTGTACCAGTAATAATTCCCGCTATAAATGTTGTACAACTTGGAACTTGTAACATGAATACAAATGTACTCACACTGATACTATTATCCTGCATTTTTGTGATCCACATTGCCTACATTTAATGGTTTGTAAAGTCCAAACACATGTAGTGGACTGAAAGTGTAGTGCCCTTGATTCACATTACACACACATAGTATGCTGACATGAAGCATATGAAGTATTTCAGATATCACACGCATACTGTGTGTGAAGACCTTGCATACAACATTATAAATACAGACATTGGACATCATACAGTAACATGGGTTGTAATGATTGCCATGATTCATGTAAGAGTGGACTGGAGTAATGGTGTTTAACATCCTAGTCAAGAATATTTCACTTATATTGAGACATCACCAGTTATAGACGAAGGTGCAGAAATTTTGCCTGTTTGTTGCGCTGATGACATTACACAGCAGGGTTCTTTTTATGCCAAATCTACCCTGACACAGGACCTCATTTTTGTAAGTTTCCATACGAAAGAACTGACTTTCTTTTCGTAAAGCTGAGTGCTTGGCAAAAGAACAGTCACTACCCACTTTCCAGTCTTAGGTCAGACTTCAGTCAGGTTTTGAACCCATGATCTTCCAATAACAGAGCGAGCACTGAGTTACTTATTGATTCACATAAGACATGTTGTATATAGTAAATATCACGTATGTGTATGTATAAGAGTAATGTTTTGGGGACATGAACAGTAAATTATTACCTTTGAAATTGTTATTCCATTTATATATCAACTTTTTGACTATATTTAAACAATACATTTGTGTTTTCTATATATACATTATGGTTTAATTTTGAATTCCAGCAATTCACAACAAAAATGTACATGTATCGGATAGTGAAAATGAAGATAAAACAAGTGCTATTTTTCCAGTGCTCAGTCAGGAGAAGAAAATTGTTATTCAGGCAGCCAATAAAAATTCTAAAGGAAATCTTTCCAATAAATGCCATGCATGTGTTTTTTGTGGAATAGTGTTGCCAAACATATCAAGACATTTATCATTAAAGCACCAAAATGAAATTGAAGTGGCTAAAATTCTTGCTCTGCCAAAGAGAAGTATGAACCGAAGAAAATGCTGGGAAGAACTTGTTAACCGTGGAGACTTTGCTCATAATTATGCTGTAATAGAAAAGGGGCATGGAATGATCATTCCCAAATACAGGCAAAATGATGATAGTGTGAAAGTAACAGATTTTGTTCCTTGTTTTCATTGCAAAGCATTGTACAAAAAAAGTGACTTGTGGAAACACCAGTCTTCCTGTGTTGCTAAAGATCCAAAAGACAGTGATAGAGAACATATTAAAAATGGTAGTTCATTGCTTCCATGTAACAGCAGTAGTAAAATACTAGCAGACAAAGTCTTTTTGAAAATGCAAAATGATGATGTCAAACTTACTGTTGAACAAGACAAACGCATTATAAACTTTGGAGAAAGATTACTCAAGAAACATGGCCCACAAGAGCATAAGATACAGTACATATCTCAGAAACTACGTGAACTTGGTCGACTTGTTGTTTGCTGCAAATCCGTATCTAATGTAAAGTCAGTTGATGATGTGCTTAAAAGCTGCAACTGGGATGTATTAATAAAATGTATAAAAATTGTAGCTGGGTATGATGAACAGAGTCAGATGTTTAAAACTCCATCTCTAGCCCTAAAAATAGGACAGAGCCTCGAAAAATGTGCTCGATATAAACGTTCAGATGCAATAAAAGAAAACAACAAATGTAAACAGAAAGAAGCTGAAGATTTTCTGTGCCTGTATACAAGTGATTGGAAGGATGATGTTTCTTCTGTAGCCTTAAACTCGCTTGATAATCAGAAGTACAATAAAACTCAAATGCTCCCATTGACAGATGATGTTGTCAAGCTGAACAAGTACTTGGAATCTACCGCGAACAGTCTTTGCAAGAAGATTGGAAACAACCCTGATTTATACTCTAAACTATCTCAAGTTCTCCTGACACAAGTCATTTTATTTAATAGGAGAAGAAGTGGCGAAGCAGAAAGAATGTTGCTTGAAGGATTTAATGATGCCATTAAAAATGGCAGTGGTAGACCTGATCCTGTAGTGATGAGTACACTGACAGAATTTGAAAAACGTCTCTGCACATCGCATACAAGAGTTGAAATCAGAGGAAAAAGAGGCAGGAAGGTCCCAGTACTTCTCACTGACAAGATGAGACAACAAATTGAAGTATTGATTGATAATAGGAACAAAGCAAATGTCAAACAGCCATACTTATTTGCAAGGCCAGGAGAATTCACAAAACCATACAGAGGTTCTGATTGTCTTAGGAAATTGTCAAAGGAGGCAGGGGTGGAACATCCTTCATCATTAACATCCACAAAATTGAGGAAACAGTTGGCAACATTAGCACAGGTTCTTAATTTGAGTGAAAATTCTCAAGATATTTTAGCTACATTTCAAGGCCACGACATCAGGGTTCACAGAGAATTTTATCGCCTGCCTGAAAATGCATCACAAGCAGCCAAAGTTACAAAGATTTTGCACAGCATTAACAATGGCACCATTGCAAAGTACAAAGGCAAAGATTTTGATGAAATTGAATTTGTTCCAGAGAAAGGTATGTAAAACTTAAGATTTGCAAGTATGCATATGGTCATTCATGTATTTTTTATAAACAAATCTGGTAATGCAATTCATGAAATTATTTGTAATCTAAAACGGGCATAATTATCAATTGTGACTTGCACTTGAATTATGTACATGTATATTGTACATTGCCTCTAGGTCTACATATTGCACACCACAATTTGTATACAAAGATTTATATAATAGCTGGTGACAAATATTGCATTGAAGTCTCATGGGTCTCTTTGGCATATTGTTATAATATTGTGCATTCATATGTTCAAATATATATAATTATATATTGTGTAAGCATGTAGCTCAGTTGGTAGAGCGTCGGACTCCAGATCGAAGGGTCGTGGGTTCGAATCCCGTCGGGAGCATGTTGTGACCTTAAGCAAGTTACTTCATTTCACATTGCTGCTGACTTATCCGGTGTCAGGATAATGGACCGGTGAGGCTGCAACCTCTGCAATTGTCGTCTCGGTGAGCTAGCACCTAAAAAGTCGCCCTGAGTGTGCACTAGTACAAAGCAGACATACGCACAATACACACTGCCAGTCATGGTCACATAAGTGTAGGCTAGTGTGATCTGGCTGACAATTATTAAAATGCACCAGAGAGGCCTATGGCCTATTAAAAGGTGTCAAATATAGATAAGATAAGATAAGATATAATTGCCATTATTTCATATCATTATTGGAAATTTGCTCAGAAATTGTGAGTGGTATGTTTGTTGGATATGATAAGAAACTAAGAATACTGTTCTTCCTAGAAATATTGAATCTAAACATTGTAAAAGTTGATGTTTTGTTCCATGTTTTAGATAACAGCAAAACCAATTACATATAAAAAAGGTCAGGTTTAGTTTATTCTTTTGTTGCAGAAATACTTGAAAGTGAAAGTGAATCTGAAACAGAGGATTTAACAGTCATTGAAAGAGATGTTGCAGATGTAATGGACTTTAGTGAAAGTGATGAAAATGAAGCACTTGCAGGTAATTAAACTCTTTTTGTTTTATGGCTATACCTCCACAACAAAGTTAGGTGGGGTATACCAGAATGTCTGTCCATCTGTCTATCCATAGACAAATTTTCCGGAGTTTAATTCAGTTACATATGAACCAATTTTTTGAAACTATGCACAGATGTTAGCCATTTCCAGACTTCAAAGTTTTCAAACATTCATTTTGGCCATACATGTAATTTATCAAAAGGTTAAATTAATAATATTATTATGATCCAATTTTTCAGAAATTATGCATAGATGACAAGCATCATAAGAATGCACTGATCAAAATTCTCTACCAACAATTGAGGGTATTAGTCTCTTTCAGAGACAGTTCTAGTTGTATTTTAAACGCTTTCTACATATCCAAAATTCTGTCATATGCATGAACATGTATCTGTCTTTGAAAACCTATTTAGTGTCATTTGTAAAAGTCTTGATATGAATTGGACATTGAAATGCATTTTTAGTACACCTGAAAGAAGATGTAAGCTGTATGTAAAATGTAAATTTCAAATAAAATAACACCCTATACTCGACTCAAATGTATGAAAGTAATGATTGTCCATATTGTTGTACTGAAAAGTGCCAATTTATCTCCTGGGGCACATTTTGCTGTGCAAGATTAAATATAGAAATTTTGTTTTATTTGATAGGAAAGACCATAATTCTAAATTTATGAATTTCACTGCTTGCATAGTTTTCATACGTCCATCCAGGGACATTTGTATTCCAAAGATTAAAATTGTGATTTTAAATAAATTCTTGTGAACTTTGGTAAAGAATGAAAATTTTCATTAATTGTGATTCATAATTTCACCAAATAGTTTGGAAAGAAAGGCACCAACTTAAATGTCTAATTCTTGATATGCATGTAACGTTCACGGTTTTGTCTCATTTCATACCACCTGGTAACATACATGCAAAGTACTTTAGCCTATCGGGAAGGGGCGATGGAATCTTTTAATAGGAACTTGTGTTATAGTGACTAGTTATGATGAAAACTTTTGTCACTTTAGTAGGTAGAAAAGTATTAGTCTAATATAAATACTATTCCTGTAATTTCAGAAACCCCAAAAACTGTGTCCAAAAAAAGAACAGTAGCTATGAAAAAGAACTGTGCTAAAGGTATGTATGTCTTTTATATAAACTTTAAAGCTTAATTATAGTGTTTTGTTTGGTAAAAGTGTACTGTGGTCAAGTGATTAAGGATATTAGGGATTAATTAATCAAGACGTCAATGTTGAGGTCGGGCGGATGGCGTTTTTGGCTCTCAAGAAATGGTTCTAATTTATATTTGCTTAGGGCAACACTAAAAAATAGTTGTCATTCCTGGACCATTTCTGACTGAAGATTGGAAAATAGTGACAAACTCGGCAATAATGATCAATCATCAATGAACTTAAATACAATGTATGTTTCACAACAAGGACCAGTTTAATTTAATCATGCTGTCATTCTTATCCAGATAATTATTGCAATTCTGTCTTGAATACAGTTAAATTTACAGTTAACATTGATGATGCAAATATGTATTTTATTTATATGGTTTGTTTGGTTCAATTTACTCATCATCTGCTATGTTTCAGCTGCAACGACCAGGCATAAATGGAACAAGAAGGAAAAAATGGCTTTAGAGTGCCAGTTTAGGAAGAACATCAATTTGGAGAAGGTCCCATGTAAACTAGAATGTTTAAATGCCATCAAAAACCAATCCTGTTTGTCAAGATTCACATGGAAGAACATAAAATATGCCGTTAAAAATTTAATAACTTCAAGACGAAGGTCAATAAAGAAGTGTTAGTTTAGTGTTTATTAAAGAGTACCTGTAATATGGTGATTATTAAAGAGTACCTGTAACAAAAAATTTTATTTCATATATTTGGCTTTAGAGTGCCAGTTTAGGAAGAACATCAATTTGGAGAAGGTCCCATATAAACTAGAATGTTTAAATGCCATCAAAAACCAATCCTGTTTGTCAAGATTTACATGGAAGAACATAAAATATACGGTTAAAAATTTGATAACTTCAAAACGAAGGTCATTAAAGAAGTGCTAGTTTAGTGATTATTAAAGAGTACCTGTAATATGCGGTTAAAAATTTGATAACTTCAAGACGAAGGTCATTAAAGAAGTGCTAGTTTAGTGATTATTATGGAGTACCTGTAACGAAAATTTTTTATTTCATATATTTGTTAAATATCATTTATATATCACAATATCGAAAACCGCATCAAAATTGATGACCGAATAAGAAAGTTATAGTGGTTTGAAAACCTTGAATTTTTACTAAGTTAACTTATTTACAAATGTTCAGTATCTAATGTTAATAAATAAATAAATAAATAAATAAATAAATGTGATGTTGACAATTTATGAAAATTAATTGTCACTTGTTAAAATTTTAAAATAGATCAAATTTTAATATTAAATCATACAGAACCTGCTACAGACAGCACACCCTGCAAAATTTTCAACCAAACATGGTGAAACGTGGCACAGGCTTCAAATACAACACAAGCAGTCGACAACGCAATTAAATATTTTTTTACTAAGTTTACTTATTGACAAAAGTTCGGTATATAATTCTAATAAATAAATAAACGTGATGTTGACAATCTTAAGTCCGAAAAGATCCCAGATTTCAAATAATGCATTTCTAAGGCCAAATTTTCCCGATCATAAAGAAAACAAAAACTAGAAACCTGATAAAAGTAAATGCTGTAATTAAATTCATACATTTAAAATTACCTGTCTGGTTGCCAGCGTTCAAACAATACTAATCAAACATCAAAACCTATCAAGTTTATACGATCCTGAACCTGCTTATCATGTACCATTATTTATTTATTTATTTAAAAATTATTTATTTATTTATCTATTTAAAAATTTATTTATTTATTAAACATTAAAAATTAAATGACCGGTGGTAAAAATTTATTTAAAATGTTATTTTTCAAAATTAGATAATATTGTCAGTTATCAGTCTATTCATACTCCCATAACTCTAGTTTTTTTTATACATAATTATCTTTTCACAATTAGTTTAACTGTGTGAAATTCTAAATCCAAGACAACATCAAACGATTCAGATAGTATATTTACAGGTGTCATAAAATTCCTCTATCCGTACACCTGTCAATCAATTTTGTTAATTGTAAGAACACATCCTGTTGATTAAAGGTACGTGTCTAATAAACAAATTTTTTATCAAGGTGGACTAATAATAATTTGCTTAATTATTGGTAGGTGTCGGTCGGATGTAAATTCCACTTTATCAAATGAATTTATCGGGAAATATAAAAATAATTTTTAGCTGGTTCATGTATATAAATAGTATTGTGTGGGGTCTTCTTACTTAAATGACGTCACTGCACGGGGTCCCCAAAACAAAGCTTTTTTATTTGGATTAACGGGAGGTGTATTACAAACTCGCCAATATCTCCCTAATTTTGGCATGGATTTTTATAAACTTTTCGCATTGTGTCATATTTCAGTATGAAGAATAACATATGTAAAAATAAAAAATTGTTACAGGTACTCTTTAACCATTAAATTACCATCATTGAAAAGAAAACTTTGGAGTGCCATTTCATTAAAAAACATCGATTTGGAGGTACTTAGCATTTTGGATTGTTTGCTATCAAAAGGAAATTGTGTCTAACCATATTTACATGAAAGAACAGTTTAAATATTTGATAACCTACAGAAGATTATTAAGAATTGTTTAGCCTTTATTCTACTGTCTTCTCAGTTTTTATTTGGGCAAAATTCTTATAAACTTCACACTATAAGACTTAATGTATACTACATTTGACAGGTGCAGAATCCCTACCTTAAAACTGTGTTGCCAAACAATACTTAACTTGGCTTCTTCAAAGGTGTCACCCTATTTTATTAATACTGAAGAATGTTATTGATTTTAGATTGAAGAGGGCTTGTGTCATACCCCCAGTGTAAGAATCTGTGTCCAAATGTTAAATATATTAAATTTTCTGGTTAAAGTTTTTCTATGCTTACTGACTAGATGTGCAGTTGGCTTTTTGCTGTCCTTGTGACAGCTCGTTTGCACTAGCGCTTAAAGCAAAAACATATTGGCTTGTAAGGAGTGAAAATCAGACCATATCTTTTGTTGTTCTTGTGTACATTTGATGAAATTTTCTAAAAAGACATTTGATTGGGCATTTGTATAAACAATTATACATTGTTATTTGTTGGATATCTTTCTACAAGTCCTGTTACTGAATGAATTTATACGAAGAATAATTTCTTGTTGTATGTATATATTGTTGTAGTTGGTTGCATAATTTAAAATTGAACAAAACAGTAATTATGATTTCACTTGAAAATTAGATTCTGAACAGCAGATGATGAATTAGTCAATTAATTCAAATGTTAAAGCTGAGATTATAATGGATGGAATTTAAAATTATAATATTTTGTTTTGTGTGTAAACTATAAGAAAATCAGTATTTTTTGAAAAGATGAAGATACCTTAAAATATTTAGTAAATCTAGTTAAAAACATGTACACATCAAACATTCATGTACAAACTTTATACACTCATCTGTTCGTAATATAAACTGTATGTCTCAAGATGGGAATTTGCAGTTATTTTCAGATTCATTAAAGTGGCAAATGTGCTAATTTAGGCATTTGCTCTGTAACTTAAGACTCTTTTTGCAAATAAATGTATAAATTAAAACTTTTGTTTAACAACAAGCTGCTATCTTGATTGTGCTTAATTTGCTGAATATGTAAACTTATCTGCACACTCTTTTTTTTTTTTTTTTTTGTGTATACAGTAATATGTATGTATCTGGAGATCAATTTCCTTAAAGCCCATTTTTGACAAATATTTGCTGATTATAGACCGAGTGTTTATGACATTTTTTGATGAAGAGAAAAACAAAACTACTTTTATGCATATGAAAATAATATAACAAAGCAATTGATACTCTTGTTTAATCATGAAGCAATACATGCTGGTAAAATAATAATCATACCATGCTTGAGAAGTAACTCAACTGTTAGTAAGATGTATTTTCATTGTATATTAACTCATTTAAAGGGGGCAAATGAAATCATTTTGCGGTTCATGTTCTTAATTTGGTTAGCCAATTTTTAGCCGAGTCGCAACACAGCTGAAGTATGCTATTAATTTGGTTATTGCGTTCAGGAGTTGCAGACTAAGGTTGAGTTTCGTTCTGGTGCACTTAGAAGATATCTTCTTCTATATTGATATTGAACTGATATAAATTTGGCATGTGAATTCTATTTGCCACTCGGCTTGTACACTCTAGTGTCTATCATTTGTTTCTTGAGTTAAAATTTTCATACAGTACTTTTGTACTGTCATTTATTGTCGAGCCTGGCTTTGCCATAAGGCAAGACTTAGGTGTTACTTTTCCGGTGTTGGCGTCGGTGGCGGAGTGTCAAAATGTGAAAGTTTATGTTAAAGTCAGAAAACTTGATAAAAACCTAAAATTTTAAAGAAATACTTCATTAATGTTTTAGAGTTGCAAGCTAAAACACGTGTATGCATTTCTGTAATTTTTTGGTGTAAAATATTTAATTTCCTTGTGAAAATTGCATATTTTGAAAAAAAAATTGTGAAAGTTCAGTGTTAAAGTCAAGAAATGAACATTTTAACTTAGTATTCAAATAGAAATTAGCTGTAAAGTAAAGTCTTGCTTATTATTACATAGTGAATTAGTGCTGTATGCAATGTTTTCAAATTTTTGGAAAAAAATATGCTTTTTATGTTGAAAAATCTAGATTTTGAGAAAATGCTTTAATGGCTTTGTTGTGCAAGAATTGGTTTAGAATTTAGTATACAGTATCAGTCAATTGATATTGTTAAATACATGTAACAGATTTTACTATACATTTTACGGTTGATTGTTATTTGGGTGAAAAAATGGCAAATTTTGAGAAAATGTATTGATGACTTGGTTATGTAAGATATTGGTTTGAAATTTGGTATAAAATATAAACATGATAAATTAACATAGTTCTTTAATATATGTTTCATGGTTTTATTTTATTTTGGGACGAAATATGCTTTTTCTGTTGAAAAAATCTTAGAGTTTGAGAAAATGCTTTTATGACTTTATTTTTTAAGATATTAATTTTAAATTTGGTCGATGACATTGTTAAATATATGTAACATTTTATGGTTTCCTGATTTTTGGGTAAAAAATGGTAAATTTTGAGAAAATGTATTGAAGAATTTCTTATTTAAGATATTGGTTTTAAATTTGATATCAAACATAAATATACATAGTTCTTTAATGTTATTCATAACATGGGGCAAAAAGTACAAATTTTGAAGAACTTTAATGTTATTCATAACATGGGGCAAAAAGTACAAATTTTGAAGAAAAAAAACACAAACTTTTTAAACTTTAATATCATGTGATTAGTTTGAGTAATTCCGATAACAGTAACCATTTAATTTATATTTTCCAAAATATTTTGGGGTAAAATTTTGCATTCTGAGAGAAAAGCTGTGAAATTTGAGTAAATACTGTAACTGTTATATATTTACATTTCTCAATGTTTTGTCTTCAAATTTTTAAAAAATCTTGCATCAGGATAGAACTTTAACGTATTCATACAGGTTTTTAAAAAATATCTTGCATTGTTTACATTATTTTAATGTTATGTTATTTGCAAGTTAGTTGCAATATCTGTTAGCCATTTAATTAATATTTTTTAAAACATTTTGGGGTTCAATCTTGCATTTAGAGATTAAAAGGATAATCTATTAACACAATACTTAGGGTCAAGGGAGATTGAATTGTTTTGTTTTAATTTATTACAGCAATTATTAGTGTTACAGTGCTTTTCTCATGGACACATCATGATGAAGGCATATGTAACTAACTTCAGCCATGACCTTACAACACAAATCTGTATTTTTTTGTCTGATACTCAGATATCTAATATAATTATGAATGTCAAGAATTGAAAAAAGAATTTATAGTTATGTTTTCATTACTGATTGATACTACAAATATATTTCAAAGTATGTAGTTTATTAAGTCATACTTACTAAGTATACTCACTCAACAGAATAGGTATAGTATCATTATATATCAAGAAAAGAATTATCCACTACATTCTATAGATTTAAGTGTCTAATAGAAAAGAAAACCCTTAGGTCAATGCAGCATATTTAAAAGTTATGACTGTAATTGGAATTTAACTTTTAAAATCCAGCAAGACTGAATCTGAAAAAAATGTTTTTTCTACTCGATCAATAACTAGCCAGGCGAGACATATAATTCCGTGGAACTCCTGTATAAAAATATGATGTATTTCATTATTTTACAGTAACATTTACATGTATGCTATGAATTTAAGTGAAAAAGTAGAAATTGTTGGTGTTTAAGCAAAATTTTGAATAATTATTTTTTGCTGAAAAGCCTAAATAAATAGGATATTTTGGTTAGTATAAATTCTGTTTTTATCAAGTTTAATGGTTGTTATCTTCTAATTGAAGTTGAATGTTTGCTAAATTTGATGTTGAAATTTTATTACAGTGGAATTAGATTCATTTTATGTCAAGAAATACTGATAAAATCTGTTAAAATATATGTAATTACATGTCTTTTAATGAAATTACATTGTATTACTAAAACATACACGTACAACAAAAAAGCCTCATTACATCTAAATAAACTATAATGTTTACTGTTTAGAGAGTCATCATTGGTCGTGTTTTGCCCGTACTATTGATAATAATTCCTGATTTCTATGATAGTTTTGTCTGACATGGTGAATAAAGGTAATTAAAACATATTGTACAATTGTTAGTTGTTACTTGAACACAAAAACATTTGAAATTATACTTTCTGTTGTACAGATAAATGCCTTCTCCGTGAAACATTTAATTTGGTGTTATTCTTGTTTTATTAAAGTTGGATGTTTAATTTGTGGTTGATATTCTGTAAAAATAAAAATAATAATATATCGAGAAATTCTTGAGTAAAAAATCTGTTTTGACTGTTCTGTAAAACATCAAACAAATACAGAATTCTGTAAAATATTAAAATTCCATTCGTATTTTGGTAATGAATGCTATAAAATCAATGATTTTTGACATGTGTGAAAGTTTTATTCCTGTTATTTTTGATTGGGACCATATCATAAAGTACTTGTTTTGAATGCATTGAATCAGCTTTTGTATACTAGTATATGTATTAAATATGAACAGAAATAAATAATGGTTTAGCAACCTTTTAAATAGGAATGCAGAGGAGTTATTTTTGTTAAAAATGTATCACATTAAGTGGGTAATTTTATCTTGTCCTGCCACCATAAGGCGAGACTTGTCTCATTTTACTTTTCTGGTGTTGATGGTGGCAGCATCATTGTGTTATTGTCTGTTGAAGTCCTTTTTAAACTAATGTTGAGTCTTATGGTGGCAAGACATTCTAGTTCCACAGAATTTTTGTTTGGAACGTTTCCTATAAAGAACATACACTGCACTTGTAGTGGTTTTCTCACTGTTATATATTTTATAGCTAATAGCAGTAAATAGCATACTCTTGGTTGGTTTGTTGTTTTATGTCGCATCAGCAAATTTTTCAGCTTTTTGCAACTACACACTTGATCTAATCTCGAGAACTTATCTATAAACAAGTTCATGTGGCGCATCAGCTTCGTGCAAATGTTTCTTATCTGCTTTATATTACATTTATGTAATGCACTACAGTGAAATTTAGAGTGCTTTATCACAGATAAAGATTGCAGACTATTAATTCCATTAATTTGGAATTGTGCTAACCACTAAAGGCATACGGCAAGGAAACCCATTTGCGGTTGAACTGGATTGAAACCCACAGCTGTGAAACGTTTTGGATTTGAAGGATAATTAATGCCTTAACCACTCGTCCATCAGTTTATATTCAAGAGCTATTACAAAAGCTGAATAATAAGACTTACTACCATTTTTTTTAATATTTTGTAATACAGAAAATGTTAAGTCATGTAGACTGGAATAATGTAGATAGGTAATGATATGCTGTATAGTTCAAGGTGATGAGTTTTGAAAGTCAATAACACATGCATAAGAATACGGAAATGGTTAATTATCTGGAAATACAGGCATGTATATTAGAATATTGCAGGCGTTGATATACCAACCATTTCGACACAGATTAAGATCATGGGGCACAAAGATCAAGGTCACATGCATAAGACTTGTGTGGAATATATGAAAAGATAAAATGGGGTCAAGACCCTGATGTATTCCCATAAATAGAGGTACACACGGTTTTTATACCCTGAAACAGTTTCAGGGGATATATAGGAATCGCCCTGTCTGTCCCAATATCGTGTCCGCTCCATATCTTTCATGTCTATAGATGGATTTTGATCAAACTTGGCACAAATGTAAACCAACATGAGAGGATGTGTACCGTACCAAAATGTGCATAGGTTTGGAGTGGTGTGTTTGTAATTAATTGATATAATGAGATATTGATGAAGCCAATAATTAATAACAATTGTCAATGGTTTAGTTATGAACATCCGGTCCAAAGGCGAAAATATTGAATTGAAACACATGCACAGCATTTATTTGAAACACATTTTTTTAACCCCAATCGGTACAACACAAGATAACTTCTTCATTTAATTTTAATGCTCTATAGGCATGTATTTTTGTGTAGCGGCTTTCATGTGTGTAACTTGGTTACGTCATGTGTAGTGACTAGAATGTGTGTAACATGATACAATTAGTGTAGTGGATAGAATGTGTGCGTTCATGGAATGATGTAGTGGATTCATTGTCAAAAGTCTAACTCTAAATATTCATGATTTCTGAACTTCCAACCGATAAATGCAAAGTTTACTTCAACTTTAATCTAAAAATAACAATAAAATACTCTTTGGGTATGTATAACCTGGTGTAGTTGGTTTCAGGTGTAAAATCATGTGTAGTGGGTTTCAGGTAAATACGCGTATGTGTGTGTGTGTGTGTTTAATTATGTATAGCATAACAAGTGAAATTGTTAGTGGATCAGAGGCATTTGTCATCGAAACAATACTAGTATCACATTCAAACAGTTAAATAAAAAACGATGTGATAGAAAATGGTTGAATGATTAAAAACAGACGTACAAATCCACGTCCAAGTCAAATCCCAAAGCAAAATAAAAACTTTGAAACTGACAAATTATATCAAACACATGAACTTTCGCCAGTGAAGTGAGACCGGGTGCTCTGGATGTGTATGCACATCAAGTTTAGCTAGCTACACGCGCCACGTATAAAATCGAAATTGAGAACGAAAGATGTGATGTCAAAGATAGTTTTAAACAGACACATCATATACGAATAATAAAATGCGACTTGGCTAATGGTATTCCCGGGCACTATTCCACTTTAACCCCTAAGTAATAACTAAATGTTCCCCCTGCACTTTTACCCTTTTATAATGCTACAAGACAGGGTATAATTACTCGCTGTGAACTGTATTGGCTATTAATTGAAACTATTCTAATTATAATATATGTATAAAATATATGTATAAAATTGGAAATAATATTTCCAGGTATCTATATGTTAATCATATTTAAGTTTTTCTTTTTTCTCTCATTCCAGGGAAACAATTCTGGAAATGCGGTAGGATTTCGTATAAGTTCTTTAAATAAATTAGTGATGACAAAATCTAATAATCCTAGAATGACATTGCTGCATTACTTAGTAGAAGAAGCTCAAAGTAAAAACAAAGACGCTTTAGCTTTTGTTGACGATCTTCTGGAACCTCTTCAAATGGCATCAAGGTAACGTATATATCACAAACAAACATACCAAGTTATGTCCAAACCATAATACCAAAGTAAATAAAAACTTTGAAGCTGGAAAATTAGGTTAAACACGCGAATGTCCACCAGGGAAGTGAGGCGGTGCTCCTGAAGGCTAAGCATCATCTGTTTAGCTAGCTACTCTCACCACTGTGTAATAAAATGGGAATGAAAGCAACATAGAATTATGGGTCGTAAATATATTCGATGTAATCTTTGAAACAGAGACATCTTACTTATTAACAATATTGTGATAATGGCCATACAATGTTTTTAGGGTCTTGATAAGCCTAGGCGAGCAATATCCTTGCGTCAACAATTTATTTTCTGTTGCCATCATTAAAGAGGTAAACTAAACTGATTGTTCCAAAATACACGTCTTTAAGTATATTTCCCCACTGTATTTAAAATTTCATTTGTTCAGCATACTGCTACTTGAGGTATCTGTTTTTGTTTAGTTAATTGTGTAAAATGATCATGAAGGCTTCAAGAGATGTTTATTATTTGAAAATTTGAAGCTTATGGATTTGCTTTAAATGTAGACGATGTCTAAGATTGTATAGCACACGACCGATTGTGCATCTTCGATGAACAAGAATAAGTAACTTATTTGTTGGCAACATTTTAATTTACGATGTGCTGTCGACATCATTCGTGTGGCATGACTTTTGTGAATATTTTGATTGTTGTGAAGACTAATACAAAAACTAAATTATGAAATATCCTAGTATAATATAATGAACATAATCCTGCATTCCTGTTCACGTGGCGGGTGAAGCTAGCTTAACATGGTGTGCTTACCCTTCCGTAGCACTCTGTTTCACTGGTAAAAATTTATGCGTTTAACTTTAATTGTCAGTTTCAATTTTTTTTACTTTGATTTGGGATTGTGATTTAGACATGAATTGGTACGTTTGTATTTATTCAATGCATTAAAATAATCGAATGGATGTTTACGCAATTTGAACAAGGGTCTACGCATATGGAATTATCAATAAGAAAGAAAAAAAGGTTTTAAGAGTTCTATAATCTTTGCTTAGTAGAAGGTGTCACAAAAAAGGATAGATCAAAACTTTTATCATTTTACAAACCGGATGTGCTTATCCTTCCGGAGCACTGGCCCACTTCCCTTGTGAAAGTTCGCGTGTTAAACCTTGTTTGTCAGTTTGGAAGTTTTCAACTTTTTAGTTTACTTTGGGAATTTGATTTGGACATGGATTGGTATGTTTGTTTTTGTTGTGGAATTTTGGTTTGGTTATAGATTGGTATATTTGTTTTTGAGATTTTTATTTTGATTGTTATGTTTGCGTTTAACTTTGGAGTTTTGATTTAGACATGGAATTTGATTTACACATGGATTGGAATGTTTGTTTTTGACTATTGGGATTTTGATTTGGACATTGATTGGTTTATTGTTTTTGACTTTTGGATTTCGTCTGGACATGACTTGGTATGTTTGTTTGTATTTTGCTTTGGGATTTTGATCTGGACATGGATTTGGTATGTTTTTATATTTATAAATTGATGTTTGATGTAGATCCACTATGGAAGCAATAGGAGTAGAGTTCAACCAATTAAAGAAGAATGTAACACAGGTACAACGAAAGGTCCAGAATACTTCAGACGAAGTAAAACAACAGTTTTCAGGGTTTTTGGACGTAAGTTTACTTATTTTACGAATATTATGGTTGGTTGTCAATTTACTACAAACTTAAGATTCTTCATCGCATATAGGATGTCACTCTACATTATAGAACTAGCATTTTAGCCCGTGTGCTCGGAGAGTATGTAAGGTGTGTTTTTGATTTGTATTGTAAAGTAATTTTTTATCGCGAGAGATTCGTTAACTCGTAATTTGGCGAAGACTTTCGGTAGCGAATTCATATATCACGCGAATATTCTCGGAATTGCGAAAATTAAAAATCCAAATTTAAAACATTCCGGTTATCGCTTATGCTCGTGGAAGTTATATTACATGACAAAACGTCTTAAAGGGAGATATTGTCTTTTGGTCGCGAATGATAATATTTATATAGATTGTGGTTGTGAATTTAGGTATTCGCGAAATGACGCTTAGGGATCGGCACACGAAATGTGATACTCACGAATTCAAAGTAATCTACAGTATTTTACGATTGGTTTCGACTAATATTATCTTTGAATGTGTTGTACTTTCCGTGAAAACCTCGTGTTGAAACTTTAAATTCAGACGTCTTAAATAGAAGATTTAAAAAAAAAGTAACGGAGTTAAACATGCTTCAATGTGACAAGCAACTATATTGTATCTCCTAGCTACCATATGGCATATAACTTCCATTATCAAATCTTTATACAATTTAAAATTGGATCTTTATAGGAATACAAAAAAAAACATTTATTTGATATCAAATTATAGAGTTGTTTTTGATTCATCTCATATTTTATATTTTTTCGATGTTCCTTTTTCGTTTGTTTTTGTTTATTACCGCCGCTTGGTAATGTTACTCAAATATAACATCCCATAATATATTTTGTAGGAAGCAGTTAATGATTTAGATGATGTACAAGAAGCCATCGATAGGATAAAGAAGTTGTCTCAAAGACTAGCTGAGCATTATTGTGAAAACGAGAAAACGTTTAACCTTGATCAATTTTTAGAATCTTTCAGAGAATTCTGTGAAAAAGTTAAAATGGTTCAACAGGTAAATAGCAAAATAAACCTGTATAATAAAATAGTTTTACAGGTGAATAGCAAAATATATCTGAATAATAAAATCATTGTACCGGTAAATAGCAAATATACCTGAAAAATTAAAATATAGTTTTACAGGTAAATAGCAAATATACCTGATTAGTAAATTATTACAATATTGGTAAATAGCAGACTAAACCTGAAAAATAAAATAGTTATATAGGTAAATAGCAAAATATACCTTAATAATAAAATATTTCAACAGGCACATAGCAAATGTACCTGAATGTAAAAGTAAAAATAGCAAAATATACTTTAAATAGTTTTACAGATAAACTAGGAATATAACTAAATAATGAAATAGTTTTACAGGTAAATTGCAAAATATACCCGCAAACTAAATTAGTTTTACAGGTAAAAATGTACTAGATTAATAAAATATTTTAACAGGTCAATAAGAGATGTACATAAATAATTAAATTGTTTAAGAGGTTGTTCACATTGGTGAAACATGTTTTACAAAGAATATATTCAGTTATGTTTTAGAAAACATTTCAACTGAGTTTTAAGTTTTAAACTTGTAAATACCTCACAAAAAGAATAAACTTTATCAACATACTAGTATTTGGAATTACATTTGGAATCGCTTCTGTTTTTAGGAATTTGAAACTCAGAGAGAGCAGTTAGAGTCTGCAGAGAAGCGAAGAAAGGCTCATGAAGAAATGTTAGAACGTAGACGTAGTAAGTTATAATATATACAAGCATCATGAAATGATTGTCATGTAACGTTGTTTTATTCCTTGATACAAAGAAAAACAGCGTATTCCGCTTATTCTACTTAATTTACCGTGATGAGATAACAAACAATTATTTACTTTGTCTCAACTGGCAAAAATAACTGCTGTTTGATTAGCCTATTTCAGAGAAAGCAAGGACGCAAATATATAGACTTGCAATAGGATGGGAACAAATCAATAATTATTTTACTTGCATGAGCCAAGCCGTTATTAAAATCCATGTTTCGGCTTTATATTTGCCTTATATACAAAATATAACTTGGGTGGGTGTTTATAATGGTAATTTTTTACGAAATGGTGGGGTACTTTATGTAACGGAGTGATGACGGAAGAGTCGACTATTTACGTAGGTTAGTGTAACTCAAGAACGAATTGATTTTGGCGTAACTGGGTTGACCTTAATGCATTTAATAAACTAATGAAGTGTAAAGTGAACTACTTTTCTGCATTTTCAAACTTTGTTTGAAAAAAGTGATGTAAATGGAAAATTTTAATCTTAAGCCGAATTTTGAGTTACCCTTCATTGTACCTCTCACGCACCCACGTAAATAATAAATTCTTTCGTCATCCTTACATCATACGAAAGACATCGTCATTTTGTCAAATTTTTACCAGTGTAAACACCCATCACAAATACGTTTTGGTGCATTCAAGGAGTTGTAATGCATAAATTAAATTGAAATTAGGATTTTCAGCAACTATTTGGCTAATGTAAGTAAATGTTTATTGATTTTTAATCGTGCCATTAAAACTATGTGAAACATTTGCATTGTTCCTTTCTCTGTAGCAGAGTAAACGAACAGTAAAAATTTTAATGTCCAGTAGCCATATAGATATACTGGAAGAAAATATCTATTGGATAACTAATGAATTGGTTTCAAAATTACCCTGGATATATTTGACTTCTTCCTTTCTTCTCAATTTCGATTTTACACATGGTGGTTGTTCCTAGCTAAACAGGATATTCTTACCCTTCCGGAGCAACAGGCTACACTTACCTGGTGAAAGTTCACGTGCTTAACGTAATTGGCAAGTTTTAAAGTTTTGGTTTGCTTTTGTATTATCATTTGGCCATGGATTGGTATGTTTGTTTTGATTTCATTATCATTTAGATTTATTTATGCAAGGATATTCCATTTCAATACAAGGATCACATTTTAAAAGATTGGAACATAAATTTAAGGATTTGTTTGATATAGTGTAATTCTGGTATACACATTGTGTTTTAGGTGGTTCTACATCATATAATAACCCGAACCCGGTGGTGCACAAACCAGTGGTGACCAATCCAGTGCAGGATAGAAAGATTGTAGATAATATCGTCAATGAAATACGGCGTGGTAAAGTTCTGCGGAGGTTATCCTTAAAGAAGAAAGGGGTTACGTCGTTAAATATTCATCCAGCACCTCCAAAGAAGAGAGTAGGCTTTGATATCTAAATCAGTTGTATAGCCTACGTTACACTGATGTGTATCATAATTATATATATAACATTTGTTTTTTATGTTTATTTATATCACAATTTAATATTGTTTAGTCTGAAGGAGTCATTATCGACTTCAATAAATTTTGCAATAAAACAGAAGATGCTCCTTATGGATTCCATAATGTTTTGTTTGTTTCTGAATCAAAAGATGTTTTCAGAGATTGTATTAATATTAAAATGAGAGGACATTTAAAAGCTTTATAGTCAAAATTCTTCATTAATCTCAATATATGTTGTGTTATCCTATGTACTGTTTCTAGCACTTTTTTATTCTTATCTACACCAGCTTTTGTCAAAGACTTGTATTTAAAACAAATAATATCTCCTATTTGTGTACAGTAAACGACTACGCTGTATTGTTACTAAGCAGTTTTTCTTTTCAAATATAAACGTCTAAGTAATCTTGGTTACTTTATATAAAAAACAAACATTTCAATCAACGTCCAGATCACAACCCAAAAGCAAAGTAGAAATTTGAAGATAGCAAATTCGGTTAAACACGTTAATTCAACCAGGGAAGTTAGGCAGGGTGCTGTGGAAGGGTAAGCACCTCCTGTTTAGTTAGCTTCATATGCTATGGGTGTAATCAACATTGTAAATGAAAGGAATATAGAAAAATTTGGACTTCAAATATATCTAGGATAATATTGGATACAGAGACATCATTCTTATCAACAATATTGTGATGACGATCATAAAGCTTTTTGGGGCATTCATAAGCGTAGCCTTGCTATAACCTTGCGCCAACAGTTTATTTGTAAGAAGCTTGTTTCGTTGTAAAACGTAACTGTAGTGGGAACAAGCTCTACCATAGCGTCTTAATAAAATGCCTTTAAATGTATCATTTAAAATTGTAATGACGTTTTCGGAGTCGTTAAATGTTATTTTTGTTAGTTTATTAAAGCCACGGGTAGTAGGCATATTGTTCTAGCTCTCTCCGCTATCCGGTAAACTACATGTAACTACTAGGGACATGACAAACACCCAAATCACTTTATATAACAAAATCAAATATACTTATCCATGTCTAAACCAAAACCTAAAAGCAAGGTAAAAAAGTAAAAACTTTGAAACTAAACATGTGGATCTACCACGATAGTATGCTGGGATCTCCGGAAGGGTAGCGCCTCCTGTTAGCTAGTACACTCGTCAAGTGTAATTAAAGGACGTCAAATATATTCAGGGTAATCCTTGACATAGAGACATCATACATATAACAATATTGTGTGACGGTAATATAACTTTTGATGGTCCTAATGAGCCTAAGCAATATCCCTGGGTCAACAACTTTTTGTACGCAGCTTGCTTCGTATAACGTTCCCGTACTTTGAACACGTTCTACCATAGTATGAAATGTGTAACAAATACCCAAATGCAAAGAATCGGTTTATTCTGCACAGAAAAGTTGACAGTTGAGAAAAAATGGAGTCATCACTTTTCCATACGTATTCAAATGTAGCCTTTTGTGGTCGTCATAATTGAGGTGTAAGTCTAAATATGAAGCAGATTACAGTCGTATCCTTTGTTTCAAGTTCTCTAGGATAGATGACATCCACATAATTTCCAAAATTTAGGATTATTAAGAGATCATATTATATATTTGTTCCCATTGGTATGCCAATTGTTTTTTGGAAAGTTATATAACAAAAATAACAAATATGTTGTCTATCAAAAACTATGTTACCTTCAGTATATTTGTTTGCAATACGTATGATGTTTGACAAAATAACCATAATTCCCGTTCAGCACTAGATATTTCAATCCTAGCTTACCGTTTTGCAAAAGAATAACAAGTTAATAATTTGTTCTTTCAATTTAGAATGTGGGATAGTGGTTAAAAAAAAACCAAATGTTTTTATACTTTTTACATGAGATAAGAGTATAAGAAGCAAGATTTTCATGTAATTCGTACTTAAATGGAAATCCAAATGGCAAGCCCATTAAAGTAAAACACATGCCTGTACACAGTGTTTATATAAAACATTTGTATCTGTTTTATCAACATGTTTGTTCAATAGACATCTGACATTCCAGCATGGTCAATCAGTCGAACACCTTGCAACATAGTATACCAGCATGTAGAATCACAAAGTTTGTAAACAATGTTTAATATACGTACAGAGACTCAAGTTATTATTATTTGTTTATGTGTACCAATACATCTAGCTTCCAGTATATACTTATGGTCAACTTGAATTTTCTGTCAAGTTTGATTTTGAAACATTTTTACAAGTATAACTCTAAAATGCATACAGCAAATGTTGAATCTGTTTTCTGTCGTTTTCTTTAAGATAATTATCTTTATACTCGTATTTTATTAATAAAATAGTTTACAGTCGTTATGTAAATTCCGAACGCGGATCTAAAGTAAATGATATTCTGTATTGCATGTATTTGATAATTTATTCCAATTACACATGCATTTTTGTATAATCAAACAAAAGCCATACACCTGTTGTATCGAATAGCGTTGATTTGAGGTGGTATAAAAAGAAATCATATATTTCTAAGAAAATATCATAAAAACATATACCAGTCCATGTCCAAATCTATTTTTCTGAGAAAATATAATAAAAAACATATACCATTCCATGTCCAAATCACAATCCCAAAGCAATATAAAAACTTTTAAAACTAACAATAAGTTTTGCTTATACACTGTATATTAATGTACCGTTTTCATTTTAGATATATCTACGTAATTTTAATTGTTTTTGTTGTTGCCAGTCTTCAGATATATAATACAATTAACACTACATTTATTAATGTGTTTGTTTTCACTTTATTATTCTTGATCAGTTTCCACTGTAATATGTTATTACTCTCAGCCTAAACTTAAGTTAAGTACCTGTATGGTAAAACAAAATTCAGGCTGTTAAATCAATGGAAAAATCCAAACAAGAAAGCGGTTTCTGTGCCTATAATAATAGCTGATATGTTTACAACTCTCCTCCACGTTGGTGTTTCTTTTATAGATGTCATTTTCTCCCTTACTCTAGCACGTTCAGCTGCTGTAAAATTCTTTTCGTTTTCCTCTGAAGTTCCACATACCCAGTCACGACATATCTTTTTAAAACTCTTCTTTCCGGTATTCTCATTTTCTTTTTCTTGAATTTGCATGGCTGCAATTAAATTACATGTCAATCAAAAGCAAACATTATAAGCCATGTCCGAATCACAACAATGAAGCAAAGAAAACTTTGAAACAGACAAATTAGCTTAAACATGTAAACTTCCGCCAGGGAAGTGGGGCCGGGTGCTCCGGAAGGGTAAGCACCATTTGTTTAGCTAGCTACACTCTAAACGAATGTAATAAAAATGTGTAAATCACATATGATGTCTCTATTTCCAGAATTATCCTGGATATATTTCACGCCCTATACTTCCAGGTTTCTTTCATGATCTATTTTAAATACACATGTGGTTGGTGGTAGCTAGCTAAACAGGAGGTTCTTACACTTCCGGAATATTTAGCCTCACTTCCCTGGTGAATGTTCATGTGTTTCACCATTGTCAGTTTCAAAGTTTTAACTTTGCTTTTGGAATTGTGTTTTGGACATGGACAAGTACGTTTGTCTTTTTTATTAGGAAGTAGCAATATCTAATGAAACATATATGCATAACACAAATGCACCGAGATGCAACACTGCAACACAAATAAACATATTTCATCAAAAATTATCGACTTCCTAAATTTTAAAATTTCTTAAATAAGCCCATGCTAAATCGTTTATAGTACTGCCTCAGATGCACTTGGTAAAATATACTTCGTTTCTTCTATTGTTCTCATTTCAACATCTCAAAAATATTTGGATTTCTACAATTTGGTCAAGTAATACTGGTGTGGAATTGTATAAATCTGTTATGTGAGATCAACAAAAATATTAAAAACTCACTTTAGATTAAACTATTTTCGTTTTATAGAAAAAAATCGTCAAAACTACAAAATGTTTATATATTAATTTGCCAACAGTATATAATGGATATCTTATGACATACGCATTTTCAATCCATGGCATGTCTTAAGCTTATTAGAAATAACTCCGCCAACTAGGTAACCTAATGTTCAAGCCAGGGAAGAAGACAACAACGCTTCATAGTTCACTTGTTATACATATTGGAAATACCTCACTTTATACAATTAACGTACCTGATAGGGTTTTGTCATCTAGTTCTTCTTCTTCATCTTCAGAGTCGAGTTGTGGTTCTTGAACATCATGTCGAGTCCACCAGGTGACTCTGTGTAACTTTAAGAAGACAATACACATTTAAACAAATCTGGGACCTCAAAACATTAATAGTACTACATCAGGGTGGCAATATAAAACATTTGCAGATATAATCACAAAGATTAGCATAAAAATCGTAAACCATAAAGATTATTTCTACACAGGTTGCTATACATCAGTATATTCAAAGACAAATGACTCGCTCAGCTTCCAATCGTTCGGTGATTAAGTCTTTATCAATTAAGTACCAATATATTCTACTCTACTTACAAAAAAATGTGACACAATCTTGTATGAAGAGTGCAATGTAATTTTAATGTGATTTTGAATGTATATCGTTACTTGACAAAGGGAAACATAGTTAGATACGCGATAAATGAATATGTATTGAACGGATTTCCCTTTTGGAACAAAACAGTTTTTCACAAAACGGATTTTACTTGAATCATAGATCTTTTAAGATGGCTTCTGTTCTGTTTAGCAAATGACTCCAGCACATTATCATGATAAAATTAAATATTTATAAAATCTTTACTCATCAAGATGTATGCTTTCAGTGAATGTGAAATTTTTTGACAAATCGTCATTTCTAGATACTGCAATATCATTAATTTCTGTGTTAATACAATCTTCGTTTCTTTAATGGAACCCTTACTCACGAATATAAATGTCAACGAAATACTGTATATTACAAACCTACTATAAATCGTAACAAAATAGAATATTTACGTCTGGTTACTATGAAAATGCTTTTGTTCTGTGCAAATTTTGAATTTCTATTAAAATAATGCATTGAAAAGAAGCACATGATACAGGCTTGAGTAAGCTGGTTAGTCAGAAATAATGGAAGAATTGGTATATTAGACAGTCTATTTTACCATTATCGCTCGATGCAGTTTATTGAGTTAAGTGAATAACCACACCGTGGTGTGCTGATTTTGAATGCCATTATTTTAATAGAAATTCAAAATCAGCCCATGACATTTTTACCTTAGATTCCGGTCTGGGTTCTGTTAAGAGACTAATGACGACTATAGCTATAGCGCTGACAGCAGACAAGATTATAGCAAAGTGAAGAAAATCAACTTTAGCTAGTACAGGGGGCCTCTCGTCAACCTTTCCGCTGCCACAGGCTGGAGCCAGATAGATAAAGTCCAGTACCATTCTGATTAACCCAGTGACCAGCCCAATCATTAGTCCGAAAAACGCTCCCTGTAAATAGAAACATTCGGGTATTTCAGCAATTTGTTAATTGCACATTTAAGTATGTATAAACTGAACGACAAATTAACGCAATGACTTTATTTTTCTATTATGAACTTTATTTTTCTATGCAGCAATATACCTGCTTCTCCTTGTTTCCCAATTATTACGATATGGTAGAGCTTGTTCCCACAATGGGAACTTTTTACAACGAAGAAAGCTGCTTACAAATAAAATGTTGACCTAGGGATATTGCAAGCCTAGGGTTATCAGAGCCCTCAAAAGGTTTTATGGCCGTCATCACAGTATTGTTGATACGTTTGATGCCTCTGTTTATGTTTGGACATATTTGACGGTCCATAGTTCCATGTTCGTTCCTTTCACACAATTTTGATTACACGCGTAACCGTTGTAGCTAGCTAACAAGAAGTGCTTAACCTTTCAGAGCACATGGCCTCACTTCCCTGGTGGAAATTTACGTGTTAAACCTAAATTGTCTATTTCAAAGTTTTTACTTTGTTTCTGGATTGTGATTCGGACATGGATTAGTATGTTTGTTTTTGATATATGTATTATAGTATTAAATTACTGTACGTCATAATAATTGCAAAATTACAGTGTTTGAAATAAAATTATTTTCATTTTGATAATTTAATTTTAATTTTTATTCTAATATTAAGAAAACAAACAACCCACAAATAAAATTAAAACTGAGGAGTACCTTTTCTGTTGTGCGCTTCCAAAATATCGCCAATATGAACAGCATACACCACGGTGGGACTAAGTAAGCTCTGATGGACTGTACATAAAACCACAGTACACCACCCTGAGACTGCTGAAGTATAGGTAACCACAATATACTGATTCCAACTAGTACCAGCACAGTTAGTCGCCCTACTATCATCAGCTCTGTCTCCTTGGCTCCTTTACGGAACTGTTTCCACAGATCCAGTGTCACTATAGAACTAGCACTGTTAAATATGGAGGTAAGGGAACTCATCAAAGCTGCCAACAGGGCTGCCAACATCAGTCCACGCATACCTGTTACAGAGAAATAAAATGAAACATACTTATACAATGTATAGAAGTCATACAAATTCACTCAATACAAAATCCACTGCAGTTACATATTTACATTAAAAAGAATTAGAAAATACCAACCCTAACAGAATAGACGATTTTGACAAACCGGTTTCAACAATTTTTATGGTGTAAGCTAAGTGCTGTCAGCTCAAACGTCCAAATCTCACTTCGTATTTATAAACATATATAATGTGAGTAAGTTTGCCGTTCGTTTGACGTAGGTCAATGGTTTTTTCCGGGGTTCATTTAGCATCTTTGGACCGACTGCCTTAAAGCTTCATGTAAGTGATGCACTCTCTACAGGGGTGTCAAACACGTATGAAGTGACGTTTTCGGAATATTAACCAAAATGATCGAGCAACAACATTTAGCTTATTTCATCATGTGTCGTCTTGTGGGATGTAGAGTAAGGCCTGTCGAAAGGTTTAACACTAAGCTAACGAATTAGTGCCGAATCGGAAACTCATCTTGGTCTCTAGTTAGCTATATCTCGACAGCTTTTTGGCAGCCGCTATTTAGCTGCTAGGTGACTAGTATACATATCTCGGTCACTTTAGTTTAAACAATATTTTTATTCATCGTTAGATACAAATAATATAATTGATAACAAACTTTAAACTGGATTCAGGAACAAGCGCTAGCTTATTTCAACCCGTCTCCAGAACAACTGTACAACATAATGTAAAACAACCTTTATTGTCAACTGCCAACCCCAAACTAATTCAATAAGACACTCCATATTTTACGCGATTTGCACTTTGAGTTAACAGTGAAACAATAAAGATTGTTCTACAGTAATTCAGTAATTCGGTCACTCGGTAGTCGATCGCCGTTTCAATATTTTTAGCTTAGTGTTTAACTTTCGACAGGTCTGTACTGTAGACTAGAACAACATATTTGCTGGTGCCATTAAGTGTTATTCTCGCGAGATGTACATACCTGAGGGAAGTAACCTAAGCACTAACAGGGGATAAGCGATATTACTACACCCTGCCTCGTTATCACAGTAAGTTTTACAATCAGACGGTCTAGCACAGGCAACTTCCTCTGTAAGAAAGAAGAATGACAGTTTGCATATAAAAATGTACATATATACACAACCAAATATATATATATATATATATATGAAATAACTTGAAACCAAACAGTAAAGTCGTTAATTAAAAATATATCTGGTGTAAATCTGCAATTGCCTTTTATGAGTTAAGTGTAGAGTGCAGAACAAAGGGTAAAAGGTCTGAGCAAAAAACATACTGGAAGTGCATCTATTGGTGCCTTGTGTAATGCCTTAAGGAAACGTTTTGGAAAATTGCTGTTCATCAATTGCAGTTCGGACCAGTGCATTAATGTAAAAGGACCACAAATTAACTGCCATGTGTATTTTATCACCATCATTGGGAAACATGAATAATGTATCATATGCAAATCCTAACACTATCTGTGTATTGGATATGGATATTCATTGTAAAAGGTCAAGGGGCAGGTCAATGTTGGTTGCCTTATTTACCTGTGTAGAGTATACGAGCTATCATTCCTGGTATGACAAACAAGGCGAATGATGTTATTTTTAACACAGCAGCCAGTAAAGAGCCAGCTTTAGCGTGAGATAAGTTCCTAGCAGCAAGACATCTCTGAACTATAATCTAAACCAAATCAAATATGTAATTAGTATGAAATAAAACTAGCAATCTATTGCTATTGGTATTTAAATCAAACTCTAGTTAAAATTTTAGATACAGATATTAAAACATTAAAACCTTTGGAATTACAATTTACTTCATGTTTTCTTTGTTAAACATCAGATACTATTGTTTATGAAGTCAATTTCAGTAAATGATTTTCAAACAATCAGTGCTATTGATACAGGAGGTACCGCTTATCAAGGGCATCACAACAGTCGGTAGTTGCTTGATATCATATTATTTCCCCGTGTTTGTGCTCTAAAACTAATTATACCCCCGCAAACTAGTTTGAGGGGGGTACTGTCTGTCTGTCCATGTAAAATCGTGTCAGGATCATATAGCTGCTTTGGACGACATGAATAATTTTCATGGTTCAAAGATATGTCATGACCTTGAACCAAGGTCAAGGTCAAGGTCGCGGGAAAACATTAAATGTTGGGGGCGGGAGTATTTGGCTCTAAAGAGAGAGATCTAGTTTAAACCTTCTCTTTTAATTTCATTAAGTTTCGTACTATCTACATATGGCCAAGAATGTTTTGTAAGAAACTAGTAATGCAAACCTGATCTTGACACCAAACAAATATACCAAGTGTTGATAATCCAAATACCGCACCGGGCCATGGGATATCGCCCGTAACAGCATCACGAAATATATGGAAGGAATCCTCTCGGGGCATTCCACAACTGTAGGCAGTTTGATTATACAGTGTATAGTTAGCAGCAGAGTGCATGAATTTGTACTTAAACGAACCCCAACTACCAACAGTCATGTGCGCTACAAATAAAACAAATAAATAAATAAGTAAATAAATCTAGAAATCATTAAACTGAACGCAAATGTATGTCCTCAGTTGGTAGACTGCTGGACCCGGAAATGGGACTGTTTAAACTGCGACACGGTCTGACCAAGGCTTGAAAATCTGTAGTGACTGTACTTTTGTCAGGCAATAAGAAATGAGAGATGTAGGTTCTTCCGAAGAGACATGAAAGTCGACGCCTTATATCTCGGTAGGCGTGACACATTGCAGAACCCTCCTTCCTGAACACTGCAACAATAAACATGCGCCAGTTTAACATGACTGTGTTACTATGTTGTCACTTTACATAATGAATGCATGCTCTCACTAACATTAAAAAACCTCAAATATTGGTGGGACGAAAATTAAGCTTACCCATTACAAATACAGTTGAAGCTCCACCCACTAATATAACGGTCTGTAGTGTATCTGTGTATATGACTGAAGCCAAACCACCTGGTAATGTAAAATATATCTATGTGTATATGGACACAACACATTTTTTTAAATTTTATAACCAAAATTTAAAATTACTCACCATTTCAATTATAGTCGTACCAATCGTACGATTTGCCGTTATCCCATAGACGTCGTTAAGGAATAAACGCATGTTGTGACCAATATGTATGATTTACCCTTCTAAAACATCCGACCTTAGTTCCCTGGTCGAAGTTTATGTATTTAACTGAATGTGTCTTTTTTCAAAGCTTTTGGGTTTTTTTAATTGTTAATTGAACATAGACTGGTCCTAGTTTCACAATCATTTCTTAACTTAGATGTCTCTTAACTAAAATTTAGCACATTTTGGCAACCTTTTTAAACTGTTAATAAACATTTTCAACAAAACTAAACGCAAATGCTGTAAGCTCGAAGTGACCTTCTAAATGACTTCTTAAACCCTTGAATAGATTAAAAAACAACGTTATAAAGATTTTAAGTTCCGACAGATTTTACTTAAGGATAATCTTCCGTTAAGGAATGATTGTGAAACTGGGGTCCGGCATGTTTGTTTTTGACATTTGTGGAACAAGCGACAGCAACAGCAACAACCAATGTTTTAACAAAGGCACTTCAACATCGGGACAAAATATAAATTAATGCAATTCAAAAGCAATATTTAGTTTTAACTCCATCGACTAATACGATGTACATGAAGCAAATCAGACTAACCCTATTGTACATTGTTAAATGTGATGGAAAGAAAAAATGGTTGATGTATTGAATATGAAAATAAGTTCATTACCTATTGAAGTATATACAGCAGTCACTGCCAGTATAATTATAACACACAGATAGATGTTCCAGCCGAGTATCTGCTGCATAAATACTGCTCCAGTATAGATCTCTGCCTATAGTCAAGTCAAAAATACAGCTAAATATCGAAGATTATTTGATTTACTTCCCTAGGCATTGGTATATCCCAGAGTCAGCTAATTAATTAATCACAAACATACCAATCCATGTCCAAAATCACAGTCCATAAGTCATACCAATCCATGTCCAATATCACAGTCCATAAGTCATACCAATCCATGTCCAATATCACAGTCCATAAGTCATACCAATCCATGTCCAAAATCACAGTCCATAAGTCATACCAATCCATGTCCAAAATCACAGTCCATAAGTCATACCAATCCATGTCCAAATAACAGTCCATAAGTCATACCAATCCATGTCCAAATGACAGTCCATAAGTCATACCAATCCATGTCCAAATCACAGTCCATAAGTCATACCAATCCATGTCCAAATCACAGTCCATAAGTCATACCAATCCATGTCCAAATCACAGTCCATAAGTCATACCAATCCATGTCCAAATCACAGTCCATAAGTCATACCAATCCATGTCCAAATCACAGTCCATAAGTCATACCAATCCATGTCCAAATCACAGTCCATAAGTCATACCAATCCATGTCCAAATCACAGTCCATAAGTCATACCAATCCATGTCCAAATCACAGCCCATAAGTCATACCAATCCATGTTCAAATCACAGTCCATAAGTCATACCAATCCATGTCCAAATCACAGTCCATAAGTCATACCAATCCATGTCCAAATCACAGTCCATAAGTCATACCAATCCATGTCCAAATCACAGTCCATAAGTCATACCAATCCATGTCCAAATCACAGTCCATAAGTCATACCAATCCATGTCCAAACCACAGTCCATAAGTCATACCAATCCATGTCCAAATCACAGTCCATAAGTCATACCAATCCATGTCCAAATCACAGCCTATAAGTCATACCAATCCATGTCCAAATCACAGCCCATAAGTCATACCAATCCATGTCCAAATCACAGTCCATAAGTCATACCGACCATGTCCAAATCACAGTCCATAAGTCATACCAATCCATGTCCAAATCACAGCTCATAAGTCATACCAATCCATGTCCAAATCACAGTCCATAAGTCATACCAATCCATGTCCAAATCACAGTCCATAAGTCATACCAATCCATGTCCAAATCACAGTCCATAAGTCATACCAATCCATGTCCAAATCACAGTCCATAAGTCATGCCAATCCATGTCCAAATCACAGTCCATAAGTCATACCAATCCATGTCCAAATCACAGTCCATAAGTCATACCAATCCATGTCCAAATCACAGTCCATAAGTCATACCAATCCATGTCCAAACCACAGTCCATAAGTCATACCAATCCATGTCCAAATCACAGTCCATAAGTCATACCAATCCATGTCCAAATCACAGCCTATAAGTCATACCAATCCATGTCCAAATCACAGCCCATAAGTCATACCAATCCATGTCCAAATCACAGTCCATAAGTCATACCGACCATGTCCAAATCACAGTCCATAAGTCATACCAATCCATGTCCAAATCACAGCTCATAAGTCATACCAATCCATGTCCAAATCACAGTCCATAAGTCATACCAATCCATGTCCAAATCACAGTCCATAAGTCATACCAATCCATGTCCAAATCACAGTCCATAAGTCATACCAATCCATGTCCAAATCACAGTCCATAAGTCATACCAATCCATGTCCAAATCACAGCCTATAAGTCATACCAATCCATGTCCAAATCACAGCCCATAAGTCATACCAATCCATGTCCAAATCACAGTCCATAAGTCATACCAATCCATGTCCAAATCACAGTCCATAAGTCATACCAATCCATGTCCAAATCACAGTCCATAAGTCATACCAATCCATGTCCAAATCACAGTCCATAAGTCATACCAATCCATGTCCAAATCACAGTCCATAAGTCATACCAATCTATGTCCAAATCACAGTCCATAAGTCATACCAATCCATGTCCAAATCACAGTCCATAAGTCATACCAATCCATGTCCAAATCAGTCCATAAGTCATACCAATCCATGTCCAAATCACAGTCCATAAGTCATACCAATCCATGTCCAAATCACAGTCCATAAGTCATACCAATCCATGTCCAAATCACAGTCCATAAGTCATACCAATCCATGTCCAAATCACAGTCCATAAGTCATACCAATCCATGTCCAAATCACAGTCCATAAGTCATACCAATCCATGTCCAAATCACAGCCTATAAGTCATACCAATCCATGTCCAAATCACAGTCTATAAGTCATACCAATCCATGTCCAAATCACAGTCCATAAGTCATACCAATCCATGTCCAAATCACAGTCCATAAGTCATACCAATCCATGTCCAAATCACAGCCTATAAGTCATACCAATCCATGTCCAAATCACAGCCCATAAGTCATACCAATCCATGTCCAAATCACAGTCCATAAGTCATACCAATCCATGTCCAAATCACAGTCCATAAGTCATACCAATCAATGTCCAAATCACAGCTCATAAGTCATACCAATCCATGTCCAAATCACAGTCCATAAGTCATACCAATCCATGTCCAAATCACAGTCCATAAGTCATACCAATCCATGTCCAAATCACAGTCCATAAGTCATACCAATCCATGTCCAAATCACAGTTCATAAGTCATACCAATCCATGTCCAAATCACAGTCCATAAGTCATACCAATCCATGTCCAAATCACAGTCCATAAGTCATACCAATCCATGTCCAAATCACAGTCCATAAGTCATACCAATCCATGTCCAAATCACAGCCCATAAGTCATACCAATCCATGTCCAAATCACAGTCCATAAGTCATACCAATCTATGTCCAAATACAGTCCATAAGTCATACCAATCCATGTCCAAATAACAGCCCATAATCAAAGTAAAAATAAACATACCAATCCATGCCCAACTCAGAGCCCATAAGCAAAGTAAAAATAAACATACCAATCCATGCCCAACTCAGAGCCCATAAGCAAAGTAAAAATAAACATTCCAATCCATGTCCAACTCACAATCCATAAGCAAAGTTAAAATTTGAATTGGTAAGGTAAGTTAAATGCGTGATTTTTCCACCAGGGAAGTGAGGCCCGATTCTCCGGAAGGGAAAAGTAAATCAGATATTATTATTGCCAGTGATTTTAACATTGAAGTTGATAGTATAAATGGGCTTTTCAACCATGATGGTTTTTCAAAGTGTCCCATTCACTACAGTATGGTGTGTAACAACTCCTAATGAAGTCCGACGCCTAATGAAGTCAACTCTAGGTCTGTTACCTGCACAAGAGGTACTAACCTTTCAGGAACCGTATACTTCTGGTTGCCGGGAATTTCAGGTGTTAAAATTAATTTGCAAATTTTAAAGTTTTTACTTGCTTTTTGGATCGCAATTTGAACATAGACGTTATTTCTATGTTTGGTTTGTACTGTATCAATAAATTGTGTTATTGAATGTGTCGGCGGCGGCAGCGGTGGGAGAGACTTAATTACCGATTACAACGTTAATGTATACTTCCTATGCTTTCACTAAGACTAGTATGTTGTTCATAACTGATTATCTAAATGCTCGTCAGTGTTTCATTGTTTCGTTATCGGTAAAAATGAAATATAGAAATAATAAAATATAACAATCTTACCGATATGTTTGTTAATATATATTCAACTATTGCCAGGATAGAGGAGTAGATTCTTAATCGTTTACCACCAAATCTCTTGCGTAGATACTCTGGCATAGTAAACGCCTGCAAATACAAAGAAAATATAAAGACAAATATAGTAAAGTTAAACATCCATGAACCAATAAACAAACGAGCATTAGGTCCAAGTGGCGTATGTAAAATGTAGGGTGGCACGGTAGTGACATGGCACATTATATCATACTGCTCAATATGCAAGAGAAAGGAACGTCTATTTACGCTATAGATTGCATTTAGTTCAAAATTATCGCCTAAGGTTGACTTGTTAAAATAAGCATCTCCCTCAAATCAAACCGAATATTGAAATTATTTTGGTTTTTATTGTCCTGCTCTTTCATATTATTTAAAGAATGTTTTCTCTTAATTATTTATAATACCACCGATTCTATCTTACCCGGGGCGTCTGTGGTCAAAACAACACTGAGGTAGCTTAGTTGGTAGTGCTCGCTCCGTAATTGAGAGGCCGTGGGTACAGGTCTGACCCAAGACTTGAAGGTGGGCAGTGACTGTTCTTTTGCCAAACACTCGGAATTACGAAATCAAAGTCACGATTCTTTCGGATGGGAAAATAAAATAAACAAGGTCCCGTGTCACGGAAGGCGTGGCATGATAAAGAACTCTGTTGTATAATGCCATCAGCGCAACACTCAGGCAAAATGTCTGCACCTTCGCTATAGCTGGTGGCGTCTCCCTATAAGTGAAATATTTTTGACTTGGACGTTAAACATCATTACTCAACTCAACTCAACTCTGTGGTCGCAAGGTCTACAACATAAGCTTACGAATCAATTTTACCACATAGCTTCGATTCCCAATCGGGACAGATCCTGGTTAGAGAATAATTGTCATTTCACTTGCCGTATGTTGGTGGTTTTCTCCGGACAATGCGGTTTCCTTCCATGAAATGACCACCTTGATATAAGTGAAATAATTTTGACTCTGATGTTTAACTCTATTACTCAATTGCGAGATATCTTACCCCACAAGCTACATATACTGGAACAAATATCCACCCAAGTCCAATTAGGAAATACACAGCCTACAAAAGAGAGATAATATACAAATCTACAGTATAGACATGTCTAAAGTTTAACATTGAGCTAACTAAAAAAATTCGAAGTTCGGTTATTGAGCGGTCGATATGGACTTAATCAGTGGCCAAAAAGCTGGCAATTGCATGAGAAACATATATTTATATAACTGGATCTATCCGGTTGTCCAAAGCTTCAACAACTAAACAGAGCGCAAATTAAAAATATTATAAAAAATTTCAAATATTTATAATTAGCATACAATTTTAATTTGACTTATATTCCTTCAAATTGATAATATCAATTGTATGTCTATACATTGGAACGGAAACCAAAATATTACTTTTAAAGCAAGATACAAAATCTCACTGATCAAGTGGTTAGGATACCGGGGCTTTGAACAACTGGGCCCAAATTTTAAAATACTAAAACATTTCCGGATTAGATAAACTAGATATGTAACAACACAATGATAAAACAATGCATAACAATGTTGAAAATCAATTTACATGTATTTAAAGAACATTTCGCTAACGATTAACAATGGAATGAAAGAACATAACTCGTGTGTGTGTGTGTGTGTGTGTGTGTGTGTGTGTAAATTAAAGGTCGAAAAAGGCAATAATCTTCAACAAAATTGGTAAATTTAGGTTTATGAATATTTTTATTTTTATTTTACACCAAACTCGGTTACTCACGTGCCATTCGTATATCGTCACAGATAATCCCGAAACTGCAGCCGTTCCAGCTAGACCAATAAACATAGGCGCTCCAATATTACTGGCAAATATAGACGCACCGATCTGTAAAAAACGTAATTATAGTTTCCAAAAAATAGATCATATACACCGGAAGTGAAACTATAAGATCATTTACAGGAGATGGTTACCCTTTCGGGGCACCCGGCCTCACGTCTCTGGTGGAAGTTCTCGTATACAACTTAATTTGCCAGTTTAAGACCAAGTGTGCGCATTAGTAATAAAATCTCGGGTACAAAATGCGCACACGTGTCACGGATTCGTATGTTTGTTTTTATTTAACTTTGGATTGATAAAGACATAGATCGGTATGTTTGTTTTTGACGATTAACAATAATTTAAATTTTACTTTCGATGATTTGAAGCTATATATAATTTGTCAATTTTGTTGGTACCTATACAAAAATAATTTGACCCCTATGACTCGTAATATACATGGAATCGCCACTAAAGAATGGTGTTCGCCGCTGTACCACGTGATCAATACCCCTTAACGTCTGTTCGAAACATTTTTGAAAACGTTAACGTTAGAAATTTCCGAAATAACGTCGTTGTACTGGAAAACGACAGCTGACATAATTTTAAATCCAATGTCAATAATCGCAGAAGCGTTAGGGTGTATCACGTGGTACAGCGGCGAACAACGCCCCGTGTCATTCTTACTGCATCCCGCCACCCTGTATCATTTCTACATGTGTATCTTACTTTACTACACCAATGTATATGTATCTACATCTTATAAATCTTACCGGAATCCAATGCATGTCTTTTCCCGCGAGAAAGTAACCTTTGGCATTTCCTCTGTTTGGACGAAATGTGGACTGTAAATAATAATAATAATAATAATAATAATAATAATAATAATACATGTAATATTATTTTATAAGACAGTACGAGAAATACTGCATCATGTAACTGACAAACTAACCTATTTCTTCCACGGTTGGTTTATTGAAGTTTTGTTTGTTGTATTTTGCATTTGTTTTGCGAAGCTCGGGGTGTGTGCTTCATTATTTGCTTGATAAGTATTCACAGAAAAACTGGTGAAATATATTTAACATGTGATTCTTTTAAAAATCGGAATTTACACAATTTAGGAGCAATTTGTTGATAAACAGATGAGGTCACTATTAACTTGATATATTTCAGTTGAAAACTTTTGGTCCATCAGATTCTGTCCTTTGTATGATTGGTAAACCATTTTATAGAAGAATTACAAGGTAGGATTGTGGAACGAACTCTACTCTTCTGTTACACTCTACTCTCAAAAAATAATTTTACATCTCATTTTGGTGCTATGACTTCATTAATAGTTGGATCTCAGTAGTATTACATAAATAATAAATAATGTATCAGAATTTGTTATTTTAGTGTAACATTTTCAACAACTACTCACGGTTGCCCATCGAACATGTAGTTCTATGGCTGTTGTGCTATGACCCCACACACCCACCCCTGGTAAGATGGACGTGGTGTTATGACCCCCTCATAAATACTTCTTTATGATATACCGGTGTGTAATGGTTAATGTTTTTTCACACGTTTTTATTATTTTGTTTTATTTTATTTTAAAGGCACATTTAATTTCATTTTAATTACAATCCTTAATTAAGATTTACACTAGTTGACCTATATAAAGTATAAATTAGACGGACTTTATGACTGATCAGGTTTTAAATGTTAATTTCAACATAATAAGGAACAGGGTGGTATTTTTACACTGACGGACAAGATACAGTGTGTTACAGAGTGTTAAAAACGTGACAATTCATATATCAACATATCATGTATATAACATATACCATCGGGATTATGAAACTTTTGAAATATGATAGAAACATTCTTACGTGTAAGACTTTTAAAGCGGCCATGTAATGATAATTACTACTGTCATTTGAAATAGGTTTTATTCTTAAAGTGTTTTATTTCATGTCTAAAATGTATTAATATTCAGTTTTTTCTTGTGTCAATAAGGCATATAACCACACACACACACACACACACACACACACACACACACACACACACCTTAACCACACCACTGGACTTAATGTTGTCATAATACTTCTAGTAGTGTTTAAAATTTATCACGTTGGTTTTGGATAGTAAAATAGTGACTATCGATATCATGCGCATTTTTTGGTCCACTAAACTGAGCCGTTTGCGCTCATACTTTTTGCGAGGAAAACTATCTAAAATATGTTTACAAAATACAATAAATTAATGAAATACGCTTCTACGTCATATCTGCTATACAAACATTATAACGTCATCAAAAGTCGAAAATTTAAAATTTAATATATATATATGTATATGTTGCGCGGCGGTTACCAAGGTCGCCAAACTATATTACACGTGTGTAATATGATTTTTATTGCATGGCTTTATTGCATGGAATATGATAAAAACCCTTACTATTTGTAGAAAATAAATACAGTGGAATGGAGTAGCGTAGCGTGGCGTGGATTTCAGTGGATGGAGTAGCGTGGCGTGGATTTAAGTGGAATGGAGTAGCGTAGCGTGGCGTGGATTTAAGTGGAATGGAGTAACGTAGCGTGGCGTGGATTTAAGTGGAATGGAGTAGCTTAGCGTGGCGTGGATTTAAGTGGAATGGAGTAGCGTAGCGTGGCGTGGATTTAAGTGGAATGGAGTAGCGTGGCGTGGCGTGGATTTAAGTGGAATGGAGTAGCGTAGCGTGGATTTAAGTGGAATGGAGTAGCGTAGCGTGGCGTGGATTTAAGTGGAATGGAGTAGCGTAGCGTGGCGTGGATTTAAGTGAAATGGAGTAGCGTAGCGCGGCGTGGATTTCAGTGGAATAGAGTAGCGTGGCGTGGCGTGGATTTCAGTGGAATGAAGTAGCGTAGCGTGGCGTGGATTTAAGTGGAATGGAGTAGCGTGGCGTGGCGTGGATTTCAGTGGAATGGAGTAGCGTAGCGTGGATTTAAGTGGAATGGAGTAGCGTAGCGTGGCGTGGATTTAAGTGGAATGGAGTAACGTAGCGTGGCGTGGATTTAAGTGGAATGGAGTAGCGTAGCGTGGCGTGGATTTAAGTGGAATGGAGTAGCGTAGCGTGGCGTGGATTTAAGTGGAATGGAGTAGCGTGGCGTGGCGTGGATTTAAGTGGAATGGAGTAGCGTAGCGTGGATTTAAGTGGAATGGAGTAGCGTAGCGTGGCGTGGATTTAAGTGGAATGGAGTAGCGTAGCGTGGCGTGGATTTAAGTGGAATGGAGTAGCGTAGCGCGGCGTGGATTTCAGTGGAATAGAGTAGCGTGGCGTGGCGTGGATTTCAGTGGAATGAAGTAGCGTAGCGTGGCGTGGATTTAAGTGGAATGGAGTAGCGTGGCGTGGCGTGGATTTAAGTGGAATGGAGTAGCGTAGCGTGGATTTAAGTGGAATGGAGTAGCGTAGCGTGGCGTGGATTTAAGTGGAATGGAGTAGCGTGGCGTGGCGTGGATTTAAGTGGAATGGAGAAGCGTAGCGTGGATTTAAGTGGAATGGAGTAGCGTAGAGTGGCATGGATTTAAGTGGAATGGAGTAGCGTAGCGTGGCGTGGATTTAAGTGGAATGGAGTAGCGTAGCGTGGAGTGGTTTTGAGTGGAATGGAGTAGCATGGCATGGGGTGAAATGGAGTAGCTTAGCGTGGCGTGTCTTGGAGTGGAATGGTGTAGCGTAGCGTGGTATGTCTTGGTGTGCAATGAAGTAGCGTAGCGTTGCATGTCCTGGAATTGAATGGAGTAGCGTAGCGTGGCATGTCTTGGAGTGCAATAAAGTATCGTAGCGTAGAATGTCTTGGAGTGGAATGGAGAAGCGTAGAGTGGCGTGTCCTGGAATTGAATGGAGTAGCGTAGCGTGGCATGTCTTGGAGTGCAATGGAGTAGCAAAGCGTAGATTAGAGTCATGGAGTAGCGTGCAGTGGCGTCGATTGGAGAGGGGTGGAGTAGCGTTTCTTGAGAGTGGAATAGAGTATCGTAGCGTAGAATATCTTGGAGTGGAATGGAGAAGCGTAGCGTGGCGTGTCTTGGAGTGGAATGAAGTAGCGTATCGTGGCGTGTCTTGGAGTGGAATGGAGTAGCTTAGCGTGGCGTGTCTTGGAGTAGAATGAAGTAGCTTAGCATGGTGTGTCTTGGAGGGGAATGAAGTAGCGTGGCGTGTCTTGGGGTGGAATGGAGTAGCTTAGCGTGGCGTGTGTTGGAGTGGAATAAAGTAGCGTAGCGTGTCGTGTCTTGGAGTGGAATGGAGTAACGTAGCGTGGAATGGATTGATGGATTGGAATGGCATAAAGTAGCGTAGCTAGGCATGTCTTGGAGTGAAATGGAGTAGCGTAGCGTGGCATGTCTTGGAGTGGAATAGAGTAGAGTAGCGTGGCGTGGATTGGAGTGGAATGGAGTAGCGTAGCGTGGAGTGGATTTGAGTGGAATGGAGTAGCGTAGCGTGGCGTGGATTGTTGTGGAACGGAGTAGCGTAGCGTGGCGTGGATTAGAATTGAATGGAGTAGCGTAGCGTGGAGTGGGTTTGAGTGGAATGGAGTATCGTAGCGTGGCGTGGATTTAAGTGGAATGGAGTAGCGTAGCGTGGCGTGGATTTAAGTGGAATGGAGTAGCGTAGCGTGGCGTGGATTTAAGTGGAATGGAGTAGCGTAGCGTGGCGTGGATTTAAGTGGAATGGAGTAGCGTGGCGTGGCGTGGATTTAAGTGGAATGGAGTAGCGTAGCGTGGATTTAAGTGGAATGGAGTAGCGTAGCGTGGCGTGGATTTAAGTGGAATCGAGTAGCGTAGCGTGGCGTGGATTTAAGTGGAATGGAGTAGCGTAGCGTGGCATGGATTTAAGTGGAATGGAGTAGCGTAGCCTGGCGTGGATTTAAGTGGAATGGAGTAGCGTAGCGTGGAGTGGTTTTGAGTGGAATGGAGTGAAATGGAGTAGCTTAGCGTGGCGTGTCTTGGAGTAAAGTATCGTAGCGTAGAATGTCTTGGAGTGGAATGGAGAAGCGTAGAGTGGCGTGTCCTGGAATTGAATGGAGTAACGTAGCGCTGCATGTCTTGGAGTGCAATGGAGTAGCATAGCGTATATTAGAGTCATGGAGTAGCGTGCAGTGGCGTCGATTGGAGAGGGGTGGAGTAGCGTATCTTGAGAGTGGAATAGAGTATCGTAGCGTAGAATATCTTGGAGTGGAATGGAGAAGCGTAGCGTGGCGTGTCTTGGAGTGGAATGAAGTAGCGTATCGTGGCGTGTCTTGGAGTGGAATGGAGTAGCTTAGCGTGGCGTGGCGTAGCGTGGCGAGGATTGGAGTGGAATGGAGTAGCGTAGCGTGGCGTGTCTTGGAGTGGAATGGAGTAGCGTAGCGTGGCGTGGATTGGAGTGGAATGGAGTAGCGTAGCGTGGCGTGGCGTAGCGTGGCGAGGATTGGAGTGGAATGGAGTAGCATGGCGTGGATTGGAGTGGAATGGAGTAGCGTGGCGTGTCGTGGATTGGAGTGGAATGGAGTAGCGTGGATTGGAGTGGAATGGAGTGGACAGTAGTGCAGGGTAGAGTGACGTGGATTGGATGGGAGTAGAGTTGATTGAAAGGGGGTGCCGTAAAGTGGAATGGTGGATGGAATAAAGTAGCGTTGGATTTGATTGGGGTTGGGTAGCATAGAGTGCCGTTGATTGATTTGGAGTAGAGGTGAATAACAGTCGAGAGGCGTGTGTTAAATTGGAGCAGCGTGGATTTAGATTGGAGTTGAAGAGGTTGGGCACAGTAACGTGGATAAGATTCAGTGGAGTGACATGGGTCGGATCAGAGTGAAAGAGAGTGGAGTTGAGTGAATTACTGAATGGTAGTTGCGTGGATCGGACTGTAGTGGCATGAATTGGTCGGAAGCGGCGTAGATTTGATTGGGTTACATTGTATAGGAGCGGGATGAATTGAGTTAGGTTGCGTTAGATTGGACTTTCCCATTTACTTGTCATCAATAAAAATACAGAGAGCTGGCCATTTGTTCAGAGGCACATATTAACGCATTTGATATCATATCCCTTACATATTACGTAAACACATTCATTTTGTTGGTTTTTATGTGACTGAAGTGTTAGTTGTATATACATGTATTGTTCCAAATGCAGTACTAGTGTAATATGACATGTGTTACTTCACTTATTACTTATTTCCTTTTATAGCCTACGGATAAGTCTATAATTGAATAGTTTCAAATTTATCTGCAACCCATCTTAATCATTTCTGAAGATAAGATAAAATGTAATAGCAATATATCATTTTGACAAGCTACAAATGAGGACATCGAGCGGGAGGGGGTACAGATTCCTCCCTTCTTATTATTCAAATATAAAATATAAATGTGGTAATATGCTCTCATACATTGTTTGTTATCCTTTCCAAACTTTGGTTCAGAACTATTGAACCATCTGTCTGAACTATTGATTTAACTCAGTCTGAAGAGTACATAATTTTGTGTCTTTATAACCAATATTTGTTAGATACAAGTGCATAGAGTGGGGGATTCAGAACTTACCCATAACCCGACGCCAATAACTACTGCAAAATACAGTCCGATTGTTAAGTAATCTTCCCAGAACAGAGCTTCCACCATTGTTGCTACAATCTGGCCTGCACAAGTTTAATATCTAAGCTTTAAACATCCTTTACACAGTTTATTTACACTCTGCGATCCAACACTTCAATTTTGCTCTAATATCTTCCATAAACATTTAAAACTGAGTCAAATGATCAGGTTCACCGATTTTATGAATTACAATCCTTACCTGTGTTAAAAATACACCTACCACATATCCCACATATTAAACATATCCCTGATACAGGTATGGCGTTAGCCTCAGTTCAATAAAAACACTTCATTTGGTTTTCTTTTTGTTTGGTTTATTTTAAAATAACTATAGAGCAAGATTAGTTTGCTGACCTGCCATATCTGGACAAAGTTCAGTGTCCATTTTCTGGTTGGGTGGACAATTGGACGAGATTTATATCATTAGTGAAAAAAAATACCTGTCGCTATTACTGTCATTTTAATGAACATAATTTTATGTCGTGGGATAACCATGGTGAGAACAGCTTTACAGAGATTTAGTCACATGGACTGAAATCCATGATTTTGTTCCCTGGTGTATATATAGTGTCTCTCGGAATGTGACGTCACAGAGCAGACGTTGTCGTTAGTAGCGTCATATGTTCCATGATGCTGATTATGTATGTAATATAGGGGGAAATTGCAGCATTCAAATCTCAATACTAACTGGACGCTACCCGGTCAACTATCGAGCCCAGTCAGTTGCATTCCTCCCTTTCTCTTTCGAATCAACTACCTTTAATCGAAAACACCGGCTCAAACCTTAGGCTAACCTGTTGGTAAGCCACTTCCCGTGGTAAGGCGAACCTCCAAATGCCCCAAGAAAGGCCAAACCGGGACTCGAATCTTGGATTTCTCAATACCAGCGGGGATTTCCATCGACTGGGCTACATGTCGATTATCGAGGCCAGTCTGTTATACATGTTCTTGTACATGAAAATCGAAAATAAATACTGATCACATGACACGTTCTGGTTGACTTGCGAATACATAATATCTATGACATTTATGTATAGCTAGTTAAACCTGAATGTTAAACAAAACTTGCATACCGATATGGAAACAATAGTCAAATGTAATTACTTAAGTTTGAGAAAGACAGAAAGAAATTAAAAATGACTTTACTCTCAAATCTGTTTTACAAAATAGATTTTTTTTCTTTGCAAGATTTCCTTTAGTAAGTGTTGACTTTGGTGGATAACAACTCCTAATGAAGTCCGACGCCTAATGAAGTCCGGACTTCATTAGGCGTCGAAATTGCAACGCCTAATGAAGTCCGGACTTCATTAGGCGTTGACAATTTCGACGCCTAATGAAGTCCACAGATTGGGGCTCCAGAAGATGAGACTTTTTGATACTACCAAAAAAAGTCTCAAAATTTTACGACTTCAATTTAGACCAACTAGCAATAGCAACGTACATTCAGGCACATACATCGTGTGCTTTGTCCAACCGTACCATACCCCCGCGAAAATCTTTAGGGGGTATTTATACGAATCATCCTGTCCGTCCGTCGGTCCGTCCGTCCGCCCGTTCGTCAAAATATCGTGTAAGCTTAAATATGTAGCTTCCATGTCTATGAATGGATTTTGATCAAACTTGGAACCAAAGTTATTGTCCGTCTGTCCGTCCGTCTGGACGTTGGTGTCTCTCCAAAGACCGTTATAGTGTTAGCTCTTTTTTGGGAGGCATAAAAGGTACCAATCGAGAATTATCGATTGATTGATTGATTGATTGATTGATTGATTGATTGATTGATTGATTGATTGATTGATTGATTGATTGATTGATTGATTGATTGATTGATATCGAGACGTCACCAGCTATAGATGGAATATTTGAAGTTTTTACCTTTGAGACGCGTACAGTATACAGGGAGGGTCTCCAACGAGCCATACTTTCTGTGATACATTGTTATCATGTGATGCATTGGTTTATCAGGTCTTTTCCGAAGGACCCCGTGACTTTCATTGCTAAATGCCGAGCTGCACATGTAAATAACATTAGCAACACTCTACTATTGTTTTGCATTTTATAATATTTCAATTTTGCGTGCATTACCATGCATGTAATAAGGTGCCCAAAATATAATAATATTTATTTAGTTATTTTTTTTTTTTTATTTATTTATTTATTTATTTATTTATTTATTATTTATCTATTTATTCTTATTTTTATCTATCTTCTCCGCTAAATTTCTCAACAAGGTTTCTTAGAATCCATCATGCGTACATGTATATGAAATCAAATGTGATTTTTTACCCCAAACTCCCGTGCTTACTTTATCATGTGATGGATTTCATTAAGCTTCGAGGCAACAACACGGCTAACGATGTCCCATAATATTTCATCCGTTTTAATCATAATTTATGTGTAACAGATATATTTATTTTTACCATGAAAAAAAGTTTTGCAGTGGACTTTATATCAAGTGTTTTAATGAGTTAAAACGCGGAGGATCGTTGATATAGACAATATCTTGTTAGCAGCATTAGATAAAGTAGTAGTATACCTTTCTGAAGCTTTACTTCATTAGGCGTCGAGGTAACATAACGCCTAATGGATTCTCTTATTATATCTCGTTACATGTACATAGTGGACTTCATTAGGCGTCGGGGTAACATACGTCTAATAAGGTCCCTTACTATATATTATTACATAGTGGATTTCATTAGGCGTCGAGGTAACTTAACGCCTAATGAAGTCCCTTACTATATCTTATTACACAGTGGACTTCATTAGGCGTCGAGGTAACTTAACGCCTAATGAAGTCCCTTACTATATCTTATTACACGGTGGACTTCATTAGGCGTCGGGGAAACATAACGCCTAATGAAGTCCCTTACTATATCTTATTACACAGTGGACTTCATTAGGCGTCGAGGTAACTTAACGCCTAATGAAGTCCCTTACTATATCTTTGTACATAGTGGATTTCATTAGGCGTCGAGGTAACTTAACACCTAATGAAGTCCCTTACTACATCTTTGAACATAGTGGATTTCATTAGGCGTCGAGGTAACGTAACGCCTAATGAAGTCCCTTACTATATCTTTGTACATAGTGGATTTCATTAGGCGTCGTTACATTACCTCGACGCCTAATGAAGTCCCTTACTATATTTTATTACAAAATGGACTTCATTAGGCGTAAAGTGACCTCGACGCCTAATGAAATCCATTGTGTACAAAGATATAGTAATGGACTTCATTAGGCGTTAAGTTACCTCGACGCCTAATGAAGTCCACTATGTACAAAGATATAATAAGGGACTTCATTAGGCGTTACGTTACCTCCACGCCTAATGAAATTTATTTTGTAATAAGATATAGTAAGGGACTTCATTAGGCGTTAAGTTACCTCGACGCCTAATGAAATCCACTATGTACAAAGATATAATAAGGGACTTCATTAGGCGTTAAGTTACCTCGACGACTAATGAAGTCCACTATGTAACAATATATAGTAAGGGACTTCATTAGGCGTTAAGTTACCTCGACGCCTAATGAAGTCCACTATGTAACAATATATAGTAAAGGACTTCATTAGGCGTTAAGTTACCTCGACGCCTAATGAAGTTCACTTTGTAATAAGATATAGTGAGGGACTTCATTAAGCGTTATGTTACCTCGACGCCTAATGAAGTTCAGCTTCAGAAAGGTATACTACTACTTAATCTAATACTGCTTACAAGATATTGTCTATATCAACGATCCTCCGCGTTAAACTTATTAAAAAGTTGATATAAAGGCCACTGCAAAACTTTTTTATCATGATAAAAATAAATATATATCTGTTGCACAAAAAAACTATGATTAAAACGGAGACTTTTAATAAGATGAAATAGTATGGGACATCGTTAGCCGTGTTGTTGCCTCGAAGCTTAATGAAATCCATCAGATGATAAAGTAAGCACAGAAGTTTGAGGGAAAAATCACATTTGATTTCATATACATGTACGTATGATGGATTCTAAGAAACCTTGTTGAGAAATTTAGCGGAGAAGATAGATAAAAATAAGAATAAATCAATAAATAAATAAATAAATAAATAAATAAATAAATAAATAAATAAATATTATTATATTTTGGGCACCTTTTTACATGCATGGTAATGCACGCAAGATTAAATATTGTAAAATACAAAACAATAGCAGAGTGTTGCTAATGTTATTTACATGTGCAGCTCGGCATTTAGCAATGAAAGTCACAGGGTCCTTCGGAAAAGACCTGATAAACCAATGCATCACATGATAACAATGTATCACAGAAAGTATGGCTCGTTGGAGACCCTCCCTGTACACTGTACGCACCTCAAAGGTAAAAACTTCAAATATTTCATCTATAGCTGGTGACGTCTCGATATAAGTAAATATTCTTGACTAGATCTAAAAAGCCCATTCAACAAACCAATCAATCAATCAGTCAGTCAGTCAGTCAGTCAGTCAGTCAGTGAATCAATCAATCAATCAATCAATCAATCAATCAATCAATCAATCAATCAATCAATCAATCAATCGATAATTCTCGATTGGTACCTTTTATGTCTCCCCAAACAGAGCTAAAACTGTCATATACCATTTTTTGAATTGCCGTAATCATAAAATACATTCAAAAATGGTATATGATATATTGTCATATAAATAAATGGTATATGACAAAACTATAACGGTCTTTGGAGAGACAAATACCTCCCTTTCCCAACGTCCAGACGGACGAACGGACGGACAATAACTTTGGTTCCAAGTTTGATCAAAATCAATTCATAGACATGGAAGCTACATATTTAAGCTTACACGATATTTTGACAAACGGGCAGACGGACGGACCGACGGACGGACAGGATGATTCGTATAAATACCCCCTAAACATTTTTGCGGGGGTATGGTACGGTTGGACAAAGCACACGATGTATGTGCCTGAATGTACGTTGCTATTGCTAGTTGGTCTAAATTGAAGTCGTAAAATTTTGAGACTTTTTTTTGGTAGTATCAAAAAGTCTCCTCGTCTTGAGCCCCAATCTGTGGACTTCATTAGGCGTCGAAATTGTCAACCCCTAATGAAGTTCGGACTTCATTAGGCGTCGGACTTCATTAGGAGTTGTTACTGCATTCTGATTTATAGATGGTTTCCAGACGATAACTCCTGTAATAATGATCTGATTCCAATGAAATCTGTTTGCTATACTTATCACTTATAAGTACCTAGCGAGACCAAGTATTTCGTGTTTCACAAAAATTTATTATTAACAAGCATATGATATAATTCTAAAATATTCAAAATGACTCTATTTCCAGCATAAAAACCTCGACAATTTGTGTTAGCAGCGTGTTATACACATATGATATGCAGATGTAGTGTGGTGACTGCGAAATCAAACAGTATCGGTTGATGTAATTCATGGGAGACAACTCGTGTACTTTAATGTTTTATAAACACGGTACCGGTTCCCTCCCCTTGATTGTTTCACGAGTGTGCCACATGGCAATTTTGGTTTCAGTTCGACGAGTCAAGATTTTAACGTTAACGACATCGATTTTATAAATCTACACCCAAAAAATAGGTTTCACAAGATAATCTTACTTAGATTCTTGATAAATAATAATATGTGTTATGGAATAAATAAATAAGCCGGCGATCCATAAACAAAAAATACAAATAGAGGCAATATTGGGACACTGGTCAATGAGGTTTTTTCCCATCCCATTGAGGCACTTGTGTGTGTCCTGGAATGACATTTTAGTCAACTTTTATGTATGTCCGTCGTTTCTACACAGTAGACACCATAGGCAAAGAACATTGACCTGCCCGCTTGAACTGTATCAAGGATATTTATATATACGATGATCCAGGAAATCTATGGGTAGTGTTAGGATTCCCAGTTAATACATAAACAGTACATGTTCTCTATGGTATAAGACATAAACACATGTGTTCCCTATATACAGATGCCAGTGTATGTGTTCCATATACATAGATGTCAGTGTATGTGTTCCATATACATAGATGCTAGTGTATGTGTTCCATATACATATATGTCAGTGTATGTGTTCCATATACATAGATGCTAGTGTATGTGTTCCATATACATAGATGTCAGTGTATGTGTTCCATATACATAGATGCCAGTGTATGTGTTCCATATACAGATGCCAGTGTATGTGATCCCTATACATAGATGTCAGTGTATGTGTTCCATATACATAGATGCCAGTGTATGTGTTCCATATACATTGATGTCAGTGTATATGTTCCCTATACATAGATGTCATTGTATGTGTGTTCTCTATACATAAATGCCATTATGTGTTCCCTATATATGTCATTATATGTGTTCCCTATATATGTCATTGTATGTGTTCCCTATATATGTCATTGTATGTGTTCCCTATATGTCATTGTATGTGTTCCCTATATATGTCATTATATGTGTTCCCTATATATGTCATTGTATGTGTTCCCTATATATGTCATTGTATGTGTTCCCTATATACAGATGTTATTGTTCGTACTGGTCTGTAATAAATATTCAAATTTAAGGACAATCGTACAGGTCAATGTTGTTTTCATACAATGCACACAACATTATTATCAATTCATTAGTTCACTTTCTAACATAATCCATCACTAGCACCTTGAACATTATGTAGCAATTTGACCAACAGAACAAGCATTTATTGTGTTTTGATATTTCAATGATCGATTGTATTAAAACGTATACACATGTATGTTACTTTTTTACTTTTTCTACAGGCAATAGTCTACGGTAACAGGTGCTTTATGATTAATTATAAATATTCAGTATACTACTGTATGTTATAATAATACAATACTGTTCGTTCATTTTATAACAACTGGTATGAAGCTAACCCACAATTGTATACAAATTCACCAGCCTTGCAATTCTATACAAATCTACAAGCCTTGAAATTAAGTACAAATCCGCGGGCCTTGCAATTCTATACAAATTCACCAGCCTTGCAATTCTATGCCAATCTGCGGGCCTTGCAATTCTGTACAAATTCGCCAGCCTTGCAGTTCTATACAAATCTGCCAGCCTTGTTATCTATACAAATCCGCCAGCCCGCATTTCTAAACAAATCCAACAGGACCGCAATCCTATACAAACCACAAGCCGAATAATCTGTACAAATCCGCCAGCCTTGCAATTCTATACAAATCCGCCATCCTTGCAATTTTATACAAATCCGCTAGCTATGTAATTCTATGCAAATCCGCCAGCCTTGCAATTTTGTATAAATCCGCCAGCCTTGCAATTCTGTACAAATCTGCCAGTTTGCAATTCTAATTTCTTTGAACAGCTTTAGTTATTACTATTACTAAATTTATAGGGCGCACTGGCATTACATGCAACCATTTATCGAGACCACCTTATATTAAGACCACGGGACCATTGCTTTACATTGCACACAGAACATAAAATGAGTTTCCCCGAGACCATACAGCACACAAGTACTTCACATGCATACACAGACTTGTTCATAGATTAATCCATAGAGATTAATAAAAAAAAGTTCTCGTTGCGAATAGCTGAAAAATTGCCGATGCGACGTTAAGCAACATTCAACCAACCTTTCTATCACGGGTGCGCCTATCCATTTGCAACATTTGGTGGGAATTTCAAAAACCCTAGCGAAGTAGAACAGGTCTTACCAGATCTCAGAAAGACTATACCCTCTTCTAAAATGAGTGGCGCACATGGCGTAAAACGTGTTGTCCTTTCTAAGTCTTAGTATAACGATTGTATCTATTCCAACATTTAATGAATATTTGAAGAATCCTAGAGCGCGGAGACGTAAAACAGTTTTGATAAGAACAGAAGGAAATTGTTATTTGTTGTTTTTTTCACTATTCACGCCATATAAAATATTGAATCAGATCTTACACAATTTCCCCTATTTATTCCAAATGGTCCGTATATTCTTTTTATATTGTATTTCATTTTTATAAACTGTGCTTGGGAAGGTAGCATGCATGCAGCAATTCAGAGGCTTTATAAAATTACTTTTAGTTGTCTTGTTTTATTTCCCTGTTCTCTCTTTTTCCTAAAAGCTTTTTCTATTTTTCCCTCTTCGTTTAAGTAATACTAAATCCAGAAATATAATAGCACTAATGCTTAATTGACAGTCGCCCTCCTCTTGTTTTAAAATTGAATGTTGTACTAAATTAGCAATTAATTGATTGATTGAATGGGGTTAATAATATTTCGCTAATCTTGAGACGCCACCAGATACATGTGTAAGTGAAGTTGCAGGGTTTTTTACATTCAAGTGTGCTCAGGGCAATCAGTGGCAATGTTCTGAAAGGATTTTAACGTGTCGCGTCTGTCGTGACAAGGGACATCGCATCGGTTTTAAGGTCTCTTACGAAGGACCATGTAACTTTCATTTCTAAATGTCGAATGATTGGCGAAAAAAGGACACTACCTATTTTTTTTTATTCTTGATCAGACCCGGTCGAGGTTCGAACCCACAATCTACCCCGTGCGAAGCAAACAGTCTACTAACTGAGCTACATTGTACCGTGGTAATTAAGGTACGCGCCTTTGATGATAGTACGCTCTCACAAATAAAGAAGTGAATATTAAACCTCATTGATAGGGACACCCACGAAAGGCTACATTTGAAGCAAAATGACAAACGGGAATTTCTTAATGATTATGAAATAAAGGTTGCCACATTATCATAGGTATGACCCGAGAACCAAGCCAAAGACTTCTGTTTAAATGTATACTCTGATAAATCGGACTATGTCTGCTGATTCAATATACCTCGTTTTATTAAATTTTTTATCCCCTGGTACCGGCATTCAGAAATCGCAAACCTATATTGCATGTATATGCTACGGAAGTCCATTAGTGCAAGACTGTGGAAATATTAACTATCCGAGAGAAAATTGTGAGAAAATAACTCACTGTGTTGCGGCAGCAAATTATTGTCTCATATAAAATATTTGTCTCTTCACAATCTCGCACTATATAGCTTCTGTAGTAAACCATACGCCAAGTGAAGCTTACTTATAATCTCTATGCCTTTCAGGTTTTAGACAAATCAATTGATTCGTGAATACAATATACATTTCATTTTAACCAAAGCCACAAGTGATTAATGAAGCAGCTAACATTATAAAAATCATAAGGTTTGTAACAGCTGTGCTTTACTGTTATGCATATAATATAACAGACAAACCACACAGGAGATCTTTCTACCTGTAATAACACAAGTGATTTCTCAACCTGTAACCACACAGGTGATCTGTCTACCTGTAGTCACACAGGTAATCTCGCTACCTGTAACCACACAGGTGATCTGTCTACCTGTAGTCACACAGGTAATCTCGCTACCTGTAATCACACAGGTGATTCCTCTACCCGATAACCACACAGGTAATCTGTCTACCTGTAGTCACACTCGTGATATCTCTACCTGTAATCACACAGGTGATCTATCTGTAGTCACTAGGTAATTTGTCTACCTGTTACCACAACGGTGATCTCTCTACCTGTAGTCACATTCGTGGTCTTTCTAGCTGTAACTACACAGGTGATCTGTCTACCTGTTACAACACAGGTGATCTCTCTACCTGTAATTACAGAGGTGATCTCTCTACGTCTAATCACATATGTGATCTCTCTACCTTTAGTCACAAGGTGATCTCTACCTGTAACCACACAGTTGATCTGTCTACCTGTAGTCACACTGGTGATCTGTCTACCTGTCACCACACAGGTTACCTGTCTACCTGTAACCCCACAGGTGATCTCTCTATCTGTAACCACACAGGTATTCTCTCTACCTGTAACCCCTGTAGTCACACACGTGATCTCTCTACTTATAACCTCACAGGTGACCTGTCTACCTGTAGTCACACTGGTGATCTGTCTACCTGTCACCACACAGGTGACCTGTCTACCTGTAACCCCACAGGTGATCTCTCTATCTGTAACCACACAGGTATTCTCTCTACCTGTAACCCCACAGGTGATCTCTCTACCTGTAACCACACAGGTGAGCTGTCTACCTGTAACCCCACAGGTGATCTCTCTATCTGTATCCACACAGGTATTCTCTCTACCTGTAACCCCACAGGTGATCTCTCTACCTGTAACCACACAGGTGATCTCTCTGGCTGTAACCACACAGGTGATCTCTCTAGCTGTAACCACACAGGTGATCTGTCTACCTGTAGTCACACTGATGATCTCTCTACCTATAACCACACAGGTGACCTTTCTACCTTTAGGAACACAAGTGATCACTCTACCTGTAGTCACACTGGTGATCTGTCTACCTCTCACCACACAGGTGACCTGTCTACCTGTCACCACACAGGTGACTAGTCTACCTGTAACCCCACAGGTGACTAGTCTACCTGTAACCCCACAGGTGATCTGTCTACCTGTAGTCACACAGGTAATCTCTCTACCTGTAATAGCACAGGTGATTCCTCTACCCGTAACCTCACTGGTGATCTAGCTACTTGTAACCACACAGGTAATCTCTCTACCTGTAATCACACAGGTGATCTATCTGTAGCCATATAGGTAATCTCTTTACCTGTTATCACAACGGTGTCTGTCTACCTGTAGTCGCAATCGTGGTCTTTCTACCTGTAACTACACAGGTGATCTGTCTACCTGTTACAACACAGGTGATCTCTCTATCTGTAATCACACAGGTGATCTCTCTACCTGTAATCACACAGGTGATCTCTGTACCTGTATCCACACAGGCATTCTCTCTCTATCTAATCACACATGTGATCTCTCTACCTTTAGTCACAAGGTGATCTCTACCTGTAACCACACAGTTGATCTGTCTACCTGTAATCACACATGTGATCTCTCTATCTGTAACCACACAGGTATTCTCTCTACCTGTAACCCCACAGGTGATCTCTCTACCTGTAACCACACAGGTGAGCTGTCTACCTGTAACCCCACAGGTGATCTCTCTATCTGTATCCACACAGGTATTCTCTCTACCTGTAACCCCACAGGTGATCTCTCTACCTGTAACCACACAGGTGATCTCTCTGGCTGTAACCACACAGGTGATCTCTCTAGCTGTAACCACACAGGTGATCTGTCTACCTGTAGTCACACTGATGATCTCTCTACCTATAACCACACAGGTGACCTTTCTACCTTTAGGAACACAAGTGATCACTCTACCTGTAGTCACACTGGTGATCTGTCTACCTCTCACCACACAGGTGACCTGTCTACCTGTCACCACACAGGTGACTAGTCTACCTGTAACCCCACAGGTGACTAGTCTACCTGTAACCCCACAGGTGATCTGTCTACCTGTAGTCACACAGGTAATCTCTCTACCTGTAATAGCACAGGTGATTCCTCTACCCGTAACCTCACTGGTGATCTAGCTACTTGTAACCACACAGGTAATCTCTCTACCTGTAATCACACAGGTGATCTATCTGTAGCCATATAGGTAATCTCTTTACCTGTTATCACAACGGTGTCTGTCTACCTGTAGTCGCAATCGTGGTCTTTCTACCTGTAACTACACAGGTGATCTGTCTACCTGTTACAACACAGGTGATCTCTCTATCTGTAATCACACAGGTGATCTCTCTACCTGTAATCACACAGGTGATCTCTGTACCTGTATCCACACAGGCATTCTCTCTCTATCTAATCACACATGTGATCTCTCTACCTTTAGTCACAAGGTGATCTCTACCTGTAACCACACAGTTGATCTGTCTACCTGTAATCACACATGTGATCTCTTTACCTGTAGTCACACACGTGATCTCTCTACCTATAACCACACAGGTGACCTGTCTACCTGTAGTCACACTGGTGATCTGTCTACCTGTCACCACACAGGTGACCTGTCTACCTGTAACCCCACAGGTGATCTCTCTATCTGTAACCACACAGGTATTCTCTCTACCTGTAACCCCACAGGTGATCTCTCTACCTGTAACCACACAGGTGACCTGTCTACCTGTAACCCCACAGGTGATCTCTCTATCTGTATCCACACAGGTATTCTCTCTACCTGTAACCCCACCGGTGATATCTCTACCTGTAACCACACAGGTGATCTATCTGGCTGTAACCACACATGTGCTCTCTCTAGCTGTAACGACACAGGTGATCTCTCTAGCTGTAATCACACAGGTGATCTGTCTACCTGTAGTCACACTGGTGATCTCTCTACCTATAACCACACAGGTGACCTGTCTACCTTTAGGAACACAAGTGATCTCTCTACCTGTAGTCACACTGGTGATCTGATTACCTCTCACCACACAGGTGATCTGTCTATCTGTCACCACACAGGTGACTTGTCTACCTGTAACCCTACAGGTGATCTCTCTACCTGTAACCACACAGGTATTCTCTCTACCTGTAACCCCACAGGTGATCTCTCTACCTGTATTTACACAGGTGATCTGTCTGGCTGTAACCACACATGTTATCTCTCTAACTGTAACCACACAGGTGATCTCTCTAGCTGTAACCACACAGGTGATCTGTCTACCTGTAGTCACACTGGTGATCTGGCTTCCTGTAAACACACAGGTGGTCTCTAACTGTAACCACACAGGTGATCTGGCTACCTGTAGTCACACTGGTGGTCTCTAGCTGTAACCACACAGGTGATCTCTCTACCTGTAATCACACAGATGATCTATCTACCTGTAGTCACACTTGTGATCTCTCTACCTGTAACCACACAGGTGATCGGTCTACTTATATTCACATGGGTGACCCGTCTACCTGTAATCACACAGATAATCCAGATAAACAGGTGATCTGTCTACCTGTTACCACACAGGTGATCTGTCTACCTGTAATCACACTGGTGATCTAGCTACTTGTAACCACACAGGTAATCTCTCTACCTGTAACCACACAGGTGACCTCTCTACCTGTAATCACACAGATAATCAATCTACCTGTACACTTGGGATCTCTCTACCTGTAACCACACAGGTGATCGGTCCACTTGTATTCACAAGGGTGATCCGTCTACCTGTAATCACACAGATAATCCAGCTACTTGTAACCATATAGGTGATCGGTCTATTTGTAATCACACTGATAACCTGTCTACCTGTAGTCACACAGGTGATCTCTCTACCTGTTATCACACAGGTGACCTGTCTACCTGTAACCACAGATAATCTCTCTACCTGTAGTCACACAGGTGATCTCTCTACCTGTTATCACACAGGTGACCTGTCTTCCTGTAATCACACAGATAATCTATCTACCTGTAGTCACACTTGTTATCGCTCTACCTTTAACCACACACGTGATCTCTCTACCTGTAATCACACAAGATAATTTAGCTACTTGTAACCATACAGGTGATCGGTCTACCTATACTCACAGACTGTAACCACACAGGTGACTTATCTACCTGTAATCACACAAGTGACCTAGACGGCTGTAATCACATAGTTGATACGTCTACTAGTCTCCTGGATACAAACTCAATGTGTTTTTCATTCCAAATTCTTATTACGTAAGTGTACCTATAGCTGCTTACCCTACCGCACTTCCTATGTCTAACGTGTTTAACAAAATTTGCCAGTTTTCACGACTAGCCAGTTTTACAATCAATTCGCAACTTAGATTATCCTCAACTTAAAATTTGCAACCTGGATCTAATTCTATAGTCTCGATTTCAGTCACTTAGCACTCCTAGTTTTATCCATTGCTGTATTTGTATACTATTAAAAAATTGCTAAAATAATATTAAGGAAAATCTTAGATGCAGGAAGAATCCACTCCCAATTGCTTTTATGATTGTCACTTTTTACTTGGTTGGCAAAGTTCAACGTTTTAAGTACACTTCACAGTAGCGGATTCAGAGGGGGGTTCCGGAGGTTAGGACTCCCTTTATTTTTGCCCATGTTATCATGTATGTTTTTATCACTAGCTCGGATTGTAGGATTTGATGCTACAGTACAGGACACCGAGCTAACGAAAATGAGGAATCGAAGCTCGGCTGTCGAATAACCGACATATGGGTTACTAGTGATCGTATAACTGTCGAGAGAAAGACAACATCTGCTAAAGAATTGGTAACCACGGACCGGTATGAGCTGCCATTTTGGCAGTGATTTGTTAGCTCAGTTTTAACTTTCGACTGGTCCATTCTGTATATTTTAATTTTTTTCTAGTTGATCATGAGCGTGTCCTCAAACCCTTAGCTCGTCCCCCATCAAAGAAATGCAGCCTCACTTTTCCAAATGTCTGCTTCCGTCGCTGCTTGATGACAATAACTTTAATTGGAAACCTTGGACTTTAACACCAACAAATACTCATGACTGAGAAAACGCTGAATATAATAATTCAATTAACTCAAAGTACAGTACGGGCCTGTCGAAAGTTTAACACTGAACTAACGAAAACGAGTCTACGTAGAGCTAAAGTGAACTCCTATTCGGCACTTTTTCGTTAGCTAATTGTTAAACGTTCGACAGGTCTCTACTGTAGCGATTTTGTCAAAGAACTATAACAAACCATTTGAATATTTTGTATCTTCCCGCTTTATTTATATAATAATATAAAACGAAAACACACTTTATTTACGTTATGTTGTCATGACGATGTAAAAACAGGTATAATTTCTCATTCATAACGATGCATAATATAAAATACAGTTTACGTTTATATTTAACATGGAATTCTTTACAAACTTATGAGCGACTGACTGCAGATTTTACACGCCGAAGATCTCGACAATTTCCAAAGCAAATCAGCAACAAACATTCATTCAGCCATCCATCCAATCATCATAATGAGTATTTAAGGAATGCTAGCAGCCCATTATTTAGATGTCTTTTCTTGTTCAATAGCTGAAAAAATAAAGAAAAGTCTGTAAATAAAAAAGTTTCACAATAGCAAGAGTCTCATTTTCAGACCTAACCATTTTGATATATTCGTCGAAACGCACTCCTCTCCCTCTCTCAATATAACATGGGACATTTCTAGCTCTCATATGAATACATGTTATTTGCCATGATCAATTCGTCGCTTCTCCCCCTCTTTCTTCTATAACTATTTTTGTAACTATTACCTATACTACACAAGCTTTAACACGATGCATTTTACATACAGATACAGGCTTGACTAAAGTTTAACACTTAGCTAACGCCTCGTTAACTCGGCTGTTTTTTCGGCAGCATCTATCCATCTCTTCAGTCATTGGTAATCCGTGTCTTTGCCACTTGACAAGCGAGCCTCTACTCATTTTCGTAACCTTGTTGTTAAACTTTCGACAGGTCTGTACTGTATGTCATTTTATCATCTGCCTACACGTGGATCAGGTATTTGACGAAGATTAATATCATATCACTGAGAGAAAACGGAGATGTAGCGATATACACAAAAAATGATACCGTAATACATCTAATGAAGTCTGGAAACCCTACACCCACCCCACCTTCGTCAGAAATATTACATTTCCTGAGGTATTGACCTAAAATATAATATAAAACAATTTTATCTCGTATCTAGGTTCATCATGTCGATTTTTGTATTTGCCGAGTTCTTCAAATTGTAATTTAGAAAACCAGGTCGCCTAGCAATAGATATAGGAACATGAAAGTAATCTTTGTGTGTCATGACATTTAAAACGTCTTTATTGTTCATATATTAAAATAGTATCGTATTTAAAAATAGTAGTAAATTGACCAAGAAGAACAATCTGAAACCTTTCTATTTATAGGAGTAAAAATAAGAATAAAATTAATATAGATATAAAAATGACCTACTGCCCTTTAGGAGCCTTGTGTCAGGAGAAAGTTGATAAAGGATGACTCATTCAATTTTGAAGAAATAACAGAAAAATGCTAAGAAATATGATATTTTATCGATTCGTACAATCATAACAAAAATATCTAAGTTCAAGGAGGGTCAATGTTATCGTATCTCCATCAGACTTTTCTTTCGAAATTCATCATTGCAATTAATATATGATACACATGGGTCATACCTAACAGTATAACCTACTAGTAGTCATTGTAACAACGTGAAATAATATCATGATTTTAAAAAAGAAAATTATATCGCGTCGAAATTATAAAGATGAGGTTAATTAGTTTATTGATATTTTAATTGTGTAATGTGGTTGGGGACGAGGTTCACATTACCACCCATGATTATACCGAATCATCTGCTTCAAGGATGGTATGTTATTTTTTGAGATGGTGGCAATAGAAAAATAACATATCACCGGTAAGGCAGATAATTCGGCTTACACCGTGATGGTCGTAAAATCCCGATTATAATGATACATTTTCACATAATAATATGTTTCATATATTGCTGTGCTACATCCAATTCATTTCACCATGATCGTAATGTATTCCCTATTGATTTTAACTTCATCATCTTCCCAGCCATGCTGCGCTGGCAACTCCACAAGAAATATAAATTGAAAACACTTTTATTGCGATCTAGACCTTTAAATATTATAATTAGAAAAGATCGAAATTACGTAATATTATAATACCAATGAATAAATTTACAAAAAAAAATATCTGGGTTCACAAGCTTGCCATAAAGAACGTCTGTGCTGCACTAACAACTTCAAGTAGATATTAGTTTACAAGATGTATTGTATTGCCAAATCCTATGGTGTAACTTTACATTAACGCATGGGGGGCGTTTACAAGTGCAGCTGCAATTAATGTCGACATCACGTGACTTGCCGTCTGGTACAATGCACCTTGCAGATGGATTGAATCGATTAGACATTAGGTTTATAGTTTTGTTAGACCTAAACCGGACTTGAACGAATATGTATTTTGCGTACAGAGAGAGAGAGAGAGAGAGAGAGAGAGAGAGAGAGAGAGAGAGAGAGAGAGAGAGTTGAGACGCAAGGTGCGGTGACCACATCCGTAGAGATGTGGTAAGGTCTCTTGGTGCATTTTTGCTAGTTTTTATAAATGACATCAACATGTTTAGTAGGTTTATAACATTTATGCTAAGAATGTTACATCATGATTTAAGTGATAATGACTTGGACTGCTGTAAAATCGATGTGTCGGGGTTACATGAGTCATAATATCATGTTTGTGGTATAATAATTAATTACACTGCCAACCGATTATAACAATGCAGGTGAAATGCTAATTAAAATACATATTTTTAATTATGTCAGAATTCGTTAGGATCCATGTAACAGCAAATGAGCACTGAACACACACTGTTAATATAGCCTTAACGATGGCAAGTTACTTTTTATACTGCCGAAAGCAATATAAAAAATAACTTTCCATCGTTTAGGCATATAATTCGGCCAACTAAAAGTTCATATAGCTCCACGTGGACGCGTGTTGCATTGATGTTCGTAACAGTAGCTTCACTATCCTTTTTAAGTTAAAAACGACCCCTAGTGAAGAATTCACTAAAACCGCTAATGATGTATTGATGCAAAAATTCATTAAAAAACAAACAAAACACTGTCAATACATGCTATACCATTTGGTTGGAAGGAATACGAACCCGAGTATCGGAGCAAGATGTAGAACTAAACAAGGCCGAATCAATAATATGGGGAATGGAAATTCCGAATGTGGTCAGTTTTATAAAGCACTTAATTGATGAGTTTGTGAAAACCGTTTCGGTAAATTGAACAAAGCTTAAAAAGTTAAAACCAAGATGGCGTGTTGCAGTAAAATGACGAGTTGCAGGACATTACTGACCGGTAAACAACCTTAACATAATGGGGAGAAACTGTAGAATAAAGATGATCATCAATGGAAGTTTTATAACAGTCTACTTGTCTACAAGGTTTACTTTATTATTGATCTTAGATGTAGAATAATTCTATATAAACTCTTTAATCATATACGCCATGTTTCATGTTGAAATCAAGCCAAGATAGACGACTTCTGAGCTAATGTACTGGTTATGTTTTAATACATGTATACCCATAAATATTTTATATATTTTTATTTATTTTATTTTCCATTGCAATGCGATGACAAAACTTGTATACTAGCCGATGTCATCGATCATTTTCTGCTTATCTAATAAAAACTGTAATTTTGTGTTCCGTAGTTGCCAAACTTCCTTTGACCGATATTGTGTTTAAATGACCATACAAACAAACCTCTGTTCAAATGATCTTACAATTTTTGGTCGACATACTGTTCAAGTAACCTTGCAATCCTTTGACTATCATTGTATTCAAATGATCATGCAATCTATCTTTGACCGCCATTGTGTCCAAGTGTTCAAACAAACTTTCATTGGCCGGCAAAGTTTTCAAAAGACCTTACAAACTTTCATTGACCGGCAAAGTTTTCAAAAGACCTTACAAACTTTCATTGACCTGTAAAGGTTCCAAACACCTTACAAACTTTCATTGATCGGCAAAGTGTTCAAAAAGACCTTACAAACTTTCATTGACCGGCAAAGTGTTCAAAAGACCTTACAAACTTTCATTGACCGGCAAAGTGTTCAAAAAGACCTTACAAACTTTCATTGACCGGCAAAGTGTTCAAAAGACCTTACAAACTTTCATTGACCTGCAAAGGTTCCAAACACCTTACAAACTTTCATTGGCCGGCAAAGTGTTCAAAAAGACCTTACAAACTTTCATTGGCCGGCAAAGTATTCAAAAAGACCTTACAAACTTTCAATGGCCGGCAAAGTGCTCAAAAAGACCTTACAAACTTTCATTGGACGGCAAAGTATTCAAAAAGACCTTACAAACTTTCAATGGCCGGCAAAGTGTTCAAAAAGACCTTACAAACTTTCAATGGCCGGCAAAGTGTTCAAAAAGACCTTACAAACTTTCATTGGCCGGCAAAGTATTCAAAAAGACCTTACAAACTTTCAATGGCCGGCAAAGTGTTCAAAAAGATCTTACAAACTTTCATTGGACGGCAAAGTGCTCAAAAGACCTTATAAACTTTCATTGGCTGGCAAAGTGCTCAAAAGACCTTACAAACTTTCAATGGCCGGCAAAGTGTAAAAAAAGACCTTACAAACTTTCATTGGCCGGCAAAGTTTTTAAAAAGACCTCACAGACTTTCATTGGCCGGCAAAGTGCTCAAAAGACCTTAGTTCTTTGTTCGGGACTGGTGCTCAACCAGCCATACAATCTTTAACTGATTCCGAGTTCAAATGACGAATTTTCTCTGACTAGCATATAGCATATTGTTTACGACCATATCAACTTACTGTCAATTAACAATGCTATTGCAAACTTACTTTCTTTGGTCGGCAATGTGTTCTTTTCTGCAGTTTCGGCTTTCTTCAACTTTGATTTGTCGAATTTGGTTACTTCAGAAATGTCGGGTTTGTCAGACATTTTGAATTACTAAAAAATAAACAAATAAATTAATTAATTAATTAACTGAATTGATTGTACACGATCCAATGACAGGGTTTAGTGCAACAAATAGGTATAATAACAAGGTAGGCGTTTATATATAATCACGCCTTTTTACGCATTTTTGTAACACTGAGCAAGGACCAAATCCAGAAAATCGTGAAAAAACTTAACGATAAAAAGTTAGTCATTGTGACTAAATTACAAATAGCATTTAGTTGGTAATGTGGAATAGACTTTGTCATTTTAAGGAAGTATTCAGTATATGAAATACTGACGCGTGTATACAATTAATTTTAAATATTGAGATATATTTTAATTTTTATTTCCTATAAACAAGGAACAATGTACTTAGTCAATGTCAAATTCCAATCTACGTGTAGTACATTCCGTGTTAAAGTGTCACGCGACAGTTTGTTGCGGAAATTAAAACAAATCGGTACGATGCACAGATAATTTTTATAAAAAAAAAAGAAAAAATAAATGAAACGTCTTTTTACTACAAAGTTGAGATCTATATAAAGTGCAGTGACATATATTTAATCACTACAAGGAAATATATTGACCCCCTTCCAAGTTTGCTTATCAAAAAATCCATCAATTGTATAAAGCCATATTTTATTTTAAGCAGAATCGGCCGACTGTATATGTTTATAATTATATCAACTTTTAAAAATTCTTTATTGAAATTTTAGCCGTGCTGGTACAAAAATTTCCATTGGATGTGTGTACTATTAAGTAAAATTAAAACTTCCTCTCTCTCTATCCCTGCTTCCTGGTCTTAAACAGCACGTGATTGTCGAGTTAATTAGCGCCGTGTTTTATTTCAACCACTGATGATTATAATTATCTGACCGTCAGAAATGACAGGGCTGTCCATTGATAATCATAAAATGACACATAGTCAGATATGAGGGTTATAAGGGGAGAGTCTCTTGTATTTCCTTTATATACAGACCTGTCGAAAGTTTAACACCATGCTAACAAATTAGTGCCGACTTGGTCTCTCGCTAGCTACATCTCAGCAGCCAATCTCTCGGCAGCCTTCCGACAGCTAGTTGTCCATATTATAGCGCTCCGACTCGTGTTCTTTTTCTCAGTGTTAAACTTTCGACATGTCTATACCGTGTCTTTAGCCAGATTTTTATAAATATTAATATAAATATTAGCGATCAATAAGACCGACGTTCTTCGCTAGACACAACCAAATACATTTTTCATTAAAAAATCCTTGTCTAATTATAAATGACAAATGGATATCATTTTTCTATCTTTCCGTGTACAATCATGAAAATAATTCCGTATATATCATCTAAAATACCGTGTATGTTATAAACAAATAAAATTTAAGTATAATAACCGTAAATGTTTATGGCAGAAAACATAGCAAACACTTCATCATATAAAAGTTATCATGGAAGCAAGCCCAAACCCATAGGTATCACTTTATCTATTCCCGTCATAATATACAAAGAATTTAATATTTTACACCGAACAACTTTAAATAAATTCAAATTTTAAATCTTTCCAAATAAAAGTATTAGTAGCGTGTTTTCCCTCTCGACTTCATTCAATAGGTAAATTTATATAATCTCTATAATTTAAATTTGGATACGCATGAAGGATCACGATCCTTATGAAATTTATTCTGCACATGGGTTTTACGGTCAGGGGATAATATTAAGTACATCTGTTTTCAAATTTAGATACCTAGGCATTTTTAAAGAAAATAAATATGAGGTTTATCTTTAACCACAGAACGATGCAAATTCAAACTAAGTTTGAAATTTAAAAATAAAAAAATAATTACTCACAATTTCTTTGTCCAGACGAGAATCTAGATGAGCAATGATTTCCAGCCACTCTGTACAAGACCCGGCAGTGAAATGGTTCAGATAACTAGACAGCGCAAGGATATAGGAGTGTCTGCCAGGGCTTACTCACAACTCATCTGATATTATATCAATCCGCGTCAGAAAGATGAATCATAGAGAGTCTGAATCAGCCGCAGTATAATACATGGATGAACTATTAAATCAATAAAATAGTAAAGAGGACAATAAGTCAGCAATTAGCAAATAATATTATAAACCTGCATGATATATATTCTAATCTCTGATAGGAAATAAAAAAATACTAATTATAAGCTTAGAAGCTAGCTATGGTATAACTAATGGGGCAGGGGATGAAGATTTAATTGGGGATAGACAAAGGAACATGGATAGGGTCTAACTAATGGGGCAAGGATAAAAATTGAGTATCTTATAGACAGAGGGGCATGAATAAGGTCCAATGGGACAAGGGATAAAAAATGAATTAAGGAACAAGTGAAGCTTATAAGACAAAGGGATGATGGATGGGACATAGGACAAAATGAATTAATGAACAAGTGTAGCTAATAAGACAAAGGGACATGGAATGGGTCTAACTAATAGATGGGATAAAAATTGAGTCGCTTTTAATTGTAGACAGAGGGACTTGAATAGGGTCTAATATAATGGGACATGGGGTAATGTAAAAAAGAATTCAGAAACAAGTGTATGATTTAATGACTGAAATATGGATATAAAATTTCTTGAATACTAATGTTAGTAATTAGAAATATATATAAAAATAAATAAATAAAAAAAACATGGACTAGTTTACTGTCGGAGCAAGAGTTGGGATGGGGCATGGAATCGCCCAGACATGTGATCCCTATGTACAGGCGGTTCGTTGAAATAGAAAACCTTCCGCATTGCATTTGTGTCATTTTCACAGAAACGTGATAAAATTCCAAGTTAACAAGGAACTTTAAAGATTGGACAAAGGTGGATTTCAGTTTTGGTTTCACTAAGCGGAACGTAGTGAAATATTGAATTAGAGCATTTCTCTTGTTTACACGCATAAAGATATCCAGTCGTCAAAATAGTTAATCCCGATATCGTATTGCATCCTTGTATGAAACATACAATATTTGTTACGTGTATACATGTTTATGTTCAGAACCCGATTCGTGTACGAGATTGTTTAGGTATTGGCAAACAACATTGACCTGCCCGTTTGACCTTTTATTAGGAATATTCATATAGGAGGATCAACCTAAACCACAGGCAAGTAAATACATACGCAATGCGCAGGTGTACTCTATAAGGTGAGCATATCTCATGATGTATTCAACATAAACACCTGTGCTCCCTATACATAGATATACTTGGTCCGTGATTAATATTTAAATGAAAGGTCAAGCGGACAGGTCAAAGTTGTTTACTTTTTATACTCCTAGATTCCAGATGGACATCAGTAGCCAAGTGGTCTAAAGTGCCGACTAAAGTATAAAAAGCGCGACACCGCATAGATTAGAATCTCATTCAGGACAAGTTTTATTGTTTGAAGATTGTCAGTAAGCTTGCCAAAAGTGAATGGTTTCTTCGAGCACTCTGGTTTCCTACACCGTCCCCCCGGGATGATCGGTCGACTGATCTAAGTATAAAAACTCGACTGAAGCGTAAACCTATTTTACTTTACTTCAAACTCTAGTAAAATTGAAAACTTTGGCATAAAAATACACTTAAACCGTGTCAATGAACACAATTACAGTGTCTAGTTGATGGTATATGTTCCACTGACGAACCATAAACGTTTAACAATAAGGAAATGTCTCAGTTTTGAATGTTAGTACTTGGACCACTAGACCACCTCACAAGATATGTATTTGTCCCAGCGCCCTCTGTTCAGCGGTTTATTGTGTGTATTTGTTTATTTTCTGATTTCAATCATTCTTGGTTGCGTTGTACGGTACACGATTTATATTGTCTATGTTTCGTTTCTTTTTCTGTGTGTTTTGGCAACGCTGTATCATTTTCTTTTTACCATGTATTGGATCGATTGATTAAATGGGGTTTATGTACCAGTCAAACTATTTAACTTATATCGAGACGTCACCAGCTATAGGTGAAGTGGCAGATGAGCTTTGCGGTGCGCTCAGGACAATGTGCAGGGAGAGTTTTTATATCGTGCCACATCTGTCATGCCACGGGTAAGATCTCGTCCGAAGGACCCCGTGGCTTTATTTATATCGTGCCACGTCTGTCATGCCACGGGTAAGATCTCGTCCGAAGGACCCCGTGGCTTTATTTATATCGTGCCACGTCTGTCATGCCACGGGGAAGATCTCGTCCGAAGGACCCCGTGGCTTTATTTATATCGTGCCACGTCTGTCATGCCACGGGGAAGATCTCGTCCGAAGGACCCCGTGGCTTTATTTATATCGTGCCACGTCTGTCATGCCACGGGGAAGATCTCGTCCGAAGGACCCCGTGGCTTTATTTATATCGTGCCACGTCTGTCATGCCACGGGGAAGATCTCGTCCGAAGGACCCCGTGGCTTTATTTATATCGTGCCACGTCTGTCATGCCACGGGGAAGATCTCGTCCGAAGGACCCCGTGGCTTTATTTATATCGTGCCACGTCTGTCATGCCACGGGGAAGATCTCGTCCGAAGGACCCCGTGGCTTTATTTATATCGTGCCACGTCTGTCATGCCACGGGGAAGATCTCGTCCGAAGGACCCCGTGGCTTTATTTATATCGTGCCACGTCTGCCATGCCACGGGGAAGATCTCGTCCGAAGGACCCCGTGGCTTTATTTATATCGCGCCACGTCTGTCATGCCACGGGGAAGATCTCGTCCGAAGGACCCCGTGGCTTTATTTATATCGTGCCACGTCTGCCATGCCACGGGGAAGATCTCGTCCGAAGGACCCCGTGGCTTTATTTATATCGAGCCACGTCTGTCATGCCACGGGGAAGATCTCGTCCGAAGGACCCCGTGGCTTTATTTATATCGAGCCACGTCTGTCATGCCACGGGGAAGATCTCGTCCGAAGGACCCCGTGGCTATCGAGCCACGTCTGTCATGCCACGGGGAAGATCTCGTCCGAAGGACCCCGTGGCTTTATTTATATCGAGCCACGTCTGTCATGCCACGGGGAAGATCTCGTCCGAAGGATCCCGTGGCTTTATTTATATCGAGCCACGTCTGTCATGCCACGGGGAAGATCTCGTCCGAAGGACCCCGTGGCTTTTATTTCTGAATATCCAGTGCTTGGCGATCTTGATCTGACCTGACTGAGGTTCGAACTCACGATCCCCACATACATGTCAAGGCGAACAATCTATCAACTGAGCTACCGGTTGGTTAGGGTTAAGTTCAGTATGTATTGGAACTACTGCTGTGCTGACGTTGAATGCTTCTTTCAGAAATCTTTTTCAAAAAATCTACACAATGAACACTTATTTTTTCAGCATTATAATTGATATTACTAATAATAATACTAATACCAACAACAATAATAATAATACATGTAATAATAAAATATTATTATTATTATTATTGTAAAGGGAAGAAATTACCTATAACAATTAAATTCTACAATAACTTGTATATACTTTACAACTAAGTATACTGTTTTCATTCATAAACGAGGAAAAGGTCATATTTACGCAAATATGGATCAGTTGGTCACACAATGCGGTCTTATTACAATAAAAACGGTATTTATCGTAGTAAAAAGTAGTTCGTGTTATTTTAGGTATTCAAAATATGCTAGCAGACGATAATGATGTCACTTGAGATTTAAGATGGAGCTGAAGCATGTAACATTACAGGAAAAGATAGATGACGAACTACAATGTAAAGCTGATCCGGCGGATAGTTGAAGTACCGCTGGTAAACACTCAAGTTTTATGGGACAAGGCGTATTGTACTAATGAAAACCTCATTTAAATCATTCTTAATTCAAATAAAAGAAAGAAATGAAAAATAATAAAACAAGATACAGTACAGTCCCGTCGGAAGTTTAAACACTAGGCTGACACATATTGGTGCTGGATGACAGCTCATCTCGGACCCTCATTACCTACTTTGTATCTTGCCAGCTGCTATCAGTCTGATTCTGCAGTTTTTCGATCACTAGCTATCCATATTTTGGTCACACGACACTCGAGCTCCGACTTTTTTCCCTGTAGTTTTAAACTTTTGACAGGTTCGTATTGAAATGGTACGTTTTTAATATTGCAACACTGGTAAGTCGTTAAGAAAATGTAACCTACAGAATCTGAAGATACATGTTATCGTTTATACGTCTGTCTAGTACAACAATATGAATGCATATACAGACCTGTCGACAGATTTACACTGACGACGTAATGCCAAACCGCCAGCTCATCTCGGTTCCTTTTTACCTATATATTGACAGTTTTTCAGCAGTTGCTATAGACTTATCTTTTTGTCCGCTCTCGGTCACTCGACAGCCGTGTTCCGTCTGCATTTCGTTAGCCAAGTATTAAACTTTAGACGGGTCTGTACTGTTGCTTCGGTCAGGCTTTGATACATAGCCCAAGTTATAGTATTTAAATAAATCAGACTGTCGAAATGTGTCATTACCTGAAAAGCTGAAATAATAATAACAATCGAAAAGGGAATAATAAACTTGAAAAAATAATGAAATATCAATTATCTATTTGTTTCAACTGATTTATGTGTACATCGCGGTCGGCAAACGGTATAGACAAACAATATTGACCTGTTCGCTTGACCTTATTATTATGATGTACGTTCATGTGCAGGGAACATGGTGTTGGTTTATTTCGTCTACCGCACGAAACTTGCATCGTTTATGTATTAACTGCGAATCCTCACACTACCAATGTATCGGGTGGATCATCGCATATGAATATTCCTAATTAAAGGTTAAGCGGACAGGTCAATGTTGTCTATAAACACAGTTTAAGTGTTTTATGCTGTTTGTTATCATATAAATTGTGGGTAGAAATATCATTGATCTAGTGGGAGTCGGTTATAAGACAACAATAAAACAATAAACACTGAAAACTTAAAATAGCCAATTGATAAGACGGATTTTAATACAGTCACGCCATCGGTCAGGAAAGCCTCTGCCCCCACGAGAGAGCGAGAGCACCACGAAGTATAATCTATGAATCTGAAATTTGATAGTTTTAATAAATTGTTATGATATGATCCCCAGAGAAAATACATGTGTTACATAGTACCCGTAAGAAAAATATCGAAATAGGCATTGTTCATAATCACGGGTTATATAAATACGAAGTTTAGCTGGGGAGAGTATAAAACAATTTATGCATCAATATTAAATTTCAGATATGACAATAAATATCTGCTGTAGAATGAAGACTGAAACAAGCAGATGTGACAGTTATTAGAGGTCATTTTCTGCAATACAGATAGTTTCACACTACACGTCTCCAAACATATCATGACGTACGTAGGAGCACAGGGGCCAGTTTCATAATAAAATTTAAAAAATACCCCCAAGTATATAAAAAGAGTAAAGGGGAACAACGAATCGGATCTTTCAAGTGTAGGTGCTCCGACAAAACTCTACATTACTTTTTTAATTTGTGTCCGATCATCGTGATCTTGGTGTCATTTTGTTCCCAGATAAATATTCTTTAAGTTGGCATTCAATTTTTGGACATAATTTAAAATCTTAATAAAATGTTCAAACGGAAAACACAGAAAAACAGTGTAATTTTGCCCGATGTAGCTAAGCCCGTCCATGTAAAAGTAGCTTAAAATTCGCATTACGCTCATGTTTTTCACTACCAGCGTCCGTGTCAACTACAAATGCTGATGTGGATCGAAGAACTAAATAAAAAGCAATAAATTTCAAAGGTAACCGTTACTCACTTCTAAATCTACAAGCTATTATATCCTATTTTGTTCCAACGCGGACCAACTTTCCTCTATCATGCCTCCATTTTGAGCTCATACATAAAGCATGTACCGCGCATGTGTTATAGCTGTTATTCGGTTGGTTAAAAATATTTCAATATACTCTGTGTTTATGAAAATTTAAGAAAATGAAATTACATTAACTTATTTGATCTTTCTTTTTTAAGTATAAATCGTTATAACGTCATTTTGATAGAAAGTTTGATACATTGACAAAATTCAACAAATGCCAACGGAGGGGGTGAAATATTTTTGACCAATCAAATCGCAGCTTAAAATAACTGCATATATAATAACAAGATGGAGGCATGATAGAGGAAAGTTGGTCCGTGTTGGAACAAAATAGGATATAATAGCTTGTACATTTAGAAGTGAGTAACGGTTACCTTTGAAATTTATTGCTTTTTATTTAGTTCTTCGATCCACATCAGCATTTGTAGTTGACACGGACGCTGGTAGTGAAAAACATGAGCGTAATGGGAATTTTAAGCTACTTTTACATGGACGGGCTTAGCTACATCGGACAAAATTACACTGTTTTTCTGTGTTTTCCGTTTGAACATTTTATTTAGATTTTAAATTATGTCCAAAAACTGAATGCCAACTTAAAGAATATTTATCTGGGAACAAAATGACACCAAGATCACGATGATCGGACACAAATTAAAAAAGTAATGAGTTTTGTCGGAGCACCTACACTTGAAAGATCCGATTCGTTGTTCCCCTTTACTCTTTTTATATACTTATCGGTATTTTTTAAATTTTATTATGAAACTGGCCCCTGTGCGTAGGAGGTCGTGTTTTCGACCTCAGCCGGGTATGACTAAGATTTTAAAATAGGTAATGACTGTTCGTTTGCCAAACACTCAGCATTTAGAAATGAAAGTCACGGGGTCCTTCGGAAGAGACCTTAAAACCCAATGCACCTTGGCACGGCAGGCATGGCACATTAAAGAACCCTCCCTGTACATTGCCCTGAGCGCAGTCCAATGATAAAAATATCTACCACTTAACCTATAGTTTGTGACGTTTCGATTTAAGTGAAATATACTTGACTGTTGCTCAAAACCCCATTCAATCAATTAATCGATCCAAGCAAATATATCAAACTCTATTTGTGAATCAACAGATAGCATAGCTGTCAAGGGTGATTTGAAGAAAAGAGTGAGCGAAATGTGCCATCCACACTAGGGGGTCCGGGGGCATGCTCCCCCGGACAAATTTTAAAAATCAAAGTAAGAATATGCAATTTCCTGCATTCTAAGAACAAAACTAAACATTTAAAACCTCAGAAATTTTTCATAAAATATGTACTCACAACATGATCAAATACAATTTTTGGATTTAGACTTTTATCTGATTCGTCACCGCTAGCAGCCTTCCGTTTATCAATATTTAACAAACAGGAAAAAAACTTGTGAAAGGTAAAATACAAAAAAGAAATCGGATTACCGAAGGTCCGGAAATCGTCAAATAGGAAGTCGTGATTCTTAGAACTACATTTTTTGAAAGATCAGTTAAAAGTTAAAAAAAAGTTTGAATAATAATCAATATATCGGCAGTTATCGTTAATAATTTGTATGAAATTTTGAACAAAAGGGTATTTTACAAATATGCGTGAGAAAGTGAGTGGTGTGCGTGTGAGCGTGATTAAATATCAAAATGCGTGACTCTCACGCGCAATGCGCGAGACTTGACAGGTATGAGATAGAGTTATCTAGGGGCTGTATTTGATACAATACAAACCTGTCGAATGTTTAACACCGAGCTAACGAGGAGGAGTCGAAGCATGGCTGCCAAGTGGCCGAGGTATGGTTGATAGCTAGTTACTGAAAGTTGCAGGAATATAGAAAGCAGCTGTCGATATATGTAACGAGGCGTCAAGATAAAAATAAGCTGTCGGCACTAATTAGTTAGCTATGTGTTAAACTTTCGACAGGTCTGTATTGTACGTTCCATTAGTCAAATAGAGCTCCCGGAACTCCATTGGTCAACCTGAGTAGTCATTGTGTTTGTAAATAATGTATCCCTCGTATGATGATCAGAGCTGCAACAGTTAACGGATACTGTTCAAGAGCTCTCTATGGAGCTTTAATATGATCAGAGCTGCAACAGTCAACGAAAATACTGTTCAAAGAGCCCTCTATGGAGCTTTAATATGATCAGAGCTGCAACAGTCAACGAATACTGTTCAAAGACCCCTCTATGGAGCTTTAATATGATCAGAGCTGCAACATTCAACGGATACTGTTCAAAGAGCTCTCCATGGAGCTTTAATATGATCAGAGCTGCAACAGTCAACGAATGCTGTTCAAAGAGCTATCCATGGAGCTTAATTGTGATCAGAGCTGCAACAGTCAACGAATGCTGTTCAAAGAGCTATCCATGGAGCTTAATTGTGATCAGAGCTGCAACAGTCAACGAATGCTGTTCAAAGAGCTATCCATGGAGCTTAATTGTGATCAGAGCTGCAACAGTCAACGAATACTGTTCAAAGAGCTCTCCGTGGAGCTTTATTATGATCAGAGCTGCAACAGTCCAATAATACTGTTCAAAGAGCTCTCCGTGGAGCTTTATTTAATGGAAATACTGCTCGCTAAATTAGGAGGAGAATGTAAAGTTTTTTCTATTACATCTTTGTCTATAAATTATATTTTATGAATTATTATTGTGTTTCAATTAATCCTTCTGAGACACGGTTTAAATAGAGTTAAATAACAGTTTACATAAGTGTCTGATTATATGCGGAAATTGGCATCCGACTATAGACCACGAATTTAGTCCAAACAGGAAATAACTACAGAATATGACAGAATAAAGGTCATTACTGAAGGGTAAATTTATATAACAACTAACAAGGCCTTGTTTTGTTACAGGGTCTGGTAAGGAAAGGATTTTGTCATGATACAAGGTTTAGTAAGGGATGGCAACTTATTTATGCCGGTCAGACAGTGCCTGGTTAGGGAGGGACACTTAATGTAAGGTCTGGTAAGGGAGGGACACTTATCTGTGTTTTGTCCAGCAGGGTCTGATAAGGGAGGGAATTTGTCCGGCAGGGTATGGTAAGGGAGTGGCACTTATCTGTTTTGTCCAGCATGGTATGGCAAGGGAGTGACAAGCGTCAGAGTCTAGTAAGGTAGGGGCACTTAGGGATATGGCTAGCGAGGGACCGAGATTGGCTGCATATTCAAGAGTTTACATGCATCTCAAATACGTAACATTAATGTAATTTTACAACTAATTTTTTGTATCCATGGAATCGTCGAGCGATATCTAACTATTGAATTGTCGATTGTGACTGATTGGCGCATCTTTTGCAAGTTAATCACATTCACCGTTTACTGTTACCGTTATATAGTTTAGCTTTTTGAGTGTTTTGATGGCAATCGTAGTCAGAATTGTGCAACAGCTTGTTAGTGCCATGTAACAACTCCTAATAAAGCCCAACGCCTGATGAAGTCCAAATCCAAAGATTGAGGTTTCAGACGATAAGTTTTAAAGTGTTACAAAATAAAAGTATTCTCAGTATAGAACGGCTGTTTTTGACTTCTCATTTGGAGCCTCAATTTTTGGACGAGAAGTTGCTACAGTGCCATTTTATACACAAGTGAAAAATATAGTCATGCATATTGATATAATTTTTTTTGATTGAACGGGGGCGTCATTAGACATTTAAGTTCAAAACAAGTTTAAAAGTGAAGAAGGGTCAAGTCAACACTTAATGATGACCATATAAATTCCAATACTTGGTCAAGAACATAGTAAACATTATGAAGTCTATTTAATGTACATGTAGACACTTAATGACATTACGACAAAGGAGAATGAGACTTTATATAAAACAAGTTTTAAAAATAATATTTACTAATGATGAGGAATTTTATTCAAAAACGACCGTCTAGTGACTGGTTAAGTAATAATTGCAATTTTGGTTCAACATAGGCGTAGGAGGGTTTTTAATATTGGGGGGGCCAAACCGAAGCTATGTCTTATGTCGTGCCGCAGGTAGAGTTTGAGAGGGGTGCTAAACCCCTCGCATAGGTGGGGGTCCGGGGGGAAATTTTTCAAAACTAAGTCCTGTCTAGATGCATTTTCAATCTATTGTGCATCGTTTTGATAGGTTTAAAATACTGTGATATCAAGGCAAGATTATATAAAATAACCGTATGACACAAGTTCCATAATCACCCCTCATTGTTGATTGATATCAGAGGCTGATCCAGAATTTTAGAAAGGGGGCGTATAATGTGAGATTTGAAGGCTCGAACCTTCTAGGGGGGTTCGGGGGAAAATTTTGAAAAAGTGGCGCAAAAATCCTGCATTCTGGTGCAATCTGAGCTGAACAATATGTATTATTAGCGACATAAAGGGGTGCGTATTCCCCCTACGCCCCCCGCTGAATCCACCACTGGATATGGGGTACCTCGGAAAATTTTGACGCCCTTTTACAAGTATAATGATGAAATTGATAATTGATTGGTTACCAGATGGACATTTCCTGTTAACGCTCTGTTTTTTGTTTTGTTTTTTTTTCTCTCTTTGTTTTTTTTAGCATGATACAAAATTTCACACAATATATTGCGGGGGCCTGGCCCCCCCTTCTCTGACATTGGGGGGGGGGCCCCGCTGGCCCCCCCTGCTCCTACGCCTATGTTCAAGCACTACAGTAACTGACGAGGAATAGTATTCTGTAATGCCCATCCGGTGCTGTAGAATTAAAACTAGTGTAATATGTAATTATAACCACTAGTTTGGTATCTCTAATGGCGGAATAAGTTCGTTACCCAAGAGGCAATACATAGAACTGTCAGATAAACATTGTTCTTAGAAAGTGTACATTTAAATTTCAAAATACATCGAAAACTAAACTTTGTTTTATCGTTCAAAGTGAATGCCTTAGGTGGATTTAGCGAAAAATACATTTTGGTCTTCAATTTTCTGATATTAACATTTAAAACGTATGCATTACCACAATTTTGGTCCTTCGACTACTGGTTAGGAATTATATTCCCAAACGACCGTCTGGTGCTTTAACATTAAAACAGTATTAATAAGAATTCAACAACAAAAAGTACATAATTTTATCTTTGTACATATATTTCACTTCAAGAAATACGCAATGTATGTTAAAAATGCTCAAAAGGCAGAATTGTGCATGTTCATAGTTAATTTGCCGTACTTTTTGTGTTAATTTCCATAGTTACATCGGTTTTCTGTGAATCTAGCATATTTTTATAATGTCAAATGTTATAAACTATAATGTCTAACCCTTTATACCCAACCGGTAAAGGTAAGCTTACTGTAATGCAATAGTATATTGTTTCCATGGTGACCATTTATTAGAAGGATTTAATTTACAGTTTAATATTTCTAACAATAAAAATCAATTTTTCTATTCAAACCTGTATGGAATCACCGTGTGAAATATAAGTTGTGTGTGGTATATATACAGTTACACATAGGATCATATATCTAATCAAAGCAAATGTTTAACGCAGAAAATTACATGATTGAACAAGGGACCCATGGGCCTTAACGCTCACCTGAGAATATGTCCCCTTTTGACGAAATTCAAAAAAGGCAACATAGAACATAGATCATTGATTTCGGGGATTTTCCAGTCCGAGGTATGAGGCACTGTGACCCAGTCAAAATACTTCCTATATTATAGTGACATCGGAACAAATTTGAATTGCGCCTACATACCGGTATAGAAAAAGTATCGATTTGTAAAAGACACATGCACGCTAATACAATGAGGTTCAGGGCATTTTTGATTGAATATGTGTACATGTCTAGAATATTTCATTTTTATCGAGACATCACCAGCTATAGGTGAATAGCATAAATTTTTGCCTTTGCGGTGCACTCAGCGCAATGTGTATGGAGTGTTCTTACGCGTGCCATACCTGCCGTTGGTTTTTAATTATCAATATGCTACATTGGTAAACATCCTGTTAGTAGTGGACATCTATCTATCACCTGTAATCAACAGGATTTATCTTCACGTGTGTATATATAATGACAAATATGTCTTTATGACACCCGGTAAATATTATCTGTCATTTTTATGGATTCAGAGCATGTGTTCGAAAAATTGGAGTTAGATTGATTTGAATAAGAGACATACAAGTCTCTGTTTATACCAGAACGGTGCACTGACTTACTACCGGAATGAAATTAATTTTGAAAATAAAATTGATTAAAATCTATGACATTTTATATTTTAATGAATTCATTTATAATAATTTGAACTGTCTCAAACGATTATTTCACTTATATTTCCTTCAATCAACAACCTGAATACATTCAGAACAATTAGAAAGCTGACGACCAAATCTGGCTCTAATTTGTTATGCAATTTGTGGTAATATTATATACAAACTTCACAAATTATACCATTTTGACTTAAAACGAAACTTTAAAAACCTTCAAAATGCAACACAAACTAACATGTTACAGATAGTCTTTCCTCGGCAGCTTAACACCATGTACGTCATCAATTAGGTCGCCGGAAAGTTACGAGCGGTGTCGGATATTAGCAGTTCATTTGTGTACATAACAAGTGAATGTATGGTGTACCAAGTTGACAGACACATCAATAATGGCAACGCTACCCATAAGAATACAATATACAAAATTAATAAAGAGGTATGGCGGGTTTGATGTGATTTTGTCCTAAATGGACCGTTTGGTTTTTGAAAAATAAAAGTCTAAATATTCTTGCACTTAATTTATAAAGCAGCAGCATTTTATTTGGACTTTCAGATTTTGCCTCATACAAAGGTATATTTTACTGGTATTTTTTTAATAAGCTCATCTTTGTGCTCTATTATGCTAAAAAATGAAAAATGAGGGGGTTTTCTCGTCTTTGATAATTATTTTCAAAGTGTTCTCCTCGGAAGACCAACTTTTACATTATTGTTTCTGAAAATATTTTCGAAACGCTATCATTACGAGTGTTAAAAAAATTGGTCCTTCTTAGGAGAAATGGTCATTTTTTTAAAAATAGGCAAAATTAAAACTGACCACTTCACACACAACTGATGAAATATTTTAACATGGCTAGTACTAACTGCTGTGGTTAGCTCAGTGGGTAGCGAAGACGCTTAGTAACCTGTAAGACGGGTTCAAATCCCAACCTGATATTTTTTTTTATTTACTCTCCTTATTTTTTTTATATTTTTATCTTTATAAATTACTATTGTTCAATTTTCCTTTTTACAAATATAAGTTTTTTTAAAAATGAACATTTTTCTTCTTTCTAAACACACTTCTACTAGCAACATCAAGCCAGGTTATATTTTTATACAATAAATCTACACATTTATCACCCGTGAATTCTTAGTGAAGCGTGATGTAAGTTAATATTTTATTGTTCTAGTTTTTCTGTTTACTATATAAAGATGAAAAATGAAGATTATGGATGTTAAGGTTTGTTCAATATCTCCGGCTCTTAGGCTATCTTCAAGGAAAAACAAGTTTACAAAAACGAAGCACTTGTTTTTCATAGACCTGGTCTAATTATAGAACGCGAAATCCTCAGGTGTTTAAAAATACATCGTTACGTCATTCATCTGTTCAAGCAGGAGGCAATGTAAAAAGCGCCTATCAAACCCGCCATACCTCTTTGTTGACCGGTAACCTTTAAGGTCGCTTAAGGTAACCCATATTGCAAACAAGAGGCCAAATGGGCTTTAACGGTGTGGTGGTGCTATGTATGTTTCAATTTTTCGTTCATGACAAATGGGCGATTTAAAGTTTTACTACTTTAGGTCACTGTGACCTTGAATATAGGATCGAGTTCAACCGGCTTCACAAACTTGGTAGATTCTTTTTCTTGTTGCCACATATCACGTATTAATCTCCTAGGTTTTTCGGTTCATGACAAGACGTATTAATGTTTTACTTCTTAAGGTTACAGCTACCTTGAATGTAAGTCACAATCGACCAGCTTCGCAAACTTAGCAGACCTTTCTTTCCTGATGCTATGTATGAAGTTTCAATCTCATAGACCTTTTGGTTCATAAGATGTTTTACAGCTTTAGATCACTGTGACCTTGAATATAGGTCAAGGTCAAACAGCTTTGCAAACTTAGTAGAGCTTCATGACCTGATATTATATAAACCTCATAGGCCTTTCGGTTCATAACTAAGATGTTTAACAGTTCAAGTACTTTAGGTCATTGTGACCTTGGATGTAGCTTCGCAAACTTAGTAGACCAATTTGTGCTATAACAAATTTCAAGTTCAAATGCCTTTTAGTTCACGACAAGTAGATGTTTTAAGGTTTTACAACCTTGGTAGACCTTTTTGTCCCGATGAGGTTTTAAGCTCATATGACTCAGGGTTGTCACAGACATTTGGACTCCAAATTTAAGGACTTTTAGAGTCTTTTCAGGGTCTCATTTGCAAATTTAAGGCATAATCAGAGGGACAATTTTATAAGAAAAACATTGGTGCAAAGACAACTAAATCAATAAAACAATTACTTGCATGTCCATAGTAACGGCACTTGAAGTGGGGGTTGGTTTTGGGTGTTCAGGAGGGCCAGGTACCTTTAAATTGCTCATTTCAATGAAACTTATTTATTTTGATCAGTCTATTTACAACCATTTAATATCAACACAACTAATTTGCAAAATTCAAGGGCTTTTTAAGGCCTTCAGGATAAATTCAAGGGCTTTTTAGGGTCAGACTTGTTTTTAGGGTCTTTTTAGGGCAAACCTCAAAATTTAAGGACTTTTCCAGACCTGTACGAACCCTGTGACTTTCCGTTCATGACAAGATGACATATTTAGGATTTACTGCTTAAGGTCACAGTGACATTGAATGTAGATTCACTAGATCTTTTTGTCCTGATGCTATTTATTTAGTTTCCAGACCATAGGCCTCTCAGTTCACAAGATGTTTAAGAGGTTTACTACTTTCACTGTGACCTTGAATGTAGGTCAAGGTCAACAAGCTTCACAAACTTAGTTAACGCTTTTGTCCTGATGCTATATATGAAGTTTCAAGTTCATAGGCCTTTTGGTTCATGACAGGATTTTACAGTTTTAGGTCACTGTGACCTTGAATGTAGGTGAAGGTCAACCAGCTTCACAAACCTGGTAGAATTTCATGTTCTGGATTTCATATATCAAGTTGCAAGATCATAGGCACTTTGATTCATGACAAGATGTTTTAAAGTTTTACAGCTTTAGGTCATTATGACCTATGAATGTAGGTCAAGGACAACCAGCTTCTTAAACTAGGTAGAACATCATGTCCTACTGCCATATATGAAATTTCAAGATGTTTAAAAGAATAACTACTTAAGGTCAATGTGACCTTGAATGTTAGTCAAGGTTAACCAATTTTGCAAACCTTTAAGGGCTTTGTCCAAGGGAGACTATACCAAATTTCACCATCACTGGCTTACTGATTCTGAAGAAGTTGAAAATGCTGAATTGTTTAAGATTGCTTCATGTTGACAGACAAACAACTATCACTATAGGTCAGCTTGAGCCTTTGGCTAAGTGACCTAAAAATGTAATAATTAAAAAGAGTAAAGTGCCAATATGACACATATGGTCCTGTTTTATTCATGACAGATTGATTGGAATTTACTCCCTCACTCAAGATGATTTCACTTATATCAACGCATCACCAGCTTGATGTGCACCCAAACACAACAACTTCATAAAAACCTTAGCTCTTTTCTTCGTGTTTAAAAGTAGAATGTCAGATGCAGATAATAATCAATCAGAAACGTAAAAGTTCATTAAATCAAATACAAAAATCCAAAAACTTTTAAATGTGCAATTTCAAAGTTTTTATTATCCTACGACCTTTACCTTGGTAACTCCAACATCATCCTCTTTACCTTGTTAATAGCACCTTAATACATCTTTTTATACAAAAGTTAAGGAGTAGAAATGGATGAAAAAGATCACTTTTCAAAGTTTTTTATGGCCCTGTGACCTTGACCTTGATGACTCCAATTTGGTATGCGACACATCCTCTGTCCCTACTTTATATATCTTGTTAATATCACTGTAGGCCAAAGTTTAGTACCTCTTTTGATGCAAAAGTTAAAGAGCGAAATGAATGAGAAAGAGCAATTTTGTCAGTTTTTATGGACCAGTGACCTTGAGCTTGACGTTTCCAATATGGCACGCAACACATCCTCTTTCCAAACTGTATACATGTATATCTTATAAATATTATGTAAGCAGAAATGGATAAAAAAAAGTGCAAATTTCAAAGTTTTTATGGTCATGTGACCTTGACGACTCTAATTTGATACATCCTCTTTCCATACTGTATATTTCTTGCTGATATCATTTTGATACTTCTATTTATACACAAGTCATAGAGAGGAAATGGATGAAAAAGTGCAATTTTCAAAGTTTTTATGGTCCTATGACCTTGACGACTCTAATTTGGTATGTGGTACATCCTCTTTTGGTGTTGTTTACCTGGTACTCACTAAAGCTAGTGAAAAATATCAACTTTATTTATGTTTTTTTGGATTGTTTATGAAATTTAAGTCACAAATACAGGGATTCTGGTAGCAAGTTTTATCAAAATCCAATTAATATTCCAGGAATTATCATCCAAAAGCCAATCAGATTGCAGTAATGTAATGTATTTAAATAATAAATATGCTGACAAGTTTCTACAAAACCTATCCACTAAAAGAGGAACAATAAAGCAGATTTGGCAAGAGACCTGTTCATAATCATGTACATTTAAATCATATCATCACTGTTCATAACATAGATACATGTACAGCCGTCCAGCAATATTGTGGTGGCAGTGTTTATAAAAATGGGCGAGTCTATTCTATGCACATGGGTATTAATATGGTGTTATGGTATGCATATATTCACACCTTCAAAACAATCTTTATATGATATATATACAGTCCAACCTGCCTTAAAGACCACCTCTATATAAAGGCCAGTTGAATTGTATCCCAGTTGTTCTTTATTCATGTTATTTGAACCTTTATATTAAGGCCACCTGCCCATAAAGGCCACTTTTACTGGTCCCCTTAGGTGGCCTTTATAGACAGGTTAGATTGTATTTACATTATATGGACTCTTCCATGTTTATAGATGGACTATAAATAAATAAATAAATAAACCAACCTTGTTTGTAAATAAATACATTTTGTATGTATTTTAATGGTTTTGCATCTATTTACACAATTATACTTCCGTTGAAATAAATATAAGTGGTGTGTGATCAGTATTTTGTTTTTAATACAGAAACAATTAAGTTATAAGTGAAACAGGATGTCATTTCTAAGGTGGTCCCAAACAAAGTTCAACTGAGAATTCATTTTCCCCAACCATGTCCAAAATCAAAATACAAACAGCCACTGGCACATTGACATCATCCTTAGATTGTTCATGTGAGGTTTCTTAAAGATATGTTAGTTTTTTTTAGAAAAGAGGTGGATATTTGTGAAAAAATAGAGTAAATACTATAATCCCCCCCATCATTTGTGGGACATAAATGCATGTAGAAGAAGCCATTGTGTACATGTAGGAGCAACTGTTTAAGTGTAGAAGCAAATGTGTCCATTCCTTCCTAATTACGGGTTATCCGTCTCTTTTTCCCATGAAACAAAGTAACAACTAAACAATTAAAAAAAAAAAAAAAAAAAAAAAAAAGAAAAACATCTAATACGAATTGTACTTTTCAGTACTTCGTTTAATATAATTGCATTTAGACATTTTATAAATTAAACAAGCTAAAATAAATAATAAGCAACGTCATTTAAATCTTGTTATCTCAAACTTCTTGATAAGTCCAGAATAAGTTACTCCTTATTGAACAAAAAAATTCCAGTTCTCATAAAAATCACTCAGATATCTTTTTTTTTTTTTTAGATAAGTAGAATGATTTTTAGGTCTCAATAAAGTCAATTCAAAGTAAAATCGTAAGTCCTATGAATTTTATAAACTAACAAAACTAAAGAATAGTGACAACTGTGAATGATTTCTCTGTTGTTGGCATAGAAATAGATATAACTAAGAGAGATACTTTTTTAATTAATTGATCTTGGGTCAACAAAGAAAACCAGGTATTAAACAGCTAATATGAAAGCAATGTTGAACATGAGAATGATAAAAAGTATGAGCTTCCCCTTCATCTTTGAACATACAGTAAGTAAAAATAAATTTAATTTCCCTGTGGAGTGAGTTCGAGATAACAAAATTCAGCTGTATCTATTTGTGTGTTTCCTGTATTGAGTGCAAACAGAAATAATAACTTATGTCCCTGGGAAAAACTTATGTTCCAAGTAGAACATCAACAGAAATTCTTTGCTAAAATGTCACTAATAAGCATAATATTCATGATGATATTCCTTCATTTTTGCATCATTCCAGTTTTGATAGTGAGTACTGTAAATCTGGTTATTCTCCCGAGTGAAATTTTTTGTAAAATTGTGTTGTTGGAAGTTTGTGAGGGGGTTATTTTTACAATTTTCCCTATTTTTGTGGTACAAAAGATATAAAAATTGACTTGCTGTTATTTTCAGAAGGGGTAAATTTTGTGATTTTTTTTCAATTTGTGAATATTTCCACCATGCAAAAATAACCATGTATACAGTAAATGATTTTACACTTAGGAAACAACTGTTAATCTATTTGTCTGATTGGTTAAGAACACAGTGTTGTGACAATGTATGTCAACTCTGATCCAAAGTCCACTTTTTTACCATTAGCTTGTAAAGTCACGAGTTTCGCTGTCAGGTCAATGTGAAACACGCCAGTCTCAGGAACAACAATTTTATTTTTTTCTATGTCATTATAATCAGGTATAGTCCTCAATCCTTTAACAGGGTCAGAGTACATCATTAACTTTATCTGTGAAACATCTGAAATATTGAAACAAAATACTTTTAAGTACAGAAAATTACATGTATGTATAAAATCAGGACTACTGCTGGGTCATTTTTGGGGCAGATATTCTGCCCCATTCACATTTCAAAATCTTATGGTTTTTTCACAATCACTTTGCCAATTTTCACTATTTTAAAAGAATTCAGCTTTAAAAACAATACTGTTTAGTTTTCCCTCATGTATTCATTTTCAAATAGTAATGGGCCAGTTGTACCATAGATGTGAAGAGATGAACAAACAAATGGGCGGTTAGCAGACCTGCTTTCATTGTTGGTGACACAGGTAAAAAGTTAAAAGTGCACCACAGTACTGTCAAACCTGTATATGAAGGCCACCAAAATGAACTAGTAAAAGTGGTGTTTATGAGCAGGTGGTCCTTATATACAGGTTCAAATTACATAGAGTAATTTAGCTAAAATTTTACTGGCCCTTAGAAACAGATGGTCCTTATACAAAGATGGGCTTTAAGACAAGTTCAACTGTACATGTACATATATTCAAATGATTTGAGTAGCCTGACAGTCATACCTTTCATTTTAGATCTGTCTGTCTTTATAAGTCTACTGATGACCTTAACCTTGGTATCACCTTCAAATACTGGCAGATAAATCTCAAACAATCCACTATATGGCTGAGGATTTACCATCTTTACTGCAACTGAAGGCTGAAATTAAACACAGATAAAATAGGCAATTTAGTACAACTAATGTAGGTCTGGCAATATAAAATGGAGAATGAATTGTATTTTTGTAGGTAATCAATACTATTTTATTTTGCTGTTTTGGCAAACAACATTGACCTTTCCGCTTGACCTTTTATTACAAAGTTCATTTGGGAGACAATTTTGAAATGACATTCCATTTCAGTTATAGATTTTTCACCCTTCAAAGAAATTTCTTGCACAGTGATTAATTTACTTGCCAGGGTACATAAAACTGTGCTCCAAATCTGCTGGCATACATGATCGCACATGACATTTAGCGGTAAAAGGGAAGTAACTTTTTCATTGCAGATCTTTAGTTACAGTAATCAAACATGGTGACAACTTACGTAATTCACACAGAATACAAAATCAGTTAAACAGGCCAAACTAATAATGAAGGGCGACAGAAACATTATACATGGTTTTGGAAGGTAATTAATGTAATTAAGCTACTACAAACTAACCTCTGTCCTGTATGTAATAAATGGTTTCCCTGGTACACAATCCTCTCTGATTTTATCTGTAGCTTCCTCTGAAGGTCTTAGATCTATTCTTTCCATCTACAATACAATTTGATAAAAGCTTGGTAACCTTGATAAAAATATCACTGCCTAGATTTTTAAAAATGATAAAAAGAGTTATGAAGGTAAGCTGAAAGTTCTGACAAATTGGTGCCACATAAGTCAATAAAAGCATAAAACTTATTTCTTCATATCATAGTTCATGAATTAAAGTTTTTTTTCACTTCCATGTACCAGTAATTAAACACTCCTGTATAATACATGTGTATATATTTACTTTGAGAAGATACAAAAACAGAGTTCTTGTAAAAAAGTGACATACAAGCTGTCCATAGTATATATCACACTTTCAACTTTTCACAAAAAGAATTCTTTAAACATCTAAGTGGAATTTTGGATTGGTGCAGATTTCATAGTAAAATGTTATTCTAGAAAAGTACAGGAAATTTTGAAATGCTATTCAAGAATTGCCCACGTTTTCGAATCATTTCATACTTACATCTAGGGTGGTTGTCAGATATGTTCTGTACAGTTCCAGAACTTCCATCTCATCGAAGTCACATGTTAAGTTAAAAGCCTTCATGCCCAGTTTATTCACATTTTCCTACAAATTAAAATATTCCTCATTTACAAATCTTTCCATTGATATGCAAGACATGATATCACTTCCATTAACCTTTAACTGACCAAAGTTTCACAATAATTTCTTAATTAAGATTTTTTCTCTAATTAGGTTCAACTTATTTAAAATCTTAACATTTTTAATTAATTTTAAGAATAATCAGGAATTCAAGGAGTCAGTTTGAAGATCATTCAGGAATTTTAAGGAGACATTTTGATCCCATTTGTATTCAATTTAGTCAAATCTGTTTATTTGTAGTTTCGAAAGAAATTTGATAAATTTAGTTAAGGAACACTTTCTAAAATTAATATAAGAAACAACTGTGAAACTGGGACCCATTATTTTATTTACAATGCAAAATCATTTTTTTTCATCTAATTAGACACTATTAGTACTTTACTGATATGACTATATTTCCCTATAAATCTTGACTGGGAATAAAACACCATTAATAAACGTAACTCTAATAAAAGAAGAAGATCATCATGATCATCAATGCCATCATTATCATTATTCTACACTGACTCTATTCATAATTTGAAAAAAATTAATATTTTCTGTCAGAGACAAAAACAAAATTTCAACTAATTATCTTGAAATTTAACAAATATATTACCTTGGTTGCCTGTACAAATGGCATCACTTTTTTGGCGTATTTTTTCAGGTCTGGTTTTTTGTTTATTTCTGTTGCTATAACTTTGTTGTCAGGAAATCCTCCATTTTTCTGCAAATAAAATAATTTTACCGTGGTAAATTTTTCCATCATGAATTTGCAATAGAAAGATCCATTATTTTTTTTCCCTAGTTCATTCCACTTGATTTGTACAAACCCACTGATCTGGTACAATGTACATGTCCTGTATGTTTACAGCAGATTACTCTACAATCCAACATCGACTGCATTTTCCTTCATACCAAATTTGAAGAAAGCCAACTGTGGTAAATCAAACCATATACCCATGGCTGTTCATATTTTATAGCGTACTCCCTCATTCACCTTGTGACATCATGTTATGTGTCACAAACATTGTTTAAATGGAGAGAGTTTAAACAGCCAAATAGTTTAATTGAAACTTTTTGCAAATAAATAGTAAAATGAAGTTCTAAGATTGCAGCATTTATTTTAATGCTTTTTTAATTTAAGCTTCGCCACATTGTGATATATTTTTCCACATATGAACTCCATCATGTGTTTTATTCTACCATATACCACAGGTAAATTTTGATTATTTCTCAATAAGTCTGCAGGATATGGTAGAGCAAATCACTAAGATGGACCAATCTACTACCTTAAACAAGATATGAAAATTAAGTGACAAGATCAGTTTTTCTTTTCATATTTTGTTAAATGCTGTTACATGCCTTTGACAGTTTAGATAGACATCATTTTGATCAGCCATTTGTCATGTTTTGATTTAAGTTTACAATTTTTCAGAATGTTTTAAAAAGGTATAGAAATTAGGTACCTCATACAGTTCTCTCATTGTTATTAACACCGTGTTCTGCCATGGTGGAAATGTCTTGGCTATCCATATTGTCGCATGTGTTGGTTTTTCAGCTAGTTTCTTTCCTTTACCTGGAGTCTGCAGCTGCTTCAGGCGGACGCGGAAATCATGGGCAGAATCCATCAGATATTGAGACATTTGGATCATTTTTTCATCCACAGTTCCTGCAACTGGCCAGGAGGCCTTCATGATGGACTGTGTTTTACCTAGAAGTCCCCATATATATTCACATAAATGTGGACATATAGGACACAGCATTAATGTTTGAATTTCTATAAACTTCATGATTAAGTCTCTTTGCATGCCTTCTAGTTCTGTTTCTCTATATTTATCTCTTAATGCCTGCAATATACACATAAATTAGTGTAAATGTAATTAATTTCAAGGGTTTAAATTTCCAGGTTTTGTAATTTCTGACTATTCGCGGGGTGTAATATTCACAGATTTAAGAAACTCAAGGTCAAGAATATATATTTAAGTGTGGTACAAGTTTTGGCGGAAAAGTTTTGATTGCAAAATAAGCATGAATTAGTATACCATGAATAAAACTTCACTTGCAGTATCTGGTTTATTGAGTGTCAGTTTAACAATTTTGCTATTTTGTTTTAAACAATTTTAGAAATAATGCAAGTAGCAAGATAATTTTTTTTCCAAAAAATGCATTGAATTTTTTTTTCAAACGACATGTTCTTTCAAATCTTTTATCCGTCTGTTTCCAATATCAAAATTGTATCCCCTCAATACAGCGCTCCCTAAGTGGGAGGCCGTGGGTTCGAATCCCAACCAGACTGGATCTGACACAAGACTTGATAGTGGGTAGTGATTGTTCTTTCGCCAAGCACCCGGCATAACGAAATATAAGTCACGGTTCTTTCGGATGGGAACTTAAAATAAACAAGGTCCCATGTCACAGTGGGCTTGGCACGCTAAAGAACCCTGCTGTATAATGCCATCAGCCCAACACACAGGTGAAATTTCTGCATTTTCGTCTATAGCCGACGACGTCTCGGGATAAGTGAAATATTCTTGACTGGGATGTTTAACACCATTACTCAACTAAATTCCCTCAAAACATAACTCGAAAGATATGCCAGAAAGAGCACTGTAATGCTCATCTAGCAATTAACTTATGTATTTAAATAATGACAAGCAAATGTTATGTAAAATAGTATCATATATCAAAGATGGGGTTAAAATTTCATGTTATTTGCATTATTTGTGAAAATTGGGTCAATGATATTTTCTAAGAAAATCCTGTTACATATATTCATTGGCTGGATATCGACTAAATTTATTCAAAATTTAAACAAATTGGGGAGAAAATTTAATCCATGATGGCTATTTTGGTGTCAATGCTATGTAGTGTAATATCGACCATCCGACAAAAACACTCGCTACAAACTTTTACTATAGCCAGCTGAGCTTAAACCCAGAACATGTAAAACATTATTGGGAATTTCAAGAATGAAAATGTGTAAGAAATTACTTTTAGTATTTTACCTGAAACTCAAAGAAACCACTCTTTAATGCTTCCTTGTACATCATCTTCTCATAGTGGTCCTGTGTCTGCAGAATAGCCTTATCCATCTCACTGAAAAAAAAGTCACAAAATATCCAAAATTACCCTTGATATATTTGATGTCCCATATGTTCACAAGGATTTATCAAGGGCCTATTTAGGGCCGAAATTCGGCCCCATTCCCAATGGAAAAAACATAGATTTTTTCCCAAAATCATCTGAGAAAATTCCCAATTAAAAAATTGTGTTGTTTTTAAATGAAAAAGAGAGCAAATTGTGAAGAAGAAAAAAACCAATCACAAAACAGCAAGTATTACACAAAGCGCCTCAAGACGGAGGATGCAAAATCAAGTAAAAAGATTCTAGAAATGACAAGTGCAAAGCAAGATGAAAATACTGTTTCTACATCAAAGGCTTTGAAGACCGTAAGTAAACCGACTTCTGACATAGAGATTGAAAGTAAACTGGCAAAATGCAATGATGGCGAAGTTTTCCAAAAAGAGCAAAAAGTTGATAGTTTTTCCCAATTTTTAGTTTAGGGCCTTTTCCCAAAAGACCCTGATAAATCCCTGGTTCAAAATTATGCTGGATTTATTTGATGTCCCATAGTTCCATATTTGTTTTATACTCAAATTCACATGTGGCCAGTGTAAAAGGAGATGCTTACCCTACCGGAGCAACTGACCTCTCCTTGGTAGAAGTTCACATGTTTAACTTAAGTTACCAGTTTCAAAGTTTTACTTTTACTTTGGGACTGTGATTTGGACATTGATCGATGTTTGTTTTTGAATTTATTAATTTCAATACCAGAACAATTTCATTAACCTGTAAACACTCCCTGGTGTGGTGCTCCACTAAACTGTCATCGATGTGTTGCTCCACTAAAGTTATAAGTCATTGATATTGTGCTGCATGGACATTCCTCTATAATGTTTTAACCTGCTTTCATACTTAAATGGTACTTACTTCAACAACATCATTCATTACATAATTTAGAATTTTTATATACAATGTATATAACTATAACCTCAGTGATATACCCAATGTTACCACATAATGGACCAATATCAATGGCTGTCATTACCATACAACTCAGCAGAGTAGAATGAAATGTGACCTTTATCTGTAACTCAATGTGGTAGGCTAATATGTCAAAACTCAGCTCATAAGCTGCATGGGTTGAGGAAAACTGTTCTTGCAATATAAATATGAAATAGCAAGAGCCCTTATTTCTGTTAACATCAATGGAACAGCACAAACTTAAGCATCTTAAGTTGTGTGGGGGTATAAATATATTTCTCTTTAACTCTTACCATACAAAAACTTTGTCACTTGTTGTTCTTTCAGAACTTGATCTTAAAGTATCTTTGATGGTTATCATTTCTTTAACCCATTCTAGGAAGGTATATAGACGTAATAGACCGGCGTCTGCCATTTTTTCAACAAAGTTGGCATCTTCCACTGTATCACCAGCATCAGCAAGGGCCAGACGCATACCTGTACATTTAATAAATAAAGGATCTTACATTAGTGATTATGTAATATTGAATTCATTAAACAAGTTTACTAAAAATTTATGCAATGAGCTTTGCACGATCTCATATTTCTAGGGACTAGTGCAAGTATGTCAAGCTTAATTACTTCAACATGGCATGTTCAACATACGTTAGGTTTAGTGTTCATTTTATAAAACACACATGCAGGTTTTCCTGACAAATTATGATGATATCTGACAAAGCAACAAATTTGTAACATATAAAACATCACCATCGACAGACTCTCTACAAAGAGTAATACTTAGGATTTCAGTGTTGACAAATTTGACTACCATCATGTCATAACAGGACATGACGGGAAGAGTTGTGTCCCTTTATTTGGCATCCTTTGATAATGGTCAAAGTAACAACATAACAATGACCACAGTATAGGATGCTTATGTTATAGTTTATTGTTAAGCAATATCACAAGTCAATGCAGGCACCCTGCACTTATATTCTTCACCGAATTTACCCATCCATAAAATAAATGAATACATTTGATTAATTATGAAGTTTAGCTTATATTGTGTACAACATTGTAATGACATCATGTATATGACACTCATTCTAGCTTGATGAGAACGTGTTAATGATGAAATTTTTATAATGCAGCATTTGCAAAATTAACCTCTGGTTCAACTAAATAGTTAAGGTGAAAAAACCCTAGGTATGAGAACTTTTAAAGCACAGGGCTCAGCTGAAATTATTCAAACTGATTGACACTTTGAAGTAATTAGGTGTTATGTATATATGTACCAGGCAGAAAGTAGTTTTCGATAGTAAAATTCATGTTTTATGGCTGAAATTCTACAAATGCAACACAGTTATCTAACTTCTGTAAAATCAAATTCTTGTGATGGATATAATCCATGTATAGAGTATTATTTAGTTGAGTACATACCGTCTGCTGAAAACTTTTCCATAGCGTCATGTAAGGTTAAGAAATTACCAGTAGATTTTGACATCTAGAAAGTAAAGAAAGAAAACAATTACTTCACCAACCATTGAGTAATAAACTGGAACAATCTCTTAAGAGACAAATGCCATCCTAAATTAGATATGTGACACATCATCTCATATTGGTATACATTTGTGTCAAGTTTAATTAAAATCCATCATAGACATAGCAAATATGAAGCTGACAGGATATGAATGAACAGACAGACAACCGGATGATTCCTATATACCCCTAAACTTCGTTTGCTGGGGTGGGGTGTATAATTACAAACTTACAAAATATCTGTACAATTATGTACATGTACATGGTCAGCTGAAATTAACTTCTTGAATTAATAGATTGATAAATGACATTTAAACACTGAATGAGCAAATTTTGTAGACAAATTTGACTACCATCATGCCATAACAAGACATGACGGGAAGAGTTGTGTCCCTTTATTTGGCATCCTTTGATAATGGTCAAAGTAACAACATAACAATGACCACAGTATAGGATGCCTATGTTTTCCAGTAAATGTGCAATGTAGTTAGGCTCATTTGATCCATTGGTAACCTTAAATCCTATCTTACTATCCAAATATTGGCGGATATTCCAAACTGCTCAAATTTCAAACTTGTTTTCTATATCAACATACATGTATCAATTAATTTACAAATTACCTGTGTTATAGGTTGGAACGTAAAATACCTGATCTCAGACTGGCAAACTGACTTGCTGTAAACCAACTTTTATTCATGGATATTAACTTTGCTGATTCTCTAACCAAAACCATTTTGCGACTATTATAACTTTCATAATATGAACAATAGCTGAATACGTGTATTTCATATAAATAAAACCATTTTTGGAAACAAGTTGAGATGATTAACTTTCCCCAATTGTTTTGTTCTTGGGAAACACAAATAAAAGAAGGTTTACAGAAAATTTTAAATACAACATGAAGATGATCTAAATTGTATAAAACCTGTGTCTGCAGTAAATAATGATTACCTTTTCAGAATTTAGCAGTAGATGACCATTTGCTCTGATACTCTTGGGCCATTTTGATCTGAAAAAGAAATATCCTACAAGCATAAGTAACAAGATAATGGCGTAAATTGATCAAGATAAGAATCAAATTCAAATTTTATGAGCAAAATAAAATAGTACTAGATCAGAGCTTCTAAAATGAATAGGTCTGGTAGCTCAGTCAATATAGAGTCCTGACTATCAATAGTATTAACATGGTCTTGATTCTTAGATTGGCTTGTACTTTTTTTCCTTTTCCTTTTACAAAAGTAATCTTGCATAATTTTGAAGTTCTTATTATAAAATTAAACTACAAAACAATTCTAAGAATATACATTATATTTTATGAGACAATTCAGTTGATGTAGAACAATTTTTTTGAATAGTGTTTTACACCTCAGTAAAAAATTCATTCTTAAATTATATAGAGGCAATCAGTTCAGAAATGGTGAAAAAACCAGAGTACCCAGAAAAAAAACAACCAACCTTCGGCAAGTGAACTGACACACTTTTTCGAGGTAGGATCTGTCCCGATTGGGATTCGAACCTTAGCAATGAGAGGCAATGTAATCCTTAAGCGTGGGCTTTGGACCACTTGGCCACTGAGGACCCTCGGATATAGAACAGATGTCATACTACTTAAAACCTTACTTGTCTTCTGGCCAGATTGCACAGTGATTGTAAATAAAATACGTCAGGTGATTTGGAACCAGATCTTTCCCCGATACTCTTGTATCAACTGGGTACCAGTATTGGAATTCTTGCTTCATTTTATCCAAGGTATTCTTAGGTATGTCAGTCTTGGGTACAGTTGTGGTCTGACAAAATATATAATCCCAAACTTCAGGTGTCATCTGGTCTGGTCTGAAATTCAAAACAAATATATATGAGGTTTTCACTGTTAGTTTTTATTTGTTGAGATATGAAAACAATATCAACGGACAAAACTAACCTTAATTGCTGAGACTTTTTAAAATTGATGCTTCAGGTCAAACAAAAAATTATTAAAAAGAACAGAATTTGCATGAAACATGAATATAACTGACTGGTTACAACATTAAAATGAGTAAGAATAATTGATGCAGTGAGGTAACACACTCCCAAGTAATTTAATTGAAAAATGTAGTCATTAATATAAATGTAAATTTGACAGAATAATTCAAATTTACAATATGTATCTATTAATGTCAGATTTTATTTAGCATCAAGGAAACGTGGCAAGAACATTGTGTGTTCAGGTCACAGCCAAAATGATGCAAAAGAGATCAACACAAATTGTATTGAGAGGCTGAGAGCCATTAAAAATGGAAAGCTTCTTGGTGTTTTGTACAGTTCTATAACAATGTAAACAATGTGATTTTGCTGCTGTACCAGGTGATATTTGACTTCAAATAATAATCATGATCGTTTGAAATGTTTCATTCAAAATGCTTCATGTGTCAAATGGGTATAAAACAAATTCTTATTCACAATTTACTAAATAATTCAATTTGTTTCAATTTAATCTTATTAAATACACTAGAGCATGAAACTCTATATTACATACTTGATATTTGCGGGACTTTTTCCTAGACCATCAAATACTCCGCCTTGTAGTAAATGTGCCACTGTATAATAGGCCATGTAGATAGTGGAATCAGACAGAGATTCAATCACATATTGTTTATCCCAGGGTATCTTTGTTCCTATTAATTTAACAAATAAGAACAATTAGTTTTAACATGATAAAATAACACTGACATCTATATACATGTATGACTTCAAACTTTCAAATATTCGATATCACTTTCCTTTAGATGACTTGACAAGACTGTAACATAAAATATTCTTCACTTTTACTTTACTATTTTAGACATCTTTAGCAAGCCTGAGGCTTATAGGGGCACAATTTAATTGTAGCATTGTGGTGCAATAGCTAGACTACACCAATGTAACCATGACTGACAGTGTGCATTACACACATGTCTGCCTTGTACTAGTGTGCACCGGGTGACTTATAGCAATCTTAACATTTTTGTTACAGAAGAAATATGTGACTTACCTAGTCCAAAACTTCTTGAACAAGCATGTTCATGTAGCCAGTCTAGGGTAGATTCAAAATTCTTTCTAACTTCATCTGTGTATGTCTCTATATTTGATAAAGCACTAGAAGCCTGTTGTTTCCATTTTGGTTCACCGTAGTCTAAATACCTACATGTATATATAGTTATATATATTTACATATATATAATATCAACATATTTCGTTTAGTGAATTGTGATAAGTTAAAATAATTCTATTAGCATAATTAATAGAAAATAGTTGGTTTTTAAAAAAAAACATGGGTTCAAAGATCAAAGTCACAGCTATAGGTGACAACATTTTGATGAGGAACAAGTAATTACCAGTATTTAAATTATTTTCATTCCTGTACTTTAGACAAGCACTAAATTTGTTAATCAATACTCTCCGCTGTTAAATATTCTGTAACATGGCTGTAACATTTTCGTTAAGAGTATCAAAAAGAACTCAAACCAATTACTACAAACTTTATTTATGGCTTTATAGCAAAACTTAGAAATATTAGAAATATGGTATGGATGATTTCCCCATCAACAAAACTAAAATAAAATGTACACTATTGTTGTTGTTCTGTCAAAATCTGAGTTGCTTGGATTCCTAAACGAATAAGCAAGTGTTTACTGTCTAAAGCAAAACTACATTATAAGGGCTAACATAGGCACCCATAAAACAAAATTTGTTTCTGTGACCTTTTTTTGCTATAAGTTGCCATTATGGCTACTAAAACTTTCCATAATCAAAATCTATATATACAAATGTACATATAAGCATGCATAAAATGTGATGACCTACCACTGATCACACAGGGCAACTACACACTCATCATTTGACCTTGAAATGACCTTTTTCTCTGGTTCCATATATATAACAGCTTCTTTCTACAATAATAATAATAGAACATTTCTGTTAGAAGTAAGTACTTCTATTTGGAATGTAATTAAAATAAAAAAATATATCTATTTCTGTACAGTGTACATGGTGGCCATCGTTCTTTTCTATTTTGATTTTACATTTTCTGCTGCCTAACTATAACAGTTTTTACTAAAACTGCATGTCACCCATATATTTTATTTTAGAGATTTTAATAATTTATCATTTATAAAAAAAAAGATAATCACAAAATGTATTTTTTTTCAGTTTTTGTGATAGTACATACTGTATTTTCAACAATCAAGAAAATCTAGGACATAACTAACTCTTCAGTTTTGATTGTAATGTCATTTTTATATAAAATTTTAAACCATTACTAACAGGAAAATAATACAGCTTCTTCAACAAATATAAAATGACTTACTGCATCCACCATTTTCTTTTTTATTATATTCTTGACATCCTGAACTTTTTGACCTTTGTATCCTTCAACTATCATGACCTGTTTTCAAAAATATATAAGCCATCAGTAACAATATCAATATACACACAAATGAATATAATACACTTTAGAATAAAGTCTTCCAGGTAACACATGCCACCTGCTGAAACAGCAGGGCCGGGGCCGATATTCTGCCCCATTCACAATTTAAAATTTTATGGTTTTTTCACAATCACTTTGCCACTTTTCACAATTTTGAAAATTTCAGCTGTAACACAAGTATATTTGGAATTTCCTATCACTTTTATCACAATTTTGGCCATTATTTTTACAATTGCAAGGGCACTTGCCCCACTCACAAAAGTGTGAGAGAGATCCCAGACAGGTGTGAAATGGCCATTGATGACACACTGGTGATTACGATACAAATTACAATGAAGTGTTCCAGGTAACTTTAGTCAACTACTTAGAGGTTCAAAATTATGTTTTGTGATGGAAGGTCCTGGACTTTTTACCTATTTTCCGCAGGTCCCAAATCAAGTTTTGAAAGACCAATATCAATATTGAAAGGTCCATGTGCAATTATTTTATTATATAGAAAAAAACCAGTGTTTATCCTGGCAGGTACATCAGACTTTTATAGTTTAAATATCAAGGGTCCAAATGAACAACCAATAGAAATGATACTGTAAATGGCAAAATTTTTATAGCAGTTAATTTTCACAAGATTGGCCATTTCAAGATACAAATGTATTCATGTTCTTTTTTTTTTGAATTACAAGATGGGTGTCAATGCAAATGCAAGTGATATACAATGTACATGTACATTGTATATCAAAATAAAATATTCATCAGTGTTTTATTTTCACTTCTTGTTGTTCTCACAAATATACATGAAAATTTCCCAATTTATAGTTTTCAGGAAACACAAAAAGTGTGATAATTTCCAGATTTACAGTAATTTTTCCACTAGCAATTGACACCAGGATGAGTTGTTAAAATATTGGATTTGAGGCCTGCTGTGTACTTACACCTTCATAGAATCCTTTTAAGTACACTCTCTCTTTTGCTAGTTGGAGTTGATCTTTATCATTCTGACTTTTTATCTTTAGCTGTTCACATGCTGTGACGGCTGAAAGAGTACCAAATTCTGGAACATCAATTATAGGCACCTGAAAAATAGTAATACACCAATGATTTTGTGTCTACAATCTAGTCTTTTTATTCTTATTTTAATTTGTAAAGGCATTTCTCAGGAACAGATTAGTTCTGAGGGTTTATCATGTCAAGTCCATTATGGAAAGATACATGTATATGCAAGTTGCATGTTTAACAATGGTAAGATATTCTATTACTCTGCTGTTCACAGAATCCACAATTTCCTGCTTGTTACCAGTGTCAAGAAATTTGGTAGAAATGTTTATTAAGCAATCCTAAATCTCAAAATATTGATGGTTCCTAAAACAACATTTAAAATGTTACATGACCAAATAAAAAGTTACAGGTCTAAGGACTTCTGGTCAAATAATGCTAACACTTAGTTCAATTGACCATTCCTGGTAGCTAAAATCACTATTAGCTACTAATTTCCGAGAACTTCTTTCAAAAGTAACATATTTTAGCATATTTGTGAAAAAATGTTTTTAAAAGTACTATATTTTCACAAAATCTGGCAATTTGGTTATAATTATTTTAAAATTGTGAAAACAGGGTAATAGTGGCCCTAATGAAACACATGATCCCACATGAAGATTATGTTACAATATACAATGTATATATAGATCTACTTACTGGATCATAGGGTAAAACCATCTCATCTTTTATTCCATATTTAGCTCTGAATTGCTGAAAAAAATCATAACATATCAATGAACAATGTAGATTAAATCTGTTTTACACACTTTCTATAGGACACTAACAATCACCATGACAACAAGAATTACATATATTCATATGCCTTACTTTCCTCATCTAGCTAGGTGAGTGATGGTCAAAATTCAAGTGTACCAGTAAATGTAACACTCAAACTCCATTATCAAGTTCAGGTAAATCAATTATGAAAATAAGTAAAGAGAATTACACTAGTGAAGTAACGTACATCGACATAATGTCGTCATGGTACGCCATATATTGCATCATAGTCGTTAAGTATATTCTTCTAGCATGTGTTGTTTAGTGTGATCGGAAAGAAAAAATATTTTTAGACAAAACGAAACCGTTTGTGTAGGCCTAAATGACAATTTTGATTGAAATAAACTACTAGAAACAGCAGTGGGGTGCACCTGACGACTTTCAGACTGTGCATTCCAAAACTCGTCATCCTAGCTAACCCAATGTCGTCACTACCTTTTTGGCCTTGATTTGGTCGTTATTTATGTATTTTTCTCTTTGTCTTGATGAACCACCGCGGTAGCTCAGTTGGTAGAGTGCTGGCTACGTAAGTGGGAGGTCGTTCATGGGTTTAAACCCAGACCTGGTCTTACCCAAGACTTGAAAGTGGGTAGTGACTTTCGCCAAAACACGATTCTTTCGCATGGGAACTTAAAATAAACGAGGTCTCGTGTCACTGTGGGCTTGGCACGCTAAAGAACCCTGCTGTATAATGACATCAGCGCAACGCACAGGCAAAATTTCTGCACTTTCGCCTTAAGCAGGCGACGTATTGAAATAATCGTATAATAATGCTTAGCTTTTTCTATTTTGCTGTCCGACGGTTTGTTCTTGGAGGATCTGGCTGTTCCAAGCACGTTTATTTCACTGAGCCACTCTTTTATTTTGCGGTTAACTGCATTTTTGAAAACACAATATATTTTTAAACTATCTTTAGGCAAACTTGTAGTACACATAAAGTAACACATTATTGTTTTCTTGTTTTGAACTTACATTGGTTAGTACTTCAACATGTATGTGAACCTCCAGATTTGCAAAAACAAGCTTTGTTCTCTTTTCAAATTGCCAACCTCCGATTTATTATTATAGCTCAAAACTCAGTCTACATTATTTCACTTATATCGAAACGTTTTCAGCTATAGGTGACTGATAAAAAGCTATATCTCAGTTGTTCATTAATGGCAGCTACACTATGCAGTGAGGGGTCTCGAGCGTGACATGCCTATATCGTGACATGGGGCATTTTAGTTGCCTTATTACGGCAGGTGTGAGAATATCAGAGACGTATTCGATCCCCAAGGGATTTTTAGTTTTTGTTTAATTGAATATAGTTGGCTAGTAGTGTTTGATATTATAAATATCTAAAGATCAAAATTGTATTCTTTGATTCATTGTCCTGGCTTGTATATATGTGTATATAAATTGTTTGATTCGCTATAAAAGTTTAATTTACCAAACAAGGGCAGAAAGTGAGATTGGAAAAAAACACATATCAATTTGAATATTCAACAGATATTGCCAAAACGCTTAAATCACTGATGTTCTTGAAATAAACCTTTGGGAATACCGGTAATTGGCAGAATTTTAATACAGTCAAGTCGTCAGTACGCCCGAAAGTCGTCAGTCGTTTTAAAACGATATTTTTTCCTTTTAACTGATGTTCTGGCCAAAGATAGACAACTCTTTGCATAGTAGGAACATATTTAAAAGGGTAATTGTGTTGTTTGGGTTGTGTACCCTTGACAAGTATGTTTGTGACCTGATCGCCCAAATGACTGTTATTATCTGTAGTCTGTCGCCCGATATGACACATGTGCCTTTTTGACAGTGATGTCAAAGATACCAATTTTACTATGAAGAAACCTGTTATATCATATAAAGTATGTTAATGAAGTATGGAAAACATTTACCGCTTTTAAATTTTCCACTCTTCAACTTTCTTAGGAGCGATAAATAAAAATAATTTTGCAATATTTCGTGCTGACGACTTAAGGTCGGTGACGACATTATGTCGATGTACGTTACAGCAAATGTAAATAACATAAAATGTTTTATTGTACAAGTTTTAGAAGAAATACATACATTTACAACTTGAAAAACTGTGAGCCACAAGCTCACAAAAAATACCCCCCACATAAAAAAAATCCATCGGATCAAATTTTTAAATAGGAGGTGCACATCTACATTATATCACAAAGATTGTGTGAAACTTTCATGAAATTCCATTGAAGGGTTTAGGAGGAGTTGCGGATAAGAGATAGGCACCCTAAGCTGTAACGGACACCCCTATCACTATATACCCCCCACTTTTTAAGCGGGGGGTATAAAAATATACTATGTTTATTCACAATTACACTACCACTATCACCTATCATCATCATCATCATTATGCTACAAATTTGGGTAAAGTTAACATACATGTACATAATTTATCATGTTATACATAAATCCTTAATGAGCTCCATATATGCATTTTAAAGAACTTTACCTCTTTATTCTTCAGATCCCGTAGAGCAGCAAAATCATCGGGAGCATCTGAAGGGACACTTGTTACAACCCCAGTACCTGTATTATATTAATGAAATTATCAAGTTATGTCTGCTTCTAATAAAAGTTTGTAAATGTTCTGTATGATTATACTGGATCTCCAAATTTTCTTAATAAAGACTGATCCTACAACATGATGTGACATCAATCAATGCCAATATCAACACCCTCTCTCCCAGTCATTTTGTACATGTCATAAATAAATATATATAAATATGTGTGGTTGTTACCTGTTTTAATTGTAATACTATATCAGAAGAATAATTCGCAGGAAATAAATATTCACAATTTTCATAGTGAATCTTGTATTGCAAATATATCCTCTCAGCAAAAAATTCTTATTTCTCTCTTTGTACACTTTCCTTACAGTTGGAACTGTGAAAATTTCTTGCAGTGAAATAGTTTAAAAGATCAAAACAGCAAAAGTTTCCTACTGCTAATATTTCTTCTTATACAGTATGGGCCATAGGCTCAAAATATTTGAATAATTTATAATCATTATTATATCACGGTTCATACAGCCATTGCCAATAAAAATTTAATGACTTTTCCAGGACATTTTCATCTTTTTCCAGGATACAATTACGTCAGGTGGCATGATTAACCATGCGTTTTTAGGCGGAAGTTCACATTGGATTGTAAACTACAAGTCGGGCGTGGAAACAGACAAAACCGGATTTCACCGTTTCACGTCTTTGGGGTTTATTTGGACCAAACTGTATCTCACGAAGTCAGAAACAGTTTTATAATATTTATTTTGCTTTAGTTTCAGATTAAATCGAAGTTTTTTTTAATTAAAATTCAAAATTCAATGACTTTTCCATGACATGTTACAACATTCCATGACTTTTCAAGGTAAAATCTCAATTCCATGATTTTTCAAGACAGAAGTCAAATTCCATGACTTTTCAAGTTCTGTGCGAACCCTGTATATACACATGTAGGATAATATACCTGTATATGTATAAAACACAAGAAATCTGTTGACAAATATAGTTTAACCATTACAAAGTTTTAGACAAAGAATTTACTCAGTTTCAGATGGCTTGATTGATCTAAATGCTTCCATAAAAATATACAGTGTAATCTCTCTACTGAACACAGAGTAAACTGAAAACCTCTAAAATAAACCTTTAAAGGAAAACATATATGTAGACATCATTAGTGCTGTTTGATAATATAATGTGTAAAATGACACCCTGAACCAAATCTTGAAAAAAAGTCTAATCTGTACCAAATATTGTTAAACCAAATGTTATCTACGAAATACTGCAAAACAAAAACCAAATCTTAAGTCTCTGGTGTTTGTGTTTTAACAATTACTTTCGATATAACAAATGACCCCCTCCAACATTAAGATGAAGACCTACCTTTATCTTCTTTGATGGTTAACATTGGTAAAGTATAAATGACCTTGAATTTAGTGAGAGGTCCAGATAGTGCTATTCCCATAATATCCTAAAAACAAAAGAAAAACAGTATATTGATAATTTGTCTGGCAATATAAATATGCAAATATACATATGTACAATAAACAAATGCAACAGACAAATACATGTATATCTTATTTCAATTGGGATTTTTTTGCATCAGTTAATTTTTAAGCAATAATTGTCATTTCAAGATATTCACATACTTTAATTTGTGTCTTAAAATGATGCTCAGTGCAAATGAAATTCTATCATATCAAAGTAAATAATTGGCAATTTTCGTATGTTTTGTTGTGTGTCTTTCAACACTTGCTAATTTACACGAAAATACTAAATGCTAAAATTTCCCAATTTACAATATATCAATTAACAGACTGATTCACTAAGTAATGTATACCTGTAAAATATTACAGGTTAAAACAATTTACAAAAGGTAAAGGAACATTTAACATGCAAACCAATAAACATACTAAGTAAAAGAATAAAGGGCAGACAATCAACACAAATTTATAGACTTTAGATACCAGTATGTAACCATAAGGTTATGTACATTATACACGTATGTGTTTCCAACATCATGATTGTCATAACTAATTAATATAACAACCATGACACAGGACCTTTAATATTGCACACGCTACCAAGTTCTGTATCAACATATAAAGGAAACAGACCTGAAAAGTGTGCTTATTTTGTACTGTTATTTAGAGTAATCAGAGTATAGTATATACAATACAAGGTTGGAATGATGTTTTATACCATGTCAAGATTGTTTCACTTGTATCATCCACACAAACAGTTCTAGGACAGTAGAGCAACCGAGTCCCATGAAACCACCAACCTTCGGCAAGTGAATTACTAAATTTTCTCAAACTTGATCGCCCTGAATGGGATTCAAACTTAGGTGATGAGAGGGACTTTTAAACTTAAGTCCACATGTTAGACCAGATGGTCAATAAGGTCCAAGTTTAAGTTGGAATCAATATGAACATACCTGCCCTTTAAGTTCCACTAAAACATGAACTTTTCCCCATTCCTTAGTAAACTCTTGGAAACTCATATTTCTAGCAGCTCTACGTGTGGTGACAAAGACATCTCCATTAGCAAGCTCATGGGCTATATATGTCAAATCAGGATGTATCCAAACATTTGTCTGACCAAACATTGTCTCTGGTCTTAAAGTAGCAGCTACCAGAAAAATATTACGACCCTTCAGTGATCTAAAATTGAAAAAGAAACAATATTAGTGAAAACATTCTTTAGTAAATATGCATATACTAAATATTTCTTAATATAAGGACATCAAGTTTTGGATATAGTAAAGATTGGTGATTAATTTACTGTAAATCTAAATTTTTGTGTAAATTCGCAAGAGTACATGTATATATTTAATTTTAGTATACATCAATTGTAAATTTGTTTTTGCTGTGATATCCTCATTACAGGGTTCATACACCCAGGACCAATCAAAACTTAATGACTTTTCCAGGATATGTAAAATATGGCCAAACCTGACCTTAACAAAATATTATATAGCCCCTTCTAGAATTAACACTGAGACTGCATCATGTGTCAAACCAGCACTTTTCTCATCTTATATTCAAGAAAAATGATTTTATAATTTTACATGTAAGATGTTTATTACACCCAGCTTCTAGCCAATATGGAGAACTGGTAGAAGTTGAGACAATAGTTTACTCTAGCACATGCTACCAAACTCAAAGTCTACTGAGTAAGACAACGGTCTGAATTATATGTGCACCAAATCATGTTTTACAAAGATCAATATATGAGGTGCGCCAAGCGAAAACCAGGCTTATGGTCAAAGTTTTCGATTTTGAGATAAATTCATATTCTTAAAGTGTATTTATTGTAGTTTCCAAAAATACCAACTTTTTAGAAATATTTTACCTAGAACCTATTTTAATTTACGTTTAAAGTATAGTCGATAATTAACGACGTTCAAAATTTTACATTTTAATAACGTCATGTTATGGGTGAGTAACGTCCGTCAAAATAACGTTGTTATACACATACTCCACGACATTAATATGTGTTTTTTTATTTTGTAATGTTAAAACTTGTACATCTAAATAATACAATAGTTTGTACAATGCTCCATATGAGTCCAACATTAAGAAAAAATTGAAACAATCGCGCAAATTTCAGTGGTAATGCTTAAGATTCTGTTGATTCATAAGTGTCTAATGAAAGTGTCATATACCATTTTTTGAATTTAATCATAAAATACATTCAAAAAATATTGTCATATACCATTTTTTGAATGTATTTTATGATTAAATTCAAAAAATGGTATATGACAAAAGTAATAAAAAAAGTAAATTTTCATTCCTCAACATTTAGTATTGGCAAGTGAAATCTTTCTATGGGCCCCTTACAAACTGCCAAACATGTCTGAAATGGAACTGTTGTCAAAGGTTAGTCCAATAGGTCAAGTTTCCCCCGGATAACTTTGATGTTGTATTTAACTTGTACAATATCGAGAGAATAAAAAATTGACATAGATAGACATTTCGTCTATTTTTACTTTAAAACCAATTCTATAATTATCCAAACCCAGGTAGGTTTTTCCACGTGGTTACTACAACTTTACCATCTCTCTCTCTCTCTCTCTCAGCTGTAGCAAAGTTTTGTTCACAAAAATGTCCATACACTCATTGCTTCCGAATCACATAAGTTTTGATTAAGCAAATAAAAGAAAGATTATTGACATTGTAGTTTATGGAAGTATTTTTGAGACTGGATTAATATATCAACTTAGCTCAGAAATAAAAGTAACGAGTTACAAAAAAAAGGAAAACAATCAACTTGTGTGCCTGAGTATTTACATAACGTATTGTAAACCAATTTATTTTCATGTGCAAGGATAAAAAATCGCAAACATTTATCGCCGCGAAATCAACATATACACGGACACGCGTGTAATATAAGCTGAAAAATTTGGGTGAACCATAAAACGGGAAAGTCATTGATATGGCAAAGTCCCCAAAATAAATAAAAATACGTAAAATTATTCATGTTTATTTCCTTTAATTATCATTTACAAAACTTTTTTCAAACATATTAGAACACTAAATATCTGTGTAAGACAGGAGAGGGAAAAATACAGCAGCCAAACCGAGAATCTAACACAAGACTTTTCCAATACTATAGATCTACCAGGTCACCTATCGACTGCGGTCCATCACATTACCTCCTTCCCCTTTTATTCAACTACATTGAATTGAAAGGTAATCTGTTAGTTGGCAATTTAAATGATGGATCGAGCCCTGTAATGTAACAGGAACGGAAAAATGCAACAACAAAATTGGTTCTAAAACCTAATCTGAAACCTTTCGATACTACATGTAGCTGCCACTCTACCAACTGAGCTGTATGTCCGGTCAACTATCGAGCCCAGACCACACATACACAACACGCACACACACACACACACACCTTTGGACACAGCACTTGTATCACAAAACGAAATTTAGCCATTGCACATGTAATCAAATTTATTCTACCCCATACACGTACTTAGTTTGAGGGCGTATACAGAAATTGACATGCATATCGGTCTGCCTAACTGCCCCATGTATAATCGCGCCCTCCAAAACTTCCCAGGGACTTTATCCAATCACTTGTGACAATGCTCAGCTTTCTTTTCAAATAAGCATCAAGATTTTAGTTTGTTAACAATATGATTAAGGCTATAAACGAAAAATTGTTGTACCCGATGTACGGTTGTTCTGAGGATGATTGCATTTTCGTATTCTGAACTCTGGTCAACAAATGCTAATTTCTCCTTCATAGTCCTATTTTTGAGCATCTGGTAGCTTAAACATCATTTCACTCATCTTTTCAGTTTTTTATTTCAATGAAGAATAAAATGAGATATTCATAAGAATTTCCGTGAGTGCTGATTTTGAGTGTAATAAAAACTTTAGAACTTTAGATTATAACTTTCACATCTATAAATAAATAGTACCAAACACATTTATGTGAGCATGTGGTCCGAGATAGTTGTATTTGTCAGTCTTAGTTCAAACGGTTGAGTGTTTCCTTGGTCTGGCAAATGTTATATTGGGATTGATGTGGAAGTGTCATAGGTTGGGAACAGCCGAGGTCATAATGAACATTTGTGGAACAATTGTTCAACGAAATAATACATATGTCTGGCATCTTTCATGTCGCTAATAGAATCCTGTTCAACTCTATCTTGACCATTTTTATACCCCTCGACAAAACTTTCCCCTCCTTTTTAATTTAATAACAGCTTTCAGCTGCTTAATTAGATCAGCATAGTAAGCCCCAGTGATAGAGATTCCAGCAGGTTTATAATTGATTAACAGAACACCCTTGTGTTGTCTAGATAAGTAAAGAAAATGTGTGTTACGCTTGGCTGAATACGCTGTTCTATGAACTTTTTCTTCCCCTCGTAGTTTGTGTTCAATTCGAATTGTGCAAAAAAGTTATGTACAAGATATTCATTATGTTAATTGTTAGTTGAAAGTCAAGAGCTTGTCATGGCCAAAATGTAGTTGCGGTTTCTTAATAAGTCACTATGTGTCTGTTTTAAACTTATTTTAATTTTTAAAGCTTTTATTTAAGAATGAAATCAGGAAAATTATACATGAATATACCTGTTCTATGTCATTGTGAGTACTTTGATAGATACAGATGCCAAAATATTGCCAATGCTCCTGAATAAATTTGAAGCTTCTTAAATATTTTTGTTTGAAATTACTATGTAGAGTTCAACAATAACATAATTATGTCTCGCTTTGTAACTAAACGCAGGGACACATTACGGTGCCACAGGTTCTCAATTACAGGAATATTAGTACAGTCCAACCTGCCCTAAAGGCCACCTCTATATAAGGACCATCTGCTTATAAAAACCAGGAGAACTCTATCCCAATTGTTCTTTATTTGTATTCAAACCTGTATATAAAGGCCACCTGCCCATAAAGGCCACTTTTACTGGTTCCCGATGGTGGTCTTTAAAGACAGGTTTGACTGTAGTAACATAGTTTAAGAAGGGTGTATGAGACTCCCCAACTTGTCTGAATCCATACTATTCTGAGCCGTGACGGATTTATCCAAATTTATGTCTTATTTTTCCGTCAAATATCCAATTATTACGGGAAATTTTCAAAAAAATAATTAACCCAATAAACAACTAAAACTACAATGATTACTGCCTCCAATAGTCTAAGTTATACAATGCTAAATTAATTGGAGGCAGTGAACAACATATAATATAATATAATGCAGTATCGTCAGGATAAACGAGACAAAGATATGACTACGATATGCGTGAACAAAAATAAAACACAAGTTTATCATCGTGAACAAAAATAAATCACAAGTTTATCATACATAAATGTTGGTAAAAATGTACTAAAACAATGTACGATTATCATACAACATAAACCAATGAACATTAAATAAAACAATAATCAATTGACGAATAAAAGTGGTGTCTGAACAATAAAAATGACACCACTTCGTCAAAAAGTACGCTGACAAGAGAGTATTATTAAAATCGAGAAAAAACTGGCACCTCGCGCAAAAAGGAACTGCGTCGGGTGGGTGGGCGGTAATACAAATTAAATGTCACACCAAATAAATAAGTAATTCAGAAACTAAAAATTCACAGCAGCCGAAAATGAAAAAGTGACAGAAGTGATTATTAGGATCATTGATGGTTGTTAGGTGTGACGATAAGAATGTATAGTCTGTATCATAAAACATAAGGACAAGATGATATTAAATGCTGATTCCATAAAGATTCTCATTGAAAATTTCTTTCAATGAGATTTATTTTTTAATTTTTTTTTACCGTAATAATTGGACATTTGCCGGAATAATCAGTCAAGTTACCGGAATAATCAGACACTTACCGGAATTTTTAGAATCTGTAAAATTTACCGTAAAATATTCTAAGTATTCCGGATTTTGACCAATTATTTCGGATTTTGTCTGATTATTTCAGATTTGGTCTAAAAATTACAGATTTGATCTAAATATTTCGGATTTTCGCAAAAATAACATAAAGTTAGTGTTTAACTATTTCGGAATTTCCCAATTATTCCGGTAGAACCCCCTTCTGGTGAATAATCACCTATTTTATAGAGAGAGTGCATTTAATTCCGAACATGTTTCTTATTCAAAACAAAATAAATAAGAGATAGTTACACATTTTCTTACACTTTAAATACACTGCATTAGTTCGGCACTAAGAATTCTTGTTAGGAAACACCTTTTGCCAGGGGTTGTCTCTCTTCGACCTAAAACTGCTCAGAATTCCGAACAGTATGAACAGTGGCTTAGGTTTTTGGTAATAGACGTATCTTCTCTAGATCTGTGTCGATTGTGTTTTACTTTCGTTTAAATATATAAAATCATCAAAATCAAAAAATGAAATAAATAGAAATTAAATTTAAAAAAAAACTAAGTAACGATAGACGGAAATTCTATTGGAATAAATGAAATATTACCCCTATACTGGTATTTGTAGTCGACTATTTCATCTGGGTCCGGTTTTACTTTACATTCAATAGAATTTCAATTTTATGTATTTATTTATTTATTTATTTATGAATTTTCACCGATAGTCTAATGCAGAGCTGTTCATTTGGAAATCCCGAATATTTTAGTTATTGGTATTGTTATAACATTTGAAATTGTGTCGGCTATGTATTATACGTAGATCTACATGGGAATTGTCTATTTTGGTTTAATATCCGATTATTCAAATTCTGTAAATATTTTAACTATTAATTTTGCTAGATTGGCTATTACTTTCATCAGAAACAAACTTCGACTTTAGACCGTAAAGAATCTGCAAACGTGAACGACGTTATCATTTTAGTGCACACCGTGTCTAAAATTACGGCATGGAAAATGCGGGATCTTTTGACGTCATTTTTCTCATTATTACGTCATAGACAATAAGCCTGGTTTTCGCTTGGCGCACCTCATATATACAAGTGCTTCTGTTTCATGTACATGTGCTGTCACAATACATCATATTCATTTGTGTTGTTTTTTAAAAGCTGTGAATATGAAGTTATTGAAAATTTATTTGAAACATTATGAATTGTACATACTGTGACTTGTAACTTAAATTATGTATATTAGAAGTATATGAATGCTTACTTTTATCAGAGTGTTATTCTATTTATATCCAACTAGGTAAAACTGAACCTCTGGAGTGGAAATGTTCTGTCAAAATATCCAGAATTTCATTGTCACTGACTGACTGATTTACCAAATAATAATATTGCAGATAGCAAGTACAGATAAAATACCGATAGTTCAGTGCAAATATTTTTTTCGTAGCTAATTCAGATACATGTTTCAGTGTAGACAGGTTTTAATTACATGTTAGTCAGGAATCACTTTAAACATGTTTGGGTTAATTTAGTCTTCTGTTTTGTCAGGTTTTGGGTTTATTCATGGAACATGGTTACATTGTAAATGTACAGTTGGTGTTTATTAACATACCTTAGTTTCGGTGGATATGGTTCACATACTTTTAACTTAATCAGTGTATACTCCTGTGGTCCAACATTCTGTAAAATTAAGAAAAAAAATAATTATCAGAGAACGGTCATAAATATTTAAATGTACAATACAGGCAATATTTATTTCAAAGTTATCAGCCCTATCTAAGGACTGAAGATATAACTGCACAAGCAAGCCAAAAATTAACCAATATATTAACAGAGTTTCAATTATAAATTTATTCCTGAAAGCTTTTTTCTAAATCTGTTAACACATTGAGAGAAATAATGTCTGTGTGATTGTTCAAAAACATTGTAAGTGTTATCTAATAACAGTTTGTACAGATGTCTAAATTAAGAAAAAGAACATGTTTATTATACCCAGCTTCTAGCCAATATGGAGAATTGATAGAAGTTGAGACAATAATTTACTCTAGCACATGCTACCAAACTCAAAGTCTACTAAGTAAGACAAAGGTCTGAACAATATGTGCGATTTGACAAGCTTTATAACAAAATGGCTTTAAAAATTCATACTATTGTAATACTGTTTTTTAATTTTCATAATACATTCATTTAAAGAGAATTAATTACTTGACCACAGTAAAATATTGCTAAAGAATACTCTTAATATACATGTTATGTCAGCTCAATATAATGGTTAAGTACCTGTACCAAAAAAATATTTCAGGGGTTTTGGTGGCAGAGTGGTCTAAAGTGCACACTTATGAATCACCATATCTCTAAATATCTAAGTTCAGAAAACCATTCTGGACAGATCCTATGGAGAGAAAGTTTGTCAGTTCATTTGTCAAAGATTTGTGTTTTCTCTGGGCACTCTAGATTCCTCCGCCATACATAAACTAACCGTCTCAATAAAAGTAAAAGGAGTAAAAGACAGTGGCTTAAAACTCCATAACACCACTTCACTAATACACTATTTCAGTTTTTAAAATCCATACTACATTCTTTCAGAGAAAAAACACGGAATAAGTGGAATACAGTTAAAAACATACAAACTCTTAACATATAGGCAAGTTCCATATATTAAATTGTTCAATCGAATATGACATAACAGTACAAGACTGCACTCTTATTTGTCTACACAATTTTCTAATACTCACTTCTCCAGCACTTCTGTCATGGTCCATACAAGGTTGTTTATCTTTTGGGGAAAATATTGTGTACCTGAAATAAGAAAAGCAATTATTTTAAACACTCCTGTTCATAATTTTATATTCACAGATGATGTACATTTCACTTTCTCTTGTGCATTAGTAGCAATTTGCTTTGTGTCAATGATATCTATTAATAAATCATTGATTAATCCTCTGTAAAACTCTATTATTTAAGAAACAATTTTTTCAGATTATAAAGATTATCAGTCTGTATGGTGTAAACTTTATAAATGATCTACTTTTTTATAAGTAAGTCTGTATGTAAAACCATACTGATAGTAAAGTGCAATTAAGGGGAAGTACAGAAAAACCTGGTTAAAAGGCCCCTTGATAAATTTGCCATCTATACATCGTCACAGTACCGTAAATCTGGAAATTTTGGCGTCAGGATAATTTGGCGGTTTTCTCCCAAAATGTGGATGTTTAATTTTGGTGTGTTTAAATTTGGCACTTCACTGAATAAGGCGTTTTATTTTTGGCACTTCATTGAATAAGATGTTAACAAACAGCCACAAGACGAACGAATTATGCTGATTGAAAACCGGAAGTGTTGTAATTTATAAATTAGAAAATGAAATGGAATGCACAATTAAGCCTTCCGGGTTTCATAAAATAACGATAATTGAAATTGAAATACCGATTTATCGGTATATACTATATATGCAAGTTAAAGACAAAAGTACTGTATAAGGGGACAGTTCATTAATAATGAAACAATTACGAAGCGCGTAGTAGTTAATTTTCAACACCCCGTGTGGAACCTTATCACCTTTGACCGACACTCGTTATGGCTTCCGTAATCAACACATTTTACAATTAAACAAACACACGTTTAAAGAAAGTTATGATGATTCTAACTGGGAAACAAAAGAAATAGACACGCGACTACTTAAGTCCATAAGTATTTACTGATTAATTAACAATCACCTGATTAGATGACAGGTAAACACGCGGTAAGGACAATATCGTAGGATATACTTAGTGAAGTCGGGTAAGGTTTTAAAGACCAGCAGACAGACTAGCGCTAGTTTACTTTTGTCGGACCAAAAACTGATTAGTCCGTTTATATTCCTGTTGTAAAATCGAAAACAAAACATGTCCGACTGGTGATTTTTCAAGTCGGTTTTTTATCGGACAAGTATGGCAAATATGACCGTTTTCCGGCAGGTTAAGATAAAACTGCTCTATTACGGAACATCGATTTTCAGGTAAATATTGGCATTTCTTTTTTTAGAATATGTATTATTTTGGTGTGTTTAATTTTGGCACTTTTAAGTTGGGTGCCAAATAAACCAAAATTAAACTACAGCCAAAATTTCCCGATTTACGGTATTTTGAAATCCAGAAATCTATTTCTCTTCTGCTTTTTCTTTATCTCCTTTGATTTATTCCCAAACTCTGACTAAACAAATAGTGGCAATGAATAGAGGTTTCACTGTATACATTCTTTATCAATTTATTGCATACAATTGTAACTTAACTTTATTTACGCATGGTGATATAACAGTTACTGTAAACAATTACAACTTTTAAAGGGATTTTGTGCTATGTTTTTCCTGTTTGGGGTCATGTTCTGTTTTTCCAATACATTTTACTTCAATTGGGAATCAATTGAGCTAAATTTTCTTCTGAAACACTTGAGTTAAAATGAAAAAAATTAAGAAAATTTAATACCTTTTACCAAACTTGATTTTATCTCTTTCCTTGAGCTTCAGAAATTGCCACTTGACAAACGAATCATAGTATGGGTTGATATCTGTTGTTATAAATGATCTTCTCCAGTCCACCTGTCAATAAGTAAAATATTCTTTACCATGAGGTGAAAACACAGAAATTATTGATCTCAACATGTTTGAAATAGATCTACCTTTGTCAACTAAAAAACAGCATTAATTGTTTTATTCTATAAGATGAGATGTTTTACAAGTATACATGCAAAAATGAGCAAGAATTACTAGTTTATCTTGGTAAGGCTTTGTCCTGACAAGTAGAATGTGTACTTGGATGAGAGGTGCTATCCTCATTACTTGTCACAGTGCCGAGTTAAATTTATCAGAAAGATAATTGAATTGTACATTTTGTGCATGTCTGACGCAAACATAATTTTGAAAATTTGCATACACATTGTTTCACATTCAGAATTTCACTCTCAAATCTTTCAAACCTCAGACGATGAAAATCTAGTGGTTTCGACCTGGGACAAGTGATTTTTTTTATTTTTCTAACCATAACATTTTTAACACTTTATACTTACTTTTACCCCCATTCTTTCTAGATCTCTTTTAGCTAGAGGTGGGAAATAGTACAGCCAATGTATTGGATCTGCAAATTCTTTTATCTGTTCATCACTTAAACCTAATGACTGCATTATCTGCCATTGGTACTTTGCAGAACCGGACTTTGCTTTTATTTTACTCTACAAATTTGAAATACAAAATAATCAATTGCATTTAAGGCCTAAAGAAAGAATGTGTTTCTGCTAACCTGACTGACATTTTTATGTCCGACGTAATTTCTTACTTACTTTGCTCAGTCTGTCTCAATCTCTTGTGTTTGAAAGCATCCTCTGTAGTGACCAAAGGTGGCCTACCGTACTCTGTTTCAAACTCTACAGAGGTTTTTTCAGCTTGCTCTGAAAATATGGGCCCCCGGTTTTAAGTCTCATCAGAAAACTATTCTAATATTGAGCTTTTTACAGCTCTAGTATGGACAGGAGATGAAAATCTCAGAAAATTTCCAAGTCCTGAGTGAGGTTTGAACCCACAACCCTTGACTACGAAAGCCAGTGACAGTACTACTAAGCCATGTTCACCCATAATATTTTAACAAGCACTGTTAAAGTTGGCATCCATGGTCTATATGGTCAATGTAAAACAAAAATAATTCAAAATTGCCTACCCACCATAAAATGTTTTAAGAGCAGTAGCAGAAACACATAATTTATTATTTCTGGCCTAAACAAATTTGTAATTTCTATTTACAATAATATGATAAACAGATCAACTATATGATTTTACACTTAACATGTCTATTATACCCAGCTTCTAGCCAATATGGAAGACTGGTAGAAGTTGAGACAATAATTTACTCTAGCACATGCTACCAAACTCAAAGTCTACTGAGTTAGACAAAGGTCTGAACATTATGTGCTATACTACAGTAAGTTTATATTTTCATGTACAATTTATACATGGTCGCAGTGGATACAACAAATATATGTATATTATCAGGCTTTGAATACAACACCCCTACATCCCACCTGGTCCAGGGGTTCCAGGGTTAAGATGTTAACATATACTTTTGTCAGCATATAAATTTTGTATGACAAGACAATTTATGACAAAACTCAATTCCAGGATTTAAACAATTAGAAAGAAACTATAAAATCAAAATTAAATCTGAAAGTTTTTTATATATATTAAATTTAACAGCAGAGACATGTTAAATGTGAAAACTGAAAAAGTGCCAATGCATGAGAACAAATACAGAATGTATTTCATGTACCCAGTGGTTTCAATACAGCCAGAAAGGCAACAGAAGTTGTCTGCTGCTTGTTTGAGTTAGATTTGGGTTTATCAGCTACTTTCAATAGGTTTAAATTTTCTGAATGTTTTTAAATACACATTACTCAATGCTTGCTGCCTACTTTAACAGTTGAGTTGAGTAATGGTGTTTAACGTCCCAGTCAAGAATATTTCACTTATATCGAGACGTCACCTGCTATAGGTGAAAGTGCAGAAATTTTGCCTGTGCGTTGCACTGATGGCATTATACAGCAGGAATATTTAACGTGCCGACATGGTACCTCGTTTATTTTTAAGTTGCAATCCGAAAGAACCATGATTTTCATTTCATAATGCCGAGTGCTTGGCTAAAGAACAGTCACTACCCACTTTCAAGTCTTGGGTCAGACCCGGCCAGGGTTCAAACCCACAACCTCCCACTTACAGAGCGAGCACTCTACCACTGAGCTACCACAGTGGTAGGTACCTACTTTAAGAAATTTGTCTTCTACTTGAAATTTTACTGAAATATCTATGTACCGATGCCATACCTTTTTACTCTTTGATTTGTCAGCTATTACCACTTCCTCTGTTTTCTGTACCTCTTCCTCTTCTTCCTCCTCTGGAGGGAATTGTGGGGGATATCCAAAATCCTCCATTTCCCTCTTTAACTTATCAGCACATGCCTGGAAAGGTATAATCATTTTGAATTAAACAAAACTGTTTGATTTAACAAATGAATGATAAAGTAGGAAAGTTCCAATTATTCGACAAACTTGGGTATGTATCAATACCCTACTTTGTACAACCTGACCACACATAAGGTACACTGAATTTTACTTGTCCTTGAATAAACATATAGAAAGTTTTTAGTAGAACTGAATTGAGTATAGCATTTACATATATGGATGTATTTTTTATTTTTGGTCTTAAATCATTTTATAATCAAATTATCATAAATATGCAAATTATTGACACAAGTAATATCAATATACAAGTACATTTACATTTGTAAACGAAACAGTCAAGTCAGTTTGCAGTCCATAGGAGTGATATGATTTGTATGACATGATAAAATTTAATAATTCACTACCACTGAAACACATTTTTCAAATGGATATGGAATCCCATAAGACTACTTTTTCTGTAAAACGACATTATTCCGGGATTTTGCGGCATTGTCGCACACAAATGCTAAAAGGTAATGATTGTCTGGTACAGCAACCAACCCCATTCTTCTGCAGTGTAGTTAACATTGCAAGAAATGCTTTAAATAAATTGCTACAAAAGATTTTTATTTTCTTTATAATAAGGTACTTGTTCTCACCTTTATAGGCATGCCAGTACAATGTAGACCAAACGGAAACAGACATCTTTTACCTCTTAGTCTTTGATATCCAACAGCAAACTAAAATACAGAGATATGTATACATCATTTACAAGTATAGTTACGTTTTATGTACAGTAGTGATTGCTAAAATGGAATTGACGTATTGCTAATCATGCCTTTTATGTTCTGATACTGGCCACAATCACAGTACCAAAGCAGCGTCACGGCATCTAATGATGTGCAAGTGTCAGTGATGTCATTAAATGCCGTGCTGGGTCTTTGTCGGAACATTGTGGGCATGGCCGGCGATATGTCAATTATGGACTGTGCTGTGTTTTTTCATGCTCATTAAGAATCCAACTCGCATAATGGACTAGTTATCTTATTTGATTGAATAATATGTTCAAATCAATAATTTTTATGAGTTACATAGATCTTCATACAAGATTGTTATCCAATTTGCTTGTAGTAAAAATTTTTGTTGCCACAAAAGTGCATGTTCACACAAATTTTTATCTAAATGAAATGTTTAATTCCAGGCCCAGGTTTCACAATCATTCCTTAGCTACGATTTTCCTTAAATCTTGCAGCAAAATTTCAAATCTTTTATAATTTTGTTAATTTCCAAGATATTGAGGAATTTAAGGTGTTATTTTAAAGATCACTTCTAGACTGCAACATTTGCATTTAGTTTTGACAAAAATATTCACCAGTAGCTTCAAATAGAGATTACAAAAGTTTCCTAATTTTATGTTAAAGAGGACTTCCGTTTCCGGTGCCGGCCATGCTGCACGTTTTTTGCGGTCGGTGAGATATTGTTGATAAAATTGCCCACAAAGACTTGCATACTGGGCTGGAAAAGCCAAGCGATGAACTATTTATGAGTGTGAATTCCCTTCATAATTATTTCACCAGATTACGGGGGTCTAGTTCGGAGAACAGAGAAGTAAACATAGAGTCTGTTAGTCTCACCCCCCCCCCCCCCCCCCCCCCCCCCGCGTAAACTATCTAGATCTACTACGTCGTCATTATCGTCAGTAAGCATGGGTAAAGATAAAGAACTAGAAAAGCAGTCTAAATCCACTGAAAAAACTCCAAAGTCAAGTGAAAATATTTCAAACAATGACTTACTTTCATTTATGAAAGAGATGGACAAGAAATTGACGAGTCCGAGAAGAGAATGATAACATCTATAAATAGTATTAGGGATGAAGTTGAGCAAATTAGGTCAGACATGAAAGATGTTGAGGAGTCATTGGAATTCCAAAGTGGTAGAATAAATAAGCTGGAGGGTCTAGTTATGTCAGACAGTGAGAAAACAGAACTTTTACATAGAATTGAATTCCTTGAAAAGCAATTGAGATATCAGGAGGGTCGAAGCCGTAAATATAATCTATTAATATATGGAATACCAGAAAATCCCAATGAAGATTGTGAGAAAACTATATTAAAGTTCTTTGTAGAAAATCTGAAACTGCAGTCTTCTTCTGTAGAAAATATTATTATAAGCAACGTCCATAGGGTCCCCCGCCTAAATAAAGAATACAAACCAGGAATGCCAAACCCTATAGTGGTTAAGTTCGCACGAATGAAGGATAGGAACACAGTTTATTTTGCAAGAGTAAATTTGAAAGACTCTAAAATGTCGATCCGCACAGATCTGCCAAATGACTTGAAGGCTAAGAGAGGCAAGTTAGCAAGAATCTCGTACAGACTCCGACGCGATGAACACTTACAAACTGCCATGCGCGAATCCAAAAATGATGTTTGGATCGAAACGAGAGCTGGTAAAAATCAGCCGTGGAAAATGTACTCTTTAACTAGTGCAGATGAGCAGTATTTGGTAAAAATTTCCAGTCCTGCAAAGTAATTTACTTGATCACTGCAATGTTACTATATTTGAGTTCGACTTTTTGAAAACTTTTGTGACATATATGCATTGTGTACTTGCATTGTTTTATGTACAATTTATTAAAAATAATTACAATATTTTGATTCACTGTGTACATGTAACGTATTTGTAACTTGTGAAAAAAAAAAAAAATACCAGTGATAAAAGATTGTGTATCTGTACATTATAGCTACACACAAAATTTACAGAGATTAAAAGGTATGATGGTGTATTTTGAATACTGTTATAAGAAATGATATGTGAGCCCGGCCAAGCCAAAATGTTCCTTGCAAGTTTATATAGATACTGATGTCAAATAATTGACATAAAGAAAAGAATTTCACTTTTAAGTATGTAAGTTAAGGTAAATGGCAACATAGAACATGTTAATTATTATACTGATAGGTACTGATAGAAAGTAGTTTAAATGATCAGTTTAAATATCTAAATATTTAAAATGTAAAAACTTTCCTTAGTTTCCTATAGGGGAAGTCAGTAGTATAGTGTGTTGGATTTTGAAAAATGACAAGTAAGGGTTTTTTGGAAAAAGCAAGAGTTGTCTCTCTTGGCATAACTATCTCTATATTTACTATTGCCTTGCATATTGACCTTGTAAGAAAGCAAACTATGAAACTTGCCAATCTGTAATGCATAATTTGATAAATATATCGCGTATGTGAATTATGATTAATGTTGTGATATTAATTATATAACTGGTTCTTAAGATTATGGTATCCGCATAGATTTCGGAAAGTGTGTTTTATATTTCTTTTGTATACAAAGATATGATATTACTGATATTTATTTATTTCAATATAATCTTACCTGTGTATAAGTACATGATGGAAAATAATAACTTTTAGTTTTTACCTATAACTGAAGTTTCATATTGAAGGTCATTAAGTCAAGATGAACACATATTTCCGTAAGTCTCTGGTTCAACCGATATAGTTATTTCATAAGTATACATAGTCACTAGACAACTGTCTTATCAAGTGGATTCAAATAACATTTCAGAGTTTTATATATGCCTTTGGCAGTGATTTTGTTTAAAATTTTCTGGGCAATTATTACTCAGCAGTACCATGGTGAACGGAATTTATGTTAATATTTTATTGTCTTGTCTTTGGTTTGTATGTAGTATGAATGTGTTTCAGTTTCTTTTAATAGCACCTTTCAAATTTTCATATATGAAAGTAGACCCTTTTTGGTTGAATGATTTTTTAATCTATATTAATTATGAGTGATACACTAAAAATAGTATCCCTCAATTGTAGAGGATTACAAGATTATAAGAAAAGAAAGGATGTTTTTAAGTATTTGCGAGAAAAAGAAGCATCAATATACTGTCTGCAAGATACACATTTTGATGGATCGGTTCTAGGCCAGGTGAGATCAGAATGGGGTCTAGACTGTCACTTCAGTCCAGGGAACAGTAACTCGGGGTGTGGCATCTTTGCTTGGAAGATTTTTTCTTACAAACTGGGTAGGGAAAAAATAGATAGCAATGGTAACTTATTAGTGACAGAAATAGAAACTGGAGATTATAACATAACTTTAGTAAATATCTATGGTCCAAATAGTAATTCCCCTGAATTTTTTAATGATATTAAGAACATAATTAACGATTTTGATAATGAATTTATTATTATGTGTGGGGACTGGAATGTTGTTCAGGATCAGGAAAAAGATTGCTTTAATTATAAAAATGTGAACAATCCAAAAAATAGAACTTGTGTGGAAAATTTAAAAAATGAGTTCAATCTAGTCGATGCATATAGAGTTTATCACCCAGAAAAAAGAGATTCACCTGGTTTAGAAACGATCCTATCAAAAAAGCCAGATTAGATTTTTTTTTAATATCTGAAGAATTATTATCTCTGGTGAGCAAAGTAGATATTCTACCTGGCTATCGCACTGATCATTCAATGATAGAACTTCAGCTAACTTTCTCTGATATTAAAAAAGGCAAAGGTTTCTGGAGATTCAATAATTCTTTACTTAAAGATCATGAATATATTAAAAAAGTAAAAGAAGTCATTTTACAAGTTAAAAAAGAATATGCAGTTCCAATTTATCTTCAGGAAAAGATACACGAAATCTCTAATGATGATATTCAGTTCACTATTGATGATAATTTGTTTTTTGAAACACTTTTGATGAAAATTAGGCAAATGACACTACCATATTGTGCATCAAAAAAGCGTCAACAGCAAGAAAAAACTAAATCCCTAAAAGATCAGATTGCTATTTTAGCTGTAGCTCTTGATGAAAATCATGATGGTCTTCTGAATGAAGTCTTACATGACTTAAAGTTACAATTAGAAGAAATTAGGAAAATTGAACTAGAGGGTCTATTGATTAGAACAAAAGCCAAATGGATAGAAGAGGGCGAAAAGCCAACCAAGTATTTTTGCAACCTTGAAAAGCGAAATTTTATAAATAAAACAATATCTAGATTAAAAAAAGATAATGGTGAACTTTTAATAAATCAGAAAGATATATTACAGGAGACTCGAAAATTTTACTTTCATTTATATAGTAATAGACATATGAATTAGAAACAGTCTGTTTAGATGAATTATTGAGAGAATATAAGGTTGATAAATTAAATGAAGAAATGAAAAATCACTTAGACTGTCCGATTACAAAATCAGAAATCTTATCCACCCTAAAAAAAATGAAAAGTGATAAATCTCCGGGTACAGATGGTTTTTCGGCTGAATTTTTTAAAATGTTTTGGGTAGATTTGGGGGATTTTTTGTTCAGAAGTTTTTATTTAGTTACGATAAAGGTATACTTTCTCATACTCAAAAACAGGGAATCGTTACATTGCTGCCTAAAGGAAATAAGCCTAAAGAGTATCTAAAAAACTGGAGACCTATAACACTTCTCAACGTTAGCTATAAGTTAATATCTGGTACAATTGCAAGTAGGATGAAGACAGTTCTTGATAAATTAGTTCATGAAAACCAAAACGGTTTTATTGCTGGCAGATATATTGGTGAAAACACAAGACTGCTTTATGATGTGTTGCACTATCTAGAAGAAAATAATATGCCTGGGCTGCTAATGCTAATAGATTTTGAAAAGGCATTTGATTCTGTATCATAGGAATTTATTTTTAACGTTCTTAACTTTTTTAATTTTGGAAAATATTTTATAGGGTGGATAAAGACAATGTTTAAAGATATAAAACTATGTGTCATTCAAAACGGGTTTTTTTCAGATTTTTTAATATTGGTAGAGGCTGTAGACAAGGGGACCCAATATCCCCCTACCTTTTTATATTATGTGCAGAAATCCTTGGTATTATGATTAGAAATAGTAAAAATGTAAAGGGTATATTAATAAAGAACAGAGAGTATCTGATATCTCAGTACGCTGATGACACTGTAATTCTCCTAGATGGAACAGAGTCTTCTGTGAGAAATACATTATCTTTAATTTTGCAGTTTTTAAAATTTTCAGGTTTACGTCCCAACTATGATAAGACTAAATGCATTTAGATTGGCTCAAAACGATTTAGCAATGAAAAGTTGTGTAAAGAATACAATTTGAGTTGGACTAATGAACCATTTACAGTCTTAGGCATAACTTTTTCTGTACACCTTGAAGAAATAATTGATTTAAATTTTAGACACAAAATTGAGGAGATAAAGAAGCTAATTAATTCATGGTCCAAAAGAAAATTAACAACTTTAGGCAGAATTACTGTTGTCAAAAGCATTCTGGTATCAAAGATTACTCATCTTTTTATTAGTCTCCCCAATCCAAGTAATAATATATTAAATGAGTTAGAAACACTGTTTTTCAACTATATCTGGGATTCGAAAACTGACAGAATATCTCGAAAATCAATTATTCAAGATTATCATAATGGAGGTTTAAGAAGGATACATGTCAAATCATTCATTAAGAGTCTGAAATTAACTTGGATAAGAAGGTTGTTGTTATCTGATTCTGGTTGGAATAAATTACTTTTTGACATTATGCCTGACATTTTTAAACATTTTACTAAGTTTGGCTCTTCTTTTATGAAGAAGATGATATCTGAAACCAGTAATCCTTTTTGGAAAGACGTTTTTACATCTTTAATTGAGTATATGAATGTTCAGCAAGATGAGTTTATATTGTCACCTTTATGGTATAATGATTTAATTAAGATTGGGAAAAAGTGTGTATTTTTTAAACAATGGTTCATTAAAGGAGTTAGATTAGTTGGTGATTTATTAGATGTAAATGGTAACATTTTAGATTATAATGATATTTGTAATAAGTTTAGTTTTTATCCTCCTTTCACACAATATTTTGGTATATGTAAAGCGTTAAAAGAAAATTGTACAAATTTTAATTTTTTCATTTTTAAAAGCAATCTACCATACTGTCACCAATTCATACTTTCCCTTGTAAAACTGAAACAAGAGGCCCATGGGCCTGATACGCTCACCTGATAACTAATGGCTAGCTGATAGATTTAAGACAACATAAAGTTAATAGTTTTCAAGATAATTAACCATTTCAGTATTGTTTCACATTTGTGACCTTGACCTTTGAACCCATGACCTTTTTCTATACATCAAAATGATCGTTGTATCGATACCTACAACATTCTAATATACATGCCTATAAAAAAAGTTTATAGTTTTCGAGATAATTAAACATTTCTGGATTGTTTCCCATAATTATGTGACCTTGACCTTTAAACCCATGTCCTTTTTCTATACATCAAAATGATCGTTGTATCAATACCTACAACATTCTAATATACATGCCTATACAAAAAGTTTATAGTTTTCGAGATAATTAACCATTTTGGTATTGTTTTGCATCTGTAACCTTGACCTTTGAACCCATGACCTTTTTCTATACATCAGAATGATCGTTGTATTAATACCTACAACATTCTAATACATGCCTATACAAAAAGTTTATAGTTTTCGAGATAATTAACCATTTCGGTATTGTTTCACATCTGTGACCTTGACCTTTGAACCCATGACCTTTTTCTATACATCAAAATGATCGTTGTATCAATACCTACAACATTCTAATATACATGCCTATACAAAAAGTTTATAGTTTTCGAGATAATTAACCATTTCGGTATTGTTTCACATCTGTGACCTTGACCTTTGAACCCATGACCTTTTTCTATACATCAAAATGATCGTTGTATCAATACCTACAACATTCTAATATACATGCCAATACAAAATGTTTATAGTTTTCGAGATAATTAACCATTTCGGTATTGTTTCGCATCTGTAACCTTGACCTTTGAACCCATGACCTTTTTCTATACATCAAAATGATCGTTGTATCAATACCTACAACATTCTAATATACATGCCTATACAAAAAGTTTATAGTTTTCGAGATAATTAACCATTTCAGTATTGTTTCACATCTGTGACCTTGACCTTTAAACCCATGACCTTTTTCTATACATCAAAATGATCGTTGTATCAATACCTACAACATTCTAATATACATGCCTACACAAAATGTTTATAGTTTTCGAGATAATTAACCATTTCGGTATTGTTTCGCATCTGTGACCTTGACCTTTGAACCCATGACCTTTTTCTATACATCAAAATGACCGTTGCATCAATACCTACAACACTCTAATATACATGCCTATACAAAAAGTTTATAGTTTTCGAGATAATAATTATAATCAGAGGTAAAAAAAAAATAGGTCACGACCTTGACCTTATTTTGAAGATACTAACAAGAAGATGTCAAAACTGAAAACCCCATGTCATTATCTGGTCAAATAGTCAAGTTATAACAATTTGAAGCTATTTTACGATTTTTTCAAAATTAAACGCAAAAACGCGTAACCTATTTTTTATCAGAATTTCACAAAATGAACAAACTATAGGCTTAAGACCCTAGAGAAGCCAAATATCACATCAGATTTTTTCTCCAATCAGTACTTTTGGAGAAGAAGATTTTTTAAGATTTTTGCACCCCTAGGTCACCTTGACCTAGTTATGGTAGCCATGGCAACGCCACGAACAAATCTGAATTGCACCGGCCCATATATACTTCTGACAAAGTTTCATTAAAAACTGTCCGGTAGTTTCAGAGGAGAAGTCGAAAATAGGTGTTAACGACGCACGCACGCACACACGCACATACACACGCTGCGCTATGCCATAAGCTCACATGACCTTCGGTCAGGTGAGCTAAAAAGGAACTAGAAATATTTACGATATTTTTGTCAAAACATTGTATAGTAAACCAGTTAGTGAGTTTAAATGGCAACAGAAAATAGAGGGTATTTCTGATGATTTTTGGAAAAGATGTAACATACTAATATTTAAATGCACAAAAGATGTAAAACTCCGATGGTTTCAGTTTCGTATAGTACATAGATTACTAAGTACGAATCAGTTTTTGAAAAAAATACATGTCGTTGAAAGTGATTTGTGTAGTTTTTGTCATGAAACACCAGAAACTTTAATTCATATTTTTAATGAATGTAGGTTTGTCACATCTTTTTGGGAAAATTTTCAGTTGTGGATAAATGATACATTGCATTTAAATCTAAAACTTACTGTGACAGAAATTATATTTGGATATTTTTCCCAAAATAATGATATACTAAATTTATGTATTATTCTTGCTAAATTTCATATATATAAACAAAAATTAAAAAACAGTATTCCCTGCTTTGAAGGCATGAAAAAAGAAATGTGTTATTATAAAAAAATTGAGGAATATTTATATAAAATAAAATTTCAGTATGGTAAATTTCTGAAGAAATGGGGTCTGTTACATGAAATGGAAATGTAACTTAAAAAATAAAAAAGACTTTTTATTTTCTCTTAGTTTACAATTTGAACAGTGTCCTTAACTATATTATTGAAATATGTTTTTGTATGAGTGTGTGAATATAAGTTTGTTTTTATGTAAAACTGTTAATTATATGTCTTTATATTATATATACGTGTAAAACAGTGAAAAAAAAAAAAAAAAAAAAAAAAAATTTACGTTAAAGAAAATCTTAGCTAAGGAATGAATGTGAAACTGGGGCCAGGTATATAGCACAATTTTATCAAATTCTTCCTTTTCCTGTTTCTGGATGCCTTAAATAGACTGATGATTCTGGGGTGTGCATGGAGATCACTATATACATTTGGTTTAAAAACTGATAGTTAATGGGTTGCTGTTGAGTTTATGATGTTTGTTTAAAGCAGGTAATTGTTTCAGAAAAGTCAATTACTTACTTCACATTTAGACAGACAAAACGTATGTCCTAAATGTAGCTGTCCATTCATGTAAGGGTAAGGAAATGTCACCATGTACTTCTGTTTTCTGTAAATGTAAAGAATTTTCAATTTCCACAAAAACAGTACAAAATACATAAATAAAATTTCAGAGTTCATACTAAGCAGGGACTGTTGAATCCTTATTTTGCAAAACGGACCCATTTTTAAACCCTTAGTAGGCCATATTTTATTTGATTTTTTTTGGACTTTTTTTTTTTAAATTGCCCAAAAATTCTGAATAATACTTTAAAAAATTAACTCCATGCATCTGCTAAAACACAGCATGGTTTTGAAATGTTGTTTCATTGCAATCACATTAATTATAATTCCTAAAGACTAGATGAAATTTATTGATAGAATTTATTATCTGGTTGACATGTTTCTGTAGCTATGCTAACATGGTCAGAACTCAGTATCATGATGTGCAAGTACAGAAAAAATCAAAAACTAAAATAACTAAATTATAACTGCAGGTACTTACTGAGCCTCAACTGTTCCAGGGGAAGGAGCATCTTCTTCAAATATTTTGTCTTGCTCCCATTTCTTTTGCATCTGTTTTTCTATGTTGACAATTTCTGTCAATTTTGCAGTACTTTTCCTTTCCATTTTTGTAACTTTTTCTTATTTCAAATACCCAGCTGTAATCTAATAGCTTCTCTCTTCAGTAAGCTGCTGTGATAAATACAAGGAAATTAAAACATTAAATTTAACATTGGCAATACCAATTACCAATTCTTTAAACATTTGATAAGCAAACCTGATGAGGCATTATGACAGTAATGTCAACATTACCAGGTCTCCTTACATAGAATTTGGTTAGAGTGACACAGGATTACTAATACACACCAACTTTTGTTATGCCAAGTGACTGAACCAATAATTGCAAATTGGTCCACAATTCCAGGACAAAACCCTATCTCTCACGTGGTTGATCAACAGCAATAGTTTTATTTTGATGGCTTATAACTAAAGCACTCATTCACTAAATCGCAATAAAAAGTATAATATTTTGCGACAAAAAAGAACATTAATGTAGCTGTCAATCTGAGGTTCAAACTTGGGATCTCTAGCAATAATGACACCAGGCCAATCTATCCAGAAAACTACTGATCCTGGTCAGTTATATCAAACAACCCCGTACTGGATATCAGGGGTTACATGGTATGAAATATTGGCCTAGAGCAAAAATAAAACCAGACTCAAACACAAGACCTCTAGTGTCACAATACTTTAGTCTTATGATGGTTCAAGGGCTACACTACTACTGTTTAATTCATGTCCGGCAGAGCATGTTTTTCAAGCTTTTGGATATGAAAATCAATAAATTTTCTATCATGTCATATACCGTTGTTAAGTATGCATTTTGTCGTAATAAATGAGCACCAAGGTACATACCATCTCATTCAGAAAATAAAACGCAAAACTTTTTAAAATCCTTGCGGGGATCTACACTATGCATTGGAGCCATACAGAACGACAGGAAGTATAAAACATATGGCTTAGAAGAATTGAACTACGCATGTACGATGATTCCATTTTTTCACACCGGTAAGATTGTCTGACTAAAGGGAGACTACCCAAAGAAAAACAGTAGCTGTAAACAACTAAATTGTAGGAGTTGTTTCCCCTTGTTACGTGATCCTACCCACGATGAATAGGCAAATCCAGGATAAACTTGAAATTGCCTGGATGATCGCAACTTCCGTTCGTCTGTTCCAAAAGTAAACAATGACAAATTCCCGCAAAGATTTTAAAAAGTTTTGCGTTTTATTTTCTGAATGAGATGGTATGTACCTTGGTGCTCATTTATTACGACAAAATGCATACTTACAACGGTATATGACATGATAGAAAATTTATTGATTTTCATATCCAAAAGCTTGAAAAACATGTGCTCTGCCGGACATGAATTAAACAGTAGTTAAAAAAAAGTACATTATGCCAAACCACCTTGATTTTAAAAATTAAATCATTTTTCGTCAATTTAAATCTGAAAACATATTTGTATTTAAAAAGGGTACAGTTTTATCTAACAAATAAGGCATGGCCAATTTCTAATAATTTTCATTCAGAATCTGGAGAAAATCTGGGACAGCCCATTTTCATGAACAATTTTCCAGACCCATAGACCTGAAATTCAAGGCTCTTGTAACGGCTCCGAATATAAAAGCCCCACCCCCACCCCTTACAAACCAGAAAACTTTTGTCTTTGATTAAAACTACATTATCACACTACATTACCATACCTTTAGAGTGTAAAGCCCTGGGTTATAAGAGTTTCAGGGGCATTATATACATTTCCAGGAGATAAATGATGATGAAATATGTTAGCAAGAAAATACAAACATGTGCTCTCAACGTGGGATACCGGAAGTTGGCCCAAACAAAGTCGTAAAGAAAAAGTGTAATTCTACGTTAATTATAAGTTGAATATTAAACATATCCAGGTAGTATATTTTCAGAAAAGGTTATAATAGACATTTTGTAAAAGAGAATTATAGAATTATAATAGAGTAAAAAAAAAAAAGAAAGTCGTAAACGGAAAAATGTGGAGAACCGGAAACGGTCATGGCCGATTTTGATGAAAGAAGCGGAATTGTTCCTTCTAAAACTGACTGGGGGATTTGGTGGCAAACTGTAGACGAGATCCACATTGAAATTAATGTACCACCTGGTAGTTCATCTAAAGATATCAGTTGTCAAATTAAGTCGAATTATCTGAAAGTAACAGTCAAAGAAAATCAAATAATTGAGGTGATTTTAATGTTGATCATTTGTTCATGTTTGATAGTTAAAGTAGACCTGTGCTTGTTAATCAGTTAATAAATAAGATCCTATACCAATTTACCATTCTATGTTATTAATAGAAACAAGCGCATGTGGCTAAAGCTTCCGTGTGATTCAAGATTTAATTCTGTTGACATGCACGTGTTTAAACTTTTACTAAAATGTATAATCTACCTTGAGCAAAATTACCAAAAATGCTGCATCCTATGGTTTATTGTTTTCATATTTAGCATTTAGTAGTCTGGGAAGTTTGGTTGGTAGAGCACTTACCAATAGTCTGATAGTGTGGGAGGTCCAGGTTTTGATCCCTGGGCAGACCCAGCATATTGTTCTCCTTCCTGTTACATTTGTGGGTTTGTCTGGGCCTTGGAAGTTGCCAACTAACAGGTTGGTCCAAGAGTGGAACCTGGTGGTATCAATTCAAGTTAGTTGAATTGAAAGAAAAAACAAGGCAAGGAGGAATGTGGCAGGCTGGACTCGACAGGTGACCAATTAGCTCAATCTGTAGAGTGTCCTGCTAGTATATGGGAAGGTTCCAGGTTCAAGTACCAATTTGGTCGCTGCATTTTTTCCTTTCCTGTTATTCCTGTTACAGTTTGGTGGCTAATGTGGCCCTCGGAAGTGTTGGACTTGCAATTGTGGGTTATATAAAGTCCATCAAAGGGGATTTGAATGAGATTTTTCTCGATAGACAGTGGAAAACTCAAAAATAATGGGCGGAATGTAGTGATCTTGGTAGTTTTGTTGATAGAGCACTTGCTTGTAGTGCAGGAGGTCCTGAGTTCAATCCCTGGTCTGACCCTGCATTTTTCTCCTTCATGTTACATACATTATAAATGAACGAACTGTCCAACTTCCAAACACCTTCTCCAACCACCATCCCTTTACTGTCACAGTTCCTATCCCACTCTGGCATATTCTTATGTGAGAAGGTTTGGGGCTTCAACTTTGAAAAGTTGGCTGCTATTAAAATTCACCAGGTATATCTCAACTGGGGTGTAAAACACCGTCACTGTAACAGGAGGGAGAAAAAAATACAGGGTCAGACGGGGTATTGAACCTGGGAACTCCCACACTATAACATGTATAGGTTGGTGCTGTATTGTACCAACTCGGCCACCCAGACTGCTACATTACTCCAATTCACACTATGCACCATTGAGCTCTTTATCAGATTCACATGAATAGTTCTATCTTGACCATGTCAACACCTGAGAAATAACCACTTCATTTGATATAGATATTATTTTCTTTAGAATTGTTCTCTCCACTATTATAGCTTAGCTGGTAGAAGCTCTGTTCATATATGGGAGGTTGTGGGTTCAAACCCTAGCCAGGTCTGACCAAGATTTTGAAAAACATGAATTACACAAAAAAAAAAAAAAAAATTTTGAAAATAGATAGTGGATGTTCTTTCGCCAAGCACTCGGAATTTAGAAATGAAAGTCAATGGGTCCTTTGGAAGAGATCTTAAAAACTGATGCCAATGTCATGGAAGGCATAACACAGTAGAGAACCCTGCGCCCTGAGCACACTGAAAAGGTAAAAATTCCTACCACTTCACCTATGGCTGGTGACATCTTGGTATAAGTGTAATATTTTTGACTGGGATCTAAAACCCAATTGAGTCAATCAATCAGTAGGTATCGATTGTATCATAAATATTGTACATGTAATTGGAAATTCGTTTGCCTATAGCTGGCGACATCTCAATATAATTGAAATAATCTTGACTGGGACGTTATACATCGTTACTCAACTCAACTCATTTGAATGTTAGTCTAAAATTGCCTACCGGTAAGTTAGGATGTAAATATACTGTGTAAAATTTTAACCTTGAACTAAGAATTTAAGATTTGATTGTGATGATGGATTGGTTGCATGGGCATTTAAGTCCCAGTCAAAAATATTTCAGTTATATCAAGGCATCACCAGATATAGATCAAGTGGCAAAATTTTTACCTTTGCAATGCAGTCGGGCAATGTGCAGGGAAGGTTCTTTTATGTGCTGAGCTTGTTGTGACACTGGATGTCAGTTTTTAAGTTCTCTTCTGAAGGACGCAGTGACTTTCATTTCTAAATGCTGATTGCTTGATGAAAGAACAGTGACTTAGTTCAAGTCTTGGTCAGACCTGATGGGAGTTTAAACCACATGAACCTCCCACATACAGAGCAAGCACACTCTGATCATAATGAAAGTAACAAATAATTGTGAAAAACATCAAGGAGTAATAAGGTGAAGGCTAGCATTTGTTAAAAATTACAGTCAAACCTGTCTATGAAGGCCACCCAAGGGAACCAGTGAAAGTGGCCTTTGTTGGCAAGTGGCTCTTATATAGAGGTTCATATAACAGGGAGTAAATATTAATTGGGATAAAATTTTACTTGCCTTTAAAAGCAGTGGCCCTTGTATACAGGCAGCCTTTAAGGCAGGTTCCACTCTACTTTTATAAGTCCATTACAATCATCATGTTCCACTAGAAGGGGGTTTTATCGGAATAATTGCGAAAATCCGGAATAATCAGACCAAATCTGGAATAAACCAAATTGATCCGGAATAAACCGGTAAAATCCGGAATAATCAGGCAAAATCCGGAATAATCAGGCAAAATCCGGAATAATTGGACTATTTTGTTACGGTAAGTTTTCCGTAATCTAAAAATTACGGTAAGTGTCTGATTATTCCGGAAAATGACCGATTATTACGGAAAAAGTCTAATTATTCCGGCAAATGTCCAATTATTACGGGAAATTTTCTAAAAAATAATAGTTTTTAAAAATTTTTTTACCGTAATAATTGGACATTTGCCGGAATAATTAGATTTTTACCGTAATAATCAGTCTTTTACCGGAATAATCAGACAAGTTACCGTAATAATCAGACACTTGCCGGAATTTTTAGAATCCGTAAAATTTACCGTAAAAATATTCTTATTATTCCGGATTTTGACCAATTATTCCGGATTTTGTCCGATTATTTCGGATTTGGTTTAAAAATTCCGGAATTGATCTAAACATTCCGGATTTTCGCAAAGATTACGGAAAGTGTCTTACTATTCCGGAATTTCGCAATTATTCCGGTAAAACCCCCTTCTAGTGTTCATTGAACATGTTTAAAGTTAATTTTGTCATATTTTTATGCACATGAACATTTAGATTTTTAATATTAAATATATCTTCAATTTGTATACTATAGGGAAAGTTACCAGGTGTAATTCATCCTGACGATTCTGTGTGGACTTTAGGTGAGTCACCTACTGATACTTGTGTTTTACTAGTATACAACCCCAAGTTGTCATCATCTTACCATGTACATGTTGTGCCTTAAGTTCATATGGACAGGTGTGTTTGTGTGAATGCTTACCAGTATGTACACATATATTAACTTTAAAAACATATAACAAAAAATGAACCAACCAACAAACAAACGAATGAGCAAACAAACAATAACCCCTACCAGTCATACCAGTTCATGTTTCACTTAAAAACAATGTCATTCCCAGGAATAAGTGACATAAACTTTTTACAGTACTTTACAGTAATTACATTTATATACTCTTCAAATTAACCCAGTGTCTGAATACTTATTCAATATGCCACTGCAGATAAAACAGATTCCTTTTTTACCTAACATTAAATTTGATATATGATTAAATATCAGCTGAGTTGCACTGAATCAAACACTTTTTCCCAAAATATGAAGTTTACAGTTTTCTTCAGTAAATGTGTGAATGTACATTCTGTTCGTCCATAGAATTTCCTGTTGTAAACCAAGATACAGTGCCATCTTCTGTTGACAATTAAGCAGATTACTTTGGTTTTCATGTCCTTAGCTCATAAATTACAGTGAATAAGCCTGTTTGAATATCTATTTTAAAGCTCAAACTTGACACACTATATATTGTAAGATAAGATAAAAGTGTCAACAAACACCCCCCCCCTCAAAAAAAAAAAAAACAACAACAAAAACCCAGATATCTGTATTTTGCATGTTAACTTGTAAGAGTGTGATACATGTATTTCGTAGTTTTGTATGTAAAAAATATTTTGGCATACCGGTAATAAACTTTTCATTTTAATTTCTATTTTAAGAGGATAAGAAGTTACTACGCATCTGTTTACCAAAGTCTAACCCATCAGCAGCAAATTGTTGGAAGTCATTGTTAGTGGGACAATATAATGTAGACCCTTATACATTTGATGAGATGGAAAAGAAATTAACACTTCAGAGATTTCAATTAGAGGCAAGTACAGTAAAACTGCCGTAGTGACCACCTCTATATAAAGAACACCTGTCCATTCAGACCAGTGTTTTAAGATCCCTCAGTTTCCTGTTTCAACCAAAAAGATCCTCTATAAAAACACCACATGCCAATTAAGACCAGTGTTTTAATATGAAATGCCTCACTCTCCTGTTTCAACCAAATAGATCTAAAGACCACCTATCCATTAAGACCAGTGTCAAGATCCTTCAGTTTTCTGTTTCAACCAAAATATCCTCTATATAAAGATCACCTGTCCATTAAGACCAGTGTTTTACAATCCTTTAGTTTTCTGTTTCAACCGATTTGATTCTGTATACAAAGACCACTTGTCTTTAATTCTATATTTTATAGGTGTTGCCTGTAGTCTTTATATACAAGTTTTACTGCATGTAAAATCACAATCTGTCTATGGAAACCTTATCTAGCAGTAAATGTTAAGGGAGACCTTGATGACATATTGGTATAAAGCATTTGCTTACCAATCACACAGTGTTCAATCTAAGGATTTTAAGAAGGGGCCATTTTCAAAATCTTTCCTCTTAAACACCATTAAATCAATATTTTTGCATTTAAGTTTTGTTCAATAGGGCAGGCCTTAACAATGGGTTCGTTTGACCAAATAAGGGATCAATGGGTCCTTTCATAATGAACACCAATTACATGACCAATCTACAGTAAAACACGAATATAACAAACCCGCTTACAATAAATACATGGGTAGTATGAAGTCAAATATTAGGCCCAGTAGCTCATCTATATAAGTGTATATATATAACGAAAAAGCTTTATAACGAAGTTAAAAATAGTCCCGAGTGATTCGTTAAAACATGTTTTACTGTATCTGGCTATAGGTTCCAATTCCACTTGTGCAGTTCATTTGCTAAAGGTAGGCAGTTTTCTCCAGGTACTCTGGTTTCCTCTTCCATACCAAAACTGACAATATTAATACATAACAAATAAAACAACCAGTCCATTCCACTCAGGTAATGTTAGTGTCTTGCCATGAAGCAGGAACACATACACATGGCATATTACTTTCCTGGGGACACATTATCTTGGTTGGCATAATCAGCACTTGTGACTGGAGTGGTGTAGATCATGTTACTTATAATTACTATAAATTTTAAATAATATAATAAATAAATCTTGTATTTGTCAGTTGTAAGCCATTAAGCATTTTCATTTTCAAACCTCAGTGATATAACATCCTCTTCAAGAGCAGGTGGTCGTGGGTTCAAACCCTTGACCGGTTATACTCTTAAAATTTTGAGATACTGCTTCCTCCCCTGATGCTCTGTATCTACAGAGTACCACCCACTGGTTCACCTAGGGTGAGTATAATGTGACTGGGGGGTGATGGTATGCTTGTTTGCAGCATACTGACTCTGTGAACTAGCAGGCAAAAGTTGCCTCGAGTATGTGCTAGTACAAGACGCACCATAAAACACACTTCCCCAACTTACTCATATACTGTACAAACTTGTTTTTAGATTAGAGATTGATAAACTTGCTGTCGTCACTTATAGCTGAAAAATTGCTGGTGTGACATTAAACAACGCTACAACCAACAAACATCAAGCCTCATTTCATCAAATAATTTATACAATTTGTTTTCACATTTTTCAGAATCCAGGATTTGATTTTAGTGGTGCTAACGTTACTGGAAACTACCACGGTGGTGGACCAGATCTTCCCTCTTAGAGACATTTATATAAACCATAATTCATGATGGATGAAGAAACTGAATCTTGTCCTGGTTGTGGTGTAGACATAACAGAACCTTATATACTGTGTAAAGGATGTAAACCAGCAGGCGTTAAAATATGTTTACATTGTTTTTCTAAAGGGGTTGAGTTTAACAAGCATGAGAGTGATCATCCTTACTCTGTGATAAAGAGGGATTTCCCACTCTTTGATAGTAATTGGACCGCTTTGGATGAGGAAGCGTTGTTAGATGTAATGGCAGAATGCGGCTTTGGTAATTGGTCCGATGTGGCTCAACAGATTCACACAAAAAGTAAATGGGAATGTGAGATGCATTATAACAAGTATTATGTACAGAACCCAGAACCCCCTTTACCTGAGTTACCTGGTAAAGACCTACAGGTGTTTCCGCAGCCAGTCATGTACAAGTTGTCAGATGATCCACCTCGGTATGCTGACTGCTCCTTGATGTATCAGGAAATGGGAGGTTATATGGCAGGGAGAGGTGACTTTAACATTGAATATGACAATTTTTCTGAGTTAGATTTAAAAACTTTGGAATTTGATGACAGTTCTGATGAAGACGATATAGAAGACAAATTGAAACATACTGTCTTGGATATTTATAGAAATCGTCTGAAAGAAAGACAAAGAAGGAAACAAATTGTCAGAAAATATGGACTGATTAATATGAGAAAATTGTCACTTTGTAACAGAAGATTTCATAACACGATTAAAGATGTCATTGATAGTTTGCGAGTGTTTGCTCGACTTGTGTCTCCGTTTGATTTTGACAAATTTATCGAAGGATTACATTACGAGTATGAACTTAAAAATGAAATAAAAAAGTTAAAAGAATTCCGAGAAGACGGTCTAACATCCTTGAGACAACTTAAAGTTTATAAAAACTTGAAAAATAGAAGGCGAGAATTCAAGTCAAAAGGTCGTCTTTTAGACGAGATACTTGTACATGTGAATAATGAAACTGCATGTCAGAGTTGGCTCCAGCGTCAAGTTGTGCTTGAAAATATCTCAAAAGGGGTAACAAACATTCCATTACCGAATGCTCCCAGACGCTCGGCTCAGCCATTGGAGATTATTGGTCTTCCAGGACATGAAAAATTAAATAGCGATGAACGTGAAATATGTGCTACAGCTAGACTTGTGCCTGAGGCATATCTTGAATTCAAGTCGATATTGGTGACCGAGTGCAAGAAGCAAGGATGTTTGAAACTTGGACAAGCAAGGAACCTTATCAAAATTGATGTTAATAAAACAAGAAAGCTATTTGACTTTCTTGTTACACAAGGGCTTATCAATAAAGACCCCATGTAAAATAATTTAACAAGACTTAATGGTGTGATGTTTATCATAAATCTTATAAATTTTGTAATATGCTATCGTACAAATAATTAGTAAATTTTGATTTCAAATCATCTGGTATTAATGGATATTTTATATTTATTTTGGTTTATCAAAAATTTCCAGGACCCAGTTGTTCGAAGCCTGATTAGTTTAATCAATGATTAACAAAAATTTAAAAAGGCAATAAGAATCAAAATAACATTATAAAATTTTGAAGTTTTATAATCATATAGTTAGAATTGATGGAACTCTATTTACTTTCAACATTTTCAACTTCAATTTCCCAACGGATCTGAAATTATGTGAAATTTAAATTTTGACTAATCAACTGATTAAACTAATCAAGCTTTGTGCAACTGGCCCCTGATATTTCTTTAACAGAAGCAATATTTGCAGACAGAGAGTTGTGAAGGCTGCTGAATTATTAGCTCAGGTATATCCTATTGTGAGAAAATATTTCAGTTAGCTTTGACGAATGTCAAGAATTTTTCTCCATTTACCTCCACCATTCCAGAACTGACAGCCTCAATATAACTAGAAAATCTTGACATCATTACTAGTATTTCACTCCAATGAATATTCAACTTGGAAAGCAGATGATATTTTGTCTTATACATGTATGCAGAATGACTGTCAGCATCTAAGTGTTTCAATGGATTTCTATCAAATTGTTTGCTGGCTTGGATGTGATGCCATGCATCAATGACAGACTTTAGTGCCTCAAAATGCGATGTTTAAATTCCACTATGGTTGTCCCTATTGTCTGACAGTTTGCTTGCCAAAGGTATTTATCAGCATCTTAATCTCGCTTGTAAGAAAGTTTGTCAGCTTACAGAAGGTTGATGATTTTCTTCAAGTATTCAGGTATCCTCCATTATTCCAGAATTGACCCTTTTGATGTAAGTGTCAGTCTTGACTGGGGTGTAAAATACCATTACCCTATTCTACTGACCATTACGGTAAATGAGTTGGTAGAGTGCTTGCTTTGTATATGGAAAGTCGTTGGTTGGAACCTCGACCAGGTCTGACCAAGACTTAAAAATAAGTAGTGACGGTTCTTTCGTCAAGCACTCAGCAGAGAGAAATGAAAGTCACTGGGACAGTGGGTCCTTCGGAAGAAACCTTATAAACCGATGCCCATGTCAGGGTAGGTGTGGCACATTAAAGAACCATTACTACACATTGTCTTGAGTACTCTACAAAGGTAAAAATTTCTGCAACTTCACCTATAGCTGATGACGACTCGATATGAGTGAAACTTCTATGGTTGCTCAGTTGGTAGAGTGATGACTCAGTAAGTGGGAGGTCATTGGTTCGAACCTCGACCAGGTCCGACTCATGACTTGAGAGTGGGTAGCGACTGTACTTTGGTCAAGCACAGGACATTATGAGTTTGGATGGGAACTTAAAATAAACAAGGTCCCCTGTCACTGTAGGCATGGCACAATAAAGAACCCTGCTGTATAATATCAGTGCAACGCACAGGCAAAATTTCTGCACCTTCGCCTATATAGTGAAATATTCTTGACTTGGAAGTTAAACACCATTACTCAACTCAATATGAGTGAAATATTCTTGACTGGGACATAAAAACCCCAATCAATCAATCTCTCCATTCTACTACAATAGTAGTCACGGCACACTTTGATTATATGATTGGTTATTTTCTGAAAAATGCACTAAAAGTGTATTATCACAAGCACTAACAATTCAATTGTAAATTATTTAATTTGACAAAATTGTCCTTGTATAACAAGTATCTGATAACATAGTCAACAGGGTCAATAATTTCCATAATGCTGTAATCTGAAATTAAAACAAAAAAAAAACAATAAATCAAAGTTAATGCTGGTAAAATTTCAAGTTCATGAGAATAAGTTCTGTGCTATGAGTTTACAAGATTCACAATTTTATTGTTTCATTTCCTGACTGAAGTATTGTTTCATGACAATAAATTCTGTGCACAGCTTGCAAACTTCACAATATTATTTATTGTTTCATTTTCTGATTTAATTATTGTTTTTATGTTTAAATTAAATATAGATAATTCTTTGAATATAAACTACACCCCTAGTACATTTATTAGTAGATAAATTCTGTGTTCATACACAATGCCTTGTGGTTGTTGATATATATAGGCAAACAACATTGAGCTGTCTGTTTGACCTTTTATATATTCATAAAAGATGATCCATCTAACACATGGATAATGTTAGGATTCTCACTTAATACATACATGTAAACATTGCATGTTTTCTCATAATGTAGACAACAAAACGCCTGTGTTCCCAATACATAAATGTCTAGGTCCATAATAAATATTTAAAGGTCAAGCAGACAGGTCAATGATGTTTGCCTATTATGATAACAATTTACAATTTTAATGAACAATAGAGATTATGTCATGTCAGTGACATTACTATTACCAGCTCTCCTAAGGGTTGGTTCTCCTTCTCTATTTACAAATACTCATTCACTCGCCCACTTAGAGTGGTCTTTATAAAAAGGATTTTCTATCCTTCTCTATTTACAAATTTATACCCATTCACCCGGCCACTCACTTCTTACCTGAATAACAATGCACTGCCATTGTGTGTACCAACAGTAAAATAGCCACCATGTGGAGAAAAATCCAGACAGGTAGGAATTCTCAATCCTGTCAAAGCTTTGTCAGGGAAGTTTGAAAATGTTGTCATAGATGGTATGTGTACCTAAAGAAAGAATCAATTTAATGAGTACATATTGCAGAAAAGGAATTTTTTTAATCAGATGGCTGTTAAGGTGGTCACTGACAGCAATTGGCAAGGGAAAGCTTTACAGAAGTTGTTAATCATGTTGATACATGTATAGTAAAAACATTAGGAACATTAGGCTGCTATACGGTGGTGAACACTATTCCTGGTTTTAATAAAGACCATTAGGATACCTCAGTAGTTAAATTTTTTGTCACTTCAAATATAGCTGGTGATGTCCTGATATATTTTAAGTGAAAAATTCTTGGCTGATTTTCCATTTAATCAATCAATTTTTTTTACAGAGGAATTTGAAGCTGAACACTCATCCATTTGTAAACTGAAAACCTGTCAAAATCTAGATCAATTTGAGGCCATGCCATAAACATTATTGGATAGCTAGCAAACACTTATGTTCAAAGGACCATAACTCCCAGGAAAATGAGTTAAATGGCTTGGGTTATAGTTTGATCACAAATTCTCAGAGGAATAGAGATATGGGTTAAAATCCGTATTAATGTGTTTGAGGTTACTTTTTGTAGAATCAAACTGAACTTGGCATAATATTAACTGCTGTCTATTATTGGTTAAACATGGTCAAGGGCCTGAATCACAACCTCCCATTTACCACACTATGAAAACTAAACCATGATAGTTCTTTCTACGAAGGACTGAAACTACAACCTCCAATTTACATACATGAAGCAAACTCTGAAAACTGGGCTATGTAGTTCTATCAAGCAGTCAAATTATCAAATCGGCATGCAATGACTCGAAATATAAACGACTATTTACCAGTTTTACAGCCTTTTCTGTGTAGTCTGATGATATAGCTAACAGTTCTGTGCCTGGATGGAAAATGGTTTTGGAACACGAGGTGGTTAAGTTCATAATAGCTTTAATTGGTTTTGGATACTGAGATGACATACAAGTTTCTGTATCATAAATGTTAACAACACCACTGTAGGACCTTAACAGAAACAATTAAATCTATGAAATAATCATGATATAAAAAACTAATTCAAACAAGAATTTATTAAATTTGAGTTGTTACATGCTGATAATTCTAGATATTTAAGAGCCATTACGGTTTTGGTGTGAAATCATATTAATCAAATAAACATAATATATTAATCAAATTAATCATACTAATCCAAATAATTAACTTAATCCAAACTAGCATTTATAAAAGTTTAATGATAGGGTTGTTAATGGATTATGATGATGATTAATCCTGACCAGAAAACCATGCATCAAACACATATCAAAAGAAGTAACAATAATTGATACTAGTTTTAAATGATGCTGATCTTTATTTATTCAATTAATTTCTAAATTCCAAGAGACTATAAAACATGTATGTTAGGCAGAATTTAAGATCATTAAAATTTAAAAATTATATTAAGGAGTGAAAGGCATTAGAGTAATGATGTTTCATGCCCAAGTCAATATACTTAAAATTTCAATTACTAGTTTATTGAAGTACATGTAGTCAGTTCTAGGATGGCAAAGGATTGCCCAGAGAAGCCCACACACTTTAGGCAAGTGAAGTGACACACTTCCTCACACTAGGATCTGCCAGAGTTTTATTTGAACCCAGGCAGTGAGAATTAACAACAACATAGAAGATAATAAGTAACTAGTGAGGAACTTGGAAATATCCTTAATAATATAAACAGGCAGCATTTATACATAAGTAATTTTACAGTATGTTTGATATGAGCATGGTGAGGGTGATATACTGAAGCTGTACTTACCCACAAGCTAAATAACGACCATCATGAGATACATCCACAGTGGTACCCTGTATACAGCCATCGTCTGTGAATTTATGTATACAGTCTCTGGTATTCATATCCCAAACATAAACTTGACCATCATCTGTGTATAAAGAAAACAATATACAATTGTACTAGTAATTATCACTGTTATATGCAGTTCCAATGATAAAATTACAACATATCACTCAGCGAACAAAAATTACCGATGTACTTATTACATGTAAATCTCACTGCCACCACTTTGATGTTAAGAATTTGAAACACAATATATAATTTATCATATACAGGTACATGTATGTTGACAAATACATTGATCACAATGACATGAATGATGACTCAGTACTTATACTTAGTTAATGACATTTTAGTATCACATTATAAATTAAGAAAATGCTAAACAGGATAAACATTGTAAATGTTTTGTATTCATTCTAGCCCTATCATAACAGACTGTTATAGGCACTAGACAGACAAAATGGTAAATGGGGACTATTAAATCAAAATGTCCAAATCTTGATGAAGATTTAACTACCAGTACATGAATAAAGGTTAAAACAGGGGAATATGGAAAATTATTTGGAGTAGTTTTTTCACTGTATCATCTGATTTCAACATTATAAAAATATTACCTCCATGTGAATACATTCTATTGCTATCTTTAGAGAAGGCTACAGATTCCACGGTGCCATTCATTTTTACTGAATATATCCATTCTTTTGACTGAAATAGATAAACAAACCAGTGACTGTAATGTATTACACTTATAACACTACAGTCAAACCTGTCTATAAAGGTCATCCAAGGGAACCAGTAAAAGTGGCCTTTATGGACTGGTGGCCTTTATATACAGGTTCAAATAATATGAATAAAGAACAATTGGGATTCAATTCTACTGGTCTTTATAAGCAGGTGGTCATCATAGAGGTGGCCTTTAAGACAGGTTGGACTGTATTTCAATTACATGCATATCCAAAAATTCTACATGCAAGTCCAAACACTCAATTCTTAAGGAGACTACGAATCATTTATTGACAAATCTCTCCATTGATTAGGCAAACAAAATTACATTTAACACTTTTTAATCAAAATGACTTTTTTCGTGGAGAATTGGTGACTGCCTTGAAAATCGGGTCTATTTCCCAGTAAATGATGTCTTTCCTGTTATATTTTAATGTAAATCATGTTTTTACATGTACAAAAATGTCACTTTCACGGAAATTCATAACCACTTTAGTAGCAAACAATTTCATAGAAGTCGTTATACAAACTAGAGCCAAAATTTCCACATTATAAGTTGAGAAAACATTAAATCTTTTGTTTTAAATAAATTTTAACATTATATGTAAATAATTCATGTAAGAGACAGAAATAAAAGGTTTCTCCTTACTTTTGCAGACAACATGTGAATTGATCCATATTTTCCAAGAAATGTGATATATTTTCCATCTGGTGAAACTACAAATCTTTTCATATCATTCTCTTCAATACCTGAAATTATTAATAAAATGCCCCCAAACATCAATAAAAAAAATTCTGGAAGTGACATGAAAGTTAAAATCCCTTTTCACAGCCAATACTTGTTATCGCGAACTTGGATATCTCAGTATGCTGTTTGTAGAATGTCTTCCATCATGGAGTAATGGTGTTTACACCCCCTACAAAATTATTTCACTTATGAAATTACACACATGGCGGGTGTAGCTAGCTAAACAGGAGGTACTTACTCTTTCGGAGCACCTGGCCTCACTTCCCTGGTGGAAATTTACGTGTCTAACCTAACTTACCAGTTCCAAAGTTTTACCTTGCTTCTGGATAGTGATTTCGACATGGATTATTTATTATGTTTGTTTTTGATTATGTTTGATCTCTAGAAACAAACTACCAACCTTCAGCAAGTGGATTGACAACCGTTCTCACACTAGGATCTCCAGACCAAGGCAATGAGAGGCATTGTGATCTGCAAGCCAGGGTTTTATACCACTTAACCACTCAATGTCTACAAGGGGAGGGTTAATGTTTGATATCTTAACAGGTCATGCTCATGACGACTGGATTTTTCTAAGCAGTCAGCATTTAAATGGCAACATTTAGAGATGGAAGTCGCTGGTCATTTGGATGAAACATGACTCTTCAGGTTTTCAAGAGAAATATACTGTACAGGGCTCTACAATGCGAGTAAAACACTCGCATTTGCGAGTAATTATTTGTAAATGCGAGTGGATATGTCAAATTCACTCGCCCATGTGCGAGTAGAAAGTAGAAAGTCAAATCCGGATTTTCCTTTCCGTTTTTGACAACGAAATTACTCTCATCAAGCTTAATCTTTAAAGCGCTTTAAATCATATAGCTCCAATCTGTTAAGTTGTTAAGCGTTTGTGTGATCACGTTTTCAAGTATGAGTCGTAAACAAAATCGGCAAATATTTATTTTTAAAGCCACGAGTACGAATAAAAATCCAGAAGCTTCAAGAAATTCTAATGTTATCAAACGACCTCATCTATGACTCGGTGCCAGTGATCTCTCGATGGAAGAACAAACGTAATCCTCTAAACTGACTAAAGCGTTGACGGAAAGCCGGGTCCCGAGTTGGCCTGGAAAATAGTTTTAAACCGGCAAAAGTATGTTTAAAAGATATGCTGTTTAATTTTACATGAGGCAGATGTATCTAGCTAGACAGAAAATGCTTACATTTCTGGGGACTCGCCTCACACCTCTGAATTAAGTTCACATGTTTTTAACTTAATTTGCCGTATTTCAAAGTTTTTGCTTTGCTTTTGGACATGCACTGCGATTTTTGTGTTTGATACCACAATAAAAGTAAATTTAATGAAAAATATTTTTTAAAAACATTGGGCCCATCTGCTGTGCCAGCATCTTCAAAATTATGCAATAATGGGAAATGTTTCCAGTTTAATAGAATCCCAGTTAAATTGTATTTATAAAACAAACATGTGGCGAGTAACATTTTTGCTCTGGCTAGTAAACATCTCGGGTTTACTAGCCAGTAGGCTAGTGAAAAAAATTGCAATCGTAGAGCCTTGCTGTAAATTACTTTTTTATTGCGAGAGATTTCTCAGTCGCGAATTCAAATAGCATGCGAATATTCCCAGAATCGCAAAAATTAAGTCAAATTTAAAACATGATGGCAATCGACTATGACCGTCGTTAAAGTATGCCATATGAGATGCAACAAAGTAAATTGTAAACTTCGCCATAACTTGCAAGGTTCCACTTGCAAGGTTCCATTGAAATTTCTGGTTAAACAGGGTTAATTAACGTTTTCTTTCAACCGTTTACAAAAAAGTCTTGATGAAACTTCACCGTAAGTTACAAGGTTCAATTGAAATTTACCTTTAAACACCGACTGACGAGGCTGAATTAAAAAGTCCTTTCAACCATTTACAATGACTATGATACATCAAGAAACGAACAACAAAACAAGAAGCCTAAAGAAAGGTAGATAACTATATAGCCGCCACGAAGTGGATGCGAAATTAAATATTCACCTGGATTGTGGACGCGAATACACATATTCGTGAAATGAAGCTCAGATGTAAGTACGCGAAATTTGATACTCGCGATATTAAATTAATCTACAGTATTTAAGGAGATGTTAAACTCTCTCTGCCTTAATAAGAGTAAACAGGCTAATTTATGTATGGATAAAAGCTATCTTAATATTGGTACCTTTTATCTTTGGAACAGAGATAATTTTTCCAGCAATCATATCGTAGTACTTGAAATTGCTGTGTTTTGAACCCATTATAACTTCCTGTCCATCGGTACTGAAATGAGCTGTGTGTATTGGATAATTGTCCAAAAACACACTTTGTATTTTAGGATTATGTTCACCATCAACCTACAAATAATAGTGAATAAATGAAATTCAAATATAAGGTTTTTCGATATAAGTTTACTGTGAAAAAACATGTACTAATTTTTATGGCATCTCAATTTTCTTGCCAATTTAAGGTGTTTCATTATAAGTTTACTGTGAAATTGTTAATTTTCATGGTGTCTCAATTTTAGTTGTTCTCATGGACACCCTATTATTAAAATATAGGATGTTTACAGTAAATTCAGTGACATCGGAATCAACTACAAAGGCAACAGGAAATTAACATGAATTAGACTCCAATTAATGGTATATTCCTTTTAACCCAGGAAAATTATAGCTAAAACTCTAAATGTATTCATATTCTAAAAGAATATTCTTGCACTGAACCCTGAATAAACCCAAAACCTTTCTAAGCTGAACTGATTATGCAAATTTTTAGCTCACTTAAGCCAAAGACTTGAATAAGCTATTACAATCACTCTTGGTCTGTCATGTATTGTGCATCATAAGTAAACTTTTCATATTTTAATCATCTCCTCCAAAACTACCGAACCAAATTGGATGATATTTGGCAGTAATGATGTCTGGTTGGTAAACTGACATGTATAAACTGAATGTGTTTTGGTAGGACAGGTTTTACTGTTTATGGACATACTTACCTGAAATAATGATAGTGTGTGATTCATCCCTGCTGTTAGTATTACTTGTGCTGATGGATGAAACTCCACAGAGGTTAACTTTCCCTACAATAACACGAATGTGAAATTCATATATTTTGTTACAATAACTTATAACTTTTTATTACCGTGACACAAAAAACATTGTGTTCAAAAAGTCTTATATATATCTAGAGCAGTCTCTTGAAAGGCAAATACAAACATTGTTGATTTATTTCTCAAATTTGACCTTGTGACTTTGAACCTTCAACTATACACTTAAATTTGGTATGCGACACATCATTTTATGTTGGTATACATATGTGTCAAGTTTGGTAAAAATCCATCCATGGACATGGAAGATAAGGAGCAGACACGATATTGGGACAGTTAGTCAGGCAAACAAGGCAATTTCTATATACCCCCCCCCCCCCCCAATAAATTTTGTTTGGGGTGAACATAATAAATATTGACAAGAAATACCATTTCTTTTTTCTGTTAAATGAAATTTAAAATATACTGTAAGATGTGTTTAATTAGACCTTCATTTCTACATTACAACATTGTATATGTTTAGGTCAACTACAGTTTAACAATTTAGTTAAATATGTGTTGCTAAGTGGTAAAGGCAACAAGGTCATTATTAAAGAGTGTAATTATGAACATATAAACACAATTATGAGCATATAAACATTATTTAACTAGTATGCAGACATATGATATTTTTATAATTACCTGTGCAGGATATTCATTATTAGCATTTGTACACTGTTTTATTTGTATTATACTTTTTGGTAGTATATTTGAGGTTGCTAAGTAATTTCCAGTACTGTGCAATAAATCTTCAACATCACTGTCATCTAAAAAATCAATGTGAAAAAAGAAAGATATTACTGTCTATAAATTCTCAGCAGTGTTGGTACATGCAATACAAATTTCAGGGGCGAATCCAGGATTTTTTTTAAAGGGGGTGGGGGGGGGGGGGGGGTTGCAAATTAGTAGTATATCAATGCTAGGTGCGAGCACCCAGAGACGTGGGGTCTAGTAAACATGATCTGGAACAACACAATACAGAAATGGGTTGTTACATTAACAAATGGGGGTCACATCAGTCAATAGCTCTCTCTCTCTCTCTCTCTCTCTTAAATTTCTCAAAGGGGGGGGGGGTAGCAACCCCCGCAATCCCCCCTTAAATCCGCCACTGAATTTGTTCATATGCAAAAATATGGTTGAAATGGTTGGTTTTCAATATAAATCAATAATCCAGTAATTATAAACAATTAATATTATAAATGAATTTTTCACTACAATTAAAAGAAGACATATGTGAGCAATAACCAAAATTGATAAGGTACTGGTAACTAATTTAGAATTTTAGGATATAAAACATCAGATTATCAAGCCACATGTTTAGGTTTCCACAAATTTAAAATTAATAGTACTGCAGTAACCAAATTTCTAAAAGTTATGAAAACATAGTCTTTCTAGAAGTATTTTTAACAAATCTGCTAGTATAGACTAATTGTTTCAAAAAAATTCTCATATTTTAGTAGCCAATAGTGATTTTTGGCTACCAAGAATTAAAACCTAGCATGTATAACTACACTACATTTAATTGATGTATTTTTTGTTTTGTGTGTGTAAGTTTGTTGCTAATTACATACAAGATACAAACAGAAGGTTAATGTAATTATGTATATACCATCAGATGACACATTTCTCTCTGAAGGTAACTTTGCCCAGTTTGGTCTAGATGAAACCTTTTCAAATCTGAAAGAAATAAGAATAATATTATACTGCGGTGAAAACAAAATGCATGATGCATTGTGAAACAGAAAAAAAAAGAGAGAAATGAGAGATGATGATGTTGATGGTGCTGATGCTGCTGATGATTATGATGCTGGTGGTCGTGATGATAATGTTGATGATGGTGATGATGATGGTGTAATTGGTGGTAGTACTGATGATGATGGTGTAGTTAGTGGTATGATGATGATGATGGTGGTGGTAGTAGTGATAATGATGATGATGATGATGCTGCTGCTGATAATGATGGTAGTGATGATGTTGATGTTGATGTTGATGATGATGATGATGATGATGATGATGATGATGATGATGTGGTACATGTAGCAGATGTACATGTTGTAATAATACATTAAAACAATGCACTGTGATTTATTGATGTAATGAAGTGTCTTATCATCATGGCAGACACCTGGTTTATCACCAACACATTACTTGCTCTATATGGGATTTAAAACTACAATGAATAGAAATACTGGACTCCTGTAGTATAAATATTTGATAATGACTTACTGAGATTTTAATCTAGTAGTGTATTGTTCTGTTCTAACACGACATTCTTCTCCTTGTCTTATATTTGAAAATCTCTTTCTTTTGGTCACATCAACACTAAAATACAGAAACAATAAGATTAAAAGAAGAATGATGACCAAATAATTTGCAGTCATAAATTAGACATTAGAACTATTTCAATATTCAGCTCTATCAAAACTGTTCTTTTGCTAAACATTTAGAAATAAATTCATGGGGTCTTTTAGAAGAGACCTAAAACACTGATACCCTGCGTTAAGACAGGCATGGCACATTAAGGAACCCTCCCTCTACATTGCTCTGAGCACACTGCAAAGGTAAAAATTTTTACACCTTGGTGATGTCTAGAATTAGGTGAAATATTCTTGACTGAGACATAAAACTCAATTCAATCACTCAATCTATCCAAACTACCATCAGCAGTAGTTGGGGTAGGCAGAATTGAGAATGGACTATAGAAAAAATCAAATCTAAATGAACAAAAAATATATCTGTATTTTATGAGAAATACAATATATAATTGGAATGAATCACATTAAGTATGGTAAGATATTTGAGTAGCAAACAAATTGCATTATCACATTATATATTTAGTTTTGCAAAATGAATGTAATTGTATTGCATTACAAAATGTTTTTAAAAATCCAATGTCTGAAAAATTTTAAGTAAATTATTAGAAAAGCCGACACAAATGAATATAGATGTGGTTTTATTTTATTTTTTTCAAATGTTTACTCTTGACAATATAATATGACATCAAACCTTCCAACTAAATCATCTTCATCCTCCCAAACTGGTTTCTTTACATCACCAACAAATGATGCTGTTGTGGGTGCTTTTTTCTTGTGATTTTTAACCTGTATATACAAGAATTTTATAAGCATTTTAAAAGATTTTAATAGTAAAGTGTCTACAAAATAACAACCAGTTTTGCAAATCAAGATTAGAAATGAATTATTTTTGTACTTAATGCATGTTTAGCAGTACTAACAAAACTAATGGGGGAAAAATCTAAGTATTTATAATATTTTCATTACTATGTATGGAGTAAATAATACATTTGTGGAAGCGCGTGGCCTAGTGGTTAAGGCGTTGGACTCATGATTCGAAGGTCGTGGGTTCGATCCCTGGACCGGGCGATGTGTTGTGTCCTTGAGCAAGACACTTAATTTCACGTTGTTCCAGTTCACTCAGCTGAAAAATAAATGAGTACCAGCAAAATGCTGGGGGTTAACCCTGCGATGGACCGGCGTCCCATTCAGGGGAGAGTCTTGTTCTCTCAGTCGCTTAACGCCACAGAAACCGGGATACGCTCTGGCCTGATGGGCCTAATGGCTCGGGACAGACTTTAACTTTAACTTTAAATAATACATTTTAAAATCAGTAAGTTTTGAAATAACTTCATTTTTATCTTAATCATCAATCCATCATCATTAAACAGTTAAAAATCATTTATTTTGCAAACCCTTAAATTGCAATACGGGAGTTTAACAATTTTATCTCCCTTGATTACTCTCTATGGTTAGAGGTAAGAAAGTGTACCTTCTGCAAGCCAGGGGGCATTCCCCTATTACCTACATGTATACATGTGCTAGTATATATAAATGTATCTACATTATATTTTATTTTCTTAAAGTGTTTCGTCTGAAAATAAATAAATAAATAAATAAATAAATAAATAAATAAATAAATAAATAAATAAATAAATAAATAAGACTGAAAAGTAATCTTGACTCAATAAGTACCCACAATGTAATTGAATATTGATTGATGCAAGGTTGAATTATAGTTTTTTTAAATAAATAAATAAATAAATAAATAAATAAATAAATTTTGAAACATGACCTTGAATGCCGCATCAATATACACTTTAAATATTTAAAATCTTTTTTTATTTTTTATTTTTATTTATTCTTTTTTACTTTTTTCTTGTTTTTTGATTGACACACAGTGAAAAAATTCATGTCATGTCTATCAATTATATTTATTTATTTATTTATTTATTTATTTATTTATTTATTCATTTTAAATTTTTTTTGGAAAGTAACTTTATAAGGGAATAGTTGGTTACTTTAGTTAAAATGTTTGAAATAAATAGGGATTTTTTTCTAAAAAATAATGAATCGTTTACCATTTCATATGCCATTTTTATGAAATCATAAAATACAGATTATTTTATAAATAGATAAAAAAAATATGACAACCAAAAAAAACGTATAAAATTATTGAAACCATACAGATATTTGATGTTAAAGTTTATTATACTTTTTTATTCACATTCTAGATACTTTTACAATATTCTCTAACATTCATACATTTCATTTATCAGTTTCTAAGTTTGATGTTCTCTTGTATATTAAAGTTTGTGTAATTGATAAAAACGATACTTTTAAATTCTTAATGTTATCGATGGATGCTGACCATAAAGGGGTTCATTTGTCGTTTGTCGGTACGTGTCATGTATTGAGTCATCCGGTAATGTTGACAGGTGTGCGGAGGTGTGTGAATTACGGATACTAATTAACCGATTAAGACTTCAACACCATAATCTTGGTAATACATTACGGGATAAACAATTCCTCAATGAGAAACTTTTTAATAAACAGCAATGAAACATGTAGATATGAGGAGCATCATATTTCTTGGAGCAAATATTGGGTACGGGAAAGAATAAAATGTAATTGTAATCGCCATAAGTACATCATAATTTTGGGTTCGTTTAATTAATTAAAATTAATTAAATGTAATTCTGTCAAAGGCAATTATTTACATGCATACAAAATATTTATTCAATTTTCTCCCACATCGGCGTAAACTTTATAAGTTTTGATACTATTTGAAGAAAAGAACAACTGATAAAGTTCTTCCACAAACTTGTATGTATTCAAGATTGCTTTTCTAGCTATAGACTGCCTATTATTAGTATCATATCTTTGTCCTTATAGCAAACATAACCATTTTATTTTATCTTTAAAGTTTAAAATGCTAAACAAAATATATTAATTATACTTCTTTAATTTGGTTTATTCATTTTTATCATCTTTTAATTTTAACTTCTTGATAGTTTTAATTTCTAAAATATTAAATAATCAACATATTTGACTTAAAGAAAATATAAATTTATTAGTAAGAAATAGTTTTGTCACATAAATATATATTTATTCATGAATGAATGTAAATATATCCCATTTACGGCAATGTTTGACCATTTAACTTAGACCAGTGTAGACCTTTATTACGACTGCCCCCTCGATTGCAAATCACGTTCAATCGCGTCCAATCTCGTAAGGTCACGGGCCTTGCGCATGCGTAATAAACAATGTTAAACTCCTCTATTATCCATTACTGTCACGTAGTCCATGATACTACCATGTCATAAAATAGTTTTTGTTTTTAACATGTATGTCACTAATATTCCCTCGGATAGACTTAATATGGCCTGCCATTGCCAGTCCCATTCAAAGGGCTTGACTGGCCACCAAATTGTAATAGAGAAAATATGAGGTTGGGCCAGAGATCAAACCTGGGACCTTACACACTATAGGCAAATGTTCTATCAATAGAGCTTCCCAGACAGACCTCTACAATATCAAGGATCACAGATTCAAACCCTGATGTGAAAGTCATGTTATGTCCCTTCATATACCTCTGATGCTGATTATCCTGTGTCAGGTACTTATATAGCATTTACGTTGCTTTATGGGTGCCAGATTTATAGTTTGGTTAGAAAGCTTTCAACATTATTCTAACAATGAGGTCCATCTATGAAATAGTTTTCAAAAGTAACATTTTTAATTCTATGTTCACCTGTAAATCATTGAACAAGTCTTCAATTCAAATGTATGTAAACATTATTCCATTGCAGGAACTCATAATTAATGTCTCACAATACTATACAGTCTCCCTTTACTATATACAATAATTTTGTTGTAAAACATCAAATAAACCAGTTGCTCAAAATAATTTTGGGTCTCAAAACAAAGAAAAGTATGTTCTGTGTTGAGAAAAACAAGGTTTTGTTTGGAAGGGAGACCATAGTGTGTGAAATATTTGAAAGAAGACAAGTGGGCAGGGGTAAGATTAATTGTTTGTCGTTGTTATTTTCCATAGAGGGATGCAGTATAATATTATACTATGACCATAATTTTTTGGATGCTGGATAATACAGCAATTTACGAGTTCATTTGATTCCAAACTGATTAATTACAAAAATAAGATGACAATACTATTGTAGGGGTTGGGTAGCTCAATTGGCAATTAGTAGAGCACTAGCCTATCTTGCAGGAAGTATCAGGTAAATCATCGATCGGACCCTGTAATTTTCACCTTCCTGTTACAGTTTGGTGGCCAGTGGGCCTTTGGCAGTGGTGGACTGTCTATTGCGAACATAAGCCTACAGCTCATTCGAGGAAACTTGGATGACAATTCCCTGGCTGCATATTGTTTCTCCTTCCTGCTACAGTATAAAAGATAACCTACCTTTTTAGGAATTTTTTCTAACTGTTCAATTATGTCATTTTCCCCTCCAAGAACTAAACCTTCTAAAACTTTTTCTTCCAATTCCTTCTTTTTACGACGCTCCGATCCCAAAGGATCACCGCTTGAGTTTTCTACTTGTGTACGTATTTTCTTCTCTTTGACTGTGTCCTTTGTCACCGCTTCACGTTTCTTAACATTCCGTCGAAGCATCTTTTACCAAAGAATAATTGATTGTGATGAAAAGAATGCTGTTACCAAAAGAAGTAAACTTCTGAAAATTTTCACGTGTTTACGTTTTTACTTGTTCAATGTCAATTATAAACTTTCTGTTTCAGTTATTCTGACATTCAATACAAACGCTTAAAAGATTAAGAATTGCACTAAAGTCAAAATTGGAAAACGTGTTAAACAAGAACCCGGACCGAACATGGGGATTCGTGGTTGATCCTTGTAGTTTGTTGAAAAGTTTACCGGGGTTAGGAAGTGAAATTCCATAATTCCATATATAAACACATTTTGAGTTTTAGTGTCAATAGCTATGTTACTTTATGATAGAAATACTTTGTATTGAAAATCTTCGAAATTACGGATTTTTATCGAAATTTTAGCCTAGGTCCTACATTAAACGGTTAATTTTTTTCTGTAAATGCTTTTAAAAAATCTTAAAATAAAGTATACCGATCTATGAACAAATGGAGACTACAATAAACAAATACGAGGTTATAAAAACATTGGGTACTTTATGGCATCAGGCTGGAGGTATTCTACGATTCAGCCACCACCGAGTGCCCGCAAAACTGCGTTATTGAGGCGTGATCTTTCAGCTTCTAATGGTCACCATGCACCTAAAAAAAGTTTATTTGTTAAATCAACAGTTGGCCTAGCCTGACGAAATTTAACTTTCTGCTGTACCAGGGTGCTTAGTCCGACTAATCAGCCCGAAAACACGCGTCGATAATTTCCAGTATTTCCTTACCTCGCTCTTGCTGACAACATAGAACACTTCCTAAAACATTTTTCTACCGATCCATGCCTAATTTTTAATTAAAATCCATCGATATCGGTAGAAATACAAGGTTTTCTGATGTCTCTTCAGCGCTCTGTCACTTTCACATCGTGAAGACAATACCCGAATCTGCATTGACCAATCGACGCGTGTTTTTGTTTCTGCCGTTTTCGCCAGAAATTTCAAGAATTCAATAATGGAAGCTGTCAGACCACAAACCTCCAAAAAGTCAAAAAATTAAAATGGGGGTTTAGTGGGCTGATTAGTCGGACTACAGGGTGCTTAGATTCCCCTAAAGGACAGTAGTTCACGAAGTTCTTTTAAAAGATATTGGACACAAATTAGTCAAACTTAGACTTATAAATAAAGACTGACCATAAATTGTGGAACCGCAAGGCTTCAGTACACGAAGGATTGTTGCCGAAAAGTAGATCACGGTACGGTTGCCCTAATGAAAATTGCATTTATTCTTATCTCTCGTCCGAGTATAGTTGCTAATTTCTTTCTTCATAGGACTAATTTATATCTTTGTTTTTTAGCATGCCGTATAGCTGAAGCATCATTTCACTCGCTGTCAGGCGACGGTTTTCAATTTCAGGGAAAATCATGGCTGATATCCATAACAAATATTGTAAACAGAGAAACGAAAAGTTGATTATTCTGCATATCTTCGTTCATAACTTTTTAAGTATATCTCCATTTACTTGCAATTTCATATGTCAGTTCACGAACATTGAAATTTTGAAATCATTACGATTATGTCGTTTACGTGAAATTTGAGATAATTTTTTTACCACTGTTTAGTTTAACACCCATTTCTGTACAGTAAAGCAGTATTTAACAACGCTTCTTACATTACACTAGAAATCGACAGTCTGTTTTGATTTACTGAGACATGTTGCAAAAACAGCACATTTACACTTAAATACTAAAGTGAATATATAACAATAGTTAAAATCAATTTTGGTCAGACTTAGCTTAGCAATATTTCACTTACTTAAAAATGTGTGTTGGAGAGTCAAACCCCAGAAATTTTAAGATTTTCAGAGATGATTTTTCATTCTTCCGATTGCCCAAATTGAAGCTCTAGATATACTAGTCTGATTTTGAAGACAAGCAGCCTTTGAATAGTATTTGTATGTAGACACATATAGAAGCCTACCTACTACATGTACATGTATATGAGCTTTTGTTGCGATTAATGGTTAAAATGCATTCAAATTAGTTTTAACATTTTGGCGATCTTTTATAAAATATATATACGTTAATTTTTACATTTGTGATGTTTTAATGTATTAAACTTTGTTGAGGAACAGATGGCGGTTATAGGGGTATAAATGCCAGTTGTTCAGTTTGCTTTGCACGGCGATGGCAGTTATACCACTACAAACGCCATTTCTAGACAGTTCAATGCTTAAACGAACTTGACAAACTAGAAAACATATGTCAGAAGTTTTAAATAATCTAATTCCTAATTATTTTGAAAAATAACAATTCAGATTTCATTTTTTCAGATTTATGTCAATCTTTTTTTATTGAGACATGATTGTAAAATACGCGTTTGAGAAAACTTTGAAACAAGAATATTCGTAAAAGCTATATTACATTCAATTTTCAAACGTTAAGATAATGTGCATGTAAAGTCTATAGAAGACTGTTCTTGATAAATAGTACAAGTAGATGGTAATTTTGGAACAACTTTTTTCGAGTGTTTCATTGCCACAACTCTTGCCCTTTATTAAAAAAATCAATGATTTATGGCTTTTGGTAATGAAAAAGCTAATGTTGATAAATGTTCCGATGTGCTTCATCTTATAACTGTCTAACAGATAGCAGTTACATGATAATTATTACAACATTTTGGAGTAAAGCATAAAATCCTGCAATTTCCTGCAATCTGAGCAAGTAACACACACATACATTATATCAGTGACAGAAATAAAGTGGAGGGGGTCCATCCCGAGCCCGCCACTGATGTAAGAATAATCATAAGCACTGGTAGCTTTGCAGTTTATTCTGAAAGTAAACTTAATGTTACAAAAATGTGTTATTGCTTTAAACAGGTATACACGGGTAAGCACAAAGTTAATGTCAGAACTGGATTGTTTATGTCCACATACACACGAGGGGTAGCATGCTTCAAATCATGGGGAATTTGTAATAACCAGCAAACACAAAGAACTTTAAATTGCTTTACTGTGTTCTAATTAATCAATTAATCTCATATGCCACATTTGTACTGATGAAAACTTCGATTCCGAAACGTCCGTCTAGTGCTGCAAAATTAAAACATGTTTAGTAATAATTTAATAGTGTTCTTGAAAGTACAGACCCCAGCTTCACAATCATTCCTTAGCGAAGATGTTCCTTAACTTAAATCTTGCAAATTTTCAAATCTTTATAATTTTGTTAATTTTCAAGATATTAATGAATCTAAGGTGTCATTTTTAAGATCACATCTAGATTAAAACATTTGCATTTAGTTTTGACAAAATTATTCACCATTTGTTTCAAAAAGAGATTATAAAAAATTGCTAAATTTAAGTTAAGGAAAATCTTAGCTAAGGAATGATTGTGAAACTGGGGCCTGGTCTTGAACTTTTTAGGCCATATATATGCAATATAGTTGATGATATCTCTCTGCCACACATGCCGCTTGTTTTTGAACAATGAAGAACAGTATATTGGTATATATTTATACCATTCTTCATTCCCGATAGAAACAAGCACATGTGCTTTGCCACTCGAGAAACAAGCACCTGTGCTCTGCCACTCGAGAAACAAGCACATGTACTCTGCCACTGGAGAAACAAGCACCTGTGCTCTGCCACTCGACAGTCGAGCTTCGTTAGCTCAGTGTTAAACTTTCGACAGACCTGTACTGTGTAGTAATGCATATAAATATACACTTCCACGACTTATTCATGTAACTGAAATGTTTATCATTTCCACCTACACACGGGTACATAAACCACAATAAAGGTATAATTGTATTTGTAAGGGGCTACACCCGATGTTTACTTAGGGCTATCATCACAGACACTATCTTAACATAAGGATACCAATAAATTGTCCATATTGAATCTATATGCTGTTGTCAGTTTTATTATTATTTAAATTTATACAGGTGAAAGAAAAATGTAATGGGGTTAAATAAGTTTAGATTTGGATCTAGTCACCAGTGCATAGAACCACTTGAACAATGGTGCCAATCCGATAAATCGCGTGAAATATAAACCACGACACAAACATGTATGATTAATGCTCTATTAATATTATTAAGACCACCTATTATAACAAAAAAGTGATTTTCGATTAGAATAGTTTCAATATCAAAATGTTTTCAGATTTTATTAACGATTTTGTCATGTTTTTTCTTAAAAAAGAAAATGAAACAGGAGCATACAAGCCCATGTCCATATCACAATCCCAAAAAGCAAAGTAAAAACTTTGAAAACTTGCATATTGAGTAAAAGACGAGAACTTCCATCCTCAGTGTAGTGAGACCAGGTGGTACAATTACAAGAGAAAACTCGGAACAAGCTATAACTTCCTAATGTTCCTTATTTCATCGGGATCTTTCCCGTGTTCTGTTTGCTAATATTGAACAAACGCCGTGTTTTATTTTCTAATTAAGATAAAAATGGAAGGTGTTGTTAGTTGACGGCTTTATGTACAGCTAAGTCAATATAAACATAAGATGGAGTTTAACACCTTTGTCGCATTCAGGACACAAGGTACATACCCCTTACAATAACCTCTATATGCACTTTGATGACCGTTATAAATCTAAACACTATGTCATAGTTATCTCCACAGACAGTAATAGCCGTCTGAAGATTTGGGCAGGGCAAAATAAAGTTTTAATGATGTTTGAAGATGTATGAAAAATTGAAGACACACTTAAAATGGTGTTAACTTTGCTAAGTTAAGCAAGATATTATTAATTCAAACACTGTTATTGGAAGTACAATCATGAGGCATCTACTGGTTTGTGGCATGTTGTTTACGTTCATAAATATAGAACTTTCCATTGCATTACCTGCTACACAAAATGGTTCAGAGAACCAAGTTGGGAGACTGAGTTTATTGAATACAAACACCAGTGACAGCAATGACACAACTAACAAGGTAACTAACACGGGTGGTGTAACGACACAAACGTTTGCTGTGAGAACAGCCGGAACCGGAAATCACGGGCATCGACCGGAAGCTGCAGTGTCAGTGTTTGTTGCGACACTAGTGATGCTTAGTATCACTGTTGTATTTATTATTGTTGCGGTAATCGCCGGACATTGGGAAAACAAGGTGACAGGATTACTGAGAACCAGAAAGTTATCCTTGGCTGTAGGATTAAATGACGACATTGGAGTTATATCGGATCCATTAAACAAATATCAGAGGATGTAGGCAATATGTATCTCTAAAATGAGTAACTCATAAACACCACGATGGACATTTTGGATTGAATTTCCTTTTACATCGTTGTTTTGTCCTGTAATGTATTGTAACTAAATAACATACTTGTGTTGTCAAAATGTGTTTTGACGGTCATGTTGAATACAAAATTCAATTAAGTTCACATTGTAAGCACAAATTCACTATATTCTCCGTCCAAAATAGAAATGGGATTCAAAATAGGATTTCGTTATCATCAAAAGACTGATAATGTGTGAAGCATGGATGTTGAAATAAGTAATTATTTAATGATAAATTGAAATTGACATTTACAGTAGAGGCCAGTCGAAAGTTTAACACTTAACTTATTTCCTTAACGAAATATGGTAAAATATATTTTGGTCCTTTGAATATTTTTTCAACATTTTGACAAAAATTTTGTTTCACAATTTTGGCTCAAGCACTATATTGGTGAGGAATTGTATTCCTAAACAGTCGTCTAGTGCTGTAAATTTGAAACGGGTATAATAAGTAATTAACTAACGAATCGAAGCTTGACTGCCTAGTGGACTAGATATTGATAGAACTGCTTAGGGGTAGATATCAGCTGCTGAAAATATACCGAGATAACTATCACGGGGCCAAAATGACTTGCTGATTTTGTTAGCTTAGTGTTAAACATTCAACAGGTCTGTACTGTATCTCTGTCACATTTTATAACTTATGTGTTGGATACAAATGTTTTGGCGCCTTGTATAAAATATTTACGTATTACTGTGGATGTAATTATGATTGTAGTGTGTTACATGGTTTCATACTATTTACAATTCTATAAGGGTTTTTTTTATAAAGGTGATTATTAATAAATTATGTTAAAAGTTTTGTATAATTTATATATACTGAGTTGACTATTTCATGTTAATAATATTTATATATGTTGTATATTTTACATGGTAAACAATGATGTATTTCCTGAATATTGAAATGTTTATTTTTGGAATACATGTATTTATTTTTTACAGAAAAAAAAATTATAACATGGCATACATTTTAGTCGAGTGTACTTCAGAATACTTTGAAGTACCTGATACACAATTTGGTCCTAACATTGCTATTGAGTTATTGACACATGATTTTGATAAATGAGTGTTTGTATTAAACAAGATTGATAAATGGCCAATATCTAGACTGACATCGTTTTTGTAATTTTTTTAAGGAATGAAAACCCGTTTTATGTGGCTGTATAAAAGTCCCGTCATTTCGGGTCGTATATCTAATTGTTTCATTTGATCCTTTACAACTACAGTGTAAACGGAATGCCTCTTCCGGCAAGCCAATGTGTACAGACATATGAAGCTTAAAACAAGACATATATTTCATTTTCAATTTTCTTTATTCCGTAAGTTAACTTATTGGTGCTATCATAACACAAACAATGTTCAGTGAGCAGTATATAAACAGTAGTACCAGGGGAGATAATAAATATATTTATAAATATAACCATGATATAAAGTTAAACATTATTTCTAATATTTAAAGCAAGCATTGTATAGGAATTTTGCTAGATTACATAATTGTTTGACATTGTTGATGCTGGGTAACTGTATAAGTTTGGACGTGCTTGGTTTGACCCAGTAGCATGGTTTAATAAATTGTTTTCTAATATTAGTATATGCTTTACACTCCAAAATAAAATGATAATCATCTTTAACAACACCATTACAAAATGTACAACATCTTTCATTTCGTTTTTTGTTATTATAACGGCCTGTTTAAATAGATTAACAATGAGAAGAAGATAACCTGAATTTAGACAAGATTTTTTTTGCCAGTAATGACTTGGGATAGGCTTACATAAAAAGTATTGTAAAGCAAATGTATCATTTAAAAATCTTTGAAAAGGCTTCTAACACGGAGTGTAAATGTTGTTTACAAGTATCTTCAAGTATCTTTGTCTATTTCACACAAAGCAACATCTACGTTAATTGACGTTTTGCCAACCACGCCCATAATGTTCCGACACTGGCCGCCATTGCGGTACCAAAGCAGCATCACGGCAACTAATGTCGCACTGGTGCTTGTGACGTCATTAAATGACGCACTAGTGTTTGTTACGTCATTAAATGACGCAATTGTGGCAGTTTTCATTCTTATTGTGTGTAAATCAAGCATCCGGTCATTTTTCGGAACATTGTGGGCGTAGCCGACGATACGTCAATTATATTTTGCTATACCAAATGCGGCCAAGACCGATAGACTCAAGCTCTTTTAACATAAAACATAAACAGATTGAAAATAAGAAAATTACTATGGTGACATTTTGTTGTCGTCGTCTTAACCCTTCTAGGGATTTATCAACCATAATCATATATTATTATGTTATATTGCAGACGTTTTAATATCCTTGCAAGCTAAGCGGAATTGTAAGCCAAATATAATTATATATATGAACATACAATATATGACTTTAGTCGTTGTTGATTGCTGTACGTGTTTTGGCGCTCTGGTTTTAATCTCTATTTTTGTTGTAACGTGTTCTTGGTGCCCTGGCTTTAGTCCCTGTTGTTTGTTGTAATGTGTTCTTGATGATCGGACTTTAGTCGTTGTTGTTTGTTGTAATGTGTTCTTGACGTTCTGACTTTAGTCGTTGTTGTTGTTCTTGACGTTCTGACTTTAGTATTTGTTGTTTGCTGTAATGTGTTCTTGACATTCGGACATTAGTCCCTGTTGTTTTTTGAAATGTGTTCTTGACGTTCGGACTTAAGTCGTTGCTGTTTGTTGTAATGTATTCTTGACGTTCGGACTTTAGTCGCTGTTGTTTGTTGTAATGTGTTCTTGACGTTCGGACTTTAGTCCCTGTTGTTTGTTGAAATGTGTTCTTGACGTTCGGACTTTAGTCGCTGTTGTTTGTTGAAATGTGTTCTTGACGTTCGGACTTTAGTCCCTGTTGTTTGTTGAAATGTGTTCTTGACGTTCGGACTTAAGTCGTTGCTGTTTTTTGAAATGTGTTCTTGACGTTCGGACTTAAGTCGTTGCTGTTTGTTGTAATGTATTCTTCACGTTCGGACTTTAGTCGCTGTTGTTTGTTGTAATGTATTCTTCACGTTCGGACTTTAGTCGCTGTTGTTTGTTGTAATGTATTCTTCACGTTCGGACTTTAGTCGTTGGTGTTTGTTGTAATGTGTTCTTGATGTTCGGACTTTAGTCGCTGTTGTTTGTCGTAATGTGTTCTTGACGTTCTGACTTTAGTCGTTGTTGTTGTTCTTGACGTTCTGACTTTTTGTTGACATTCGGACATTAGTCCCTGTTGTTTTTTGAAATGTGTTCTTGACGTTCGGACTTAAGTCGTTGCTGTTTGTTGTAATGTATTCTTGACGTTCGGACTTTAGTCGCTGTTGTTTGTTGTAATGTGTTCTTGACGTTCGGACTTTAGTCCCTGTTGTTTGTTGAAATGTGTTCTTGACGTTCGGACTTTAGTCGCTGTTGTTTGTTGAAATGTGTTCTTGACGTTCGGACTTTAGTCCCTGTTGTTTGTTGAAATGTGTTCTTGACGTTCGGACTTAAGTCGTTGCTGTTTTTTGAAATGTGTTCTTGACGTTCGGACTTAAGTCGTTGCTGTTTGTTGTAATGTATTCTTCACGTTCGGACTTTAGTCCCTGTTGTTTGTTGAAATGTGTTCTTGACGTTCGGACTTAAGTCGTTGCTGTTTTTTGAAATGTGTTCTTGACGTTCGGACTTAAGTCGTTGCTGTTTGTTGTAATGTATTCTTCACGTTCGGACTTTAGTCGCTGTTGTTTGTTGTAATGTGTTCTTGACATTCGGACATTATTCCCTGTTGTTTGTTGTAATGTGTTCTTGACATTCGGACATTATTCCCTGTTGTTTGTTGTAATGTGTTCTTGACGTTCGGACTTAAGTCGTTGCTGTTTGTTGTAATGTATTCTTGACGTTCGGACTTTAGTCGCTATTGTTTGTTGTAATGTGTTCCTCACGTTCGGACTTTAGTCGTTGGTGTTTGTTGTAATGTTTTCTTCACGTTCGGACTTTAGTCGTTGTTGTTTGTTGTAATGTGTTCTTGACGTTCGGACTATAGTCCCTGTTGTTTGTTGTAATGTGTTCTTGACGTTCGGACTTTAGTCGCCGTTGTTTGTTTTACCGTGTTCATGGCGCTCTGACTTAAGTCGCAGTAGTTCATTATTTCATATTTTAATGGAATGATGTTCTTTTTAATATATTTACCATTGTTATATAATTAATCAATTCCATTTTTATGATCGACTGAAATGGTTACACGTGACCATTTGATCTCATATGATATACCGCGGATTTCTGAAAATTCCGGTGTCGCCTCGGTCAATATTTATTTTTCTGGTCAATATCACACCATATACAACCACTAAAAAGTTAATAATCGTGAAATATGTTATATTAGTTTTTCTGATGTTTTAAACGTGAATATGTTTCTGTAAACTGGATATGATTATAGATGTGACTTGCGTCTAAAACGGAACATCACGTGTACTTATTGATTTTCCATCATTCGAATAAAAAATAAATGAATAACTCCGTAACACGTCATATATGCTTACTTAAAGATAGATACATGTATGCCCTTATTTGGAAAAAGGAAAAGGGCGTTGTCTCTACCAGTAAACCTGTCAAAAAGTATGAAACAAAACTTAAATTAACGGTATTCAAGTACCAAGACGCACTTGTTTAATAGTGTACATAAAACGGTATGATACAATTATACTTAACTGTAACTAAGATCTCTCCCATTTCATTTGCAACAAATCTCTCTCTCTCTCTCTCTCTCTCTCTCTCTCAATTATTAACAAAAATAAGCAAGAAAAACTGATGACATGTGATATATATATTAAACGGGTTCTACCTTTAAGCATTTATAACGTCATATTATATTTTCCCATATCAAGTTTTTCACCTTTATATATAAGCTTATTTATGACTTCGTGGTAATATTTAACTCTACTAACTCTATTACAGGTATGATTATACTGAATATTTAGTATATAAAATTCATAATATAATAAAAATACAACCTTTCATGAATTTGTACGCTTTATAACTATGGATTTCCATAGAAATGAACAAGGTACTAATATTGACACTCGGCTATGGGTCGGCACTAATACTGGCAAATGACTATAGAACGGCTTAAATTCGCAAGTATCCGACCATGGACCGGCCCACTTGCGGACGCCCGGTTATGGATCCACGTCTATACTGACACCAGACCATGGGCCGGCGTTAATACTAACACTTGACCATGGACCGGCGTTAAGGGTCATTTAAGTAGGAAAATTCAAGTGAAAACCATTTGGTTGAAAAGCGTGAAAGAGGGTTATAATTATGAAATTACCTACAAAAGTGTGAAGATTTATAAATAAAAATAAAGTAGGAATTGATAATTTAAGCAATTTTTAAAATATTTGTTGCATTTTTAAAGAAAATTGTGCAAAAATACACGTGTTGGGGAAAATAGCTTACACCTTGTATAACGAATTGATTTTAAAAAATGAAAAGATATTAAGATAGTCAACATCATAGAGCAGTGCAAAGGGGCCAGAATTTGTTAAAGAAATACGAGGTTTTTGAAAACTCGACAATTTACGGTTGAGGTTTTTTATGTTTTGTTTTCCTTTTAAAAATGCGTGTACCAGGCGTGATAGTTCATATTCTAAGGCTACCAACGATCAAAGGGAAGATTATAAAAGATAAGTTTGAATATTACTTGATTATTGCTGAGGCATATTCGGCTTTATATAGTTCAACATTGTTGAAACCAAACAATATTTACCTTAATTTAAATAGAACAGTATTGAGTGACCGTGCACTTTTAGTGACTTGTTGTATTTTGGATTAGTAGTGGCCTTGGAATATAAATATCACGCCTGGTACACGCATTTTTAAAAGGAAAATAAATCGTAGATAACCTCAACCGTAAATTGTCGAGTTTTCAAAAACCTCGTATTTCTTTTAACAAACTCTGGCCCCTTTGCACTGCTCTATGATGTTGACTATCTTAATATCTTTTCATTTTTTAAAATTAATTCGTTATACAAGGTGTAAGCTATTTTCCCCAACACGTGTATTTTTGCACAATTTTCTTTAAAAAATGCAACAAATATTTTAAAATTTCTTAAATTATCAATTTCTTCTGTATTTTTATTTATAAATCTCCACACTTGTGTAGGTAACTTCATAATTATACCCCTATTTCACGCTTTTTAACGAAATGGTTTTCACTTGAATTTTCCTACTTAAATGACCCTTAATACTGACAACAGACCATGCACTGGCGTTAATACTGACACCAGACCATTGACCGACGTTAATACTGACACGTGACCATGAAAATAGTACTAACACTCGGATATGAAATGACATAAAAACTGACAATCGACTTTTTGGCGGACGGCATACTGACACTCGGCTTTGGAACGGTGCAAATACTGATATCCGATTACGGAGGCATAAAACCAAAAACAACAGGAGCATATATAGGTCGCGCACGATAACTTGGCACATCCGGGCTTATTCATTTTGTAAATAAACATTGTAACTCGGACTCATGAAACACGCACATTGAACAACTCGCCAATGTCCATGCTGCACCTTCATACATATTTTTGTTGAAATATAAATATTTATCATATTCCACTTATCTTGGACATTTTCATTTATGTTCTTTATTTGAAACTTTTTAAATATTCACATGAAATTATTTCATTTCTGCATAATTTTTGTGAAGTTCCACATAACTGTGGAACGAATTGTCTGAAGATATAACAAGGTATTTGTCCTTAACACCTTTAATTTGATAGGATAGGTTACTGTCGTCCTTGGCTCAGTGGTATGTAACATATCTTACAGTTAGTGGACAGCTATATAATTTTGTCACAAGTGAGTTCGAACAATACCGGGTCCATACATATATATTTTTTAATTTTATCTAATTTTGTTTTTAATTTTTATTATAAAAACTTTTCAATTAAAAAGTAAAAGAAATAAATGAATCTATACTAATTATTTAAATGTGCTATCAGGCTAATAATTAATAATTTCTATCTTGTAAATGTATGAACAACCTAAATTTTAAAATTCTTGTGGAAATTATTTCTACCAGAACTACATAACATTTAAAATTAGCACAGGGCAAAATTTTAACGTCTCGTTTCATACAGAAATCAAAATATTAGCACTATTTGGGACTAATCACTATTATTAATCCGTACCTCACCGCCGCGTCATACGAAAAAATCAAACTGTAAACCTATATTAATTTGGAAAAGAATGCCAACATCAATAAATTTTATACTGTGTTTATTCATTTATTTATTGTTTTTTTAATTTATTTATTTTATTTATTCATATCTGGGAATAGACAGTTAATATTGTTGTCATGTGCATAATTTTAAATTTAATATTTTTCTCTGTTAAAATTCAAAATGCTCCACATGACGCTGTGCGAAATATAAAAATACAATTCCTCCTTACAAGTGAAATATTTTATGTCCAACAACACAACTCATATTAATGCATTCATTTATAATTTTTATTAATAGATTCAAAATTAAAGTGAATCAAATGTACCAGTTTCCAATTTGTGATGCAAGAGATTACAGCAGGTGTTTGTTCTAATTAATAATATAATACAATAGGATATGAATTCCAACATATCATGGCGTTGGGTGGATCTGAGAGTTAAAAGGGACGAGATGTTAATTATTAAGTTAATTGGACCATTAATTAGAACATGCGAACGAGTTGAATGGTCACGCCCTCGTAAAAATGTGAGAATATAGTATAATAGGTATAAGGCGAAAACGAGGCAACACGTGTGATTTTCATAACCGAGAAGATGTCTGAAAATAAAAAGATTGTATTAAATTCACAGGCAAAACAAATTGCCATCAATGTTGTAAAACATTGCTTTGATGAGGCAAAACAAAAATGTCTCAAAAATCCCATCAGCTGTCCCTTGGAGAGAGCAAGTGCAATGACGGGTGTGCCGAGGAGAACATTATCAAGATTAAATCGTTCGGAATAGAAACCAAACAGGCTGATAGAAAACAGAGATCAGATAAATTTTTTATTGATGATTTTGATATCTGCGTAATTAGAAGAACAATAATTAATATGTATTTAAATAAACGCGTTCTTCCAACTATAAATGCTATTCATTCGGAAATAATTAACAAAATTGACTTAAGGGGGGTAAAACAATTCTCAGAAAATTGCTTAAAGAAATGGGGTTTAACTGGAAAAAATGCAGCACAAATAGAAAAATCCTTATGGAAAAACCAGATATCGTATCAAAAAGAATAAATTACCTTCGCGAAATTAAAAAACTTAGAGCAACTGGACACAACATTATTTATATGGATGAAACGTATATAAACTCTTCACACACTGTACCCAAGTGTTGGCAGCTGGATGGGAACGGGTTAAGTGTTCCAATCGGAGCAGGTGACCGTCTGATTGTTGTTGATGCTGGTTCAGAAAAGGGTTTTGTTCCTAATGCAAGCCTTATATATAAAGCCAAGTCATCAACAGGTGATTATCACCATGAAATGAATGCTGAGAATTTCACTAAATGGCTTCGCGAAAAATTAATTCCAAACCTTGAACCAAATTCCGTCTTGGTAGTCGATAATGCATCTTATCATAACGTCCAAGAAGACAAAAAACCAACAACATCGTGGAAGAAAAAAGACATTCAGGAATGGCTCACAAAACACAACATTAAATTTACAGAAGACATGGTTCGCGCACAGTTACTTACAATATGCAAACAACAAATTATTCCACCTTCCTACAGAATTGATTATATATTAGGAGAACATGGACATAAAATTTTAAGATTACCACCTTATAATGCAGACTTAAATCCTATAGAATTAATTTGGGCTGATCTAAAATCATATGTTGCTTCACAAAATTTAAAATTTAAACTTTCGGACGTGCAACAACTTGCAGAGAAACAATTGAAAGACATATCGACAGAAAAATGGAAAAGGTGTGTTGAACACGTAAAGAAAATAGAAACCGATTACTGGAAAAATGACATCGCAGTCGATGAAGAAATAGAGAAATTTGTAATAAACTTGGACGATACCGATTCCAGCGACGAAGACACAGACACAGCAACAGAAGAAGAAGAGGATGAGTAAGAAGAAACATCTACAGTGACGGCCGACGAAGAATCAACCATTTCAGAAGAAGATACGACTGATACAGCTGACGAAATTTTCACTGTTACCAACTTGCATGGAGCTGCACAATTATAAATTCCAGACACAAAATAAAAACAAAAAACAGAATAAGACTAAGTACATAAGATTAATAAATAAATAGTTTTGAATTAAAATTTTTCGCAAAGCCATTCAGTAACTTGTTTTAAATATATTCAGCATACATTTCATGGAGAAGAATTTATTATTTGATACAGCAAATAATAAGAAATTGTTATTATTATTTTCTATTTTGACTTTTTATTAAATAAATATAGAGTCAAAATAGCACACGACAATATATTGACGATATTATTATTAATGACATTATTGTTATTAAAATTACTATTATTAATGGGCTAAATCAAACTTTTTTGTTAAAAAAAATGTATTATAGCAGGATAGAACTCTCAACACTTGTCCCCGTTATACACTATGGGCCAAAACATAACATTTATCGAACGAGCTGCAATGTTTATTTACAAACTGAAAAACCCCGGATGTGCCAAGTTATCGTGCGCGACCTATAACTATGTATAACGGCGTGATACAACAAACAACGGGGGCCAGAATCCATAAATAACGAAAGCGTAGCCCATCAAGAATGGCGGATTGAAACCATAAACGGAAGTGTGAAACCATTAACAGCAGAAGTGGGAAATCAATAGCAACTTAAGTGTAAAAATCATCAACAACGAAAATGTGAAACCATTAACAAAGGAATTGTGAAACTAATAACAACAAAGCGTGAAACCATCAATAACGGAAGCGTGAAGCCATGAACAACAGAAGCGTGAAACCATCAACAATGGAAGCATGAAAATAATAACGACGGCGTCAACAACTGAGGCATGAAACAAAATACAACGGAAACATAAATGTTTATGTAAAATGGATGTGTGAAACCATCATCAACGGACGTTCAAAATTATACATGTAAAACCATAACGAAACCGTGAAACCGTAAACAAACGACGAAAGCGTAAAACCACCAACAATGGAGGCTTTAACCAAGAGAGGTGTAAACCAATAAACACAAACGAGCGCAACCACAAAAACGGAGACATTAAACTTAAAACAACAGGGGCTTGAACCCATAAACAACGGGCGCATGAAAATGCCAACAGCGGAGGCGTGTAACTTTAACCAAGAGAGGCGTGAACCCATAAACAACAGATGAGTGAAACCACCAACAACGGAGACGTGTAACTTTAACCAAGAGAGGCGTGAACCCATAAACAACAGATGAGTGAAACCACCAACAAAGGAGGCGTGAAACTTTAACCAAGAGAGGCGTGAACCCATAAACAACAGATGAGTGAAACCGCCAACAAAGGAGGCGTGAAACTTTAACCAAGAGAGGCGTGAACCCATAAACAACAGATGAGTGAAACCACCAACAAAGGAGGCGTGTAACTTTAACCAAGAGAGGCGTGAACCCATAAGCAACAGATGAGTGAAACCACCAACAAAGGAGGCGTGTAACTTTAACCAAGAGAGGCGTGAACCCATAAACAACAGATGAGTGAAACCGCCAACAAAGGAGGCGTGAAACTTTAACCAAGAGAGGCGTGAACCCATAAACAACAGATGAGTGAAACCACCAACAAAGGAAGCGTGTAACTTTAACCAAGAGAGGCGTGAACCCATAAACAACATATGAGTGAAACCGCCAACAAAGGAGGCGTGAAACTTTAACCAAGAGAGGTGTAAACCAATAAACACAAACGAGCGCAACCACCAACAAAGGAGGCGTGTAACTTTAACCAAGAGAGGCGTGAACCCATAAACAACAGATGAGTGAAACCACCAACAAAGGAGGCGTGTAACTTTAACCAAGAGAGGCGTGAACCCATAAACAACAGATGAGTGAAACCACCAACAAAGGAAGCGTGTAACTTTAACCAAGAGAGGCGTGAACCCATATACAACAGATGAGTGAAACCACCAACAAAGGAAGCGTGTAACTTTAACCAAGAGAGGCGTGAACCCATAAACAACAGATGAGTGAAACCACCAACAAAGGAGGCGTGTAACTTTAACCAAGAGAGGCGTGAACCCATAAACAACAGATGAGTGAAACCGCCAACAAAGGAGGCGTGAAACTTTAACCAAGAGAGGCGTGAACCCATAAACAATGGACGAATGAAACCACCAACAAAGAGGCATGAAACCATAAACAACAGAAACTTGAAATCATCAACAATGGGCACATGAAACCATGTAGATGGACGTTCAAAACCATAAGAGTAAAGCCATGTCGAACCCGTGAAACCATAAACAACGGAAACGTACATCACCAACAATGGAGGTTTTAATAAAGAGAGGTGTACACCAATAAACAAAGGACGAGTGTAGCCAAAAAAAACCCAGAAACATTAAACTTAAAACAAAAGAGGCTTGAACGCAGAAACACTTAACGCACGGAATACCGCGACGTCAAACTTAAAACATCGAAAGTGTGACACCATCAACAACTGGTGCGAAACTTGTACCGAATAAAGACATGAACCCATGAACAATGAAGAGTGAAGTCACCAAGAACGGAGACGTGAGAAAAAGTGGGCGTTTTATCTTGGTGTTACGAAAGTGTACTACCAAACAGCGTATGATAATATTTTTAGTTTATTTATGAGCATATGTGAAGTGTATGTCGTGCTCATTGCATGATCAAAATAATTTGATTTATAATTGTTTAAAATTACTCTTTACTGTCCAAATCATTAAACAGTTATAATGTTTAGGTCCTGTCATTTTGTCTTAATCTAAATATAGACAAAGTCTACACACAAACAATCATAAGTACTAACATTTAATAAGTAAATGTATACATATGTAAACCGACATTTTTCATATATCGTGCTCGTATTTATATATCCAATAAATATTTTTTTTAATTTTCAGTAATCATATAGTTCCCGACTCTTATTAATTTTAATAACTAGATTTATTTGATTTTGCCTCCAATTTAGCTAAAAGGTTATTTATGCTGCTACTAATTAGTTATTTAGATCTTAATGACGCGTACTTAGCAAAATGCCCAAACATATAGAAATTAACACTGAATGATGTGTACTTGGTAATATAGCAAAAATATGGAAATTTACCATGTAACGTGTACTTCGCAATATTGCCACCACACAGAAATTTATACTGGATAACGATCACTTGCCAATATAGACAAAACAAATGAATAACGTGTTCTTGGCAATGTAGCGAAAATATATAACATTGAATAACGTGTACTTGACAAATATAGCGTAAGACGACACAAATTACCAGCAAGGTATTTAGCGTTGTTAACACACTTCAAGAAAAGCAAGGCAGCTAAACCTGGTTTCACAATCATTCACATAGGATTTCGTTAACCTAAATCTGGCAAACTATACAGCTAAATATTTTGTTCGTGAATTTTGGTGTCGTATTGAAATTACATCTATGTTAATATTGTTGAAATGTTTTATTGGTAGAACCATAAAATATATCAGAATTTGCCAAATTAAAGTTCGGGAAGATATTAGTTACCATGTCTTGTGTTTTATTTCGTCACGTTTGTTTGTTGTTTCATGTTCTTGGTAGTTTTGGCAATACAATTATTCCATACAATTTTTATTGGCACTGTCCATTGTACGTTGACCCTTCCTATGGCGAACATATTTATATGGATTAGGCAAATATTGCTGACAATAAAGTTTTCTTAATTTTTCAAAAACACTGGACAGAAAATAGGATCTAAATAAATAGATAAATTAACTAATTAATGAAAACACCCTATTTTATTGTATAGTAAACTTCCAGAAATATCTAGTCTTGTAAATTAAGCAGAATTGTAGACAAAAAGCTTGGAATCTTTTTTCTGTATGTTCAACTTTTCTGCATACATCAGCAGTTTTTATACAGAGTTAAGATTCGCATGATTTAGTATTTCTCAACAATACTCCTAACTGACGTTCAATAATTCTTAACGGATTGTTTTTAAGGGATCACTTGTTGTCTTTTTGTTTTGTTTGTTTTTTGTACCGCGTTTTGTTTGCTATTGCTAAGGTCACGTAAAACATGAAGATCAGTATATTCAATTATAATTCCTACATTTCAGTTTTGTCTCTCAAACTAATATTTTTTACTTATAGAAATTGAAAATTTTGACACATAAATACATGTGTATGTTTATTAGATGATTGGTTTGATCCTTATGTAGGCGGACATCCAAAGAACAAAGAAACTGCCCGTTTTAAAACTATTGCAATATACCCACAATTGGAGATTATTGTAATCCACCACAAACATACCGACGATCAATTCAATAATTTTGAACGTTTAACATCTCTTTATATGTAATTATACCTGACTGTATTTGTCTTTTCCTCCTACCTCTGACCACGGGTGGGTTTGTCTGACAAGCATATAAATTATAACTTAAGATAAAACACAAAACCGGAGCAATAAATCTAGTACTTTTCTTAAGTCTTATATAAGAGAAAAAGTACTAGTTACGAAAGTACACGTTTAACATCATCAAGGATGTGGACATTCACCTAAACTAGATTTTTATATTAGTATTACAAAGGGATTTTATTCTGATACAAGGCCAAAATGAAACCCATTGTTATATGTGTTTGCTTTATGACTGTTCTAGGTTTTTCGTGTTTACAAGCTAATTCAAATTCAACAGTAGACAGCACCACGGAAATAAATATAACAAACACTGCTTCAACAAATAAGGAATCCGAAACAGGAACAACAGGTGGTTCTGACCAGGAAAATACAATTAGTACGGACATATCGGATTCAGGTCAGGTATCCACGGATATTTCGCATACAAGTCAGGTATCCACGGATATTTCGCATACAAGTCAGGTATCCACGGATATTTCGCATACAAGTCAGGTATCCACGGATATTTCGCATACAAGTCAGGTATCCACGGATATTTTGCATACAAGTCAGGTATCCACGGATAATAAAACTTCAGAAGGAAGCAGTGGCGTTACAACGGAAGGCGCAGTAGCAGCAGCTACAACAGACAACCTGTCAGAACCAAAAGTAATTAGAGACGCCATAACATATATTATTATATTGGGCATATGTGTGGTTTTAATAGGAATAGCCCTCTTTACGAGTAGGTTTGAGGCACCACCAGTGGCCATAGAGACTGTCATTACACCACCAAATCCGCCATTAGGATCTGCTTTTCAAAATGGCGATACAGCAAAGAAAAGTTTATCAAATGGTGTCAAATTTGATGACGATGTTTGTTTATAGTTTATTTTACTTTTTATGTGTTATTTTTTAATTGGAACCAATACGTAATACTGTTTTTATTATATGTATACCATTTTATGTGTGTTCCAGTAACTACATATTATTGCCAATTCCTTAGAAATCGTTACCTTGTTTCTTTGGAGAAATAATCTTGTTAAAAACATCAAGCAATTCTGAAGTACAGTCAAACATGTCTATAAAGGCCACCCAAAGGAACAAGTAAAAGTGGTCTTTATGGGCAGGTGGCTTTTATATACATGTTCAAATTATATGAATAAAGAACAATTGGGATACAATTCTACTGGCCTTTATATGCAGGTGAACTTTGCCTTTAAGGCAGTTTGGACTGTAAAACACTGTGTTCCGGGAACGAGTTTGACTCAACATAGATATAGCGATTTTTTGAAACAGACGTAAGAATATAAATCAACGTTAAATGGATGGTTGTACAAAAATTAGAACCATCATGAATAAATATTATTATTTAAAACCTTGAAATCGTTATATAACTTAGTTGCATCAAAATCAACAAACTCAGACAGAATCGCAAACATGCATTAACAAGTAATTTTTACTAGGTTTTTTTTTAATTCTATTAAAACGAAATAATATTCATTATATACAAAATTTGTACATGTCATTTTTTAGGAAAGCTGAATTTTTAAACAATAATTCAATATTTAATATATGAAATTCAGACAAATAATAGCTATATTATATCGTACAATACATTAACATTTTGATGACGTTTGTAAACTTACAATAAAATTAATGCTGCATAACAGACTGTTAAAAATACTATGCAGTCTAACCTCGAGCACGTTATGCCAGTTTATTTCATAATAATTCATAACATCAAAATATTAGCAAAACTTAATATAGTTGGTTTTATTCCGTAGATTTATAATGCATATATATTTAAAAATAAACCAAGTAATTTAACTAGCTGTTGCATGTTTCCTAAGCAACCAGATAATATTGAATTTTTTACGCATGTTAGAGCATAAAACATTACAAGTTTTAACATACAGGTAAATAAGATAAAATATTATAATGGTCCCAGTATTTTCCAGTTGATCTTGAACTCCTGCAAGAATTCATACGACCTTATCAAGTACACAATTACCTAAAAGATATTGTTTAAAACTTTGAAAATCGACACGAGTTCGTATAAATCGTGCCCTTAAAGATATAAAATTTAGTGGCGGATTTTAACATAATGTTGTTTTTCACTTTGTATTTTATTCTGGCTACCTATAGTTTCAATTTGCTGATGTTTTGAGAGGGAAAATAAGCACAGAACATGCTAATATTGTGTGATGATGTCGTCATCGCAACAGGACCCGTCCGAAATCGGGAGTGATATAATACTTGGTATCCATATAACTTTATCTTGTGGTTTATTTTATCATGTCCTTTTTGTTGTGGTTTGTTCTTATTGTTTTTTCATATTTTTCTTTCTTTGGAAACATTTTTTGTAATGTACTTTTACATATTTATTTCTATTTTAAAACATGGAAAGTTTTATGTTTTAAAAGACAACTGTAATTCTTCATATTAACACATCATTTAAAATAAAGGAACTTGTAATTAGTAAATGTAATTAGTAATTTGGAAACATGGGAAAACATTATCCCTGTAGGTGAGATAAGTCTAGTCATTAGTTGGTGTTCTGTTTCTGTGTTTACTCCGTCAAGAATGTCTGGGAATTAAGAAATGAGGATTTCATAAAACTTAAATTTCATTTCAACCTCTACTAGGTTACATGCTCATGATACTATGTAGACAATCCCAAATTTAAGGTTTTAAAAATGATCAATTTGAAAACAAAAGAAAACCAGAACAAGGTGCATTTCGTCAATTACATTATTATACACACCCTGCTAGTATTTTATCATGCTGCAATCACGTGTTATAAAGGTAGGCATAAGATTATCTATCATTCAAACTATTTGCTACAAAATCGATAACAAATCGTCAAAATGACAGGATAAATTCGTGTAACGATAAGAGAAAAGTACATTTTGTAGTCTAGGTTAAAGGCGTGTTATTTGATTTAATAATACCCGTGTAGACGGGCACGAATGTTTGCGATTAAAACAATTAGAAAGAAAATATAAAGGCAATTTGATTTTCTCGTAATAATTATATCCTAAAAGACACACTTTCAAGTGTAATCCCCGTATCCGATTCTAATAAACAGTTTTAAAACGTTACATTACATTATATTCTTTAAAACCAGTGAAATTTTATAATTGTTTCACCACGCCATTGAAAACAGCCAATCACACACAAAAAGTTGTATAAAATATGTATTTATAATGTCACTTTCAAGTTTATGTACATTTGCTTTGTAAATGCCAAAAGCATTTATATTATACTAACTTTAAAAATCGGTAACATGGGCTAGAAATGCACTTGTTTTTTGTTTTATCAAATTTATGACGTTTACTTGGTATTGTTGTATTTATCATTATTTCAATGTGAAATATCGCTTACAACTTGTTCCTCATTCCACCGTTGTTGCATTATTGATCAATAAAACATTGATTTAACGGGTAATATATTATTATTTTTTATTTCAATTGATAAGAACTGTCCCATAAACGCTTACTCGATTTTTGTAACCATAAAATCCTTAATTCGAGTGATAAAGCTATTGCTATGATTGGACAATAAATTACTAATAGTCAAATATTATTAATGACCCAATCAGCAATCTATTGATTTTTAACTTATCGAACATGCCTAGCCTACATGTGTTTTAAATTAGTCATTGTATCCTGTAGTTAAGTTTGGTAACACCAATAAAACCACCTAAGTTTTAATCACAGTTATTCAGAGATAGTTTAACAATCATTCACAGTGGATATATTAGACAGTTAAAATGGATTTATTGAGAATTTACTTATTCATCAGTGTTTTTATAGTGAATTTAGAATATTCAAAATGCACTACAACGACAGGTACTATAAGCAATGTGTCGAGTGGAGCAACAACAGCAACAACAGCATCAGCAAGAACAACATCAGCACCAGCAGCAACAACAACAACAGCATCAGCAGCACCAGCAGCAACAACAACAGCGGCAACAACAACAGTGACAACACATAAGGTAAATTATACAACAGATGTAACATCATCTGCTGGATATACAAGCAACAAGAGTGGTAACGGCACTACAACTAGACAAACAACGACAACAACAATACAGACAGTGTCTGCGGGGAGTGACAACCACACCTCCGACATAGCAACAACAACAGCAGCAGCAGCAACAACAACAACACTGACAGTATCTTGGGGAAATAACCACACTACCAACATCCCAACAACAGCAACAATAAAAACAAACACAACAACATCATCAGCAGCAGCAACAACAACATTATGGACAGTTTCCAACACTGATAATCGCACTTCAAACATTTCAACAACGAATCAAAAAATGGGAAGACATGAACCATTATTAACTAATGAGACAATGATTGCTATATCAGCAGTAGTTTTTGTGGCTGTATTTGTTCTAGTCGTATCATGTGCTATATATTCAAGCCGTTTAGAAAACCCTAGACACCAACTTGTTACAAAAGAAGACGTAACCCTTAAAGATATTTCAAAAAGAGCTAAAGAATTTGAATCTGTAAAGACAAACAAGAATCAAAGTGTTATATTTAATGATGAGATTCTATGATTATAGTTACTTCCTAATTAACATATTCCCCAAATAATATTCAGGGGTCGACACGCGAAATGTGATACTCGCTAATTCAAAGCGTAATCTACAGTTGAATTAAATGGTTGAGATTTTCAGTGATGTATTATTTCTTTGTACTTTTGTATATATTTATAAAAATAATAATAATTAATATTTGTTTAATTATTTATCAAATTATGTTTTTACATTTGATACAAGTTTGTAAAACTACCATATCAAGCGCCCTAACCTTATTTTGGTCATTTTTGGTTAATTACATAAGTATTAGTATTGGTAGATTAGCGAAATAATTGGCGAAGGGTTTGAAAGTGTTTTTGATATTCGCGATGTGTATCCATCATTTAAATATTCAGTTTTAAATTCTGGTATTTTACGTGTATATTTTGCAGCACAAGAGTTTCGAAAACAGTTTAATTGTGTAACATCAAGGCATTGAAAAATTTAAGACTCAAAAGAGTATGCAAAAGTATCATGGATATATTTGGCGTTCTAAAGTTCCATGTTCCTCTAATTGTGGATTTCAGTTTTACACAAAGCCGGTGTATCTAACTAACCAGGAGGTGACCAGACCTGACTTCTGTGGTGAAAGCTCTATTGTTTAACTTCATTTGCCAGTTTCAAAATTTTTACATCGCATTGGGTTTGTGCTTTGGACATAGATTGGTATATTTGATTTTATGTTGGTTTCTGTTTATTTTTATATTTCTACTACTGTAAACGTATTTAATTTTGCGTGTTTTTAGTTTCGCGGTATAGTAAAATTTAAACATCCGTGTAGTTTAAACATTCGCATTTTTGAAATATGCACAATGGAACACAAGCATAATATAATTTTCGCTCGGTATCAATTTTCGCGCAAAACAAACAACCGCGAAATAAGCGAAAATTGGTTCACCGCGAAAAAAATACGTTTACAGTACGAGGGGAGGTCAAAAAGTTCATAGAACGGGGTATATATTGCCGCATCAAACCATACATTTTATTATTATTCAATATAGTCCCCATTTACCCCAATGCATTCAGCCCACTTTTCTTTCAGGCTGTCTATACCTTTGAAATAGAAGTCTTTGTTTGGTCCTGAAACCATGCCTCTGTGGCAGCTTAAAGTCCATTATCATCAGGAAATCTCCGTAAATGGTATTTAAAATTTCTAAATAGGAAATAATCACTGGGTGCCAAATCGGGACTGTAGGGTGGGTGATTAAGTTGTTCGAACTTGCATTCACGAATCGGTGCTTGTGCAATCCTTGACTTGTGTACAGGAGCATTGTCGTGAAGAAGCAATACCCCTCGGCTCAACTTTCCCCTCCTTTTTAATTTAATAGCAGCTTTCAGCTGCTTCATTAGATCAGCATAGTAAGCCCCAGTGATAGAGATTCCAGCAGGTTTATAATTGATTAACAGAACACACTTAGAATCCCAAAACACAGTGGTCATGACTTTGCCAGCTGATGGTTGGGTTTTGAATTTATTTGGTGGGGGTGAGCCAGGGTGCTTCCATTGCATGGACTCTTTTTCGGTTTCTGGGTCCCAATGATGAATCCATGTTTCATCACCAGTTACTAAACGTAAATGAAAGCTCTCCGGGTTATCATTATAAATGCCAAGAAGCTCCCGAATTGACTGGAGTCTTTGGAAGCGATCCTGCACATTTAGGTTTCTGGGGACCCATCTTGCTGATACTTTTGACATCCTTGACATCCCAAGATGCTCGTGGATAACCGTGTATACACTTCAATATGAAATGTCACACTCCCTAGCTATGTCATCAATCCTAATTCGACGATCATTCATGATGAGGGTCTCCACAGACGTGACAATTTCCTTTGTGATGGCATCAGCTGACCGTGGGTCATCCTTCAGTGAGGTGCGCTCACGTTTAAATTCAGCTGACCATTTTGCCACTGTGGAATAGGCAGGACCACTATCACCGTACACCTCGGCCATTCGCCAGTGAATTTCTTTGGCATTTGATCCCTCTACTGTGAGGAACTTTATTACTGCCCTAAACTCAACATTTTGATTTTCAATCATTGCTTGATGGTCACCAACTTTGATTGCTTTTGAGGATTACACAAATATGTTGTGACTCGATATGTTTAAAATGACGGAATATTGTGTTGTCTTAATAAGGAAAGAAAATGTGTGTTACACTTGGCTGAATACGCTGTTCTATGAACTTTCTGACTTCCCCTCGTATATATTTATAATGAACTTATTTATTTACCAATTCCCCTAACAACTATAGTACAAAAAAGCGAGTTTGACATAAAGTATTGAGTTTTTAAAATTATTATGTCCTAGTTTAATTATGTTTAAAAATATCTGCTAAAATAACCAGACATAAGTGCTTGTTTATCAGAAAATTAAGATACATGTATGTGAAATTTTGTTTTATCATTCGCGCAGATACGCCTACACACGCACACGTATTGCAAGTAAGGCTTTATTAAGTCATCCGTCGTGCAGACCTGTCGAAAGTTTAACACTTGGGTAACGAGAATGGAGTCGAATATCGACTACCGAAATAATTATGTATAGGCTATGATGGACCGAGATGTCCTGCCAAATCGTCACTTATTCGATAGCCTAGTGTTTAAATTTGGACAGGTCCGCACATGGGAGACTTCTTAGCATGTCTTGGTGTAATGTTCTAGAAAAAAACCTTTTACTTTTTCGAGCCACTATACTATATTACTCCTTATAAAACTGTGTTTTAAGCATTAGCTATATGGTACAAAATTTTTTATTTTATTCTATAGTGTCGCCGCATTTCATTTGGTGGCCAAATATGTAATGCCAATCTCTTCTCATAGTTTTTTTTCCAAAAGTCTGCACACTCAGTTAAATTCACATTTTAAAAATGTTTTTTTCCAGAAACTCCATCTTTTTATTCTAGAATCTTATTAATTTTTGTAAAAGGTGACTACAATTTCTTAAACACAGGGATTGGGTAATAATGAATATGGCTTAATATGACTGAAAATCCGTCTGAACAATCGTTAATTGGCAATATGGTTTCCATGGTTACTGGTCATATGACCAAATAAAGCACTGTAATTGGCTGAAATACTGAAATGAGGTATAAAAATATTGAAAGCTATCGAAACCAAACCTTGTTTTACATTCTCGCTGCAATTGAACTTTTCAAGTAATATTCTGACACTTTCTTTTTTCAGCGCGCAGACTCGAACGATTTTTGGGATGGTGGGCTACTTTTGTTATATCATGCTTTTCATAAAATAATACACATCTAGGTTAGAAAGCAAACTGTAGCTTTAATGGTTTTAGTACTTTATAATCTGTTAACTTATATTTGTCAAGCGACTATTTTTATTAACTACATATAGAAAATTTTTGATAATTGAATAAAGGTTCTATTTAAGTTCAAGTGAACCGATTGGTAAAACAAATGAGAAGATTTAGGGGGAAATCCGAAAATAGTTTAAATAGTTATAAAACTTAGTTCCATGTGATTACCAAGCACTTTCGAAGAAAAAACATGTCATTTTAGCAGTTACATTCCAATCTGTATTGCAAATATTAAAATATTTAAAAATGGGACAAGATCTGATTTTTGACGAATGTATTTAAAGATTATGTTTTTGTGTAAAGCCCATTTCCTACTGCAGAAACATGAGTTATAGTATCAATTGACATAGAAAAAGTATTTTGTTTATGTTTTGGAACATATGCTTTCTTCTCAGTTTTCGAGAAACATGTTTTTTTGGCCAAGGGTAAACAGTTTCTGTGTCCGAAATGTTTAAAGGGAGACAACCATGTCCTTTGAGATTTTATTGCTCCAAAATTACATCGGTTAGATCTAATGCTATGCCACATATAAGTAACTATTCAACAAATTATTGATAAAACATGTCAAAATATGTTATAACTGAAAAACCTGTCTAGCTGTAAACTACAGTTTGTAGAGAACGAGGTCGTGGGTTAAAAAACAGGCGGGGGTCTGACCAAAAAATGATAATAGGTAGCGACTGTTGTTTCGTCAAGCAATCAGAATTTAGAAATGAAAGTCACGAAGTCCTTAAAAACAGAGACCTTAATTTTAAAATTAAAACCGATGCCACTTGTCACGGCTGATGTGGCGCGTTATTCTAAAGAATCCTCGCTGCACATTGCCTTGTGCACACTGCAAAATTAAATCAATGCTGTCATTTCAACAATAGCTGGTGACGACTCGATATAAGTGAATTTTTTTTGACTGGGACGTAAAACCCTATTCATTTAACCAATCTTTTATGTACTGTACAGCCTGATTTATACGTTTTTGTTGTGTTTGTCATCAACACTTCTAGTTTAGCTCTATACTGTTGTAATTTTCAAATTATGGAAAAAAGTTTTTTCCCTCACTGGTGATGGGAACGTGAATCCTGACACATAGACGTTGTAAATGGACCTTTGTATTGGACTATGGCACATCACTTTTTCATGCGTTTAGATCTTCATCACAATATTGTTGATAAGTATGATGTAGATCTACATGTATGTTCAAATTTACCCTGGATATATTTGGCGTTCCACACTCATTTCACACGTGTAAGGTGTGGCTAGCTAAACAGGAGGTGCTTATCCTGAGCATCTGCCTCACGTACTTTCCTGGTGGAAGTTCACCGATTTTAATTATTTTTTAATTTTTATACGCCTGTCATATGACGAGACGTATTATGTTACGGCGCTGTCCGTCCGGGCGGGCGTCTATTAACAATTTGTATTCCGTTCAATAGAGACCACAAACATTTATGGATTCAAATGAAATTTGGTATACAGCTTTACCATGGTAATATCTTGTGCAAGTACGAATTACAACTTTTTCGGATTATTTTTAGAGGAGTTATGCCCCTTTTTTAACTTGGAAATTTTTGTATGCATGACCATGTGGTTTACGATCATTAGAGCCTACAACTATTTATGGATTCAAATGAAATTTGGTATACACATTTACGATGTTAATATCTGGTGCAAGTTCGAATTACAACTTTTTCGGATTATTTTTGGAGGAGTTATGCCCCTTTTTTAACTTGGAAATTTTTGTATGTATGACCATGTGGTTTTCGATCATTAGAGCCTACCACTATTTATGGATTCAACTGAAATTTGGTATACACATTTATGATATTAATATCTGGTGCAAGTTCGAATTACAACTTTTTCGGATTATTTTTGGAGGAGTTATGCCCATTTTTTAACTTAGAAATTTTTGTATGTATGACCATGTGGTTTGTATTCCATTCAGTAGACAATACAAACATGGATTTAAATGAAATTTGTTATACATTTGGTATACACATCTACGATGTTAATATCTGGTGCAAGTTCGAATTACAACTTTTTCAGATTATTTTTGGAGGAGTCATGCCCCTTTTTTAACTTAGAATTTTTTGTATATATGACCATGTGGTTTGTATTCCATTCAGTAGACAATACAAACATGGATTTAAATGAAATTTGTTATACAGTTACACCTTAATCATGGTAATATCTCGTGCAAATTTGAATTACAACTTTTTTGGGTTACGAGTTATGGCCCGAACACGGAGTTGGTAATATATTTTACATACATATATCCTAGTTGTACTTATACTTCTCAGTAAATAGTACTACTCGATCAATATAACACGGGCGTATAATGCTCCGCTCGGCGGGGCTCTTGTTTTCTTTGGGTTGGGATTGCGATTTGGACATGGATTGGTATATATATCTCTTAGACTTAGACCCATTTAAAATTTACCCTATCTTTCTTTTTGTATAATATACGGGTAATACGTCATATCTGTACACATTTCTTTGTTGATTATCACGTACTTCCTTGATCGGATTATATTGCCCCGTCTGAGGTGCAAGATCATAGTTTATCTGTAGTTGTTTAAATAACGATATTGTCGCTATAGCTCATCTTGGCAGCCATATACAGTACAGACCTGTCCAAAGTTTAACAATAAGCTAACGAATTATTGATGGTTCCACAGCTCATCTTGACAGCTATATACAGTACAGACCTGTCGAAAGTTTAACAATAAGCTAACGAATTATTGCTGAATCCACAGCTCATCTTGGCAGCTATATACAGTACAGACCTGTCCAAAGTTTAACAATAAGCTAACGAATTATTGCTGAATCAACAGCTCATCTTGGCAGCTATATACAGTACAGACCTGTCCAAAGTTTAACAATAAGCTAACGAATTATTGCTGAATCCCGAGCTCATCTTGGCAGCTATATACAGTACAGACCTGTCGAAAGTTTAACAATAAGCTAACGAATTATTGATGGTTCCACAGCTCATCTTGGCAGCTATATACAGTACAGACCTGTCCAAAGTTTAACAATAAGCTAACGAATTATTGCTGAATCCACAGCTCATCTTGGCAGCTATATACAGTACAGACCTGTCCAAAGTTTAATAATAAGCTAACGAATTATTGCTGAATCCACAGCAAATCTTGGCAGCTATAAACAGTACAGATCTGTCCAAAGTTTAACAATAAGCTAACGAATTATTGCTGAATCCACAGCAAATCTTGGCAGCTATAAACAGTACAGATCTGTCCAAAGTTTAACAATAAGCTAACGAATAATTGCTGAATCCACAGCTCATCGCTATATACAGTACATACCTGTCCAAAGTTTAACAATAAGCTAACGAATTATTGGTGAATCCACACCTCATTTTGGCCCTTCGTTGGCTATAAATGGTCAGCTGCTAACTATCTCGCGCAGTTTCTCGTAAGGAGTTAAACTAAAGGCTCATTTTCGTTCGTTCATTGTCACACTTTCGACAGGCTTGTACTGTAGGTAATAAGGCTATACAGTGAGTGTGATTGAGCAATATCTCTTAATGTTTAATTAAAAGTATCAAAAAAGTTTCGACATATAGCCAACTAGAGGCCGAATTCGAAATGGGCTACCGATTAGAAACTAATTTGTTAGCTTAGTGTTAAACTTTCGACGGGCCCGCACAGTATTTGAGGCTCAATATGATGCCCACGTCTCCTGTTTCAAAAAACTTGACATAAAGGGCAACATGCATTTCTGTACATTATTTTCACTAAGTTATGATAAACCAAGAAAGTTTTGATCTTTTTGTTAAATTTCAGCTATAAACTATTCAGCCATTTTACAACTTATGTCAACACCGTTTTTTATGTATTTTGAAAATATCGTATCATTACAAAACCACAACGGTTCGCCGCTGTACCACGTGATAAATACACATTAAGTTTGTGCGGGACGATTTTGAAAAAACGTTTAGCGTCGCGAATAGTATCCGATATAGCGTCGTTAAATGGCAAAGCCAATAGAAAAAATATTCACACAAACAATAGCGGGTATCACGTGGTACAGTCGATAACACTATTGCGCACGCAAATAAATAGCAGCACATCAAATGTAGTGAATGCCTGTCATGTGCTGATTTTGACTGCATACTTTAAATAAAAAAAAAATAAAAATCAGCACATGACATGCAAGGCAGAATTGACTGTATGTGATTACATGTTGTATAGAAAGTAAAATATGCTGGTATTTTTATTATTATTAAAGTAGTATATACAAACATAGCACATGACAGAACAGTTCGTCGTTAGCATAAATATTTCGTACAGTTGGAGAAAAGTACACAAAATAGTATTTTATATAACTTTTAAAACTTTGTTCTAAAGAATTGGGATATTTTTTATTTTCTTTCCAAATCAAATTCAATATTTTGTTAAATTTTCTACGGATGATCTGCAAGATTGCATTATTTACACGTTAGAAGACGTAAGATATTAAAATTTAAGGCATTTGAAAAATGAAAATCAAATTATGTTTGCTGGTATATCACGTGTGTCGCGTATTCTTAAAATAAAGCCATTTTACAAGAAAAATTCAAATTTTTGCTATTTTGTAAAATCGTACGTTTGCGCAATTACATATTATGCTGGCGAAACCTAATTACTTTTAACAGCCAATCTACGATCTAACAGTTACAGAGTGAGTGAGTAATGATGTTTAACGTCCCAGTCAAGAATATTAAACTTATATCGAGACGTCGCCAGCTGTAGTCGAAGGCGCAGAAATTTTGCCTGTGCGTTGCGCTGATGGCATTATACATCAGGGTTCTTTAGCGTGCCAAGCCCAACGTGACACGGGACCTCGTTTATTTTAAGTTCCCATCCGAAAGAACCGTGACTTTCATTTCGTTATGCCGAGTGCTTGGCGAAAGAACAATCACTACCCAATTTCAAGTCTTGGATCAGACCCGGCCGGGGATCGAACCCACGATCTTCCATTTACGAAGCTAGCACTCTGTCAATTGAGATACCGCAGTAGTCTCAAAAAGTTACAGAACAGTTAAATGAATTTAAAAAAGTCATGGAGCAATTCTTTTGGTTCAACTCAATGGAATAAAGTTTTGAATTACATATTATACGAATTATACGGATGTTAATCTTACAAAAGAAATAGTTAAGAGATTATTAGCATTAAATACCAAATACACAGTAACTGACTTTCGTGTGACACAGACAGGAAAACTCCTTATTCAAGAAAAACCTTTTTTCGAAGTTTTGGAGAAAATACTAGTATTTGTAATGATTATTACGTATAGGCAAGCATTATTGTCTTGTCTTCTCGGAATATTCATATAGCCGGAGTAGGATCAACACAATACACGGGCCAGTGTTAGGATTCAGCAATCCGTGTATCACATGATAGTGTAGTGTGTTACCTATACATAATTGACGTATCGCCGGCCATGCCTTTTTTGTTCCGACACTGGCCGCCATTACCGTACAAAACCAGCGTCAACTCACGGCAACTAATGACGTACTTGTTAGTGTCAGTGAAGTCATTAAACGACACAATTAATATAAGGTCGAGTTTCCATTGTTTTTGCTTGTAAATCAAGCATGTCGGTCCTCTGTCGGAACATTGTGGGCGGGGCCGACGAAACGTCAATTGTCTGGTCCATGATAAACGTTTAAATTAGAGGTTAAGCAGACAGAACAATGCTGTTTGCCTATACAGTACAAACCTGTCGGAAATTTAACACTAAATTGAAAAGGAGTCGAAGTTTGACTGCCGAGTAGCCGAGATATCGATTGCTAATAAAAAAAACAAAACTGCAGTAGATAACAGCAGCGTGGAATCTGTCAATAGTTAGGTAATCGGATGAAATGCCAATTTGGCACAGTTAGTCTGGCGTTAGACGACAGGCCTGTACTGTACATCAATCGAGGATAAAGCCCTTCATGAGCCACGTTATCTTTCATAATATCGTATCAGTGTTGTACGAGGTATATCTAGTTACGATACAGACCACAATATATGGTATGAGAAGCCTGTATGATTTTATGTCACACAAAAATGTTGCTTTTGACCATAGTTGTTCTCAGCTTGTTACATATCGGTAAAACACAAACGAATGTCACAAATAAGGCAGGGACAAACATGACAGATCATCACAAAATTGACAGTTACGTGGACCTTAATTCTACAGAGAGTTTTAAAGGTATTGACATTAATGTCACTCTAACACAACTTGATAATAATACGATGGAAAATTCTTCTGTATCATTTCAATCGACAAATTTACCAAACGTGTTTAGGACTAGAAAAAAGCAGACGAATTCCTCAACAGCAGGTGCCGGAACAGAGCAACCAACAACGGTTAGAAGCAGAGATAAAACAACACTCAAGTCCACGCTATTGGCAATGAAAACTACTTTAACGAAGAAAATACATAGTAAGTCACACAAGGAAAAAGTGAAAACTAAACAGGAAATGGCAATGATGAACGCCGTAGCTGTGTTGATTCTGTTTGGAGGTACTTTTATACTCATGGGTATTGCATTTCTATCTAGTTATTTGGACGCCCCGAAAACAGACAATAAAAAAGAAAAAATGTCAACTAATGGGCATGTACCAGAGATGGTCAAAACAATACCCAGATAAGTTTTACCCATTACGTAATAAGAACATTGGAACAATATCATAGGAATTACCAGTCGGGTTCGGTTTTGTTTTTCATATGGCTACCCTTATACACAATTTTACGTCGATTTTTAACGTCATAGTTTTCTTTTTGGCATAAAGGAAAATACATAAATCAATATTGATAGAAATTCAGAGCATAAAATATAAGACTATTATTGTACCAGTGATAATGGTTCAATCGAAAAAATCTGGATATGTTCTAAATGTAACAGATCCATTTTAGTATTAAAGAAATAAAATAAAGAAATAAAAGAAAATAAGTAAATAAAAACAGAAATATTAACATTACGGACATGTTTTTGTTATAATTGGAACAGGATTTCATACGACAGTCTATCTTGGTCAGGTTGTCTGTTAGGCCCCAATAACACATTCACGAATCAATTCGCCGGTACCACTACGGATTAAATTTCACGGATTACCCCGGAAAATCCAATTTCCGTAGTCCGGCACGGAACCGATACGGACGCACAACGATGTGTCTACGGGTTTGATAGTACGTAGTTAACCGTAACTAACCGTATAAACCCTTGACGAGTTCGGGCTTACTGATAAGCACGGATTAAATAAGGTTTTGATGGGGACTAGAACGGATCAGTACGTTCTAATACGGTTTAGTAAGGATATACTACGACTGTTTGATCCGTGGCCAAATTTAGAACACGTTCAAAAAATCTCACGGATATAGAAATACTACTACGAATTACTACGTTTGACAACGGCTACTATACGGAAAGCTACGAACCACTACAGATTACCACGAATGATGCCGGATCGTATCCGTAGCTAACCCGGCGAGATGATCCGTGAATGTGTGACTGGGGGATAATGAAGTTTAAAGGCAAACACCATTGACCTGTCTGTTTGACCTTTTATTAGGAATATAAAAAAAAAAAAAAAAGTCCATCTTATACATTAGTAGTAGAAGGGTTTGCAGCTAATACTGTGCATCTTTTTGATAAGTGATTAGCGTTCTCATTGTGTACAGCACATGTGTTCTCTTTATACAAATACATTCGTCCATAATAAATATTTAAATTAAATGTCAAGCGAACAGGTCAAAGTTGTTCACCTATACATACGCAGTCTTGGACTAGACAGAGGGATTACAGTCCGATCACTTATTCTGTGACAAATACCGATGTGGCCTTAAATTACTTACCTCGAATATCATTACAGCTATATGTAAAAGGTACAATTTCTTTTGTTAATTCTAAAAATCAAATAAAACCAGTTTTTATCAGACGCGCATCTGAATTCTACGGTGGGTGGCTGAATGAGGCCATGCAGAAAAAATATTTTTCCATGTGCGCTCGTAGAACTATTACGTGCGCACGTGAAAATTTCTACGTGCGCACGTGGAATAATGAGGCCCGCAAATATCTGAATAGCCTTTAAATAGCGCTCGACTTTGAATGTATGCATATCAAACAATAACGACTGTTGCCTACACTTTGGCAATAATAATAATGATAATAATAATAATAATACAATGTCACTTTTGTTAGATTTTCAGCTCAATGGTACAAAAACTAAGGATATAAGCTTATTAGCCGGGCAGGCAAGAGTCCCCCCCTACTTTTAGACAAGACCTCTGTTCCCTCCAATTACTAGCACAATTTGTTACTTTCAAAATTAAAGTTTAATAACTTCAGAGAATACATAAATATATTTTAAAAAGTTCTAATATACAGGTAGTGCCCCGGTATCCAAAATTTATCTTCTTAATCATGGTGTATTACATACTTTTGGTGTAGTGTGTTTTCCGTGTTTTTTGGATGTACTTAAGTTGATGTCAAAGTTCAGCTATAATCAGCAGTCAAAATTTGTATTTGTGTTTATTGTGTGTTTAATGTTTTAGTTGATACGTTGTTTTATCTTGCACCAATCTGACATTATGCACAGGAAACAACTATATACATTATTTTACAAAACATTTTATCTTAATTTAAATGCATTAAATATACATTTTGCAACGTTTGTAATATTTTTTTCCTTTTATCGCTCAGGTCTTTTTATATATTTGCGGGCCTAACTATTCCACGTGCGCAAGTAGAAGTTTCGTGTTCACACGAAGAAGTTCCGAAAACATGAAATATAAAAATCTTTGATTTCAACCACTTTCTACGAACTCTTCTTTACGGGAGACCAATAATAACCAACGGGATAAAACGTGCACCAGGCAGTTTGATAGAAAGTACTTGTAAAAACAGCAAAGCACACACTCACAGATTTTATTAAAAGAAAACGAATGGTTTTTGGATATTTTATTTTAGTTGTCGGCTTGTCAACTTGTCGACCTATCAAATTGTGTATTTGTCAATCTAAAGAGAGAGAGAGAGAGAGAGAGAGAGAGAGAGAGTGTGTGTGTGTGTGTTTAACTAAGAATTTCTACGTTGATATTCAAAAGATTAAAATAGATCAGGCAGGTATAATGAAAAACAATTGTATCACTGCTACAACCTGATACAACTTTCCATGCAATTCATCTCCAACAGGAAAATACATTTTGTGTGATTTAATTCTTGGGTTTAAGATTATTATTATTTCGATCCCGTGGCGGTTCTAAGAGATGAGTAATGACTGTACGTTTTCAAAGCCGACATTTAGAAATGAAAGGCACGGGTCTTTTGGACGAGACCTTAAAAAACCAAGGTCCAGTGTCAAGGCAATTCTGTGCCTTCACTTGTAGCTGGTGACGTCTCTATGTAAGTGAAATATTCTTGGGACTTTTAACCCAATTAATCAATCGATCAATCATACAGAGATAACCATAACGTATTTACAATGTAAATAAAAAACAAAACACTGTCAAAATAAGGTAATTCGTATGAACGAATTTTTCCCCCAATTTGGTTCTTCCACGCCGCCGGAGGTATGGTCTTATTCTGACAGTAAGATTCATAATATAAACAAATGCAAACATCGATAAGACACAATTGCAGACACCCAATCAGCATATTCTGATAACACAAATACAGTCCAACCTGTCTATAAAGGCCACCCAAGGGAACCAGTAAAATTGGCTTTTATGGACCGGTCGCCTTTATATACAGGTTCAAATAAGATGAATAAAGAGCAATTGGGATACAATTCCCACTGGCCTTTATAAGCAGATGGTCCTATATATAGACCAATTAAATTAAATTAAATATTTGTGTTTCCTCTTTTGAACATATAACTACTACTATAATGTATGGATGTATATGTTCACTGGCCAAATTTAAATATTCTATGTTTCAAATTTGAACTAAATCAGGCAACAAATAAATCTAAAACGGCAAATTATGCATTTATAGTAACGCTGGGCATTTTGGATATGATGAGGGAACGCCGAACACAATTTTTAGTCTTTTCTAACCAAGGACCTTCCACACCAAATTTGGTTCAAATTGGCAGAGTGGTTTCAAAGGAAAATATTAAAGTTTGCGGACGGACATACTCATGCACACACGGACGAATGCTTTATCATGTCATAAGCTCACATGGCTTTGCAAGTTAAGTTTGGTTAAAATCAACTGCGAGTTGAAGACTGCTGAGTGTACTGTTATTAAGGTGACAAGTTAAGGGGCAAAACTTCAAACTTTTACATCACAAATGTACAAACTGATCAAAGATAATCATCAAGGGTTTGTAGACACAAGGTTCGGTTAAAATCCATTGAGAGTTGAAGACCGCATAGGGCTAAAACGTGTACCATGATAAACTGTCAGAAAACTAAGGGTCGTAACTCCCAAAGTTAACGTCGCAAATCACTTATGACCGAACTCATCAAAGAAAATCATGAAAGTTTCATACACAAACCAAGTTTGGTTAAAATCCATTGAGAATTGAAGATTGTATGAGCGTAACAGTGCGTATTATAATGGACAGCCACAAACTAAGGAGTACTACTCAGTTTCGGTTAAAACCGCTGAGAACGGAACAATGTACAGGGTTAACAATGTATAAACACGAATGGACGGACGACAGAAAAACAAACAGACGGAGACATTGTAAATATATATATGGTTAATATATATACTACATACCGCAAAGATAGGTGTTTCCCCAAAATGTCCATCCTGGTACCCCCTCCTCGCCCCGACACCCTAGGCCGCAAAGCACATTTTGAAACTGGTTTTTACATTCCGAGTCACACAAAGGGTAACCCAGCTGTACATTATGGTTTGAATTTTTTCAAAGTGCGTAATTTTTCAAAGTGGGTTGAATTTATGTTATAGAGAGAAGCCTAAAACTGTTCATTCTGTGAGAGAAAGAATTAATATAGGCGCTTCTTTGTGTAAATAAAATACAGCTTTCAATTCCCATTCATTACACGATAACTCTTTTGTTTTCTTCGGGTCGGTAACCAACTTGAATACTCGATTGTCTATTGTTTACTAGCACGTGCCCAGGTGTTTCAAGTTGAACCACCGGGTAGTTCAACTTGAAACAAATGGGCACGTGCTAGTAAACAATAGACAATCTAGATATCCAAAATGAAACAACAAATACAAAAATCATGACATTAAAAATTTATTGAGTCCAATTCTCATAAAAATTTTTCTTTTGGGGTTGTAATTTGAACACGGATAGGTATGTTCGTGCTCGATGTATTAAACATGTTTCAGCATAAAAATGTTGACCGGGATCTTTTTAGCCAAGTACAATGCTACAACGTAAAATTGCGGACATATATTAAATACTCTTTTAAAAATTCAAACTTATACGTACCTATTCCATTTCCATAAGTGAAAGCACCAATTTGAGATGGACCACCGTCATCAAGCATTGGGCGTACATCTACGGCTTTTTGTAAAATTTTGAAAATGTCTGTTCTTCGTAACAGTCTTCTATGATTTTATATGTATTTTCAGTGATAAAAACCTGTTCATTTTGAAATCTAATGCTTGACTCAATATTTCGTCTGAATTGTAGTCAGACATTTTGAACAGTGTGTATGGAATTAAAAACTCCGTGCGTTTGTTTTTGAACTTTCGCTCATGCGTGAAATGACATCGCATTTTTCTAAAATTAAAAAAGAAGACTTCAGTCGGGATTCGAACTCACAACCTCTTCATTGCCAAACAGGCTTGCTATCCATTGGGCCAGACTAGGACTTACGACTGATAGGTGTTAAAAGGGAGACATATATTTAGTATTTGCTTGATAATTTTCTGCCATCATGATTCTCTTTTTTGAAAATGATACTAGATTTTGATCGTGTATTTTTAATAAAATATTCAATTGTAATATTTTTAAAATGCTGTATGAATGATAACTGGCTATAGAATTTTTTAATAAATTAATTTTCTTTAATTTACCTGGCAAAGTCTTGATTTATTTATTCATTTATTTATTTATTATACAATATGAAATTATTCTTATTGTTTTACTCTTGTATATTTTAAGCAATTATTTTCAATTTTTTAATCATTTGTACGCATTATTTTGAACTGTATTATTGTCATCGTGTAAGTCAGTTACGAACCTCGTCATCGGGGTCCATCAATTTGAAACACTGGGCACGTGCTCGTAATCCCTCACCGCTTCGCGGTTCGGGATCACTAAACGCACGTGCCCAGGTGTTTCAAATTGATGAACCCCTCTGACTCGGTTAGTAACTATTACTTAAACAATGGACAGTTTTAGGTGAAAATGATTTTTGTCAACAGGTCAATTGGGATCACTATTCACAATTCAATGAATAGTAACTTCATACTGTGTTTAGTGAAGAGTATTCGTCATACGGAGTGAGGTAAAACTCATGATTTTTGTTAGTTGTACGTACTTACAGGGTGACTAAATATTCCGTCTGCTCAGATCATTTTTAAAAATGTTTTGAAATAGTAAAGGCACATTGTTTGTATTTTTTGATTCAGGGATTTTATACTTATTACTGTGCGCAACAGTAGCATCTACAATGTGAATCTTCTAATATGGGAGTAAAAAGATAAGCTACATGTAGTACAAATGAAACAGTGAATGTATCTGCAATAGGGGAAAGTTCGTGTAAAAAGTCTGTTGAATTTCTAAATAGTGAAATAAGTCTGTGAAGGGAGTCTAATTCTTCTGGAATTAAATCAATCTATTCAGTGTGATGTCAAAACAGTGAAATGAGCTAGAAATGTGAAAATTAACAATTTTCCCATTTTAATTCCTGTACTGTTTTTCTGTTGCTGAACACTAGCTGTTTCGGGTGGATTATCAGTCCACATGTAACTGTACAATAAGTTAATCTAGCTTTACATTCTAACTGTCCATTCGGTTAGTTAATATACAGTTGTATTAACTTATTGGACATTAACAGGTGGAAATTGACGATAAGGCTAGTTAATTCACACACAAAGACAAAGCATGTCGCCATGGTATGTTTAAAATGTACCTCGTTAACGCACTTTTTTCAAATTTTTCAAATTGCGTTCAGCTGAACCATCTTTTGAAAAAAAATCAAATCGCGTTGAGCTTGTCCCGGATTGGACGCAATTTGAAAAAAAAATCAAAGTGCATAATTTTTTCAAAGTAGGTTCTTACAATGCTTTAACCCTATTGCTGCCAAACGGACATATGTGTACTCTACCAAATGCCTACCATGGGGACACATATGTCCTTTCAATGGAATTGACAACTCTTGGTAAAAAGACCAAGATATACTCTTAATCTTTTGAAAAGTAAGCAAAAATGCAACATGTTGACTATTAAGATTATAATCTACAATTAACTAATGATGTCATATGACTACAAGCGCTGCTGACGTCATAATCTATTGTTGACCTCATGTATCATTTCACAGTGTGAACTTCAATTTGTCACTGCCAACGTTGCGTTGAAAAGTAATTTGGCAGCAAAAGGGTTAATTACCAATAACTCCATCTTTGAAACAAAAATTTTGACTGTTATATAAGTTTGAAGATTTTGTAGTTTTAAAACATTGGCTCTAGGCCAAACAAGTGTAATAGATGAATTTTATTCTGTGCTGTTTTACCTGTCGTTTATTCCTAAACAAGTAAAATGTATCTTCGAATCACGGTTTGTAAATGCATGTACATACATTCAAAACTAAAATATCGAAAACAATTCCAATAATCTACTCGTGGATATGAACTCAGTTCATTTTGCGTGATGATTGACACAAAGTTTCAAATAAAACCATAAACAAACATATTTACGGAAGCCGTGAGGGGACCTTCTGACTTCTTACTTCTGATTTCTTAAATCATATTATGATAAAACCAAACCATATAAAGATAAAACAAAATCATGTAATGATAAATTCAAATAATCTAATGATAAAACCAAACCATTTAATGGCAAAACCAAACCATATAATATTAAAACCAAATAATATAAAGGTAAATCCAAATAAAACAACACGGCTTCCGTAGTTAACAGTCGTCAACAGTCAATAATGATGTGAACAGATATCAAAAGTCAACAGTCGGAAGTCAACAGTCAGTTAATAATGAAATAATTTTTTGTTCATTATAATAAATAAATGATTGCTTATATTAAAAAAGTCAATTTTTTCTTTAACAGTTCGACGGACAGGAAGGAAGTCTTAAACAGAGCTAAATAAGCCGACGCCAGTTTACAGAGAAGGCCTCCCTCTGTGCGTGTAAAAGACTCCAGATCTAGACTTTTTATTATAAAACATTTGATAAAAGAAATTAATAAAAAGCAGTATTCCTATGGAACGCCACAGCTGTCACACATGGCATTAAAAAGACTATATGCATTCATTTTTTCATTATATTATATGGTTTTGTCATTGTTTTATTTGGATTTACCTTGATATTATTTGGTTTTAATATTATATGGTTTGGCTTTTCCATTAAATGGTTTGGTTTTATCATTAGATTATTTGAATTTATCATTACACGATTTTGTTTTATCTTTATATGGTTTGAATTTATCATAATATGATTTAAGAAATCAGAAGTAAGAAGTCAGAGGTGAGAAGTCAGAAGGTCCCCTCACGGCTTCCGTACTTAAACACGTGTTTTCTTTATAAAGATACCTGCAGTTTATAGAATTACAAACAGAACTGTCAACAACAACAGTCTAAGTGAACCACTAACCTTATGACTACCGCTAAGAACGCCTAACCATATTTGAAATTTCTCCGAAAAAGTCTTATCATGCTGAGATTTTCTTTTTCGTATTTTCAGACTCTTTGATGCTCCCACATGGAGTAGTTCGTTCATTTCACACTTTTGGGTTTTTTGGTTTAAAGAAAATCCCAACCTGCAACGACATTTATAACTACCTTTGGTGTTCTGGCAAACTAATCCCTTTTTCCAACAGTCGTCCTGTTTATTATAACATTCATCTGTATCAATACACATAGAAAATTTGTTGTTCCATTCTATGCCTTTGCCACAATGACATGATACATTTAGACGGTTCTTTTTCAAGTCTTCAAAATTAATATTTTTGTTTCTCGGCACAATGCATTCTTTATTGGGAAGATCTACACAAGGGTTTGTTTTCTCGTACATAGCTTCACGAAGACTTCGTGGATTTCCGTTAAGTTTTCCGTAACACATATTTGGACAAAAATACAACAAAGCACATTGAAAAGGCTTTCTTCCTTCCTTCATACGAAAGTCAAGAATATTATGCCCTATATTTCTGATTTTGTCCAAATATAGAAGTTTAACCATCTTTTGAGAACAATCATCAAGACCGAAGTATTTTAAAGGTGGCTCCTCTCTCATTGTATACCAACACATGTAATAGCTAGCAGACACCCTATAATTAAACATTTCCCTTGCAGATTTTAATGGGGCATAATCCGTTGGTCTGCCCCAAAGTGTAATGATCAAGTCCATATAATGTTGCAGATCTTCTTGCTACCCTATAAATTTCATCAATGCAATTTAAAAATCCAGCATCACAAGCTCTCTGTATTACAGGATGAAGTTTTTTGAGAGATGGGAGCGGGAAATGCTTGAAGAAAAATGGCTTTTCGTCTTTTGTAGCAGTTATTATGTATCTCCGATCTAATCCAAAATACTTATATACTGATAAGTAAAGGCCCACTCTGAAGATTTTCATTGCTAATGGATATCGAGGGTTTTGCCATAATTTTTTATAGAGATTTTCTCTTTTCGTGAGATTATGTCGGTGGTCAATATTATGTATCCTATTGAGCCCTCCGCTGACATTATAAAGTACTTGAGACTTACCTAATTCAGGTAAGCTATTCCTGTAGTTATTATTTTCCCTTCCTATGACTCTCTCACTGTGTCCAATTTCTGATAATGCAACAACACCTATCAGAACAAAATAAACATTAGCTAAGAAATACAATGCCATCTTTTCCTGCAACGTGGCGTCTGATTACGTCATATAATATCATGGACTTTTTGCGACGTCATTATGTTCGTTCTTGTGACGTCATTTTCGTAACCAATAAGTCGTTTTCGAGATCTAATGTCCGTTAACGATTCCGGATATTATTGATGCAATGCAGTAAGATAGCCAACCTGGCCAGCGTATTTATTCATCAAACAAAATTTCACGTGCAGCCAAAGAGAAAAAATTGTCAAAACATTGAATTTACTCGAGGCGGTAAAATTACATAATATTTATTTAACTGCGAGTTTTAATACTATTTGTAATATTTTATCGCTTTTTCAAGACAAAAGTAAGTCATTAAAGACTTTTTTTAAATTTTTTATCAAAGTCGGTAAAAGTTTAACAATTTAAATCGTGATTGAATGATAGGCACCAGCCAAAAATTGAAAATTGAAACTTTAAAAAATATTCTGTGCACGCAGTTCCTCATGCACCAACGGTGATTTTACATGAACGGAAAGAACTTTATCATGGTTATTTTGATGTATAATTTGTCAAATAATGTTCTTTACACAAAAACGTACAAGTTTTAATTATAAAATTCTAATGTCGAAAAATCGATGACATTCCGGCTATTTTGACACAGAAAAATGCTAAGACAGCTTCCTTATTGTGTGTAATGTATAAATTTGATAATCGGGAGACGCTTTGGAGATATTTTTGTTGAAATAAAGTTACCTACAAAAATTGTATTTTCACCCCATTTCTCGTCTATTTTGCCGATTTTTTTAAAACTTCTTCCAGTCGGACATACTTGATTAGCATTCGTCCCGCTTCGATTACAATTTTGGCATGCAGAAAATGTCACCGTGTATTTTGGACACAATAGTCATGCTTTTTGCCTTATTTATTATGTATGGTTGATCTGCATGGCTGTCTGCGGACACATTAGATATGCATGTGTGTTCTTATTTTACCCTTAATTATAACCTCTTGATCCGTACCACTGTACAGGTCAACCTGCTAATGTAGGGCTAGTAAGGGACTCAGAATTACTGAAAATTATGATTATCAACTCATTTTGCTTTGCTGGCAAAATATGAACAGGACCTATCACACATATCAGTACATATATATCAATTGGATAAATTAGCTAACATCACTAAATAGGATTGGATTGGAGTTTTCTTTATGAAATATCCCCAAAAATGAGGTAACATCTCCCATATTAGTTTAGCCTGAGTCAACACAACAGTGGTCTTTATTATTTTAGTTTTATTGTCTGCTCTGATGCCAATAATCCCGGCACTATTATTTTAGTATAATTTAGACATGCAGAGTTTATTATTTTGTTTCATTGAAAGTTTTAAATCAAATTGGCATAGCACAAATAACATTTGAAATAGGCCACGTGGGAGTAGGAAATAGGAAAAGTGAATGCTACTAGTAATCAAGTGGGTTGCATTTGACTTGGTTAACAAATTAAGTTCATACTATAATGATTCCATACAGATCTGAAAATGTTTAGGAATCTCAGCAATTTCTGTAAAAATCTGATAAATTAATATCACCTTCTTTCTGGAAAATTCATGGAAATGGGTTTGATAATAACATTAAGAAATAAGTTGATGCAAATGCAGCGAAATCCATGGCACAATATATCCAAATGACCATTACTAGTTTGAAAGAATTAAAAATAATTATAGCACACTGGTTTATCAGTTTATGTTGATTATTTTTCTATTTAAAATTTAGAATTGATTGGTTGGTAAACACCCCATTCGATTATTTCACTTATAATCAGGTAAATGATATGAAGGAAGAAACTAGGGAAATCACAGACCCTCACAAGAGAACTGGCAAACTTTCTGACATAGTAAGATGTTACCTGTATGCTACACTTCAGACCTGGGTGCATGAAAAAGCATTGCATGTATTTTGTTTTAATTTTTACATAAAATGAGACATTCAACATTATTACAATTTACAAAGTTGGCTCAGTCACACATAATGCATTTTCCTTTGGAAAATGTTCCACTATGTGTAAACAGTAATAACCATCAGGGTTCATCCTAGGGTTTTTCAGATGGGTCCATTTCCAATAAAATTCCTCTAAAACACAATTTTGCATACATCAAATGTTCGACGTGACTTATGTCTTTTAGGATGGATGTAAAAACTTTTATTTATGAAGTATGTAATATTTTTATATACATATATGACTATAGTGTAGCTTTTATACATGACAATGTTATAAAATATTGTGAACTTGAAATCTAATATTAAATGTGGCCCACTAGAGCCTTTACAATGGGTTCATTTGGCAACATAAAGGATAAATGACCTCCTTCTAGAATGAACACTGCCATAAAATATACATGTAGTTTTAATTTATTTGTAAATGATTTTTCTATTTATTTCAGCCATATCTGTTTCCCATAAAAATCACCTGTTTGTGTAGTTTCTAAAGTAAATTTAATAATTTTGTCATTTTTAATGCTGTTATGGTTCACTTGTCATTCATTTAACAAACAACAGTATGAGAAAATCTCTAACTATCTGCCTGTTCACAAAAGTTTTTAACTTTTTAGTAATTCAAGATTTTTTATATTATAAATGTTAATTCTGTACATATCAAAATATTTGTTTTATTTATTTTTACAAAAAATCTGAGGTTATTCTCCATGATACCCACACCACATCCATTTCATGTCATGTGAGGAAATACAAAATGCAACTTATTTTGACCCCTGTTTATTTATTTATTTATTTATTTACTCATCATTTATCATCACTAACCTGCTCAACATATTGTGTCCCCAGCTCTCACGTATTTATTTATTTATTTATTTATTTATTATTTATTTATTTATTTATTTATTTATCATCTCTAACCTGCTCAACATATTGTGTCCCCAGCTCTCACGTTTTTATTTATTTATTTTTTTATTTATTTATTTATTTATTTATTTATTTATTTATCATCTCTAACCTGCTCAACATATTGTGTCCCAGCTCTCCATCTTATTTCTCTGTACAATTTTGATTTATTTATTCAACCTGCTGACATATTGTGTGCCAAATCTAACCAATTTTCTGTATAATTTCTGATTTTATTTATTTATTTATTTATTTATTTATTTATTTATTTATTTATTTATTTATTTATTTATTTATTATCATCTCTAACCTGCTTAACATATTGTGTCCTAGTTCTAACTTATTTCTCTGTACAATTTCAGAAATCTGATTTATTTATTTATTCCCTATTTATTCCTGAGTCCTAACTGAAAAAGTTTATTTCCATTCGGACACGAGGGCGCGATGGCCTAATGGATACGCCAGTCTTCAAATCCAGGGTCTCTCACCGCTGTGAGTTCGAGTCCACTCGGGCCACAAGTGGGAAAGTGAATTTTCCTTGCGTTGGCCTTTACTGATTCACCTGGTATCAGTATAATGGACCGTGGGAGTGGTACGCTCGTTTGCGGCGTACTGACTCTCTGAGCTAGAACGGTAAAGTCGCCCTGAGTGCGCGCTAGTACAAGGCAGACCATACAACACACTCGCACTTCACATGCATTCACAAAATTGTTCATAGTCAGATTAATCCATGGAGATTGATTAAATAGTTCTCGTCGCGAATAGCTGAAAAATTGCTGATGCGACGTTAAGCAACATTCAACCAACCAACCATCCATTCGGACACAAACACATGTCCTACCAACCGTCCATATGATGTGTGTCAGCTGAGGACGCCTGCAAAAATTCGATAGATACAGTACAGTATAATACTCAGCTAACAAATTCGCGCCGAATCGATAGCTCATATCAGTTCCTCGTTTGGTATATATATCAACAGGAGTTGCCATCTATCTCTCGTCAGCTTAAATTCGACAGCTACCTTTTCAATCCTTAGCCACTCGGCAGTCGAGGTTTGAGTTCTTTTGGTTAGCTTAGTGTTAAACTTTAGACAGGTCTGTACTGTATATATTTGACACAGGGAACGTTGTTTATGTCATTACGTTGGAACAATGTTTATCAAGGTCGCGGCCATATTTGTTTTCATTGACAACAAGACATACTAAAATCATCATACTGTTGGATTTTTGCGATTTTCGCATATTTAACCACCATGCACCACTGGCATATATTACAATACTTTTTTAACTGTATTAAATTATCTAGAAAAACAAAAAACGTACCAGTTTTAAAAATGGAGAGGAAATCTCTGTTGATTTTCAAAAGAAATCGGTTATCGTCTGAATATCAGTAATTTTAAGAAATGTGGCGTTTTAGTTCGGACTTTTTGATACATGTAGAAAGTTTAGTTAATTCCTCATATGCTTGCACCATATTCGAAGCTAGAAATGTTAATTTCATGGTATAAAAACGATTCTGAAAATGGCGATTTTTTTCGGGTTCAGACACTTGCCAAAAAGTAATTCCTTTTTTATTTACCGCGGAAGGCCTCAAAAATTAAAACCAACACACAATTTGGACTTGGCTATTCTACTAATGAGCATCGCAAGGATAATTTTGCCTCTGGATTCATCTAACACGGAACCAGATTTTAAAATTAGCAAAGCTGATTTGTTACAAGTCAAATTTAAGTAAATATTCTAAAATAAAATAAATAGATCTAGAAATCTACTCTTTTCATGCTCTGAAATTATGTTTGTATCTATCTAAGAAACAAAGATGTGCGCCATGAATTCAATGCTAGCATACTTTACTAAACATTATTTAAAATATTTTCTACATAATGAAGAAAATAATTACCATATCACCGCAATAATACTGATTTTGAGCCAAAAATCATACGCTGTTTGGTTAAAAAAACCCGCGAGATTCTGTCATTCAGACGCATGACGTCATACTGTGAGCAACTGAGGTAATCGATTCATGAACCAAGTTATTGTACATAGGCGATCAACATAAGAATATAGGCCTGTAAGAATAATGTTGAATACACCGTGATTAATGTGATGAATGATTAAAATTTTAATAGATTTATAATTATGTATCTTCTTGTTTGTTTTTAATCAACTGTTCGTTAGTTTATAGGGAATATTCGTCCCGTTATAAGATTGTTCTGATTTTGAACATCGTTCTTCTGTTTTCAAGAACTCTCGTTATCAACGATCGTCGCCAGATTGTCGCCATCTTGTTTCAGGAAGTAGTTTGTCTAGTAATATAAGATTTTTTGTCTTTAGTTTTGAAGTAGCTCCAGATAACAGTCATACCTGCCTATAAGGTCACCCCTGGGGACCAGTAACCGTGGTAATGTCATGTCTTTAGTTATGAAGCAACTCAAGATAACAGTCAAACCTGTCTATAAGGTCATCACTGAGGACTAGTAAACGTAGCAATGTCCTGTATTTACTTTTGAAGCAGCTACAGTATGAAACAACCATTAAATTAATCTTTCCTTGTAAGGTTAGTGGATTGAACTGGATGGGCTGATGTCTGTTTTAGCTAATCAGATTTCACTACACAATAAGAGGAACGAACTACCTTTTGACTTACCTGTGATGAGATGATGTTGATACTGGTTTATTTGGAATCAAATGTTTATTAAAGCAATTCCCTAAGGCTTTATATTAAAACAATAAATGCTTATCGATAATACTAAATATAATATAACTTATTGGTTTTAGGCAATATCCAAGATGTTTCAATGACAACAGAAATGAAACGTTTTTATTTTCATATTAATAATCATACACCTATATTAAAACTGTAATATAACGTTTACTTCAATTTGTAGAGGACTAGGCTGATAGGCACAGAAGAAAAATATCTAATCTTTTATATACAAATATATTTTTCCTCTTTGAATATTCCAAGAATCGCATATATAACCTATCACGTGCACATGTACACGTATCAATGTCATTTCTGTGTCACCGTACTAATCTATTAATACTGGACCTGGCCTATAGACCCGTTTGCAATTTGGTGTTGGGGGGGGGGGGGATTTCTCACTTGGATTTAGTTATTGGGTCACTGGACACTATAAATCACCGAGGTGCTTTTCTGCCACCATGCCACGAATGCCGCCATAGCAAAATCAAATATGGCTGCCGTCGGCCACGATGAAAATCTAACCTTTTTTATTTATTGTAGTAGATGGTCGTGTAATGCCTTTAGTCCTACTAATTTAGGTACGTAGAATTCATTTCTGGTGTTGTTATGACCGTTTAGGGTTATATTGACCTTCTTAAGACAATGTCATGGCCATTTTGCTATATCGATAACCATTTCCGTATCCACATATGACAACTATTATTCTGGTATTATATTCACCACAAGAAGCTGACACTGATATAAAGATTGATTACATGACTAGACATTGTTTTCTACACTATTTTACATTTAAAAAATAACAAATGAGACAAATAAAGCACAAAAAACAAACAAAAGTATGAATAAATAATGAAATCTGCACAACATCCAAAAAATTTCAATGTAGTCTCTTGGTCTACACCAGAATTATTTTGAATGTTTTAACACAAAGAAGCATTTTTCTTTTCATGGGAAAAATAATGCATTGAACACGGTTGGAAAGGTATCCTCACCTTCGGGTGTCACATTTGCCTGAACATCTCTATACCGTTAGAATATTTCTGGTAGCTGCTTCAGGCATTTTGATGGCAGCAATGCACCAAAGTATTCTCTCCAACCATGCTCTACTAATTGTAATGTTGTCTCCTGCTCATTGGATGTCTCAAGCAGTTGATATGCCCTGTACACTAGAAAGGCTACTCGCTGAATGTGGCCTTGTATCACGCTTCTTGTAGGAGGGAGTGAATCGATGCCAGTGCCACCACCTATGTAGTTATCCACCCTTAGTTGCTCAAATGTTTCAGCTGTTGTCGTTGATCTGGCTCCTGTCCACACATGTACCAAGTACTTTTCTGCTAAAGCAGCATCCTGCTCTGATAAGGTGTCAGTTTCTCCAAAATTGATAAGGTACTGTACTTGATCACAAGCCATAGCTGCATGTTTGGTGTCTACCTTGCTCATACAATCCTCTGTGGTTAATATGTGAGCCTTGATTACTGCTTTCGCCAGTGGTGCTCCAAGTTTAGAAACTGCTTGATGTAATGGAAGCATCCGCCGTTTTTCACCGGTGCCATACTGTTGTCACATTTCTATCAATTTGAGTGTTTGGAGAAATAGTGTGTAGTGTAGCAGTAATGCAAAGGTGTCAGTGTCTTTGTTTGACAAGTTGAAAAGTTTTGGGCATCACAAAATACATCTTCAGTTGCTAGTTGCGAGACACTGTATGTCAACAGGATTATGACAGTATAACATTAATCACCAGCTCTGGTCTCCAATGGAGAGGTGCTTCCAGCAAAAGCGTCAGATGGTGCATATATTCCAGACTCGTCAAACTGGATTGAAAGGGCAGACCAGAGGCTAGAGGTGCATGAGGAGTGTACTGTTCGTGTAAAACGATGCAAAAGAATTGTTATAATTTCAAATGACACTTACACCTTTGCATCACTGCTACACTACACACCATATCTCCAAATACTCAAATTAATAGAAACGTGGCAACAGTATGGCACCGGTGAAAACGGCGAATGCTTTCATTACATCAAGCAGTTTCTAAACTTGGAGCACCACTGGCGAAAGCAGTAATCAAGGCTCACATATTAACCACAGAGGATTGTATGAGCAAGATAGACACCAAACATGCAGCTATGGCTTGTGATCCAGTACAGTACCTAACCAATTTTGGAGAGACTGACACCTTATCAGAGCAGGATGCTGCTTTAGCAGAAAAGTACTTGGTACACGTTTGGACAGGAGCTAGATCAACGACAACAGGTGAAACATTTGAGCAACTAAGGGTGGATAACTACATAGGCGGTGGTACCGGCATCGATTCACTCCCTTCTACAAGCTGCGTGATAAAAGGTCACATTCAGTGAGGAGCCTTTCTAGTATACAGGGCATATCAACTGCTTGAGACATCCAATGAGCATGAGACAGCATTACAATTAGTAGAGCATGGTTGGAGAGAATACCGTGGTGCACTGCAGCCATCACATGCTTAAAGTCGCTAACAAAAACTACTCTAATTGTATGCAGATGTTCAGGCAAATGTGACACCCGAAGGTGTGGATGCCGTTCCAATCGTGTTTGGAAGCAGTTCGTATTGTTACGAGAAACATTTAGTGACAGACGTAGATGTATCACAATATTGCCCCTGACTATTAAGTGTCCTGTTACGCTGTGGTTTGTAATAAATGCCAAGTAATGTAATACCCGCCTTGTAGTGTAATAGTTTCTTTCATGTTATGTAATAACACCTTGTTATGTAATAAAAACGACGTGTAATGTAATAAAACAAGGTTTCGCGTTATGTAATAATTTTTTGTGTAATGTTAAAATGAATTAGGCAAATTAAAGGTAAAAGGGTAGAAAATGGAAACGTCACTTGATATTTAAGGTAATTTTCGGCCAGTAATGCTGTAATGCCTTTCTTCTTCATGCTAAATGAAGTCTGTTATGTACACTGCGATCAAGATAAGTCTACACCGACAAGGTCGGCTCACGATCAACGTCAAGGTCAGTGGTTGGAACAAATTCGTCGGCCCTTAGTTTGCCCAATTTCATTTTTACAATGTGTGATACATCTTATAAAATAAAATAGGTTTGTGTTTTTTACGTCTGTCGTTTAGTGTTTCTCAGCCAGATTCTTTTAAGAGAAGTGAAGTACTAGATAGTTGTGTGGCACCAGTAACAATACGAGCTGCTTTTTTTGTTACATAACACGGCGTAACACCCCCCCCCCCCCCCCTCACACAGTTTTGAAACGCATTCGTACAATACACGACATCAGAACAATCTTGTAAAACCAAACATTGACCCATTTTTACCCCCTATTGTTAGAGATTGGAATGAAATTCCAGAGGAAATAAGAAACTACTCTTTACATAGGTTCAGATCATATCTAAATAGAAATAAGTGAAATATTCCAAAGTTTTTTTTTGCTTAAGACAGTCGACTGGGACGCCACATAGCGGTGTTGCCGCATAAACGCGCCCGACACGTCTTTGCGGGGAATTTCAACGCATAAAGAGGTCGACCACGTTTATGCGGGGAATTTCAACGCATAAAGAGGTCGACCACGTTTATGCGGCGGCGTTCAACGCATAAAAGATGTGTTGCTTATATGCGGCGCAGGTTACCTTTTTGGCACATAAGAGGACTAATTTTAACGACTTAGTGTGAATTTTAAAAAGAGCTTATATCTCGACAAAAACGGTGGTAGTGTCATTAATTATGACGACGAAGGTGACAATTGAGAATTAGGTTTTTGTTGATAATGGTAACAATAATTGTAAGGAGAAGGTGGAGAATGGGAACGGGGGTGATTGGAGCGCGACGACGATGTAACCATCGTCGTGCCGACGGCGGTGGCGATGGTGACTGTAATGTTGGTGGTCGTTAAATTGCGATTTTTACAGAGTTTCTGCTTTTGCTTTTAATAATAATAATAACATAATGATGATCATCACGATGATAGTGATGGTGGTGGTATTTTAGTGAAGTTGGTAACGATGATGGAGGTGTAGGTGATGGTAGTAAATGTTTTCTTTATGCGGCGGAATGTAGCCTTTTTGTTGCATAAAAGCGTCGTCTTTATGCGTTGAAATTCCCTGCATAGTCGTGTTGGAACACGTTTATATGGCAACACCGCTATGTGGCGTAATAACGCACGCCTAAGAATGAATTGTAGTTCGCTAAATAGTCATCTGTTCCAGAAAATGATAATTTCTCTGTGGTATAACTGAAACCACCAAACACCATTTATTTGATTGCCCAAATTTTAATCGTCAAAAGACTGAACTATATAACTCCTTATATCACCAAAATTTTAATTTGAATATTCATTGTACGGTAATTCAAACTTATCTGATGTTGAAAACACAGAAATCTTGTTAAGATTTCAAATGTAATTATCATTGCTACTAGAAAATTTAAATAACTTGTTTGCATTTTTTTCAGAATTTATTTTTACAAGCGGTTAGTAACACTGTGAATTAGTATTTATCATCTTTATAACAATTTAAGGAAAATTTTCCGATCCATTTATATGGTCTTTCATTACATAAGTGAATATCATTAACATTATTGTTGATAAGTTTGATGTCTCTGTGTCCAGGATTGTCCTGGATATATTTGACGTCTTATAGTTCCATGTTCCTTTCACACAATTTTGATTACACACGTGGCGGGTGTAGCTAGCTAAACAGAAGGTGCTTTCCCTTCCGAAACACCCGGCCTCACTTCCCTGGTGGAAGTTCACGTGTCTAACCTAACTTGTCAGTTCAAAGTTTTTACTTTGCTTCTGGATTGTGATGACGGCCATAAAACTTTTTGAGGGCCTTGATAAATCTGACAATATCCCTGAGTCAACAATTTTTTTGCAAGCAGCCTACCTCGTTGTACAAAGCCCCCTTAATGAGAACAAGCTCTACCATAGCGTATTAATAGGGAAACAAATACACCATTTTTTTAAGCAACAAAATTTTTGCTTATTTTAAGTTAAGGAAAATCTTAGTTGAAGAAATATTGTGAAACTGGAGTAAAATTTGTCAGATGAAACCTTTTTTTTCGCGGGAAGTACATAATTTTGTTGACGGTTATAATTGAAACATATTTAAACTGAATTACGCAATCCTTCATGGTATTGGCAATCAATACAGACAATGTTGACGGTTTAACACTAAGCTTACTAATTAGTGCTAACTCGGCAACTCATCTCGGCTCCTCGTTAGCCAGATCTCAGCAGATTTTCGACAGCAGTTTTCTATCCCTTGATAGCTCTATCCATGAATATCTCCGACCTGGTCACCGTACTTCGACTCCTTTTCGGTAGCTTAGTACACAACTTTCGAAAGGTCTCTATTGTATTAACAACCTCGGATTATATGAATGTACGGAAGCGCATTTAGGACCTCATAAAATATTTGAAAAATAATTATAATTATAATTCGTTCCCAAGGATTATAATTTGTTCCCTCGAATTAATAGTCTTTCCCAAGGATTATAATTCGTGGGCACGAATTATTTTTAAAAATATTTTAAGAGGTCCTAAATGCGCTTCCGTATGAATATGATATATATACTAGTGAGGTTGAAATAATATACCTCCATATGACACCCATGCAATGCTACATTTGGAAATGTATGATAAACATGATATTTATTTTCTATTGTCAACTTTCCTTTTCTGTGCAGCAATATATTTGTATCCTTGCTTATGGTGTATTTATTACAATTAATACGCTTTGGAAGAGCAAAGCGAAATTCTTATAAATAAATTGTTTTATGGTCGTTTCACAATAGTATCAAGGCTCCTAACAAGTGTTATGGTCGTTTCACAATAGTGTCAAGGCCCCTAACAAGTTTAATAGTCGTTTCACAATACTATCAAGGACCCTAACAAGTGTTATGGTCATTTCACAATAGTATTAAGGCCCCTAACAAGTGTTATGGTCGTTTCACAATAGTATCAAGGCCCCTTATAAGTGTTATGGTCGTTTCACAATAGTGTCAAGGCCCTTAACAAGTTTTATGGTCGTTTCACAATAGTATCAAGACCCCTAACACGTTTTATGGTCGTTTCACAATAGTATCAAGGCCCCTAACAAGTTTTATGGTCGTTTCACAATAGTATCAAGGCCCCTAACAAGTTTTATGGTCGTTTCACAATAGTATCAATGCCCCTAACAAGTTTTATGGTCGTTTCACAATAGTATCAATGCCCCTAACAAGTTTTATGGTCGTTTCACAATAGTATCAAGACCCTTTACAAGTTTTATGGTCGTTTCACAATAGTATCAAGACCCTTAACAAGTTTTATGGTCGTTTCACAATAGTATCAAGATCCCTAACCAGTTTTATGGTCGTTTCACAATAGTATCAAGGCCCCTAACAAGTGTTATGGTCGTTTCACAATAGTATCAAGATTCCTAACCAGTTTTATGGTCGTTTCACAATAGTGTCAAGGCCCCTAACAAGTTTAATAGTAGTTTCACAATAGTATCAAGGCCCCTAACAAGTGTTATGGTCGTTTCACAATAGTATCAAGATCCCTAACCAGTTTTATGGTCGTTTCACAATAGTGTCAAGGCCCCTAACAAGTTTAATAGTAGTTTCACAACAGTATCAAGGCCACTAACAAGTTTTATGGTCGTTTCACAATAGTATCAAGGCCCCTAACAAGTGTTATGGTCGTTTCACAATAGTATCAAGACCCCTAACAAGTGTTATGGTCGTTTCACAATAGTATCACGGCCCCTTACAAGTTGAATAGTCGTTTCACAATAGTATCAAGGCCCCTAACAAGTTTTATGGTCGTTTCACAATAGTATCAAGACCCCTAACAAGTTTTATGGTCGTTTCACAATAGTACCAAGCTAGCCCTTAACAAGTTTTATGGTCGTTTCACAATAGCATCGATAAATATGATTTCTCTGGATAAAAATGACCCTTTTGGTGGAAGTTCACATGTTTAACTAAATTTGCCAGTTTTTTCTTTGCTTTGGGATTGTGATTTGGACATGGATAGGTATGTTTGTTTTTAATATAAATACATATACCGGTAAATTGGGTAAACTGGAAAACCTGGATATGTGTTTCTGATGCTTTTATTTATGGATAAAATACTTGTGTCGACCTAATCCATTTTATTGTTTTCAAAGGTGATCTTGTTTCAAGGTCATGACATACCTTCTGACCATGGAGATTATTCACGTGAAGACGTATGACAGTCGTCCAAAGCAGCTATGAGATTTGACCCGGACACGATTTTACACGGACATACAGACGGACTGACGGTCAGACAAACAGACGGGCCGACATGGTGATTCCTAGTATATACCCTTCCCCTAAACTAGTTTGCGGGGGTGTAAAATATGTTTCCAGAAACGTTCTAAGAAAAATTAGTACATCACAGGTTAATCGGTTGGATAACCATTCGATAACTACATGAATTCTGTTTCATGTAGAAATCATCTGTCCTTAACAATGCATAGCGGCGGGTATTTTCCCCGACATCCAAGTATAGTCCCTCGCGTGACCCCCCCCCCCCCCCCCGGCAAAGCAAAAGCGAGTTACTTCCCTTTGTCCAGGTGGCGCTGTTTATTGTTGTCGTCGGATACAAAATGGCATCCGACGACGCGCGATTTACGTGTTTACGAGCAAAAAACAAAGGAGGCCACAAAGTATTCGATTAATATTTTAAATGAATTTCTGAGAGCCAGGAAAATTGATGGCGAGTTTTAATCCATGGACATCGATCAAATCAACAATATTCTGTGTAATTTTTATACAAATGTCCGACCCAAGGAGAATGAAATTCATTCCAAAAGTTTGATGATTGTTTATTGTTGTTTATTCATAATGTTGAATAAAGTAAATAATTCATTTGAAAATTAATTCTCTCTCCACTTTGAAAACACAGACATGTGATGTACTAAATCTATTATGGACCTCTCCCTCGGGAACAGTTCTCCTATAGTGTTGCCTGGAGAGGTATAGTGACCTCGCCTCTCCAGACAACACTATAGGAGAACAGTTCCCTCGAGATAGGTCCATAATAAATTAATAGGGTGTGTAAGTAGGTTTGCCAACTTAAACTAGGTCTGTCAAAACAGTGTCATGAAAGTTTTTAGGGTAGGCATCAAATTTAGCAGAAACGTATACACACTTATTATTTGTAAGCCATTTCCATCGATGTTTTTTAACTATGAATGATAACATGCATAGGGTACCGGGCAATATAATGCTGATTTTAATTTCTTAGTATAGGCATTATGTTTAGGTGACAAAGGTAGTTATATAGTCTACATCATAGACACGTACATAGTTTATTTATGTAACAACTGCGGACCCTGACACTACCTAAGTACCGGTTGGATCATCGTGTATGAATTTTCCTATTGAAGGGTCAAAGAGACAGGCGAATGGTATATTTCTGAGATCACTGGTTATAAAGAAAATGGAATGTTTACAGTCATACAAATAAATTGATTCACCACATCATCTCGGCTGTAGCTCACCACTACCGTAGCTCAGTCAATAGAGCGCTCCGCGGCTTCGTATGTTGGAAGTCAAGGTTCGAACTGGAGCTTGAATAAAGGTAGTGGCAGTTCCTTTCCAAGCAATCGGCATTTAGAAATGAAAGTTACGATGTCCATTGAAAGAAACCTTAAAAACCAACGGCCCTTGTCACAGCAGGCGTGGTATGTTAAAAATAATAACCCTACATTATTTTCCTGAGCGCACTGCAAAGATAAAAATGCTGCCACTTGAAGTATAGCTGATGACTTCACGAAATATTCGTGACGTATAACCCAAATCAATCAATCAATCAATATTTTAACGAATCAAATTATATAAGAACTAATGCCTAGAAGTCCAAGTTACAAATAATTGTAAGATGTTTCACGTGAATGTTATGTATCAAAACGTCACACAGTGATGTTTCAAATAAGAACAATTTTAAAACGTTGGTCTAGCGAACGTTTAGTAGAATGGCATAATTATTTGACGGATCGCCGGCCACGCCCACAATGTTTCGACATTTGCCGCCGTTACGGCACCTAAACAGCGTCACGGCAACTAAGACGTACTTGTGTCATTGACGTCATTAAATGACACAATTCAGGACGAGTTTTGATTCTTTTTGTGTGTAATTAAAGCATGCTGAACCTTTGTCGGAACATTGTAGGCGTGGCCGAAGATTCGTCAATTATCACGTAACTGTAGTTAGAACATGAACGTGTACTAGGTGACTGCTCATGTTACACGATGACATTAAATAGACGAACACATCCGCTTCTTTCTTTTCACCCTCCACAGTCTTCCTTGGTATTTAATGTACACTGGTGTTTGTATATAATGTGAATGTGTGAATTGCAATGCCAATTCTTATACATATGAAACAGGAAGAGAAACTGCTGTAGTAGAACAAATGCCCATGGCTGTTCCGTTTTACTGACATACTCCCTTACCATGTGGCGTCATGCGTTGTGTCGTGAACAATTGCTATGACCTAATTTTTATTTATAATCATTAATAATTATTTTATTTCGATGGAGGATATTTTAACAATCGATTAACTGCTTCAATTGAACTTTATTGTAAATAATAGTTTAATGTACTTTTGACGAAAGAGTTGGCAGTGTTAGAATTATTTCTGAAATACGCGATATATACAGGCAAACAACATTCACACTAATCATGGGCAATGTGTATATGTATTAACTGCGAATCCTTACGCTACCCAAGTATTGGGTGGACCCTCCTATGTGAATATTCCTAATTAAAGGTCAAACGGACATGTCAAAGTTGCTTGCCTATACAGACATGTACATGTGGCACTAAGATCATTGTAGTTGTCATCTTGGAGTACCGTATATCCAAAGTTGCATGTCGTTTCGGAATACAATTCCACATCAGTTGTGCTTAGACCAAAATTGGGGAAAAACTTTTGATGGGAAATAGTTAGCAATTGCTGATGCAGTGTAAAACAACTTTAAACTAACCAGCACTTCTGTAGTGTTTAGTTGGCTGTACTGTTTGTCTTTTGTCACATTTTATTATTTTTGTTGAATTTAGTAAGAAGTCATTTGGCCTTGGTTGGTTCCTGTAAGTGATTATTAACTGATCTTTATAGTTATGCATTCAAAGGCGAAAGTTAATGCGAGCTCATACGAAAGTTATCACTAATAACATTTTTGTGAGTACACACTAACATTTGCTTGAGGACGCAATAACTATTGTGCGAGTACACTTTCGCATGAAAACGCAAAAATCTGTCGTGTGCATGTAAAAACAACTTTCACGTGAATACTGCTGGATTGGCACGCAATAATGTTCGCTTGGACACGCAATATAAAGTGGTATTCATGTCACCTCCATGCTGTCTTAGACGTTTGCTTTGTCTATATATTTCTAACCACATGATTTAAAAACAATGGACAAATCGTCCGATATCGAATAAGTATGTGATGAATAATCACATACAGGATTGTTTTTGCAGTTTTCACCGAAATACAGTCCAACCTGCCTTAAAGGCACCTCTATATAGGGGCTGGTAGAATTGTATCAAAATTGTTCTTTATTCATATTATTTGAACCCGTATATAAAGACCACCTGTCCATAAAGATAACTTTTACTGGTTCCCTTGGGTGGCCATTACAGACAGGTTTGATTTCTTTAATAAGTGTTTATATACTACAATAATAAAATCTATCGTTAACTATTACGATATCATCTATTTACATGTTCGCCATCTTGGATGAAGGTAACAAAGAATTGTACCTTTAAAGGTTTTTGCTAATTATATTTCTTTGTTGTCAAGTTTGTTTAGGAAATTGACTTATTGGTAAGTTTTAATTTTAAAAGTAATAATTGATTGATTTAACTTTATTAAACAATAGAATTTGAAGAAATAACATATACATATATCAGACAATACTCCTCACATTAACATCACATTTAACGCGTTAAATAAACACAAAGGTTAATACAGTAGAACAAAATTCTTAATTTTTATAGTTTTGGCAAAACTTTCACCTGAAGCGTTTACCTGATAATAAAACAATAACAAAATGTATAAATATGGACATATTTTCACACAAACTCTTCAACAACATGGTTACCAATTCCAACTCATTTAACTACTACCTTAATTATTTCTGTACTTACAAAAACACCAATATAAAAATAGTTATATATGTGCACATATTTCCTACACATTGTTTGCTCGGAATCATTTCAGTCTCTTTGTCATAATTGCATTAAAATTGAAGTCTTTTACCATAAAAGCACCATTTTGACCATATGCATAAACACGGAATCATTTTGACTATATATCATAGATACATAGATTCACTAATTAGCGAGAACATTACATCAATTAAACACCTACCAAACATCCTGGTTACTCTTCACTAAGTATCATACACATGCACATATTCATCACACATTTATCAGCAGTCAAAGACATGCCGGTATATGTGATTATTAAATACTAAACTTGTTTTATTTTTGAAGCTCTAGACATATGTTTAATCGTTAGTTTTGCTAATTCAGACTAATATTTATGTGTAGAGCTTTTGAAATTTGTACTGAAACAGGTAGTTTATCCCAAAACGATTGTATTTGTTACATGAAATAGATCCTTGTATCTTGTTTTTGACATGCAAAATAGCAAAAAATATTTTTGTTATATCCGATGTTTTTTAGGTTTCAGACGTAACGTGTATATCACACAATTATACCATCTACTCTGAAAATTGAAAAGAATAATTTGTACGAGAGAACAGCAATATTTAACAACATGTAAAGAATTTTAAGTTTCCTGGATATAAATTCAAAATATCTATACACATATGAATGAAATAAAAGGACAACAAACGGATAAAGCAACATAAATACAATTATCAACGTATAGATTTTGTGACTCGTGTATAATACGTATCTACAAAACAAATGCTTATTTCAACTCCTTTGTACAAGGTTTGTGACTCGCTACAAAACAAATGCTTTTGTGTACTACTTTGTACAAGGTTTGTGACTCGCGTATGAATGAATTAAAGGACAACAAACAAATAAAGCAACATAAATACAATTATCAACGTATAGATTTTGTGACTCGTGTATAATATGTATCTACAAAACAAATGTTTACATGTACTACTTGGTATATCACCATGACAATATGATAATATTCATTAAGAGAGGATACAATTCACCGAGCAATGGGCAAGATACACATTTAATTTTTCTGCAAATGCAATAAATATTTACAACATCACTAAGAGAAACTACTGATATACAAGAGTCAACTTATATATTCTTCATTATGTGTTAACTAATGAACGAAAATATATTACAGAACAATGTATATAAAACATCAGATAATTAAGGAAATATAATCAACATATAAATATATTCAATAAAAACAATATTAATTTGATTGATTTAGAATAAGAGAGGTTTCACGAACAAGAACCAATAAAACTAAATAAGTATTCGGAAATTGAAAATGGTTTATAATATCTGTCACGTTTTAATAGCAAATATAAATATATAATGTACAACGTATAACAAACAGAAAATTAAAAACGACTTAACTCATCAATACATCAAGTCAAAATAAACTATCGCTTGTCTACGTACAAATAAAACCTATACTTCTTAAACATGTGTAATTGCAATTAGATATACAAACATTGCACGCGTTTATATAAAAATCTCTCTGCATAGAGGTTACTTAAGAATAAACATACATTAAATTTATCACCACATTAGTTAACAACAAACATATACCAAGTACCTATCATCATAACAGATAACAAATTATCAGAAATAACAACATTCATAAATTGGTTACATATTCATATCCAATGGTAAAAATAAATGACAATTATAACTTTGCTTTCGATTAGAACAAATATAAAGACGCCGAGTAGTCATTTTAATAAGTAGTTACAAACCAATCAAACCAAAGATATTTATGAAACTTTTTCTACAGCTGAAAGAATTTTGAAACCATATAAACTGATGCATGGTGGAAGTTTTCGTTGTAATGAACTACGTCATATACTTGGACAGACAAAGCATTTTCATTTACCAGCATCTTTTCCACAATTCCATAGCTCTATATAAATTCCAGAATCGTTTGAAGTTAAATCACTGGAATATCCAGTATCAAAGTATCCCCTTACCCTATCTACTCTACCATCTCCTAATTTTATATTTCTAGCTCTGTGATCAAATGGTATACTTTTATCTATTTTTTCCTCTTTTGACTCTTTCTTCTTTTTCCATGTTATTTGTCTTCCTTGTGGCCGCTTAAACCTTACTGAATATGACTGTTGCTGTGGCCGATCCCTTGCAATTCTCATATTTCGCCGCACAATGTAAACCACAATACCTATCAGAACTAAAATCAATAAAAAAGACACACTGCAAATTCCAATGATATAGTAAGTAATTTCATCCGAACCTTTTTGAGTGTCTGACGTGGTGGATACTGTTGATGACATACTGGGAGTACTGTCGTCTGTCTCTGTAAAAGATAAACTGCTATATGGTGTTGTTGACTGAGCTGAAGAAGACAGTGGTAAAATTTGTGTTGAAGTTCGGAAGTAAGAAGACTGACTAGAACGGTCTATCCCAGGAGCTACATGGCTTATAATTGATTCAGTAGACAATTCATGCGTTTTAAGTGCAGTTGTTCTGTGGGTAGATGAAGGACTTATAGTCTTTGACGATATACTGAGTAACCCTTCAGGTAATGCACTGGACGAAATGTACATATTTGAAGTTGATAGTAAGGAATCCATTGATCTAACAGAAGACGTGGCAGGCTGTAAATTGATATCTGGTACACTGGAAGAAGCAGATGGAATATATGTTTCTCTGTAAGACGCCGACGGTCTTATAATTAATGAAGATGTACTGTTTAGAATTGGATTACTTATAGAAGATATACTTGAAGTTGAAGACGAGATGATAAATGATTCTTTATTGGTAGACATTGGACTGAAAGTCCATGAAGATTGACTGTCAGAAACGGAAAAACTCGCTGCTAATAAACTGGAAGAAAAATGTTTCGTAAATATTTCTTTGATGGAAGTCGTCGGGTAAATAGTTGCTAGTAATATATTGTAAGGAGTTCTTGTGGCCGATACCAGGGATGAATCAGACTGGTATTGATCTAGAATAGTGGCTTTACTATCGTATGTTGCCTGATTGATAGATACAAGATACGGCACCGAAGGACTAAGCAGTGATATTTTTGATGTTGATCCATCATAATTTGCAGCAAAATTATCTGTAGACGAGCTGTAATAGGCAGACTGACTTACTATAGTAGAGCTGTAAACCATAGATGTTTCCAGTGTGGCGAATACAAGTTCCGTCAATGATCTGGGTGTAAATAATGTATCTGAGGCCATTTGAGAATACATTTCCCCAGTCTGTTGTCCAACATTGGGGTTTTCAGAGATACTTGTATTTGTCAATTTGAGAGATTGTTGTATAGAGGCTATCTTTTCTTCAATCAAGTCATTTATTGTGTTTAGTTCTTGGGATGTTGCTTTGTAAAAGACGGTGCTTGTTGGATGCTTTGTCATAGTCATTGTTGACTTTAAATGTAAGTCAAAACTTGACTGTAAAACTAATGTCGACATTACTGGGGAATGCCAATAGTTTGGTACACTTTCTGCTAAAAAGTTTGTATTTAAATTCGACATATTGTCTTCTTTTGTAATTGTGGATGTTGCTCTATCTACAATATTTATCGTCTGCTGAACGACAGTTGATTCTGTAAACGTTTGCTCGGTAGTTGCAGACGACGGAAAAAGAGTGCTCTGGAATTCTAAACTATCAATTGATATACTTCTAGTCTCAGACGTCAGTGACGTGAAATGGACCATCGATTCCAATTTCGACATACTAGTATCCGAAATGAACAATGCCTTGTTTGAGGTTATGGATTCCATTTGAAATCCCATTGATTGGGACATTAACTTGGCTTGACTTACACTTGTTTCATACAATAAAGATTGATAATTAAATATATCATAACTTGTTTCATAATTCACAGCTGTATAGTTTACTATTTCAGACATCATGTACGAGTGTTTTAACATAGTAATGTATGAGGATTCTAATGATTTACTTGTGTACCAATGTGAAATATTAATTTGACTTGTTTTTGCTGGTACATCACTTGATATCGTATTACTAAATGTAAGAAATGTGCTTGGAAAAACAGTTATTTCTTCATAAGAAGTCTGTAAACCAGCGTGATCAGGAACTGTTGTAACATTAGTCTGGTTGAAATCGCCGCCTAAAACACAGGAAAGAAATATCGTTTTATTAGAAGTGCAAAATCATCATGCAAACAATAATACAACATATTTATACGAGATTTATTCAAATGGAAAAATATAAATGTCATAATTCTGGAAAGGAAGACTATAAATAGTTCTGTTTGTTTCTAAATATTAACAAATCCTGAAAATATTGAAACAACATAGTATAAATATTTTGTTTAATAATACAGATTGACTTTACAACAAAACAATACAATATTTACACAATTTTCTTTTAACTTTAGATCTAAACACAGTTCAAGTATCAAATAGACGAAGTTTTAGAAATGTTATTAGACGATTGCTTCATGTTTCAGCACTGCTTTTGACACTATTTGCACGCTTTGTAGAATTTTATTTAGTATGAACATACACAAACATAACACATAAACAACTAGTATAAATCGTATTTATTTGTTATGATATACAAAATAGTTATATTCTAACACAGAAGCATATACTACAAGTACTTTTCGTACACAAAATCAGCATGTGGTTTTATGTATATTAATGCTAAAGTTTTACCCTATTTATTCTCAGATTCAATTCCAAGATGTATTGATTCGTCATAAGACTGGGTACGAGAGAAAAATATTTAATGTCAATTGTTTAGGATGCGGGTTGTGTCAAAATAAAAGAAACGTATAAAAATTGCGATTCTGATTTCTTCTAATATAACAACCTTATAACAGACTGAACTGTGTGTATTTTTCATACAACAGAAATTGCTGAACTATTTGGATGTAATTATACCAGATTATTTTGTATGTTAGAAAGACAATTTGGAAACTGACTACTTAGATTAACAATAATTACCAATAGCAAACAAAGATAATTATGTTGTAAATTTCATTTATTCTCAACCAAGAATTAAAATACTGCAAACTGCTTTTGTTGATCAGATGTAGGAATATAAGACACTACATAACCTAGATTTATCCGTTACAGTAAGATGGAGACGCAACCAACTAAAATTATCCACAATGACACCACATCAACACGTAAAATAACACCAGCACCTGTTGCTCGTTGTGTGTTGACTGTTGTTGTTCTTGTTGTGACTATCGGCGGTGTTGTTGTTGGTTGTGGTGTTGTTGTTGTAGTAGTTGTTGTTGTTGTTGGAGCTTCTGTTGTTGCTACAAAGACATAATAACATAAACACGTGAACCAATATGACCTTCTAACTGGCTGTATTTTACACAAAAATTACATATTTCTCTAATAATGAACATTTGAATTATTGATATATAATGAAGTTTTTTGATTTTTTTTTTCAAATATGTATAAAAATATCTGATAAAATTTCAACTAAATTGGTAAATAAATGATGTTTTATATAACAAGATTGATGCTTTAGGTTAAAACATACATTTTCGATACCACATGAAGTTAATTTGGGAAGGGTTTTTATCTCTTTAACTATGACCTGTAAATTTGATCAAATTGACCCAGTTGTTTAGCCCAACTCCGATATATATATGTAGTTGACGGTCTATATCTCAATAATCTTAAATTTGAAGATTGTGTAAATGTTATCTGTCCTTCTTAGCTTGAAATGAAAAAACCGACTGATTCTTCATGTTCTGGTTCATATTAAGACTCATACCTTGATTATTACGCCCATGAAAAGGTACATTTGAAGCTGTATTTCCAACCCAGTGACTTCAATTTTGCTATTGCCAACTTTTCTTTTCTATGCAGCAATAAATCTGCCTCTTCTGCTTATGGTGTATTTGCTATAGATTAGCTTTATTCCATTTCACTATGGGATCTTTATACAACTAAGCAAACTTCAAACTCAGAGGGCGCGGTGGCCTAATGGATAAGATGTCAGTCTTCAAATCCAGGGTCTCTCACCGCTGTGAGTTCCAGTCCCGCTCGGACCACATGTGGGAAAGAGAATTTTCCTTGCTGTTGGCCTTTACTGATTCACCTGGTATCAGTATAATGGACTGGGGGAGTGGTACGCTTGTCTGCGGCGTACTGACTCTGTGAGCTAGCACGGTAAAGTCGCCCTGAGTGCGCGCTAGTACAAGGCAGACCATAAAACACACTCGCACTTCACATTCATACACAAAATTGTTCATAGATTAATCCATAGAGATTAATTAAATAGTTCTCGTCACGAATAGCTGAAAATTGCTGATGCGACGTTAAGCAACATTCAACCAACCAACCAACCAACAAACTTCTAACAAATTATTTCTCGACCCAGGAATATTTTAAGCATAGGCTTATAAGCTAGCTACATCTGTCACGAGTAATAATAGAATTAGAGAATGAAAGCAACATGAAACTACGGGATGTCAAATATACCCAGGGTATTTTTGGATACAGAAACAAGATATCGGGCCAGGTTGTATGGTTACTGACAGTATATACATGTAACATTAATGTTAACTTCAAGTCAGATTGAATGAATGGTGACCAACTTGCATGGAAAAGACTAATTGTTTATGTTAAATGTTAATAATTAGTGGGTGTAGCTAGCTAAACGGGAGGAACGTGTCTTTTCGGAGCACTCGAACACACTTTTCTTGTGGCAGTTTACGTTTATGACTCAATTTCCAAATTTCAATGTATTTAGTCTGGTTTGGGACATAGATTGGTTAGGTTCGTTGTTTTATCTGATGTTATGTATTTGACATCAGTTACAAAACGAACAGTTCTGACGATACGAATATTTTCATCGTATTTAGAACATGAACTTGTAAGTTCGCTATTTTTTTTCTTTAAATCTCTATTGTGTTGAGCTACAGGATTTTAAGAAAATAGTGATCAGTCTTACGGTTACAGACAATCCATAGTAATAAAAAATGTACTTACGACAGGCTGAAATTAAGAAGTTACAAAATCATTATTATTTATGAATAATAAAATAAAAAAACTTTTGAACAATTTTTTTATACAATAAATCATGTAACTTTCAACTGCAAATTAATGTGCAAAGTACAAAATTTTTATGAAATTTTGACTGAAATTATCATACATTAACATACTGCAGCTGTAAACTTTCTCAGTTTTTTAAGCTTGTGAGGTAAACGAATCAAATTTTGCATTGCGCCCTTGTCAATTAGTGGTTTAAAATAACTTTACTATTCATAGGCGTAAAATACTAAAATACACGATGAAATAAACGTAATCTGTAACAAATTTAATGTTTACTGAAACTTTATATTAAGTTTAATTAGCAGAGCTTGCAGATATATATATATATATATATATATATATATATATATATTGTGTGTGTGTGTGTGTGTGTGTGTGTGTGTGTGATATGTGCGTGTGTGTGTCTGTGTATGTGTTTTTAGTCTTTGTAAAACATGTTTCGACGTTATGTACGGTTCTAATGAATATTATGTATATGTTATATATAATGTATATATATGTTTATTTATATATAACAAGAAGAATCGTAAACAACGGTGAAACTTGTTTTACAAATAATAAATTCAGTTATGTTTTAGAAAATAATTTTAACTTATTTTTAAATTTCTTATACATAAAATTTCCTCACACAAAGGATAAACTTTATCGACATATTTATATATGAACGTGTGTGTGTGTGTGTGTGTGTGTGTGTGTGTGTGTGTGTGTGTACAATATAATTATTCATATTTACTAGTCATAGTTCCATTAAATGCAGCACCCTTTGCTTCAGTCAGATCTATGATGGTCAATGGTACTAAGGACGTTTGAGTCTTGTCACAGTATCGTGGATTTTGTGTCATTCTTAGGGTTGATCCAATCTTAGTATACACCTATAATATAGAATATTGATTTTATTATCTGACTTTAATCTTTGTTTAGACCCTAACTTAAACTCATTCAATAACATTCATACAAATAACCAAAACGCCAAACACAATGATTTTCCAGTAATATAATTATTGGTGAAATTTGAAAAAAAAGTTTTGATTCAATCTATTGGTCCTTTTTAGAAAAAGCACTAGATGTCTTTAATGTTGTAATATCTATAAGACAATGGAATTCTAGTTTCCACAAAGATATTAAATCAGCAGTTATACAAGGGGAATTTAAGAAACATCTTTATAATTATCTGGATATGAAATAAAAAGTACAGTAAGGAAAAGCTATGTATAGACAACGACTTACTCCGGGATAAGACTCGTTTTACATTACTTGGTATTTTTGTAGTATATTTCACATAGATGTGAATACAATTACCATAAATAACTACGAAATTAAGTACAGTACGGTGGTTAATTAACTCTTGTAAAAACAAAATTTCACTCCGATTGGAAAAATCACAGTTTTAAAAACACTCCTCATCTAACTTTAATCATTTATTTATTGCATTATTAAATATATACCTTGAAGTTATAACTTAACCTAAAGTAGGAACCACTTTGTTTGTGACAGTGAAATACTCTCCATATACATAGAAAATCAAATAAATTTGAATAAAGATTAATATTTTTCACTTACTGGTACCTAGTCGTAACAGGAAAACTGTATGCGCATCCACGATTAGCCCAGAATATATCTGCACAGGGTAAAACGTTGCTACGGGGATTTAACATGTTGAAAAACCAGGCAAATTGCGGATTCTGTTGCGCATATGACGTAAAACGTCAGCAAGGACATCACTTCCGGTGTAAACTTCGCCATTTTCGCCATGTAAAATCTCTATAACGCCAACATTTTCCTTTCTACAGACATACTTTATGGCAATCGCGGATGCGCATAAAGATTTCCTGTTACGACTAGGTACCAGTAAGTGAAAAATATTAATCTTAATGAATTTTATTTGATTTTCTATGGATATGAAGAGTATTTCACTGTCACAAACAGAGTGGTTCCTATAGTAGGGCATTTTTTTCACTTCTCATGGGATATTCTTAATGGTAGTCAAACGAGAGGTTTAACTAAAAGATGATTACAAGGAGCGAGGGTTGAAAATATAAAAATGTCTTAAATCTACTTGGATAAGGAGAAATTTACACGAAGAAAGCGTTTTGAAGACAATACTGAATTGTCTTTGATATCTACAAATTACTTAACGTTGGTGATGAATATATAGAAAAAACGGATTTGGATTGACGTTTTTCAGGCATGGATATTGTTTCACTCAACTTTGGTTTAACACGTGGCGGATGTAGCCGCGCAGTAGCTAAACAGGATGTGGTTACCCTTCCCAAGCACCCGGCCTCACTTCCTTGGAGGAAGTTCACGTGTTTAACCTAACTTGTCAGTTCCAAAGTGTTTACTTTGCTACTGGATTGTGATTCGTGTACAAAATTTGGAAGAAAAATAATACGATGCTAAAAATCACAAGAAATGTTTTAAGAAGTGGAATGAAATCTATAGGTTAATTTGTTCAACAACTTTAAGTTCGAAACTTCAATAGGTTTAATGCAGAATCCTTAATAATATTATCGGTACTAACGGATTAATTTAAAAAGTGATCCAAAATGTAATCACAATAATGAAACTATAATTGACGTATGGCTGGCCATGCCTTTTATGTTCCGACACTGGCCGTTATCACGGTACCAAAGCTCCATCTAATATGAAACGTAAATCATCAACTTCAAAACAGGAAAACTCAGTCTTCCATGTCAAAACAGCAGTCGTCTACTTCTTGTAAATCTAGTCAAATACCAGGACCTTCAAGGATTAACATATCTGGGACCGACTCAGATCTGACTGACAGTGACATAGAAATATCAGATGAAGAAAAATGCTGTGGTTGTGACAAATTTCAACTAGATGAACTTAAACGCTGTGCAAGTATCATACTCACGAGGTGGGCACTGGGCACAGTGTGATTTTGACAACTGCAAACACTGGACTCATCTTAAATACTGTTGCAAACAAACTGTTATCAATATTCATGATAAGTTCATATGCCCTTGTCATAATGAGGAATAAAACAATGCAGAAAAAAAAATCACATTGTAAATATGTTAGCTTTGGATTTGTTGCCGGTAATTTTCGTTTCTGGGCACTTTTTGCTTGTCTGTATAGTTGAGCAGTATTATACAGCTTGATACGACCCCTATGTAATAGGGGCACTGAAAGTGGTGACGTTTGCAACAAGTATCAGCGTTTTGTGTGCATTAGAAAAATCAGATTTTATGAACCTGTGGCATAATAATAATGACAGATTTTACACATTACACCAGAAAAGAATACCGTACAGCGGGTTATTTCGGTGGCGCTTAATTTTGGCGTTTTGTAAGGAAAAGGTCAATGACATATTTTGGCGTTTTTATTTTGGCGATTAGACAAAATGCTAAGATTTTATTTTGTCAATAAGAAAATATGCTATGGCTACATTTTGGCAATTATATTTATTATTCTAAGATATATACAGTCATATATTATAAAACAAATTTGAAGAAGATAAAAAACTTACCACATTATTGTACGTTACTAATTGTAAAAGTAGTTCATATGCCATTATAAAGATTTTAAACCATATAGTCATATAATATGACAAAAATTATCAATCTGTTCAATATCTATAAATGTTACTGATTTTAAAAGTATGATATTTGTAATAAAAAAAATACTAACTGAAAACAACTTACTAGCTCACTCACTCATGCCAATAAATAATATAATACAATAATATAATAATAATGGTGTACAATTACTGCCATTGATTTTAGCTGACGTAAATATTAACTGCCATCAATTTAACGATTTACATTTTGGCGGTTTCGATGTCACTGCCAAAATACGCCAAAATTTTCACCCCGCCAAAATAACCTGCTGTACGGTGTGTATCAGGCAAATATCACAAATCTGGTTTGAATTTATGTTATAACTCGCGAACTGCTTAGGGGTATACCATATAAAAGGAAGAGGTGTTACGGTAATTTTATTCTTAAGTTTTTCCTAATTTAGAAAAGGCATAAGACACGTTTGTAAAACAAAAAAGTTTGAACTTCCGCATTTCCTAACTCTTTAATACGTTGTTTTTTTTAAAAAAAAAACCACCAAAATTATCAATATTTTAATTCAATTAAGTTAAGGCAAAATCTTGGTTAAAAACTGATTGTGAAACCGAGATCTGTATATCAAATAATTTTACTTACCAAACAGACAAATCTAAAAGTTGTTTTTTCATTAGTAGAGGTATCCATGTTATATACAAATAATCTGTTAATGTTAGATTTGCTGACTGTGTAGTTATATATGCAACGTAGTTGACCAGTAGCTATGACAGAAAAACAATTAGAATAAGATACATCTTGATAAACTCGTTAACACATACAACGTTTTTCTTTGACAACCTGGAAAGTATGCACGACATCGTGGTATAAATGTTTACGTGTTTGGTGTGAAAAAAAACTAGCAGCCCTATAATGTTTATAAATACATCAACCGATCATTTGTGAAGTTATTCTGCGTCCTTTATGCACAAACTGGTCGGAAGTATGAAATTCGGTAAAATTCATCTGGAGTTCGGTATTCAGCGAATTTTTACGAAGTCGGATTTATTATTTACGTAGGCTCCCCACCTTGACTTATTCTTATTAAAAACTCCAAACATGTCTAGAACATACTCAACAAAAAAGTTATTGACCGATGTAAGATTGGAGATAAAAATCCAAGAATTGAAAAATATAAAATCCATCTGTATTTTGTTTTCGTTGTCTTCGTCTTTCAAATGATGTAATGAATTATTTTTATGCATGAAATCAACTCATTTGAAACATTACGAGAAGTACGAAAATGGTCTACAAAATAAAATAATGTTATTGGTGTTGTCCTTTAATTTTTTGTTTAGTATTTAACAAAACAAAGACTAACTCCGTCCAAGTTATTATATACAACATTTAAAATTGATAAACTCATTCCATGAAAACTAACACGCATCTGTTATAATAATTAATAATAAAGTCACTCCAATTATAATCTGAAAACGTGTAAATTTGTTATTCTAAGCTAAGATCATCTTGGTCAAATATGTAATAAACCTAATGAAACAGTGATCACTTACTGTGGCATATTAAAAACTGGAGAAAACAATAATTTACTCGACCCAATGTTCTATAAACTGAATGAAACAATGATGAAATCACTCTCATATAAAAAATAAAACGCATCTTTTCAGATGCGGCAAACTTTCAGTCCGAGTTCAATTTCAAAAACAATCTTTGTGTTTATGTTTTGAAATATATTTTTGTTTGAATATTTAGCGTTATAATACATACAATCATGACAGACAAATAAATGAACGATTAAATAAATAAATAAATAAATAAATAAATAAATAAATAAATACATACAATATAACCTGCGTATAGAGACTACCTAAGAGATTGAGAAATACTGGACTAAAAGATATGTGGACCTAATATAATATATAAAGGAGCATTTCTGTTTAGGGTTGATATACAAAGAGTGGAAAATATTTAGCACTTATTAAAATATATTTTTGAAATTATTTTATTTTTTATAAAAAAAATACGTTTATCAGAATTAATTAAAGACATATCTGAAAAGTGTATTATAATATTTATCTGATTACATGATAATAACAGCTTGTCTATCAGTATCGGTTATAGAAATTATGTGTTTGGTAAAGTTCTTATTACCTGAATATCCAATTAATGAGGAACACCTTTGATCTGGATTGAAATTAAGGACCGTCGAATCATAACAAAAATCCGAGTTAAGGTTAGAAGCACTGCAAGAAAGGGCGGTCGTAAAAGTAAATGAATACATTCCCCGAAACTCTGGAGGACAATCACTGAAGAAGTTTCCACCTGAAAGCAATCATAAGCATTAAAAAATTAATGTTTTATATAATCATATAAATAAACATACCAATCCATGTCCAAATCACAAAACCCAAAGCGATGTACAAACTTTAAAACTAGCTTTATCCGCCAAACATGCAGTTAAATGTGAGAATGAAAAGAACATGGAACCATGTGACTTCAATTTTTTCCAGTACTAAATCGTCGTTCTATTATCCCCAGATAAAATACACGTGTAAGAATCTAGTACATAGGCACGAGATAGAATCACATGCATATCAGTGAGATCAACATTATCCATAATCACGAGTTACATAAATACGAATTTTACCTGGTGATAATATCTCAAAATTTTGAACATCATTATCGAATTTCAAATTATGCAAGAGGTTGTGAAGATTCATTTCCAAAATGCTTATTTTCTATATAAAAGCCTACGCTATTGTAGCAGGGAAAACGCCAAGAACAAATTGTGTTTTTTTTAAACCTTCCGCAGTCCAAAAAGGGGATTACTTTTTGCTAAGCGTCCGACCCCCCCCTCCCACCCCCCCCCCCCAAAAAAAAAAAAAAAAACATTCAAAACTCTGTATTGTATTTTAACGGTAAAAATTGCATTTATGGGTGTATACACGATATGGGCACGTGTATTTAAGATTTTGTATGTGTGAGAAAAATCCTAGATAACATTTCGTACTTGTAAAAAATTCTCGATTTTCCGACGACACCCAATTGCTCTTGAAAATAAGCAAAAATTTAACTCGATTTTTTAAAAAACGTGTACGTTTTTTGTACCGTAAATATTTTTCTTTTAAATTTTGACATAATATTACAAAATTATTGTTTTTTAATTTTGCAAAGTATTATACCTGGTGCATGAAGTTTAAAAATACTGCACGGTAAATGGTGTAAAAGTCACGCATGCCGTGTATAAAATGCAAGAGGATCATTCGGAAATGGGAATAAAAAATTATTATAATAACAACTTGTTGTTGAAGCTTTTCCAAGACGGCTGTTTGAAAGTAGACCAAAATTCGGCAAAATTGGCTTGAAGTGTGAAGAAATTCACCATTTTAAGGGAGAAAATTTTATTTCATCAAATACATCCAAACAGCGCTGGCGTCTCTTGATTTTCAGATTAACGAATTAGGTAGAATGAAGAAACTGTCGTTGTATTATTTATGGGTCAAATGAGCGGGAAAATTAAAGGGACTCACCCATGATTATCTATCGATTTTTTCGACTTTAAACCTTGTACGTTTTTTTGTACTAGAAGCTTAATTTAATAGACGAATTATACATCAAAATTAACCCGGGAAAAGGTTCTTTTTATATTAAAACAGCTTTGGTACATGAAGAGATAAGATTTTTCAAAAAATGATTTTCGATTTAGGAAAGTGTCTCACATTCAATCGTGATTTAAATGGTAAATATGCTACCGGATTTGATCAAATCCACCTTTAATTGTAATTATCCAGAAATATTTTAATTATCAATATCGTTTTGTAGTAAAAATAAAATCGGTCATATAAATATTCAATTAGGTCTTTGCTTCGAGTGTATGCCAAGTTTGGCCATTTTTCACCCCTTCTGTGCGTGCAAACGTGTTTAATGAATCAATGTGTAGGCCGGTTTTGCGTTTCCCCTGTAAGGTAAAGAAGCATTGGATCACCGGAATATTGATTCTGTATATGCCATAAATTGGATGGTCAATATAGCCACAAGGGCTAATATAACTATAAATCTCGTCCATGTTGTCGGAGGTCAGTTGGTAGAGTGCTCGCTCCACAAGTAGGAGGTCGTGGGTTCGAACCTCGACCGGGTCTGAATCAAGACTTAAAAGTGACTGTTCTTTCGCCAAGCACTTGACATTACGAAATGAAAGTCACGGTTCTTTTGGATGGAAACCTAAAAAGAGGCCCTGTGTCATGGTAGGCGTGACACGATAAAGAACCCTGCTGTATAATGTCATCAGCGCAACACACAGTCAAACTTTCTCTAAGGTTTATAAGTTTGTTTTTCTCATTATAATTGTGCCCAGAAAGAACAAAAATGACCGTAGAAAGGAACAGCATTTAACAGTTGATCATTCTTATGTTATTGTGAAGATACACATGTATGACAGACAAATAAAAAAAATAGAAAGGAAAGGAATGACAATTCCCAGGACTTACCCTTCCTAACCATCAAATAGGACTCCTTGTTGTCTAATTCTGTACATACGTCGTCTTTTGTTGCTGATGGTGCAAACAATGGCGATACTCTTTGGTTTTCTGCAAGAGCGCTCTTTGCTGTAAAAGATTGATAAATGTAATATAAAACTAAATTTGAAGAACATTCTGTAAACAATTGCAACATACACCTAAGTACAAAACACTTTCAACAAAACCACATTATTAAAATCGAACTTTGACCTGACTTTGAATATATATTTGAAAAACCGATGTTTTCCAATGGTTAGGCCGAATTGTCTGCCTTAACGGTTGTTTGTTATTTTCGCGGTGATATGATGATAAAACGACTGTGTAGAAATATTACATAAGTTATAAAAGTTCGACCTATCGTCAATATCTTGAATTACACTATGCTAACAAGGGCATAAACAAGGTCCTAAATACAGAAATGCTCAACCTTGTTCTTGGGGATAAAATTTCAGAACTATTGTAGATTCTGTGAAAAGTGCGCAAGACGCTGATATTCAATAAAAACAAACAAACCAAAACACAAACTAAAGCAAAGTAAAAACTTCAAAACTGGCAATGGATGTTAAACACATGAACTTCCACTAGGGAAGTGGAACCGGGCGCTCCGAAAAGGTAAGTACCCTGTGTTTAGTTAACTACAACCGCCACACGTACATTAAAACAGAAATGACTAATGAACAATAGCTAAATCTAGATATTTTTAGGTGTAACATTCTTTATAAAATAACATTCTATTCAAGTTTGAATGTATTCGGTATTATGAAAAAGAGTCGGGAATAGTAAAATGAATGAACCACATTATCCTCTTGCCATGCAATTTATAACATGTACAAATATTTAGTATGGAGTCTGGAATTGAAGAAAGAGTTCGCAATGTTTATTTCATTCCTTTTTATCTAAGTCGTGTTAGAATTGAAATAATCAACATTTACCCATGGTATATCGTCAAATAATTCACGGGTCGGAGTTCACATGCAGAAGAATATATCATGAGGTGGCAGAGCGAGGTGGCTCTGCCACCGAATGATTTGATGAATGAAAATTACGTCACAACCATTGTTCGCGACACATATCATGACGTCATAAGATAAGCAAGGTAGTACGTCATTAAAACTGAACAGCGATGGGTATACCGTTTGTTATACCACGGCTGGCTTCTTCATGTTTCATATGAAGGAAAACGCAAGTCATGTTAGAATATACTATAAATGGATCTCTGTAAACTATTAGTATGGTCAAATCATCGCTGGTGACGATACAAGACCTTGGCCTTAGATATTTTACATGTAACATCCTTTGATATTCTTGGTCCTATGAGAGGAAAGTAAGGGGGATCACTGGATTATTTTCTATGCAAAACTGCTAACATTGGAGATGCCCTTTGCTTCGGATGATTGAACCCCCCCCCCCCCCTTGTTTCCGTTGTGCGTCAATTTTAATTTTATGTTTGATTGAAAAGTCTTAAATGAATAGATTATTGTTTTCAAACAGATTTAAATCGGTAAAGAATACAAAAAAGGATTGTTGTACATGCCAGATTATCATTTATTTAATTATTATTTATTTTTATAAACATCAAAGCAAACAAAATGATATCACCGTATGGCCGTCCATAATAACATGACGTTACTGAGAGTTAATCCTTTCATGCAATAATAACAGAAAAAATCTGACCAATCAAAAGACTTGAAACAAAAACATAATTGAAATTTTATAAATTATTTATAACGCGTAAATATACACTGAGTCAGGTTACATCATACGTAACAAACATGTCAGTGTTTATTATCTACGTAATAAAAACACAATAGAGGTTCTGTCATTAGCTGTCATATCAACAACAAGGCACTGCATTGAAAAACAAATATCCGAAAAAGGATCTTAGCGATTGACGTCATATAAAAATCAATGTATTGGCCAATAAATGGCATAATAGACAACGTCAAAAAGTCCAAAAACCATTTTTTGACTTCCTTAATATACAGAAATCAAATATGAATGTGGTAGCCACATAAAACAGATCTCATTCGTTTACATTCAAAACATAGCATTGTCGAAGATTTGAAATATGAATATCAACAATCTACCTGCAATCAGTCCGTCCCTCTGCATAAAGCTCCCGCAGTTGGAAAAAGTTCCGCCACTGGGCATGCGTGCATCAACTGTGATACTAATCCAACCAATGACAAGGAGAAAATGCAGGTATATTTCTGCATAGAAAGTCAAAATTGAACAACTTAAATTCAAAAGACCTTCGCCGATGAATGTTATGACAAAGTTACATCAAATTTTACCCAGTAGTGTTTAGGGAAAGAATAAAATAAAAAGTAAAATATAAAACGTTTAAGTACGATGCAAAATGGATGAGACGACAATAATGAACCATCGCAATAGTACTTCTGAGCCTTTGACCAAGGTTATGTAAAACACTTACCTGTTAAGTGTGTGAATAGGTACACGTCGGGGGATATCTTCTTAAACTCTATACATATCCCTATGTAGATATTGAATCCTGAGTAACTTATAGCTCCCGATCTTAAATAAAACATAGACAATTGTTTAACAGGGTCTCTGCCAAACACTTGACAATACTAATTTATATGTGTACATGTATATATACCTAAACAACACCTCTAAATACTTACTTAAAGGCTCAAATACTATAATAAATCATCACTTATTAAAAACGTAAAAGTTTTAAAGAAAAATCTAAGTGTAAATTATTATTAATTTTTGTAAAGTTGGATTTAAAGACGATGTATCAATGTATCAGTACTTAGCTCTTTGCTTTGAGAGAGAGAGAGAGAGAGAGGAGAGAGAGAGAGAGAGAGAGAGGGAGAGAGAGAGAGAGAGAGAGAGAGAGAGAGAGATACTTACAACATGATGTAATGACCATCGGTTTCTTCTAGACAGTTAAGCTCTATATTATCGTTGTTATATGGTATTTTCAAAGTGTCTGAATCGGCAAACTCTGCAACCATGTCGCCGTACAAACTGAACAGCCAATTGCCTGTCAGATCTGGCGGAAATGAACAGGCGCTTGCTGAAAATGTACATAAGAATATGAAGTAGTAAATAATAATAATAATATAATAATAATAATAATAATAATAATTTAATTACGAGGCACAGTGGAAGCTTAATTTACATCGGGCAATCAATGAAACTGAACAGAATAAATAAAGAACGAAATATTAAGGTGAAAATTTGCTTCTCAAAATTAAAATACATAATCTGCGCCACAAAATATCGGACATTATGTCATTCACAGATAATTTTCTCATTAAACACGCCCACCCTTCACCACCAGGGTATGGAAGCAAGATAATGTTGCTTGTATTAGCATGCCTTCAGTGAAAAAACAATATACATTTGTACTTAAATAAAGCAAGAATGGGGTTCGCCGCTGTACCACGTATTACCTTCAAAAGGTGTCTGCGAAACGCTTGTTTCTAATGGACATGGAATCGCAAAATACGACCTTTTCTCGTAAAAACGACGTTATTCCGGGATTTTGTGACGTTGACGTTTTCCAAAATGTTCCGCACAAACGTTAAGAGGTATTGATCATGTGGTACAGCGGCGAACCCCATTGTCAGTAATCACTGACAAATCCCCCCCCCCCGGAGAAATGTTAGTTTGAATAGGGGAGTAAATAGTACAAGGGTTATTGTTATCTGATATATATAAAAACTGCAAGTAAGATGGAAATAAGTTTAAAGTTATCTACAATAAAGTTGTATTTGAAAACAAACAACTTGTAACAAGGAAATCAACATGTTTACAGTGTACCGAGAATGAATTCAGGAGTTCAGTGCAAAGAAAGACAGGCAGATTACCAAGATGATACAAAAATATAGATAGATAAATAAATAGATAATAATAAATGATTATTGATATAAGTTACCAGCATCGCCAATAAATGTAGAGAACAATAATTCCTAAATTAAATCCAGCCAAATCCACTTTACAGACTTTTTCATTTTTAAATTTTTGATAAGGTAAATCTTTAAGATTGGCTATTGTTGCTGGAGGAGGAGGTAGCTCAACGGTGCCTTGTACATTGATACAATAATTTAAAGAAAATGCCGAAAAAAATTACGCAAATTCTATTATTCAATCCTAGTGACCTTGACCTTTCACCCACAAAGATGAACTTAATTCATGACACATCATATTTTGCTGGTGAACACTTGTAACACGTTTCGTTAAAAGTCATTGATAAATGTAAGAGACATACAGCGGACACAAAAATAATATAAAATTTCTAAGATTCAACCCTGGTGACCTTGACATTTGGCATACATTAATAAATGTGATTCATGACACAACATCTTATGTTGGTGCATACTTATACCAAATTTCGTTAAAATCCATTGAGAAATGTGGGAGGCATACAGCGGATGCGAAAAACAATACAATAATGTACAAAAATAATTATTGGAACGATACTGGTCAATATTGAAAATCACAAACTTAGAACTCACACACAGCAGTACAATTGTAATCTCAGTCAAACCTGTCTATAAAGACCACCTAAGATAATTAATAAAAATGTTTTTTATGAGCAGTGGGTCTATATATACAGGTCCCGCTTTTATACAGGTTCAAATAACCCAATTAAAGAGTGATTGGGATTAAAGTTTTACTGGTCTTTAAAAGTGTGAGGCGCTTATATAGAGGTTCCTGTTCAGGCAGGATTTACTTATGTAAGAAAGTACAGTTCAGCGAACAGAAACAAATATCTAATTTTCAAAAATCTGTAGAAACAAATTACTAACTTTAGATAATAATGCAATTAAGGAAAACTGGGAAAGTGCAGTTCAGTTATAAGAAATTCCACTTACAGAAGTCAGAAGTTGTAATTACTAAATTGAAAGAAAAGAAGAATGTTTCCAAAATATTTCACAAATATTATTTAGACAATTTAGGCATAAAAGAAATCGGAGCAAAAGAATTTGGCATAACAAATTAGAAATTGAATATGATGATGATTTTTGGAAAAATGCATACAAATTATGTTTTCTGGTTACCGATGATACAAAACTTCAAGCTTTTCAGTATAAAATTAACCACAATATTTATTTTACAAACAGTCGATTAATGAAATGCAAACTTCTTGAAACTTAACTATGCACTTTTTGTAGGGAAATAAAGAAACTGTACAACATTTATTCTTTGATTGTCAGTATGTAAAAAATACATAGAACACACTTTTCGATCAAGCTAAAATTAAATGCAACGTGAATATAGAAAATAAAGCAATTAATGATTTATTCGGAATACAAGCACAAATTAATCATTGTGACATTTTGAATTGGTGTATTTTAATAATTAAATACTATATCCACATATGTAGAATGTCCAATACATTTCCTCAATATGCTATTGCAGTAGAAAAGATACGTCTCTGCAAACAGATCGAAATGTTTTGCATATATCAGTATTCCACGACAAGGGCACACACAATTAGAATAAATTGGAAATTTGTTAAAAGATTATTGGATTAATATGTTGTTATAGAAATAGCTGTATGTATGAAATATTTTGAAAATGACTGATAATTCTGTTCTGTAACATATAGAGTAATAAATATATTTAAAGAACAAAAACATTCGATATTGAAAACTGAAACAGGTGGATACACCAGGTAAAAAACCAAACATAGCTTAATTAATAAAAGACGAAAACAAATTTTAATGTTGTTTAATTTTGTGTTGATTTACCATATTTAGATTGAGGTTTTTGATTTAACAAAATTTTACGACATTATTGAAAGCTTAATGATATCAGTATTGAGGAAAACTTTATTTTTATAATTGAAGACCCAAACATACAGATAGTTTAGGCATCTGTTTTTACAAAAATAAGAGGCGTGGCTTACTATGAGCAACCGAGGCAAAATAAGATTAATTTTTAAGTTTTTACAGAAACACGAAGAAATTAGAAAGGAATAAAAATAAATTATAGTAAACAAATATAGTTAGTCCAACTATTACTGTCTTATTGACGACTAACTAAATAAATAAAAATATCCATTAAAACTTGACTTACTAACTTGTTTTATTAGTTCAACTGTATATGTTCAAAGTTCGGTTCCGGCAAAGTTTTACTTCGCCTTTGTGACAATGTTTATGAACACTGAATGGTAAGTTTTCTTTTACATGTATTAGCATCATTTAACAGAAAATATAGGACCAGGTGTCGCCAAAATACACCATTTAACGCAATTTTTCAAATTTACTGCGGAGGAGCATGCCCCCGGATCCCTTAGATTTGAAGCGCGTTCGGCGCTTCTTTGTTGCCTCGATTATAACTGGTTTCTATTTACGCCCATGAAATATGTATGAACACATATGTTCATTAACATCCACACTTTTATGAATTCATTTTTCTGGTGATTCAATGTTATAAGTTAATTAGTATAAAACAAACACATCCATGATTATATATATATAGCAAAATTTACAATTATGTATCGATTGCAATTATGTTAAAACTCTTGATCTGAACTTAAACACGTCAAAACTTTTTTTTTCAACTTTAGTTACATTTTGTCTTTGAATTTTTACGCCCATTGTAAGATGCCCAAAGACAATGATATTGGGTAAGCATTGATTTCTTAATGACTTAATTTAACAAAAATTATATTTATTTTCTATAACTTGTCTTAAATGGTGTTTCATAAGTCTTTTAGGATGGAAGATCATGATATGAACTGCTTTTACGTTTGTATAGCGATACATATCATGTAGCACTGACATAACTGAATTACTTGTGTAGCGCGGTTGGGGTTGATTCGGATACTTTTAACATTATTTTATACTTAGTATACAGTATTTACGGAAATAAATAAGTTACAATATAAAATAATAATAATAATAATAATAATAATAATAATAATAATAATAATATTTATACATAAGTAATTAGAAATGTAAGAACTTGAGTCACTTCGCCGGTGACATCTCAATATAAGTGATTTTCGTGGACCTATTTTCACCGAGTTATGAATGATCTTACCTGCTAATTTAGTCCAATAAAATAATGTGAATAATTTTAACATTTGTTTCATTTTTATAAAATTTCGTTATAGTGTTTTTCGTCGTTCCTTCCTTCCAAATGGGTGTAAATGGCTTCTCTCGATGTATCTCTTCCCAACTGTTACTACTTCAACGCTGGAAACCGAAGTGAAATAGCATTCCATGAGAACTCCCTTTTTCCATTGGTAGTTGATTTAGCCCGTCATCCATCTCGGTTTACAGTTGGTGGTGTATGTTAAAACAATACAAAAATGCCCTTAGGAGGATCTTGCAAAAATGGCGGCATCACGATTTCCATGGAATTATCTCTTATTTCAGAATTTACCTTTATATGATATGTATTATTCTGTTGGTGATGCTGAAGGAGACCCGCTAGATGAGCTGTACACATGGCTTAGCTAATCAATAAACTAGGCGAGGCTACATCCCTATAACAGTTGTATATAGTCACACGATACAGACTTATATTAATCATATATATACATGTGCTTTTTCTCCGTTAATGGCGTAAATTGATGTTGAAAGCCGACTTTATTTCTATAACTATAAAACATTTCATTCTCTCATTGTATCGTTCAGAAATATAGCAGGAATAAAGCCAACATAATGATATAAACAAGCCACGAGCAATATACATACTGGGAACACTGGCGGGTAAGCTGATAGCGTTTTGTAGTGCCACGTGGTTCCAGTTTGGTTAAAATGGGTAGATTTTATTCACCAGTACTACTGCATTACCTATAATGATGTCATGACTATAATACATTGGAATATTGATCACAAGAACGTAGAACAAGAATCCTACAACCCTGAATTCAGCGTCCGTCCAAAACGGGCGTTGTCAATGTTTTCTTTGTCACATTAGCTATAGAGAACAATTTTTTTTTTCAGTCTCTCTCTCTCCTAACATTGGTTTTATTGATTAGTTGTATATTCTCTTATTAGTGTGCTGTTTGTGTCATGTAATTGATTGCTAGGGTTATTTTCAGTTGCATTTCCATTTGCCATTGGACAAAATAATACCATTTGATTTATCTCCCGTTTCCCGTGTTTCTCATCGGATCACATTTAGATAATAGACTATTGGTTTTATACGTCTGTGTGTGTAGAAGCACCAAAACAACTATCTTTTTATGTGCTCCACTGGAACACGTAAATTAACTAGCATGTATATAAAATAGTAAAAAGTGCCTTAAAGGTGTAAAATCATGCCGGTAATCCACTATGACCATGTTATAAAAACACAGGTGCGAATTTTTTATGAAGCAGGTATTTTTATTGAATATAGATATAATACAAATCAATGCAACACGAATCATTTGTTTTGGAGATATGGTATTTAACTCCGTGACACTGTGACCTACTCATGATCACCATGATTATGTTTCGGACAAACTTAATAAGCCATGCCATAAGGATGCTTCCTGTGGATCTTGCTGTTCTAATGAATTAAATACAAACATACCTGTTCATATAAATTTCCAAAACATAATCCCACAACCAAAGTTAAAAATTTGAAAACTGGCAATTTGAAAATTTGTAAAATTAAGTTAAATACGTTAATTTCTACCATGGAAGTGAGACCGGGTGCTCAGAAAGGTAAGCATCTTCTTTCTAGCTCGCCAAGTGTGAAATCAAATTTCAAAATAAAAGAAACAGGATGGATAATTGTGAACACATGGACATTATACCTGTCAACAATATTGATAAGAAGACCGTAAAGATATACGACAAATTGAATATTTTGAATTTTATTACAAAATAAGGATTCCAATAGTCAAAAATATAAATGATATATGGTAATATGCTGGCTTGGTTGCTCTTGATGTATCACGAAGAGTTGTTCCCCCTGTAGCCGTGGTTGTTGTTGTAGAATCTGAAACAACAAATGTAAAATGCAGCATAAACAAAATATGTAACAAGTAACACTAGGGTTTGTCATGTTGGCAGGATGATGAGTATAGACTATCAACACTTACTTAACCACTTGGCCTTTCGTTAAGAACACTCATATAGCGTGCAACTTTGTAATTGGTTTCAAAAGTTGATAGCTTAAGCAACTGCCAAACTTGTGGATTTTAAAAACAATTACCATGATAGGTTGAATATAAATTATGATTTCGTAAGCTGGTTCTGAACAAATATTTGACGATTCAGAACCATAGGTAAAATAACAGCCAAAAAGCATAAGGTCTCTTGTTTGATTTAGTTGAAATTTATTTTGTTTTATAATTGACCTATATTGTTTCCTGTGTCAAATACATGTTTTTCAGTTGCAGATAAAAAATTGAAAATGTGATTAAGAATACATAGATGAATGTTGTTGGTTGAATAATCGGTTCTTGATTAGGAAAATCAAATCTGTGATCAATTATATTTTTGCGAAAGAATGGCAACTTGTATAAAGCATGGTGTGTGTTTACTGGAGAATATTGCACATTTACAATAATTCCTGTTAAACTATGTTAAGCCGTTACAAGGCAGACGTGTTGTGTTGTTAGAAAGTGTTACACACAGTCTCGATTTCGACTTACATGTATACAATACACTATTCGAGTCATTTAGGATACAAATGTATGTGTCATATTATAAACTTTTGAATTGTTTGAATTGCATTGATACTATTACAGCAAATGGCAAATAAATATATACGTTTCTTCTATTTTCGCTTGTCACTTACCACAATCTGAAAGTATAAAAAAAACACAATAAATTACATATGATATCAGTGTTAATTTAACAGCAGTCGACGGACTTTTCGGAATAGAATTCCTCATCAGTAGTGCTGTACCAAAATTGTGAAACCAGAAGGTTTTTAAAGGGTTTGAAAAAAGACCCAAAGAACCAAAATATCTATTTAACCAAATTTATAATGATACAAGACTTCAATATATGCATAATATACCAAAGATTACTAATAAATAACTTTTCCCTTCGACAGATTTCATTGTTAATGAATTAATACATTATGTTGTTTATTTACGGAATACTAATATATACCAAGGATGGTAATAATTGTTTAAGCAGCATTTATTTTTTCAAGTTTTATACAGTTTTTATCTACTTTATTGGTTTTCTTTCGTTTTTTCTTTTTTTCCCCAGTTACTTGTGTAAATTTCAAAATATAACTCTCTTTTGTCATAAAAATGTTTATACATACAAATAAATACCTACAAAGCAAACACCAATAATGATAACTTACAATTTATATTTCCTGATAACCTTGCTCCTCCTATTTTTAAGACGGTATTTCCGGTAGATATGGCTGTAGCATTTTGTGTTGCATCACAAAATCTAGGATTCTGTGTGGCAGTGATAGAATTTCCACTGGCACTAATTATCTGTAACAAAACAAAAAAGACAAACCATATAAAGTGGTACAGAATATCACAGAGACATTAATAAAGGTAATGCTGTTGACAACTGTATAAATATGTATTATGATATTACAATATGCTGTGTCGTACTTTTCACTTACAGTTTGAACAGTAAATATTAGTTAGTGATAGAAAGTTGGTTTTTATTTTAATTTACTATTAAGAAGACTGTGATTCAAAATTATTGCATTAGTTTATATAGATGGCGTTCTGTCGCTCAACAATCCAAAATTTGGAAACTATGTGAATGCCATCTATCATGCATACTGAGCTTTTAAAGATAAAAGATACGACTGATTCCTCAAGTTTTGCTTCATATTTAGACTTATACTTCAATTATGACGCCCACGAAAGGCTACATTTAAAACGTTATGACAAATGTGATGACTTCAATTTTCCTATTGTCAACTTTCCTTTTCCTGCTTCTCCTGCTTATGGTGTATTTGTTTCCCTATTAATACGCTATGGTAGAGCTTGTTCCCACTACGGGGAATTTGTTTAACGAAGCAGGCTGCTTGCAAATTAATTGTTGGCCCAGAGATATTGCAAGCCTATGCTTTTCAAGACCCTCAAAAAGTTTTATAGGCGTCATCACAGTATTGTTGATAAGTTTGATGTTTCTGTGTCCAGGATTGCCCTGGATATGTTTGACGTCCCATATTCCTTTTACACAATTTTGAGTACACATGTGATGGGTATAGCCTGTTAAACAGTGGGTGCTTTTTCTCCCGGAGCACGCAGCCTTACTTCCCTGGTGAACATTCGCATGTCTTACATACATTGTCAGTTCCAAAGTTGCTTTGCTTCTGGATTGTGATTCGGACATAGATTAGTATGTTTGTTTTTGGTTTAACATATTGAATTTCTAAACAATCGGACTTTATGTTTGTGTGGTGTAATTTTTTTTATTCAGAGTAACGTGCATTTTTTGGTTGAATTTCTTTGTCCAATTTAAACTTACTGTGCATAAATACATATTATATACACAGTGTGTAGGTACAACCCTCAGTATCAGGTCGAGTCCTTTTTTCGTAGCCGTATCACTACGAGTCGCACTAGCGCGACGAGTAGTGATACAGCTAAGAAAAAAGGACGAGACCTGATACGAAGGGTTGTACCTACACACTGTGTATACGATATTTTTATCTAACATTTCCAATTTTAATATTTAAAATAATAAAAAAACAATACTTAATGTGAAAAATTACATTTTACCACAGAAAACCACTGAACTATGTTATGACATTTGCTCTACGTTCTCCCTAATGACGTCACAATGAGAACGTGCACGTGCACTTTACCGCCAATGTTGTATCACCACAGTGTGGTGATACAACATTCTGTATCATGCGTGTTGATAAAACTTGTATTTCGTTGAAACACTAGTCTAATGTTAGATAAATAAAAGAGAAACTGAATATTAAACTGAAAATATTTCTATCAACACCTGTATCTGTTTAAGCATTTAAAGAATCTAATTATACGCATTATAGCGTCTACGGTTTCTGATACAATTTAAAATGAAGGTATATCCCTATATTTATCCATGTCCAAGTCGCAATCACAAAGCAAATTAAAACCTGTCAAATTAGATTAACACTAGTACTTCCAACAGGGAAGTGAGACCCGGTACTCCGGAAGGGTAAGCGCCTCCTGTTAAGCCACATGTGTAATTTAAATCATCATTTTACTTACATAACACGTAAACAGAAATGTACTTTTATCATTTGTAGTCTGGTCTCGGTTGTGTGTCCATAAAACTATGCTATCATTGTGCACTTCATGATGAACACAATCCACCTGTCCACTATCTATAAAAATGGCGTAAATATTGTAAACATGGGACATGTATATGTAGTATGTAGTTTTGTTCTTTATAGAGGTTGCAAAAATATATCTTCTCAAAATGGTTTTTGTCTTACAAAGAATTTTTATACGATGGTGTTATCAGAAAATTTTAAGGTTGTAAATATTTATTTTATTTTTTTCTTTAAAATACCGCTAAAAGTGAAGTGGTGTTTGAGGATGTCTAGCAACTTCTGCTGAAGACTTCATCATATAGGTTTAGATGAACGTCTTCAATCAAACCACAGAGTATAAATGTTGTGAACGTTCACGTAGTTCTCAGCTCATTTTCTAGAATACCTTTCCTTTATCTTTCATTTTATTGATATTTTGTCTCTATTGATATCGCTGATGGTAGACTTAGCATACCCGAGAATATCATGAAGTTAGTAGGCAATACTTTGTATTGTCAGAAATATTCTATTGTCTAGATTTAAAATATGGAAATCGTTAAATACTCTCTCATGCAATGTATTTCTTTAGCTAAGTTTGGTTTAATATATTTAGGCCTTTAGAATATTTTTTCAACCCGTTGATAACATTTTGGTTTCACAATTTGGCTACAAGCACTACTGATGAGGAATTGTATTCTGAAATGGCCGTCTAGTGCTGTACAACTATCACTGGTATAATATGTGCTGTACAATTAACACTGGTATAATATGTAATTTAACTGTTTTAGTTTTTACACCTACCCATTTGCTAATTTGAGTTTTACGAGTTGAGTGTAGTAATGATGTTTTTACGTCGCGGCCATCATTCGTGGAGACCAGTTCGGGGTAGTGAAAGAATTGGAATACCCACAGAAAACCACCGATCTTCAGAGAATGAACTGACATACTTTCTCAAGCTAGGGTCTGTTTCAGTTTGATTTAACCCTAGGCAGTGAGAGGCAAGTGCATTGTGATCAGCAAGCGCGCTTTAGACCACTCGGAAATGAAAATAAGAACAAACGAAACAAGATAGACATTCCCAAACTATGAAGAGCACTGAATCAAACCATAATATTGTCATTTACCTCTTTTTTAATTTAATCATAAAATTCATTCAAAAAATAGTATATGACAATACTTATTCTCTGATTAAAATAAAATAAAAATCCATGTTTAGATAACAGTCCCGAATAGTAAAAACTTTTAAAATTTTTAAATTTAGTGAAAAAATGAAAACTTCACTAAAAAGTGAGGCTGGCTGCTTGAAAAGGGTAAGCATCTCCTGTTTAGCTAGCTAATGTGTAATCAAAATTGAGAATGAATATAGCAGCATTAGACGGTCGTTTCGTAATGTAATTCCTCCTCAGTAGTGCTCGGAACTAAATTGCGGAAATCGTAATATTAAGATGTTGAAATGAAAAAAGGAATAAAATTTATTTTACCAAATCCATCTTAGGCATTACTTTCAAACGATAAAGCATAGCTCAATTTGTTTATTTTTGAAAAGAAGAAGATAATTTTGACTAACAATGTTATGTTACAATGTAACTTACTTGAATATGCTACAGCACTATAACAGGTATTGTTGATCTGAAGGACAGATCTATTTGTACACACATCAATGTTTGTAGAACACGAGGTAGAGTTAAATACCAAATTCATTCTGCCTTGGACATCTCTCGGGCATTCTTCAACAACAGTCTCATCTGTGCCTGAAACGTTAAAATAATAACAAAAATTATCCCAATGCCATCCTTCAAGACACTAATCCACCAGTCTGTTCAACACCGATAAATAAATTAGACGATATAACAAGTTTACTTAAAAAATCATACACTAGACTCTCCGTGTGTATGGATAAGCATTTTGGACAAATGTACATGTATATAAACTAGTATTTCATAAAAGTTGAACTTTTTACACGTGATATCCATTGCCAATTTATAATGGATTATAACTTTTTCTTTTTCTGTCTGCTTCTAAGTGCAAGACTAGACACTGAAAACAAAGGAATTGACGGACAACTGGCTTTGAAACAAACTGAGTAGTTTTAGAGCTATCCAATAAGGCTATATAATTTAGCAAATGCACTTTTTTGTTATTACACACAGAGTCGGTGTTTTATGTTGAATAGTTCTACTATTTGTTTTTATTTTCCTTGACTTGTTTTTTTCTCTTTCTTTCAAGAGTTTGCACTGTTTCGTGTTCTTGATTGCATTGGTTTTAGCAAAGTTCCTGTTTTTCAGTCCCAAATTGACTACTAGTTTCTTCTATCATTATCCTGTCTACAGTCATGTACAAAGTATAGTGCATCAAGTTTGACCTGGTCGTTTGACCTTTAATTTGAATATAATTGCTATTGCCTCAAACTGGAAAAAATAGGAAATACACAAGGCTTGCTAATGAAAATATACACGAATATACGACAGCGTTTTGGTAGCTTTTATATATATCTGCAGTGTTTTTGTCGGTCACTAGCTATCCATATCTCGGCATGACACCCGATCCTTCCGTTAGCTCAATGTTAAATAAACGACAGCTCTACACTGTATCATGATCTTGGACAGTAAATCCTGTATGGAGGGTTACCTACCTTCTTTCATTAATAAATAGTACTCCTTTCGTGCCTCCGTGGTATTATCTGTACACAGACCTTCGATACTTAAGTCTCCTGACGAAAATAAAGGTTTTATTCTGGAATATTCTGCTAAACCTAACTCCCCTGTAACAATAAGGATACATCACGTGAACAGAAATAAATAAATAAATAAATAAATAAATAAATAAATAAATAAATAAAGAAATAAATAAATGTACTTTATTATAAATAATCCGACATTGAACGTTGATTGGGTTACACATATATATATATAATATATATTACAATGGTTCTTTTGACATTGTAAGTTTGTAACGAAATGTTCATTCAAAGTCGGTGATTTATAATCAGACGTTTCAACACATTTTTATCTTGTCATGTTTCCTATTCCATTTGGCTGATATGTCGAGTTTTTTAGACCAAAATTACAATTTTCTATTTTGTAAATAATATCTGAAGATATAATGATATAACACTATCAATATAACTTACTTGTAAGATGTGTCAACTTAAACAAGTTTTTCTTTAATTTCTTTATTTCAAGACATATCCCCACAGATATCGGTAAAAATTGACCCGGCTGTAACTCAAACTGGATTTTATCTGATCTAAAATGTACAAAATATTATAAAATCATTGTTGTTACAAAACTAAGGCCATTTAAAATCGTTATCATCACCGAATTTTGCTAGTTCGCTTACTTTCGGTGGTTTTCTCTGGGCACTTCGGCTTCACCGTCATTCCTGAATTGACCGTCTCAATATAGAACCAATACTGACTAGGACCTAAAGCTCTATTACTCCACTCAGCTATCACAACCGGTACACCTCAATATTGGCCTATTCGATTTCTTTCAGACAAAGACAAAGATCGGTAAAAAGGGGATTTTGTAACAATAATGAAACAGTCATGAAAACATGTTAGAAAGTTATATTTACAAACGATTGATCATAAATAAGTCATATTTAGTACAAGTTTTATGCCCAGTTCATATCTGAAGTCGATAGTTATAAAACCAAATCAATGCACGCAATAACCTGTATATAAAGGCCACCCATGGGGGCCCAGTAAAAGTGGCTTTTATAGGCAGGTGGCCCTTATATACAGGTTCAAATGACATGAATAGAGCAATCTGGATACAATATTACTGGCCTTTACAAGCAGGTGATCCTTGTATAGAGGTGGTTTTTAAGTCAGGTTTTACTGTATTTTATTCACTAGTTCGGTATGTTTTATTATTTGTATGATGATGATTATGATATTTAAAACCTGCAAAGTACAAACTTTTCGGCGGCTACAAGTTGAAGCCAGAAATACATTACGGATGAGTTAATTTTCACGAATATGATCATCCTAACATCCGAGTACGTGTGGTATTTCTCTCCTTAACTTGCATCCTTGAGCAAGTAAAATACCCCACCGCAAATTGTGGTAAAACTGAAAATGACAATAACTTTGGAATTTTTGGGCCAAAAATACATAATTCGAACTTTGACCTGGGTTGTATCATATAAATGTACTCGGAACATTGATATTGGCCTGACCGTTTGACCTTTAATTATGGACCAGCACATTTGTGTATAGGGCACATGGGGTATTTATTTCCTATACATCATGGGCAACAACATTTACTGTCTATCCATAATCTAGCCATGTATTGGATGGATCGTTACATGAATATTCCTATTTAAAGATCAAGCGAGCGGACAAGTCGGTGTAATAGTTGAAGACAGCTTTAAAACGGACAAAGGCACACAATTATGAACACCAAAAAAGTGGGTAAAATGTATCTTTACTTACACAACCAAGAACGTTGAAGCATCAACTCGTGTGTGACACTTTCCAGCTACATTTTTGAAATTGCCAATTGACATCAAAAACTGTGTGGAATTGGTAAAGTTCAGGTATCCATGGAAACTGTGCTTCCATACTCCAGTCAAATCGTACGGAAAATCACACACCGAACCTGTAAAATATAAAAAAAGCTTGGAATTACCAATGCTAATGTCAGATACATTTTTAAAAAAATATAATCATTAAAAACATTAAAAGTGGTATATGTTACTAAGTTTTAGAACGTATCTCTTGGTTTGAAACCCCACTTGTTGGCGTAGTTTTAACACGTCTACGTTACAACCGTAACATCACTGTGGTATCTCAGTTTGTAGAGTGTTCGCTTCGTAGGTCGGTGATCGAGGTTTCAACTACCACCGGTGTTTTGCCAAGACATAAAAATAGGTGGTGACTGTCCTTTCGCCAAGCACTTGGCATTTAGAAACGTAAGCCACGGGATTCTTCGGAAGAAACCTTAAAAATAGATGTCACGACTGGCGTGGCACGTTAACACCCCCGGTACACATTGCTTTAGTGCACTACAAAGCTAAACAATATATCACCTCACTTATAGGTGGTGACATCTCGATATAAGTGAAATATTCTTGACCCATTTAATTAATCGATGGAATATATCCGGGATTGGAGAAATATAAACATTCATCTAATAAAGCGTCGGATTAAAATTATTCCCCGAGGCATCCAAACTTCATCTTCACACTAACCAATTTGTCATTAAATGAACGATTGAGATGAATATGTCACTTGCCTCTAGCACTTGTTGACAAATTTCATACCTGTAAACTATGTGTCGTACGCAATCCGGTGTGACACGACGGGGACGCCTGATTATTAAATCATTATACTGTTGATTTTAAAGCTTTTTGTGAACATTTAAAATATCTGCATTTAAACTCTATCATAAATATAGGTCTTTTTCTCCATTCAAAATAATGTAGGTAAAAGGTTTGTAGAACACGTACATGACGTACACGGCATTGTCATAACGCAAGCAAGCGTGATAAGATAGAAGGTGTTTGATGTAATCTTATACGCTTCATGATTGTATTGAAACATCACGTTGTTTCTATAACAATAGACTTAAATATATTACGAAAGTCGACAGAAATTCAACACCGTCAAGTTAAATGACAAAAGTTTGTGACCCGAAGTTTGTGACCTAATGAAAACCACAGGAACTCGTACAAAAACTTTAAAGAAATTGAGGCTTGTAACAGTTTGAAGTGAGAATTTTCGCTGGAAATGTGCATAGCATCCTTCATTTCCTACTAACAGATAGCAAAACGAATAACGACATTCATTATAAATTAATTACTATCCCGCTCTATTACGTTTGGCGAGACAAAACCAGTTTTGACACCCTTTAAATAAAAGTGCAAAATTTGATTATTTGATTATTTTTTGTTATACGCGTACGTGAGTTTATGCTTTAGACACAGCATGATGGTCGATGGATGGTCAGCAGGTGGTCAAAATAATGAGCCTAATCTTTAGCAGGTTAGAATGGGGAAAAAAGGTGTGTTAAACAATACTGCTAAAAAAGACTTGGGATCCGATATTTCTCCTAGAAATACAGCTACATACCAAGTGCTTTCTCGCAATAAACATCTCTGTTTTTATTGGAGTTGTTCCTTTATCGTAATGTAAAGAGACGATTCTATACTTTTTATTATTTTGCGTCACCAAACAATTGCGGCAAGAGCAAAATTTGTTTTAAAACATATGCGTTGCGCCTTTCAGGAAAATCTAAACATTTTTAGTTTGTCAAGTTAAGCTTAAAGATGTACTTTGGATAAAACAGTCATTGGTATGTTGTTAAAAGACGATCTTTTCAAAACTACATATTTGCATTAATTTTACTTTAATTAAATTAAATTAATTTATTACAAAACTGAATATAAATATCATCTGCTTGAAGTGATGTTAAAAATGACACCTTAAATTCCTGAATATCTTAAGCATTAAAAAAATTATAAAGTTTTGAAATTTTGCCAGATTTAAGTTTAGTAAAATTTTAGTTGAGGAATATGAAACTGGATCCAGATCCTTGGTTCAAATATTTACGGATTTCAATGGACTGTCCAAAACTATTGTAACCCCCCTTCTCAGTGTCTATCGTAATGGCAATTTTCGCAAGTATTCTATCTTTGTCCAGTGGTACCGGTTACGACGTTATTCTATTGCTCTCGGGTTTACGCACTCGGGTGTTTCCGCGTCCAACCTATTGAGAATATTTCAGATACATTTCTCGAACTATGGTATATCCAGTACTAACACTGCATGATCACAGTAATATGTTACAACCGTGTGAACTCCAGCCTTATTTTTTGATACACGGCATATGTAAGTTATAATACATGTATTTATTACACTTTCACTTACCTACATATCCTATGTAAAATAACAAATTCAGTACCGCCGCAAGGACGATCATATTCCTCGGTGTCCAGAAAACTTTGCTAAATTTCTTCCTTTGACCAGCGGCACAGAATCAATACAATTTCAGAAACATAATTATGTAATCCAAGGCACTGAAATAAAACACGATGTGTGGGACAGTAAATATTTCTTTTTATACGCTTCAATGAATTGTTGATTTATCCGAGTTATTAATCAAGTGAAGGTTTAAAGTTTAGGCAAACAACATTGACCTGTCAGTTTAACCTTTCATTAGGAATATTAGTATAGGAGAATCCACCCATTGTATTGGTAATTTATAATTTGCAGTTCATACATGAATAGTGTCCTTGATTAGTGTTACTCATTTTTATTTACACGAAATAAACACGCGCGTAAACTCGTCCATAATAAGTTTACGCCTTCCTATTTAAGTTAAAGTTCAGCCGGACAGGTCAATGTTGTTTGTCTATATATACAGGTTGTATAGGTGTATAGGTAGTAAATTTTATAAGAGTTTTACTCACTCTGGAAATATTGTGGTTTTCTCTGTCGAATGGTCCGTATTTCACTTGGAAGGGATTTCAAATGAACTTTGTTCACTCATTTAAACTCCAATAACACTGATATATGTTGATTTCCAAAACAAGTATTGTCCTGTAGCGCCTTTACGTGGCTTCGATTTAGGTCCCGTTACATTTGGGTGCACTCCTGTCCATGGCCGAAGTGATCAATAAATGTTTGGTTCCAAAGCTGAAACTGGGATAGTAGGTTACCGTAGGTAGATTAGCTTAATGATAGAACATTTACTAGTATTAGAACATCTGATATCGAATATCGGTCTGTTTGACCGCCGTATTTCTTCTGTTCTTTGTGACATCCCTTTGAACACTGAGTCAAAGGGATACCCATGGTGCCTTGTTAAATCCAGTTTGGGTTTCTGGCATTTTATTTTTGGTATTTGCAGTGTGATTTTAGAATTCCGTTTGGCCTTAAATAAAAAGTTTCAGCAAAACATATGGACGTCAAGGTAAATAAATAACTATACTCTTGTTGATATAATAAAAAATATGGCCGTCATCCCAATACTATTGCTTAGTTTCTGTATCCAAACTTACCCTCGATATGTTTGACATCCAAAAGTTTTACTTTCATCCTGTAGTTATCTTAACAGACTTTGCTTACCCTTCCTGATCACCCGGCCTCATCTCCATGTGGGAAGTTAACGTATTCAACTTATTTTGACAGTCTTCAGTTTTTACTTTGCTTTTTGTATTGTGATTTGGACATGTTTGATGGCTTTTACATTGAAACATATGGATATTTTTCTCAACTAATGTTTTTTTTCCTCGTGTTTAGTGGGTTGTAGTGCTTTGGTCTTTGTTAACCTTTTTCGCTTTTATAGTTGATTTTATATACATGTAAATTCATTCAAGATTTCATGAATTGCAAATGCTTGCATTACGAATGCTCCAACGTTCTATTTTACGCCCTTTCAATCTAGGAACTATTCATAATTTCCTGGCCCCGGTTTCATAATCATTCCTTAGCTAAGATTTTCCTTAACTTAAATTTATCAAATTTTGGTATTTCTTTTTGGAACTATTGATGAATATTTTTGTCAAAACTAATGCAAATGTGTTAATCTTGATGTGATCTTAAAAATAACACCTTAATTTCCTGAATATCTTGACAAATAACAAAATTATAAAGATTTGAAATTTTGCAAGATTTAAGTTAAGGAAAATCTTAGCTAAGGAATGATTGTGAAACCGGGGCCTGTTAACTTAACTTACCCTTCTAATTACATATTATACCAGTTTTAATTTTACAGCACTAGACGGCCGTTTCGGAATACAATTCCTCATCAGTAGTGCTTGGACCAAAATTATTTTGAAGATGTTGAAAAGCTACCCAAAGGACAAAAATATATTTTACCAAAATTAAGCTTAGGAAATACTTTGCATGAGGGAGTATACCTTAGTTTTTGAGAAATTTCAAATTTTAACTTGCAGGAAATTTAGACAATTATAGTATATTTCTGACAATAATACGAAATTATTGCCTACTGAGTTTGTGATATCCTCGGGGCACCAGCCACCAGCAGAGATATCGGCTAAGGGGTTTAAATAACATGTTATACCAGTTTTAATTTTACAACACTAGACGGCCGTTACGGAATAAAATTCCTCATCAGTAGTGCTTGGACCAAAATTATAAAACCAAAATTATTTTGAAGATGTTGAAAAGCTACCCAAAGGACCAAAATATATTTTACCAAAATTAAGCTAAGGAAAAACCTTAGTTTTTGAGAAATTTCAAATTTTAACTTGCAGGAAATTTAGACAATTATGGTATATTTCTAAATATTTTGGTATTGATATTAAAAGATATTTTTAATATACAACTGATTAAGTTATTCATTGGCCTTGTCATCTCCGGAACATAAAAAGTGGAAAAGACATCAGGTTATCAAAAGCCAATGCCACCAACGCAAAACAATAAACCTATGAAACAGGCAAACGATACATGACAAAAACATATCACTGGTTAAACAACTACAAACTTCAGTCAGGTTCTGTTTTTAATAGTGAAGTGGAGTAATAGAATTTTACGCACCATATAAGCTTCTTTCACTTAAATCGATGAGGTCAGTTTATGGATCGTGGAGTGAACCGGGGTGCCCGGAAAACGTCACCAATCTTCAGCAAGCGAACAAACTTTACCACAAGGATTTGCCCCCCAAAAAGATTGAAACCAAAGTGGCGAAGGAGATTTGTAAGTGCGGGCTTTAGGTCATTGGAAACGTCGGGAAATTGTATAAAGGCCAATGACCATGGTTTGACTGTTGAATATAATGTTGCGTAGAGTATAACAGAATGCTCAAAGAAAACAAGGCTTTGTAATTATTTAGTTATTTGTTTATTATTTTATTGTACAAAATAAGTGTGATAGGACTTTTCGTACCTCTATCAATGGATATTGTTGTTTTTACAGAAATGTTCAAAATGACTCGATTCCGTCATATTTTTACTTTTCAGTGAACATTATATTTTTGAGGAAGGTACAAATGGAAGTCCTTAAATATTCAAATTTCAATATGTAGACACTTCTATCGAGAGAATGTGCTCATAGGGTATGAATAATAATCACGAGATGCATCATAAGAGTTGCTATAGTCTATAGTTCTAGGGTCAACATTATAATTTATATTTTTTCTAGAATCTAAACCTCCTTTTTGATGCGTTTCTTTGTGTTTGTGATGACTATGTCGGTGAGACTTGTGTTGATCACGTGACGGTTGTCCATGATATGAACCACTATAACTCACATACCCACCGCTAGGGTAATATCTCTGTGAATGATTATCACGTGGTTCTGAAATTCTATCAAAATTATTGGATCTTTTAGTTCGGGTTCTTTGACTTCGCGGCGCTTCAACATTTGACCGTTTATTTTGATCTCCCCGGTGTCTGGTTATACAGTATACACTAGCAATAACAACGAAAATAACAATAAAAATGAGCACAACACCGCCAACAATAGCGCTCGCTATAATACCAGTAAATAGGTCAGCGGATTCACTAGTAGCAACAGGAATTGTTGTCTGTGTACTAGAAAACGTGCTCTGTGATTGTGAACTTTGTGTTGGAGTGATATTTGCTGTAGACTGAACATGTGTCTGTGTCGACGAGTCTGAAATAGGAGGCTGCGTCTGTGTGGACGATTCTGTAATTGGAGGTTGCGTCGGGGTGTTGGTATTCCCGTTTGTCGTAGTGGATAATCCATGACTATCTGTTGACGTGGACGTCTCTGTTGTTTGAGATGGAGTTGAGGATGAAGAGCGCGATGTTGTCCCTGGATCTACTGTGGTGGTGACGATATCAGTTACAACAGTTGTACTGGATTCCGTGGTGACAATAGTTGTAGTGGTCTCGGTAGCTCCTGTACTTGTGACGTAATCAGTTGTTGTAGCGTCATTGGTCGTACGTGTGATGTCTGTCGTTGTAGATTGATCTATAAAGAAAGTAGAACAATGCCTTTGAAACAGAACATAAACAAGCATAGTAAAATTGTTAAAACTCAAATAGTCAAATTACAAAGAAGATGAATGATAATAATAATGAATAAATAGTGGTAAAAACCACAAACCAAGAACATAATTTACCAAACAACTAATTAACTGCTGATCATCTATTAAATAAAACCAAATAGAGAAAACTGCAATCGGAATAAAACACAAATATACAGTTCAATGTCCCCATCACATTCCCAAAAGCAAAGCAAATGAAGTTACACATATACAAATGATTGCCATCAGGGAAGTGAGGTCGGTTGCTCCAGAAGGGTAAGTACTCCCTGTTTAAGTAGCTACATCCACTACCTGTGATATCAACATTGAGAATGAGTGAGAATGAAAGGAACATGGAACTTTGGGACGTTAAATATATCCAGGTTAGTTTTGGACACTGAAACATTATACTCATCAATAACACATTTTTGAAGGCCTTAATAAGACTAGACTAGAAATATCCCCGACTAAGTAAGCAATTTCATCACATATTTATACCATCCTTAAATTCTTTATCTAAATTGTTAACTGTTCTAAAATAATGTTCTATTAAAGACTGTTTTACTTAATACACATCTAAGCATTAGTTACTCCACTGTCGTAAGGTTTGTTGGATGCTGTAATGACTGTTGTAACTGTTTCATTAAAATGTATTCATCACACTTACCACAACCTTAAAAAGAAAAAGTATATTGGTTAATAAATTAAAAGTCAACGTGCAAATGATTTGCAACAAATCTGTAATAAGAAAAACTCAATACTTAAAAACATGCACTTTGGCATAGTATGTAAAACAAAGAAAACATACACACACGCGCGTGCGCGCGCGGATCATAAAAACATGTTTAGGAGATCATACATAAGTATTTCTGGACTGTCCATTTCAGAGGTATACTTAGCGTGTAAAATTTGTAAAATGTGCAAACTGAAAGCCAAGCCTTCTTTTAAATATAGAAACATTGCAAGATTTGTTGCATTCGAGAAGCACATTTGTTACGTCACTGTCTGCATGACAATACTCGCACATAGACGCGATGTAGCAAGTTTTTGGTGTTTAAGGTAGGTCCAAAAAGTATAAATGGAGATTAATAAATATGCATTTGTCTGTTATATCGGTCATATGTTGCATACTAGTTTTACTCCTCAAAAACTACCAAATTGGTTAATAAATAAATAAAGAAAGAAAGAAAGAAAGAAAGAAAATGATTTTTAGGTTAAACAATGTAAAATCGCCTTACTTGAAACATTTCCGTTAATATATCTTCCAAGGGTACTGGTTACACTGGATGATGTTTGGGTAAAATCACAAAACTTTGGATTTTGTGTCCCTGTAAATGCAACGCCGTTTACTTCATAAACCTGAGAAAAAAGGCGATACATCACTGCAATGTACATCGCTGTGGTATGGATGATACAATTAGCAATGCTTTCTGGTGTCCTACAGAATTTAGCTTACCTGGAGCATGTGGTATCTAAGAAAAGGCATTAACCTGTACGTTAATGCGACATTTCAAAATGTCTTAAATATTTAACATTTTAGTGAAATATTTGCACAAGCTATAACTACAAGAAATTGCGTTCTATTTGATCGAATATTTATCAATCAAAAGACTAGGTATATGCTAAATAATAAAGAGACCCCGCAAATACAGGGATACAAATAAGATAACCGTAAAATTTAGAGAGCAACGTAATGGAAACGGAAAATACCGTAACTAAATGGTTAACAAAAACAGGTAATAGAACCACCAAGAAAATTATATAAAACTACATAACAAAACAGTTACATCTAAAACAGCAAACAATGCATGTGTCAATTAATCAATACTTACAAAACATGTAAATCTAAATCTAGTTGTTTCATCCGTTGATGAATCCACATTATAAGTCCATAAAACGTTTGATCCACTGGTCGACGTATCAAAAACGCAAACAATGGTATTGTTATCTAAAACATAAAATAATTCCCGATATACTAGTATACAAATGTAAAGTGTTCTTAAAATTCTTATAGTTGAAAAACCCTTCTACCACAAACGATCTACAACCATGCTAGGGTTGAATTATAAATCTAGTGCGATAATATTGTGGCAGCATTATATATATTATATGATTAAAAACAACAACCATTACTTTGGTTTTTTTTAAGAAAACAAAAACAAAATCATATCAGCCATTTGGAATGTTTGGTTTTTATTTTGAGATTTCTGTTAAACTTAAAGTAACACAGTAACAGTGGAAATATATCCAATATTTGTCTTTTTTGATACTTGCATGGAATATTAACTTTTCTAATTCATTGTTAGTAAAAGAGCTACAAATTATATTTGAAGATTTAAAAGTTTATTGATGAAAAAAAGGTACAGTTTCCGATATCTAGAATCTTTAATACAGTGGTAGTCTAATAAAATGTATAATGCGATTTATCTCGCCATTCTGTGTTTCATTCATAGTTGCTTCATAATTGGAGCACGAGGCCTCACTTTCCTGGTGGAAGTTCGTGTGTTTAACCAAATTTTGCAACTTCATTGTTTTTACTTTCTTTTGAGATTGTGTTATTAGACACGGATTGGAATGTTTGCTATTTATTTAAACCATTGAACCAACTGCTTTTTAAATCCCAAAAAGTTATATAAAAAAACAAATACAACCATTGTTGGCTACCACTGCCTACTAATTGTATGTACTTCATTACATTGCAAATGCAACACCAATCATACAATGTATTCAGAACAAGAGGCCCAAAAAAGACTTATTAATGTAAATGTCGAAGCAATGCTTTTTTGGTAATTGTAAAGCATTTGTTCAGTACGCACAAGTGATGGCGAATGTAATAATACAAAGCCCCAACGTAGCAGATACTTACTGGTATAACCTATCTCTCCATTACATGAGCTATCTGTTATAGTTATTTGTGATTTCTCAGCACAAATGTCCATTTTTCCTAAGCAGTTTTGGGTTGGCATATTGAGGTCTATGATACCTTGAATATCATTCGGACAGTCAACTCTAACGCTGTCTACCAAACCTAAACAACAAACAAAGTAAGTATAACATGTAAACAAGGTGTTCATAGAACACTATCTCCCCGCAATGGTGAACATTAGTGCAAATTCCATACAAAGTGAAATGTTTCTTATGGACCACTGGTTGTAAAATAAGTGATGTGGTTGGGCCATTTAAAAGATATTAAACCACACCAATGATCATTTGTTGCAGTGTCAAAATAAGAACATTTAATTTTTAATAAATGTCAAAAATATACAATTGTAATTTTTGTCTCTTCTTTTTTACCTTGTGTTTTTTTTCATTTGCTGCCATTTCTAATCTTTACCAAAAGTTTCAATTGGCCCAGTTCTTTAAGATATAAGAATATTTTTAAAGATTCAGGGTTAAGTTGTTGTAAGATTATCTAGCATTCCCATAGGGAACCCAAAACAACAAAACATATGATCAATCAAACCAAACTATCATAGTAACTAGTGATTACTTAACCGACCAAACTGTGGACATGTAAAGTAATGACACAATAGAATGTACAGTGGTTCACCGTTGTCAAGCTTTCGTCGGACCCGAACCATTCCACTAAAATGAATCAATGTTAGGAATGTTGCAATATCAATATAGACGTACAAGTACCTTTTTTCATCAGCAGGTTATACTCTGTTTGCGCATGCGTCGTATTGTCATTGCAAACCGATGCTACCTGAACATTTGAAGGATCAAACACTAACGCGACCCTGGCATTAGCTAAAGCAAGTTCACCTTAAAAGAAACAGCAAACAATTGTTAAAATATTAACATTTTTCACAAACAATATCCTTATTAACATCTTATCATAAAAATAGTACCGTTAACATTGCAGATATCATTGAATTGTGTATTTAATAAAGATACTTGTTTATCGAATGGCAAAGTTGTTGAAATGAAGCCTTATAAACACTAAAGTTGACCAAGGCCATTCTGGCGTGTTCAAAATTTGTATTTCATATTGCATCATCTAAAAGAGCAATGAAGCTTTGATACATAACGGGCATAATGTACTTGTCATTGCAGTAAGGACAACTACTTGAAGACAGTTGACAGAATAATGCATTTGATCGGATTCGACTTAATTTAATTGACAAAGCTAGTATTCAAAGTTTTCCTTTGCTTTTGGGATTGTGGTTTGGACATGGACGTGTATGTTTGTGCTAACGGTTACTGCAAATGTTGGAACTGGCTCACACAATCAAAGCATCACAAAATTAAAGCAATGGCAAGCTGACGTATTGTCGTTAGTCTTGACTACAGCACTAGTATCACGGAATGTGTACATAACAATAAAGTAGAATTTCTATAGACATAAACGTCATTACCTATCCTCTTTTGTTTCTTTTGGTTCGTGTATACACGAAGCAAATACATATTAAACTTTTTGGGACCCCCCCCCTATTTATTGACTTACTTGTTAGATGTGTAAGTTTGTATAGATTTGTCCTTATTTTCTCTATCTTCAGACATATACCTATATTTGTGTTGACAACAACATTTTGGCTCAATGTAACACGTAAAGTATCCGATCTACAAAATAAAACTACATTTGTAATATTAAAATAAAGGAGACATGCTTAGTATATATGGAATCTAGTAAGGCTTCATAGAATTCAATGTGTATTTATATATTTTTGCATACAGTTTTGTTAACACAAGAATCTATTGTGTATGCATAGTATCTATCGTGTATACATAGTAAACTCATAGAATCCATTGTGGATACATAAATTCCATTGTGTATACATAGAGTCCCTTATATATGCATATAAATATATTAGAAAAAATCCATTGTGTACTTAAAGATTTCTTTTGTGGTACATATAGCTGAATAATATGCGAGCTCAGGGTTTCGGTTAACCAAAAGAACAGCGACTTTGATGCAATTGTTGGACATTTTATTTAAGTAATAAGTAATTACCCTTGTTATCATACCATTTTATCATACTTACACGACGATAAATGTATTATCATTGACCTGTGTGTGACAGTTTCCCGGGACATTTTGATACTGTTCTATACTCATTAAGAACTTTGATGACGTAATGAAGCTTAGGTCACCATGGGAACTGTGTATCCAAACTCCCGTGAGATCAGGTGGAAAATTGCAAACAGATCCTAAAATGTATAAAACACATAACACAGTTCTATAAGTCTTAACAATGTTTCATTGAATCTGATAATTGACGGATCGCCGGCCACGCCCACAATGTTCCGTCAAATGGCCGGATGCTTGATTTACACGCAGAAAGAACGAAAACTTGGCCTGAATAACGCCATTTAATGACGTCACTGACACTAGTACGTCATTAGTTGCCGTGACGCTGCTTTGGTACCGTGATTGCGGCCAGTGTCGGAACATTGTGGGCGTGGTTGGCGATACGTCAATTATGCAAAATGCAGAAAATAGAAATAAAGTACAAGACACGATCTTAATGAAAATGTTAAGCATCCAATATCTTCTTTTTCGCTCATTTAACATTTAACTATTTGGTTAGATGTTGATTTAAAAGTAAAGAAACTGATAATTTCTCAGACCACCAGGATAACTGACGACACCAATTTAAATGAAAATGAAAAAGAGTACATAAACCACTGTTTTCAATTCTGAATTTTGTGTGATAATTTCATTTGAGCTAGAACCAAGATCAAATTGAGGCAATGCCGATTTTGGCCTCAATTATGGGAAAAATAGATTTAATACTATTTTGTCCTAGAATAAGATACTTTAGATACAAAAAATACCAAAACCAGATATGAATACTCACAACCTCTTGCCAAATGCGAAATTTAATGATTAGGTTATTTAAAAAATATTGCGATATTGTCCCCAGGTAAACTTCGTATTTATATAACCCGTTATTATGAATGAATGTTCAATGCTCTCTCATGTATAGGAATTGCCGTCTGTCCGTCTGGTTGTCCGTCCCAATATCGTGTCCGCTCTATATCTCCCTTGTCTATGATGGATTTTAATCAAACTTGGGACAAATATAAACCACTATGAGATTTTGCGCCGCATATCAAAATGTGCATAAGCCAAAGGTCAAGGCCAGGAGGTCAATGTTGAGGAACTCAATGTATTTGGCTCTCAGGGGAAATTCTAGCCTTAATTTTCTTTCGCATACGTATGGGCTGGATACTGACACGTATATTTTATTTTTAGGATAATATTACAACAGTTTATCAAAATTTATCAAATTTCAGATATAGCAAGATGCCGTGATGAATCGTTTCAAATATTATTCCAGGTTTTGGTTAATTTGGGTATCTACAATTTATTATTCTAGGGGAAAGGAGCATACATTGTCTATACAGGAACCAGGTGGTCAAATTGATGTCTAAATCGCTATTTGAGTTTAAATGACCTTAAGTGAATACAAATTGACCCACTATACGCTTTGTTGGCCATTCACCGCTGTGTGGTCAGGCCTTTTATAAAACACAATAGAAAAGGTTACACAAAGGTTGATTAAATCCACATATAGTATAACTATGTAGTGAGATCAATTTATTAATATTCAATATACATGTACTGGGTGCATTGAAATGGAAAAAAATAAACTTACCTGTCAGCTCAGCATACACCAATAGAGTTAAAACGGTTAATGTTAACATTTTAACTAAGGTATGTTAGTGGAATAAATGGTTCCAAAAAGTAATGATATTATATTTTATCCATAATAATTCATATCCCAGTCAATGAGCTTGTAAAGTATGTCTATTTGACACTTTTAGTTTTTATACAGCAATTCAATTGTTCAGCTACCCGTCACGCTAGAGTAAACTTTTAAATCAATCACATATGTATACATATACCCCGATATTACGAAACCCTTGAACAGACGTAACCCGTCATGTAAAACTGGTTTACCATTGTCATATTTGGGTACATGAGTCTTCGATACCGTGATTTCTTTGATGAAGTTTAATTATTACAGCCCCGTCAAGATTATTTTGCTTGTGTCGAGTTAGTCGCGGTCAGTTATGAGATGGCATAGGGAACAGACAGGATTAAACACAGGTTGAGCAAACTATCGAACTTTGAAAAGCGAATTAACTGACAAACTTTCTCACACTAGGATCTGCTTTCGAACCTAGGCGATGAGAGCTAAGCACGCGCTTTAGACCACTGGACCATCGAGACCCCGAGGGACGATGGTGATAGCCCAATGAAAACATCCGGCAAGCGAAATTAAAAGTTCTTGCAATATCTAGAATCATCCCGAGTAGGCATTGTATTTACAACGTCTGTAATCCGATGTCAGTCCAGACCAATCTCTACGACATTCGTTCTAAGCCCATTTAACTTAGCATTATTAGAACTTTGACTGCATGTACTAGTATACAATTGTTGTGGCCAACGGATAGGCTGCTTGCCAATGAAAATCGTTTCTTGTTTCATAGCATGGACATTTACAGTTAACGCATTACTCTTTCAAGGTATGTGCAGCATTGTTACTTTATTTTCCTTTTCGGTAAAAATTTCGAGTAATGTATACACCAAAGTTAGCAATATATCATAATACAGTATATTTCATATAGGCGAAAAGTAAATATAGAGAAGCTTTCGTTGTGCAGAAATTTTTGAGTGAAATTTTCTTAAACTAGGCAATATGACTACTTACAATTAATGCTAAATGCCAGAGTGCTAAGAGGAACTGAAGGGAAGCATACTACCATGGTATAGTGACATTGCCTTTAGATAGGCTAGTATTACAAAATGGCACTTCGAAAATATCCACACAATGACAGCTTCACTATATATGACCGAACCCGGTGAGGCCACGTTGCGTGGCCTAATGGATAAGACATCAGTCTAAAGATCCGATGTCTCTCTCATCGCTGCGAGTTCGAGCCCCGCTCAGACCAGATTTTTCCTTGCCGTTGGCCTTTACTGGTTCCCCATGTGTCAGTACAATGTGACTGGGGGAGTGGTACGATTGCCTGCTATGTACTGACTCTGTGAGCTAGCACAGTAAAGTCGCCCTGAGTGCGCACTGGTACAAGGCAGACCATAACACACACTCGCACTTCACATGCATATACAAACTTGTTCATAGATTTATCCTTAGAGATTAATAAAGTAGTTCTCGTCGCGAACAGCTGAAAAATTGCTGATTTGACGTCAAGCAACATTTAACAACAACATGACCAAACCCCTTTACTTTCCGCCTGTAGGAAATACACTTTAATGATATGTGTTTTGATTGATTCTTTGAGCCAATGTGTTCCGAGGCACTGTTGGTAAGCATACTTGGTAGTGACATTGCCTATAGTAGTGTTACAAAATGACACTCGGAAATAGCTTTGAGCGTTATTCCCAAACCCTCCGCTTTCCACCTACACGATACCTTGTTATCTTATGCGATTACAAGGTGTTCCGAGACACCGAGGTTACGCAAGCTTGGTAGTGACATTCTCTATAGAAGGTATTACAAATTGACACTTCAAAAAACAATTTCACTATTCCCAAACCTATCAACTTTCCACCTTCACGATACTTTGTTACCCTATATCCTATAGGCTAGTTATGCGATTACTATGTTTCGAGACACCGAGGTTGAGCACGCTTGGTAGTGGCATTCTCTATAAAAGTTATAACAAATACACTTAAAACATTCTGCACAGTGGAAGCTTCACTATGTCCATTCGTAAAATATGAAATACATTCTTATGATTATACTACAGTTGGTGCCTTAGGAGAAAGTGTCCCATGCTCTGAAGATAAGCACACTTTGTAGTGGCATTGCTAGACAGATATCGGTCTTGATTATAGATAACATTAGTGTCAAAGGTGATATGAATATACTGACTTAAAAGTTTGGTAGAATGTAACACAATTGAAACGGAAATATATTCGAATGTTGGATAAGTAACAGTTATTTAAATTCAATGTTGAACGCTGTGCCATGTTAAACAAGTAACGTATTTCAGATATGTAACTTGTCCGTGTTAATGAGTCTGTATTTGGATTACAGTCGTGATTCCGATCCATCGGACAATTTCCAGACTCTTTTTATTAATAGTTTAAACTCGTGGCAATGTAAGGCTAATGTTCCTTCTAATGTAAAGTAAATTAACGACCGAAAATCAAGTTTATCAACAGCGAAAGCAAGTTTTACGCCGCAAATTGCATAAGTATTAGAAAAACCTGATTTACCTAAGTTTTTCGGTCGTAAAACGAGTTTATCGATATAATAGGGTAAAAAATAACTCGACTTTCGGTCTAATTGCCGCAGATCTTGTAGTGATTTTAATTTTTGTGAATAAAACCCGAGTATAGTGTAATAATCGTACCCCTGGTCAATAACTCTAGTGAACCTCCAACATTTCCTAACCAATAATCTAAATGTGTTTGTATTTTCTCGCTTTGTTTGGGTGCTTTTTGCATAAACTTGTATTGTGCAATATACTTTGTTGTGGTGACTGTTGTTAAGTGCTTATTTTCCATTACAAACTTAAGAGGTCTATGTTAATCATTTACCCTTGAATTTCTTACAGATCAAATGACACAATTAAATGTAAACAAATACAGAGCATTTAGCTCTGTGCTCTGCATAAATTGTTGATGAGATTAAGTTGAGAATGTTTAATGAAATTTGTAACTAATAAAACATTTTAGTGCATATAATTATGTCCCTCAAAAGAAGCTGGAGAGTGACATTTAATATTATCACCTTTTGTTTTCCCAACACAACCAATGCGGTAGCTAAGTTGGTAGAGTGCTCGTTCCCAACACAACCAATGCGGTAGCTAAGTTGGTAAAGTGCTCGTTCCGTAAGTGGGAGGTCGCGTGTTCCAACCTCGACCGGTCTGACCGAAGACTTGTTAGTGGGTAGTGACTGTTCTTTCGCCAAGCATTCGGCATTACGAAATGAAAGTCACGGTTCTTTCGGATGGGAACTTAAAACAAGAGGCCCATGGGCCTTTACGCTCACCTGAGGAAGAGTACATATCTTATGCAGAGGTTCAATGGTCAATGACATTAATAAAAGAGAATATCAAAATTTTCAGCAGTAAAGGCCAATAATATGCAAGTATTTTTGCAAATTAATTATAATAATTATTATATAAGTATGCTATATATAACATATTTAAAGTCTAGCTACAATATATTATTTATAAACAGCTAAAACATCTGTATATTAAAATGTGCATTAGGCCAATACCTACAATATTCCAATATACATGCCTATACAAAGACTTTATAGTTTTTAAGATAATTAACCATTTAAGTATTCGTTCGTGTCTATGACCTTGACCTTTGAACCTATGAACTTCATTCATATATCAAAATGATCGTTAGGCCAATACGTACCTTATTCCAATATACATGCCTATACAAAAAGTTTATAGTTTCTGAGATAATTAACCATTTAGGTATTCATTTGCATCTATGACCTTGACCTTTGAACCTATGACCTTCATTCATATATCAAAATGATCATTAGGCCAATACCTACAATATTCTTATATACATGCCTATACAAAAAATTTATAGTTTCTGAGATAATTTACCATTTAAGTATTAGTTTGCATCTATGACCTTGACCTTTGAACCTATGAACTTCATTCATATATCAAAATGATCGTTGTGCAAATGCCTACAATATTCTAATATACATGCCTATACAAAAAGTTTATAGTTTTTTAGATAATTAACCATTTAAATATTTGTTCACAGCTATGACCTTGACCTTTGAACCTATGACCTTCATTCATATATCAAAATAATCGTTAGGCCAATATCTACAATATTCCAATATACATGCCTATACATTTGAGATAATTAACCATTTAAGTATTCGTTTAATTCTATGACCTTGACCTTTGAACCTATGACCTTCATTCATATATCAAAATGATCGTAAGGCCAATACCTACAATATTCCTATATACATGCCTATACAAAAAGTTTATAGTTTTTGAGATAATTAACCATTTAAATATTTGTTTGTGTCTATGACCTTGACCTTTGAACCTATGACCTTCATTCATATATCAAAATGATCGTTAGGCCAATACCTACAATATTCTGATATACATGCCTATACAAAAAATTCATAGTTTTGCAGATAATTAACTATTTTGGTATTCTTGGACATCTGTGACCTTGACCTTTGAACCCATACCCTGATCTATGTATCAAAATGATCGTCATGTCAAAACCTACAAATAACTGAAAATCCTATGCCATTTTCACAAGAAATGTTAAAAAATAGCATTTTTTATCAAAGGTCAAAAACTGGGACATGACCTTGACCTCAATTGGAAGAAAATTGCAAGACAAGATCAACAGTGAAAACTCAATACAATTATCTTTAGCCATTATGAGGTTATAACAATAAATGTCTCATTTTAAAAATTACGTAACTTTACGCAAAAAACGCGTAACCTATTTTTCGTCTAATTTTCACGAAAAACACAATTTTAATGTTCCCAGGTATGCTGAATCCAAATATGTAATTAAAATTTGCCTGCACCTTTTGGTTTCAGAGAAGAAGATTTTTTTGTCTTTTTGCTATTTTTAGTAACAGCGGCCATCTTGTTGGGCGTGGCCAAACCCCGAACACAATTTTAAAAGGCTGTTACCTAGGCATGATAGTCACCAAGTTTCATCAAATATGGCCCAGTAGTTTTGGAGGAGAAGATTAAAATGTAAAGTTTATACACGACGCATGACGCACGACGGACGACGGACGGTGATAGATTGCAATAGCTCATCTGAGCCTTTGGCTCAGGTGAGCTAAAAATGAGGCCCTGTTTCCCAGTATGGGCGGCATGATAAAGAACCCTGCTGTATAATGCCTTAAGCGCACCACACAGGCAAAATTTATGTACCTTCGCCTTTAGACGGTGACGTCTCGATATAAGTGAGATGTTCTTAACTGTGACTTTAAACATCATTACTCAATTCAACTCTCTTTTCCCAGCGTTTTTGTCCCTCATTTTCCAAGAAAACAGATCTTTGTGTGGAATAGATGCGTTATTGGCAATTGGTATTTTGACCATGCTTATGGTTGGAAAAAACATGGATATCCCAGTTGGGGTTCATTTGAGAGACACACTGAAATGTTTCACTTGCAAGGTGTATTGCATATCATTATAGGGTCAATTGCAAAGATAAAAAACAATTAAAATAATGAAAATATATCAGTTTATTTAACATGGCAGCAAGCAAATATTTTGCTGATTATATGCTAAATGAAAAATAAAAACAAACAAATCCAATAGTTTTCCTTTTAAGGATTGACTAATATCACACATGTACAATAGTTATATACTCCAAACCTTATCAAACATCAAAGTAACCATTGTAAGTAAGGAGACAAATGACAAAATATCTATTATAGCTATATAAGTAATAATCATATAGACCTCAACACAAATGATATGATTAAATTGCCAAAGTATAACTAGAACACTGTGTGAAATTCACTCCCTAAACTTCACATTGAGTGGTAAATATCAGCAGTCGGTTTCTGACAGTGTAACTAGAATTTAGCTTGTTTATTTTGATTAATATTTAAAATAAAGCCTTTTAATTAAAGTATTAGGTTTTGTTTTTTATCTTATCTGAATTTGCTACAAAACATATAAACTAAAAACTTTTGAATCTCCAGTTTGATTGGAGATGTTTATCTAGTAATGTGTGAAACAATTATAACATCTTGGATTACAATGAAATATCTGTGTAGAAAACACTATTAATGTTGGGGGAAAATCTAAATGTTAAAACATGCTGGTGTTTACATCAGAAAAGATGTCCTTGATTATGTATTATGCCATATGATCAAAATGGTCTTTTGTTTGCCAGATTTTTCTAAATCTGCATAGCAGCAAAGGTTTTCAATGTACTGATAAACTCTGCTATAATGGACGGTATGAATATCAATTTCGAATATCATCAAAGATTACCAGGAGTAAATAAAAAATACCTAACATAATTAAAAATTTGTCTGGTTTTCTGAGAAAAATTTTCAAAATATGCTGTCACAATGACCTCTGACAATACAATAATTAAACAACATTAAAAACAGAAGTAAAACAATAACTTTAAAAAAGCAAAATAAAGCAAAACAATAAGATTATGTGTTTCATAAAAAAAACCTTGATATTAAACAAATATTCAAAATTGAAAACAAAAGAAGCAATTTAAACACTGCTAAGAACAACTCACAAGATGGAATGGTTTTGATTATATATGTACTGCCAGTGTACTCTTTTTTGTGTCACATATGACGTGTAATCTGCAAAATTTAATTTACGATTTTATATTGGTTAATCACAAAACATTTAGTACAACAAACATAATTCTGGCGATGCTCTAAAAATAACAGAAAATGCAATGACAAAACTCTAGCAAAGCTTTGTCTTGATGATATACATCTTCCGACTTACAAATGTTGTGTGCTAAAATTCATACATGCTCAATAAAAACATACCGACAGTATTGTACCACAAAATGACAAAAACTGTTACATTAAATTTACACAAGTGGTTTCAATATAAAAAAATACTTTTCTGGTTATTTCACCTTTGTCAAGGATACTATATATTTCATTTTTAAACTTCAGCAAACTGATTATGTAATAGTTTCCAGACATTTCACAATATGTCCATGTTTATTACAGAAACTGGTTTAACTTCAACATACAAAAAATGTGAATAATTCACATGTATTATTAAACTCTTTTTTCTTCTAAATATCCAAAAATTTTAATTCATACATATATACACGTAAAATACCCTATTTCATGTAAACCAAAAGAGCAAAGAAGCTCTTAAAGATTAAACTAGCAAATGTTTCACAAATAAATCATCAATAAAGAACATTTTCATTTTAATTTTGATTGGGGGTGTTCATCTAGTTAGTCATGGTGATGTTTTTAATACAGCACCATATACCCTTCACCATAAGTTACTAGACATTCCCTAACAATACAGCTTAAGCAGTTTTATATTTTTTGACCACCAACATATCATAATCTGCTGGACAGATTTGTAATAGCAAAAGAATATTGATAAAACAATTGTTAATACAATGAAAAACAGTCAAAAGTGTCTTAATTTTCTTTGGTCAACAATGAATTTGACACAATTTTGGGAAGTTGATATTGAAAATTATCAAAACATATTTTAAATACAGCATTCTATGACCGATTGGCCATATCAAGCCTTTTTCAAATATATACAATGAAATTATATCTCTATCAAAGAATATTATGTACATGTATATCCTTTTAAAATATCTTATGCATTTGTTGTTTGTCAACAAAACTAGTCTAATAACTGATTGTTGTTGGTGTTTTTTCTTTTATTTTTTTTAGTCTTTCAGAAGAGACCTAAAAATTGATGTCCCATTTTGTGGTAAGCGTTGCATGTTAAAGAACCCTACCTACATATTGTCCTGTCCGATGTCCCATTTTGTGGTAAGCGTTGCATGTTAAAGAACCCTACCTACACATTGCCCCGTCTGATGTCCCATTTTGTGGTAAGCGTTGCATGTTAAAGAACCCTACCTACACATTGCCCATCCGATGTCCCATTTTGTGGTAAGCATTGCATGTTAAAGAACCCTACCTACACATTGCCTCGTCTGATGTCCCATTTTGTGGTAGATGTGGCATGCATGTTAAAGAATCCTCCCTGTACATTACCCTGATTTTTGTCCATTCTTCTATAGCTGTGAAATATTCTTGACTGGGACATAAAACTTCATTCAATTAATCAATCTTTTTTCAAAATTACAAATATACATCACTACTCATAAACATACTAGTTGGTACAGCACATATATAATCTCTTAGCAAACTATTTGGTCAAATTATATTCATTTTTAAATGTAAAACAAAAACACAAAACAAACAAGCTACAGAAAAGGTTATAAAGATGTTAAAAAAGATATTTAAATTGAATAGACTTCAATAAAAAGAACAACAAGCCAGTAGGCTAGTAATTAATAAGCAGCAATCAGCTACAAACGTGTACATGTAATTAAACACTCATATACTGTCTATAAATACAACAGATCTTTGGAATGAATTCAAAATACATTACCATTAAACTGTCTAGAAATGGTGTTTATAGTGCTATAACTTCCATTGCCATGCAAAGGAAACTGAATAACACCTGCTAGCATGTTATGACTAGTTTGCTTTGCACGGCAATGGAAGTTATAGCACTATAAATGCCATTTCTAGACAGTTCAATGGTTATATTTACATTTCACATTTTTTAAAACCTTATTTTTGTTTTTGAATCATGAAATAAATTTAAAACACTGTCGTGTACGACATGCAATTCCAATTCCTGGAACAGCCTATCAATGACGTCACGAGCATAGGTGTTAGCAAGAAATCAATGACATCACATTAGCAAATGTAATTATAGTCCTATAACTTCATTTGGTCTAAAACAGAGTTTAATACAATCAAACACCATAAATGTAAATATATTACCATATTTTTCGAGTACTTATGTATAAGAAGAAACGTTATTAGTAGGAAACTTTTGTGGTTTTGATCTTCTAAAATATTTTGGGCAAGAAATTTTCCTTGGTTTTTACCATATGGAAAGTGTATCAAATGGAATAAGAATTTTCCACTGAGAAGATATGTTCACTGTAAAAGTGTTATGGTGAAAATCACAAATATTTTAATGTGGGTAATGTTTCTTCTTTAACAGTATGTGAAATAAAAATAGGTGGACAAAAATTATTCAGTAAAACATAGAGCTTTCAAAGAATATTTGAAAAAAACAAAATCTGCATGTAACAACAAAAAGCCATCACAGCTAAAGATGTTATAGAGATTTCTATCCAAAAGAAAATCAAAATCTGCATGTGACAACAAAAAGCCATCACAGCTAAAGATGTTATAGAGATTTCAATCCCAAAGAAAATCATAACACAGAGATTCTAATTTTTAAAGCAAACTGCCAATAAAGAAGTGATATTAAAATCATATTTTGATCCACCTCTACATATTTCTGCAAAATAATTTTGTGTCAGTTGTAACTTTTGTGTTGTACAAATTTTTTCAAGTTTCAGATCCATTTAATAATGATACAAGTTGCTGTATCTACATGTTTATGTTCATCATTTGATACCAAATTCATCAAGGCTTAATTCACCTTTGAATCTCTGAAGAAATGAAAAAATGTATCCAAAACTGTAATTAAAATTCAATAAGCTGATTGGTGCACAGAACAAATATGTGTATTATATATTTATAATAATACAAACAACAACTATATTAAACATTAAAACATTGTTCATTCTTATGAAAACAAGACATCACAACAACCTGCCTGGTACATGTATTAAATTTACCTATACATTGTAAATCATCATCTTATTTTGAATCTTTCTTGTTAATGGTTGTTATAAACTGGAATGCTATTCTTGAAGAAATTGTTCTCTTTTTGTTGAATAAAGTAACATACAAAAAGTATCCAAACAATTATTTGAAAGGTAGTTGTCAATGTCAGATACTTTGTGCACAATGGAGAAAAAGACGAAGAAAAGGATGTGGAAATTCCTTTCTATATACTTAAACATACATGTATATGTATACATTAACAAACATGAAAATGATATAAAAACATTCTAATAAAGCAACATCAATCACCATGTTACAAAAATTAAATATGGTATATAACGTAAATGTACTTTACATCTTTTGTATTGATAAAAGCAACATCACCATTAACAGATTCAGCTGTATTTGAAAACACCACTTATATTCCATTAAATTTATAAATCACTCAATGGGATAATCCTAAACACTTTACATTTGCTATTTAGGTTAGTCACTGTTTTTATAACTTTACTTTAGTATGACAATCAGGTAATTTTTGAGTGAAGGTTATCAATGTATATACATGTACTGTGAATACATTTAATTTCGTGGGCTCCAATTTTCGTGGTTCTGAGAAAAAATACCATTTCGTAGGATGATAAATTCGTGGATAAAGCACCTGTTAATATCTTCTTCTATTGTCCGTAACTTCCTTTGAAGATCGGCGAACCGTTGACGACTCTACATACATGTAAACAGGTGAGTAAAAATCAGTCTTATGCAGAAGGTAATCGAAATTATTCATTAAGGTGAGCTGATAATCAGGCACCCGGGTAAAAAAAATTAAATCAATTTCTTCATTAGATATTTACGTAAAGGTAGAATAAAAATGACCTCATTAATTGAGCAAAGTTGACTCCAGATTTAACTTGTTTCCGACCAAATAAATATTTCTCGAAGGTGTAAATTTGGTGAAAATTCAACTTCTTTTGCTCGAATAAAATTTTATCAGAATGACATGTGGCCAGTCCTTGTAAACAAAACACAAGCTGAAGCCATGATACAGATTTCACTTAAAGTAATAGAGCGAAACGAAATAACTCGCCTGGAACATGGAGTGTTACTCAAGATTAGTAATTAACCGTGATCAGTTCAGTAATCTCTTAATCCGATTACGACCTGCGGGTGCTTGATCGGTAAAACACCTGAGTCCACGCCAGATTAGTGACTTTTTGCTTCCTTATAGAATATTCAGATTCTGTTATTTACATTTTATTGGAATGCGCATGGCAATGTGTATTGCCGGTAGTTCCGGTGATTATTAATAACCGGCAATACCATGTGCTCTGTCTTATAACGATAATAAAGTAAGTTTATTTTATATCGTCAGTTGTTGTTATTTACTTTTACTTTTAATCAAATTTATTTATTTATTCAATTCAAATGAACTGTCGATATCGATAGATTTGCCGTTCGAAGTTCAACATTTTATTTACAAATGAAATTTGAAAACTTTGAGATATCATCGTGAATTTAATATTTTTAAAGTGACTGAAACCAAAATCTAATGAAGATCGCCGCTCGATGTTCGGTTGCTCGAACCCAACCCCCCCCCCCCCCCCGGTGGCTCGAATACTTGGCCAAAGTCCCATGGACTTCAAGCCATCGAAGTTCTACTGTACATATATATTCGTTGACATGTAAATTCGTGGGTCAAGGTATCCACGAAAACAACGAAAATTGGAACACCACGAAAATTAATGAATTCACAGTACATGTAAAACACTAGAGTCTTACAGGAATGGAATTTTCATAAAGACTACACCAAACTGATTGCATACATAGATGTATGTTCACTGTGGTACATCATACATGGAGATTGCAGCATAAAGTAGCCCAAACAGCCCATGTAAACAACACCAGCATAAGTTGAAACCTTAATATTAAACTGAACTCCTTTCACACTTCACTCTTCCTCGGTATAATCTAACTTCACTCACACTTGACTATCACTCCCTGGAGTTTCACTATAGAAAAATTTTGAGTGGTGTTTTAGAATACAGCCATTTAACTAATAAATGCATACACAAAAATTTAAATGTTAAAAAAATTAAACAAATATACTAGTATATAATGTAATTTGCCTAAATCACCAAATATAACAATTAAAAACAGTTAAGCACTAACAATTTTCAACCTTGAAAAAAAAACTCAGTTTGGCATCTCTTGCTCAAAAGAAACAAATAGCACAAAAATAATATGGAGAAATAATGATTTCAGATCACTTATATTTTTAGATCTTCTAAAAAGTAAAAAAATGTACAACTAAATGTATGGTAAACACAGAATTAATCAGAAGGAATCTATCAGTAACATTTCTCATTCTTTTGTGTAAAATTTATATGATCTACATCATTAGTCAGAAAAACATGAACATGCTGAGGAAGACATTTTTCAGTTCTCAACAAAAATAGCTCTCAAATGACAAAAACTAGCCTTAAAAATAATTCTGATCAATATTGCTAAAATAAAACAAACTCTTTTCAAAGGGGGACCATAATATGTTCTGTGTATTAAGATTAGAATCTATAAAAATACACCTAGAAAAATCAACAAATTTCTCTTTCATCTTACATGATTCAGAGAAGAGAAATACATGAAATAATAGAGTGTCAATATACATAAAACACCTTGAAGATGGTCCATGTAACTACAAATTAAAGATAGTTTAATACAAATTATCAATTTGTGCACCAAAATTGCTGTAAATGTATTAATTAAAGTGATTTCTGTGGTTATACAGTTGTGCTAATTCAAAATATACTGTCAAATTTAACATGATCATAGTGCACAAGTTAATCCATGATTTTTATGCTAATTCAAGCCCATGTGAATTTATCAGAATTATAATTTGCAATTATATTTTTTCACTCTAAAATTAATACATTTGCAGCATATTTCTGTTGCTGCATAACAAACAAACCAGTGTTTGGATTTTCATCAGTATATTAGATTTTCTTTCTAATTTTTTTTTATGCAATAGATGGTTCCATCATATCTTTGAGCTGGCTGTAGTTTGGGTACCTGATCCGTTTATAGATGGCTGGCAAGACGATGGTCAGCACTACTCCAATAGCAAAACACAACAAGGCTACGATCACAACAACATAGACCTTTACTGTAAATAGATCAATATAAGACAATATTTTACAAAGTTATTTCTCATATACAGTAAAATCTTGATTCATCCAATTTTTATTTTTTTATCATAATAGAGTGGAGTGTGCTAATAGTTTTATGTCCTAATCAAGATTTTTTTCACTTAAATGGAGGCAGTCATTCTTTAATGATGGAGGAAAATGGAGAGTCTAGATAAAACAACTGGCCTTCAGTGATGGAACTGACATCCCTTTTCACACTAAGATCTACCTCAAATGGGATTCAGCAAGAGGCACTGTGGCTCATAAGCTGTTCTAAGACCATTCAGCCACCTTGTCAAAGTTACATGTAAGAGGATGTCTGGAGACCTAATGTCCTGGTTACTGGTACATTGCATCTGGCTCACACTAAAATGACAGCAAGATATGGTCAGTCTTTGAAGTCTTTAAAGTTCCCTGGGTCCGAGGTCCAGGGCCTACTGATTTCACATTGGGACCCTTGATATTAAAGCTAGAAATCTGATAAACCTACTAATTTTCATCAGCACAATGATTTTTCTTCCTTTTTCTACATAGTAAAATGGATCTAATTTCAATATTGATATTGGACTTTCAAAACTTTATTCAGGACCTGCCAAAAATAAAGGCAGAAGGTCCTGGACCTTCCATTACATAACATAATTTTGATTCCCTGTTTCTGATTGTTCATCACTTTACCTCCTTCTTCTGTTGTTCCTCCTCCTCCTTTGGGACAGTTTTGTTCATCAGTATTATCACCACAGTCATCAACTCCATTACATCTCCAATCTGGATGTAGACATAATCCATTACCACACTGTTGACTTTTATTACAACCTGAAGTAAAACCATTATATAAGGATTACAGACTTTATTCTAGGATCTTGCAAATGGCACTAAAAATAAATTCGTCTAAAACACTGCAATATCAAATAGTTTTGCATTCATATAATGTTAAATATATCCCACTAACGCCTACACAATAGGGTCATTTGACAAAATAAGGAATCAATGGCCCCATGGCTCCTTATAATTCTTATATAGGCACTTGCAATGTGATGTTTAACAAAAGCTATGGAATATTGCCCATATGTAATATATGACAATGGGTGTATGACCAACAGAACAATATACAACCATCATAAAATTTAACCACTAGTACAATATTTTGGAACTTTTGATAATGTTTTGATTTACATTAGTTTAAAAATTCATTACACATTTTTTTTTTGTAAAATAATCACCCTATAGATTCTAGACAATTCAAATGTTGCATTAGATTTTGCCTCAATTACTGTAAAATCATTAATTCTTTACACAATTTTTGTAACACTTCCTAAAATAATCACCCTACAAATTTAGAAACCTAGAGAATTCAAATGTTGCATTAGATTTTGCCTCGGTTGATCCATTTCTAAAACCAAATTCTGAGGGGTTCTGACTCAAAGGGGATAACTCCTAGGTAAATCATGTACAAGACCAGAGATTTCTCTACAGCTATATATAATTGAGTCTTGACCATTATAAAACTGAAAATTAACAAATTGAGCAATCATGTTTAATTTCAACAACAAGATACAACAAGATGTATCATAATTCTTGAGAAGTGCATGTGTGTATTTTCCAATCCGGTTAAAAGTGTTTACAATTAAACAACCATAACCCATCCTGTGGATGGGTTGCACCTGTGACACCTGTAGTATTCAAAAAATAAAAGTTATCACTATTTTATGTATCATTTCAAGATGATTGGATTAACTGAAAATATCAATAAAATACAACTTACTGTATATTTTATATTCCAAGTTAAACGTGAATCCACTGGCAGCCATGTTGGAATCTTCCTTTTTCAAGGTATACTTCACCCAGAGATAGTTGGTTCTACTTAGAATGGTTTTGGCACTGTCCTTAGTTGTGTTAAATGTAAGCAAGTTATCACGGACTGACCCACCGTCTCTTATTACCAAATTTTTCCTGTGATTAAACACAAAAATACATGAAAAATGAGCTTGATATATACATTAAAACACATTTATAACAAAGCCCTGGGGACTCTATTTTTAACTTCTTTATAAAGTGACTACGTTTATTTTTATATATAGACTTATATAGAGGAGTAGTCAGGCCAAATATTTGACTTCCCACTATCTATGTATTCTGTTGAAGTGTGCTCGTTATATTTATTTACTGTATCAGGATCTAATGAGTTTATCATTACCGTGTATAATCAAACACAAACATTTCTAAGTCAAAATCCACAAGCACATTGAAATCTTTGAAGACTGGCAGAATAAGTAAACATGTGTGATTTTTTTTACATTATTTGGAACATCATGGATAAGGTCAATATAAATCATATGTTAAAAATTAATAATGATATAAAACAACAACACCTCTGTCAAAGACTTGAGTAGAGTAATGATGTTCTATGTTCCACTCAAAATCCTTTAGAGCACTTGGTCACTGAGGCCCACAATATAGAAAACAAACTTTCAAAACAATGAAGACTTTATACAATTATGTAATTATGTAAGTCAGAACACTAACAATGACATGGCTGTTATATTTTATACTTTTAAAACATGACAAAGCTACAGAAAATCTTGATTTATTACCACCAAATTCTCAGTCAGATATCAGTGTTAAAAAGGGTTTGGCTATAACTGTAAGAGACCTAAATTATAAAGAAAAACATAATAAATAGAATTTGGGACTCAAAATACTGTAGCAATTAGCAAGGTGTCAAATTTATCAAGGGGCATTATAAAAAGTTAAACTGTACTTACTTTGCTGCAGCCATACTGTTACTTGTCAAATTGAATGATACAATATTAGTTGTTTTATTTGCACCAGACTTAGGCAATCTTACAATCCAAATACATTCTGTGTTAGTAGTAGAAGCATTGGGATTTCCAAATTTACCCGTTGACTTGGTAAAGTATCCACCACAATCTGTAAAACATAGTAAAATGGCAAGGGAAGTGACAAATTTCCTCACAAGGATCTGTCCTGTTGGTGCCAATTAGAACCTAGCTAGGCATTGAGGATGCTGTGATCCATAAACACATACTTTAGTCCAATCTGCCACCAAGCAATAGAAAAATGTTACTATTTTTTTTCAATTTTATATCTAATAGAAATATGTAATAATTATGTACATACATTAAGAAGTATTGTGTAACATCCTTGACTTTTTTAAGATTTGACCTTATGACCTTGACCTATGCACCTAAATTTGATATTTGACATATCTTTTGATGTTGATATATATATTTGTGCCAAGTTTAATGAAAATCAATCCGTAGACATAGAAGATATAAAGCATCCACAATAATGGAATGGACAGAAGGACAGAAGGAAGGATGGAAGGATAGACAGACAGGGGTGATTCCTATACACCTATATTATATATGGAAAATTAGCAAATCCAGTATTGAGAACTAATAATGGTTAATTATAATTAATCAGTTGTTTTTCACTTACCTAAATACCTGTATGACATACTAAATCCCTGACCTGGTGTTGTTATCTTTTTACCAACACCTGTTGTAGTTGTGTCAAAATTCACAATTACTGTCTTGTTGATCAGGCTGACCAGAAAGTCAGGTGGAAGATTCTTTCCAGTGTACGATACCAATGGCTTAAGAGCCGAGCCTTTTAACATGGAGATGTTCAAGTTATGAGCCTGGTTTAACTGAATCTGGTTTAAGGAGACGTAAAAAAACTTCTTGTTCAGAATTGGAGTTTTCCATGTGCATCTGGAATTAAGTGGATACTGGTTTGGAAATTCCGGACTAGTAATGGTTCCATTTGGTGTATAAGAAGTCCTGTGCAGTCTACAAATAATACAGCAAATTCTGTAAATTAGGATTCACGCAAGTAGGTATTTTTTGTTATTTGCACTTATGTTAAAAGGGCAATAACTCCAAGAAAATGAGCAAACAAAATCAGGTTAATGATCTGTGCATATCTTTTGATGCTTTGCACTAAGTTTGGTAAAATAGTTCTTCATAGGTTTTGGAGAATTACTCCTGACAAAAAGTGTACAGAATGAAAGACAGAAGTTTGAATTTAATGTCCTTCTCTTTCTTTGAAAGGCTTGAGGGAAAATATGATAATAATATCCCAATACATGTATGTAGCTACATGTACTTATTTTAAATATCTAAGTTATCGGGGGACATTACAACAAGGTTCAACTGTACATCAAAAATATCTCAATAATTAAGTGCTAAAAATAACATATATTACAAAATCAACACTAAATCTACAAACCTTTAGCTTGGGTGGAATAATAAGCTTGAGATATAACTGTCTTGCTGGTTGTATTTCTACTACAGTTAGCTCCATTGTTATTTACAACGACCCTGAAAATATTTGATAGATTTTGAATGAGAGTTGTGAATGTAACTATACTTTAGGTAAATTTTCACTATGCTTTTAAAAGATCATTCACATCCTAAACTGTAGATAATTTCATTTATTACATTATGGAGCATGCTATAGTTATAAGTAAAGTTGTATGGTAGTATTTAATGACAATATTGTAATGAGTGTTTTGTATCATGTGATGTCCATTTTGACATAGTTTCTATATCCGGGTTCCTGTTTTTAGAAAACACCATAACATCACAATGATATTAGAGCTCTGCAATAACTTTTTGCCACTTGTCCATTTGGACAAAAAGCCTTCGTCCTTTTTTCATACTCTTGCTTTTATTATATTTTCTTGTTCTCCGAAGGTCCTAGACTTTCGGAAGTATCTAGATTTACCATGTGTAAAAATAAAATTTACTTTTCTTTTTTTTCTTTCCCTTTCAATGTTATCTTGTCCCGTCGGACAAGTAACCAAAGCATTTTACTTGTTTGACAGCATTTCATTCTGGTGATGAACAATTGGACAAATCTTAATGTCAAGGCCTGGATATGACAATGGTTGATGGAGAATCGGTCTTAATGCTACAGTTTTATCCTTTGATAGGTTTTCCTGATCTTACATTCATGAAAGGAGTATCACATAAACTCCTCTAAAGTAAGATAAAATACAATTGGACAAACTTTATCAGAAAATAGTTACTTACTTAATTCCAGATTTAGCTGGAGATGAGAATAAAGGTATAACCTTTAAACCATCTTTCTGTGTCATTGTTGCTAATCTTATAGTTCCACTTTCAGATAATCCTTGATACAGGGTCACTGTCTCATTTGGACACAAATTTACGGATTTTAAATTCAGCAGAATAGAACCTTACAAAATATATAAAACATTTAGTCATTTAAATACCCTTTATCAATCTTACAAGGCATGTACAAAATTATTTTCTATTAAAAATCCATGAGAAATCAAAAAGTGACATGTAGGCTATAGAGCGATATTAGGCAATTTCAAAAAGAGGGAATTTGTGCATGAAAGGTCATCAGTGATTTTTTTTACATTTTTTATAAACTACCTTCTGCCTTTTTAATTTCAAGTTCTGAAATACAGTAAATTGCATAATAACATGTTTGCCATATCCTGACTGTAAAGATGGTATATTGTTTCAATATCTAGAATATCACTGATGTTTGGAAAAATTTAGTCATTTTCCCCTGGGGAAACTACCTTTATTTGGTAGTAATTTTAGGAAAACAAAATCACTGGTCATATCTCTGCAGGATATTTATGAAAAATGTGATTATTTAACCATTTTTATTACCATGTTAACTAAATCTTAATAATCTTATAATGAATCCACACAATAAATTTGTTGCCTACAACATTTGGACAAAGTATAATCTACGATGTATGTTGAAACACAGCTAAAAACATTCCTCAAACATATTCAGACAGAAATAGCAGTATAATACAATTTCTTTTGCTTTCTAAAAAATCATACTCATTTTCTTTAAATTCAGGAATTTTAAAAAGTAAAACTTTGATTTGGTTTTTAAAAAAAACCCATAGTGACAAGACATTTGTATCAAACTTAATTTTAATGTGATTTTCAGTCACAAAAAAACAATGTGTGGGATATGCATGTAAGACACAGGTTAATAGATATTCCCAAAACTTTGAACCAAAATTAGTGATCAAGCATGTAAACAGAGTAGAAATCACGAGTATAGGCAAACAACATTGACCTGTCCGCTTGACCTTTTATCAGGAATATTCATATAGAAGGATCCATCGAATAAATGGGTAGTAATAGGACACACTGTTGATAACATGTACTCAAGATGCATGATTAGTGTTCGCATTAAGTAGACAAAATAAACCCATGTTATTCCTAAACATAAATATTCGTCCAAAATAAATATTAAAATTAAATGTCAAGCAAACAGGTCAAAGTTGTTTACCTATACCAGTACACAGCTTTATTCAGCTTGGTAATTACACTGAAATGTTCTCCCTACAGTAACAAACTAATCCTGTTATACATGTACATACCTGTCATTAACTGTGGATTAACAGTCCATGAACACCGACTTTTGAAATTATCTCTCAACAAATTATATGTACCAACAGCATCAGTAGACACAACACTACAACCTAAAATAAAACAAAATTACACATAATTGCTTCACACATTGATGGCGGGAGACATGTATGGCGAAGACATCAAAATGACTTAAAAAAGATGTCAAATCTTATCCCACACCCGCATGCACCACATTACATGTAATTCACAAAGTTTTTGTTATACTGGTGAAGAGGCCTCTGGCCCAGTTGTCTAAAGTACAGGCTTATGTATCACGGCCTCACTGTCTAGGTTCCAACTGGGCTTAGAATTCATCCTGGTAGGGGGGTTTGTCAGTTGGCTTACAGACAGTTTTCTGGGTTTCCTCCACCATATCTGAACCAACTGCATTGAAATTAGTGAAAATATTTTGACTGGGGCTTAAAACTCTAAACTCCACTCCAATCAACTCATATTAATACAACTTTCAGCACTGGATGAACACTTATTTCATGGTGAGGTGGCCTATCATTAAACACTTAGTGACAGCAATGTAACGTCTACACGGCACAAAAACCCAAAAGTCCCTTTAAAGTTTTATTTACCTTCCCCAGAGGTTACAACAATGGTATACAATTTTGTCTACTTACAGTCTTGTATAAAATAAAAATATAGGTTATTAATTCCTTTACCTGGTTTGACAGTTGAAAAATCAGCTGTAAAGAACTGATTAGATGTGAAGTATGAAGCAACTACAAACAGAGAACTACCACTGCTGGTTACTGGGAAAAATGGTACATCTTGACTTCTACAATATAAAATATATTTATATGAAATACCCTGCTAAGTGATAAACAAAGTTGAAATACTGCAAAATGAATAAAATATACATGATATTTATCAACAGATATAATGTTCCCAATTGATTGATTGACTGAATCATTAACATTTTACTAACTGTTAGCTTTCGCTTACCTAAACGATCAAATAAGACTGTAAAAATGCTACCATGTGAAATGCCAAATGCCTGCATTATTTCTTCACCTGATATGCTTATCAGACTATACCAGATCCCAAACTTTGTTACACATTTCTTCATTGTGGCATCCAGTGGGCATCCTCATCTGGCTTCATCTTCTAAAGACATTCCACCATTCCCGCTCAGACCACTTGTGGAAAAGCGAATTTTCTTTGCCGTTGCCTTTATGATGGGTTCACCTGGTATCAATATAATGGATTGGGGGAGTGGTACCCTTGTCTGTGGTGTACTGACTCGGTGAGCTAGAACCTTAAAGTCTATTACAAGGCAGATCATACAACACACTCGCACTTCACATGCATACATGAAATTGTTCATAGATTAATCCATAGAGATTAATAAAAATAGTTCTCCTCGCGAATAGATGAAGAATTGCTGATGCAACATTAATCAACATTCAAGCAACCAATCAAGACATTCCACCATGTTTGAATTCCCCTACTCAGAATTTCACCTGAGCATACGACATTACCATGATTACAGAAGATCATGAACATTACCTAACTCACTATGTATTATACAATTGGAGTAAATTAATCATGTTCATTGACAGATATATGTTTCAACAGTATCAATATCTGGGTCATTATATGAACTAAAACAAATTCTCCGGTACTCACATAAGACCCTTATGACCCAGGTTCAATGGTACAACAACTCTCAACATGGGTAGATCAATGAATTTAAAAAAAAACCATCAAATGCCGTTTTTACCCATTTGAAGAAAATTCAAATCCTCTCTCTAAAATAAATCAATGAAAATACATGTAAATGTATTAAATTTTAATGGGAATTTTCAATTTACTAGAGTACAGATTTGTTGTTTTAAGTTTAATAGGAATTGTCAAAAAACTATCTTTTACCTAAATGTAATTAATTTCCTTTGTTTGGTGTTCTCTCCATCATACACATCAATAGCATTAGGATACATGTTAGTCTTGTTCATAACCAGCTGGACCTAGTGATCAACAATGAAAAAAATTAGATATGTGCATTATTCCCTGATGTCAAACAAGCATGTATAATAATAATACAGTCAAACCTCTCTAAAAAGGCCCCCAAGGGAACAGGTAAATGTGGTCTTTATGGGAAGGTAAGCTTTATATACAGGTTCAAATTATATGAATAAAGAACAATTTGGATACAATTCTACGGCCTTTATAGGCAGGTGGCCCTAATATAGAGGTGGCCTTTAAGGCAGGTTGGACTGTAATAATAATAAAGGATTATATATGTATTCATTCAGTTTTAAAGAAGCTGCTCCGACGGTAGTTAAAATGCTGTTATATGCCCATGTCAAGTTTATTTCTCTAGCATCAAGGTGGGATGGTGGAGGAAACTAGAGTTACCAGAATACCACCATCTTTTAGCAAGCAAATTGACAAACTTTTACATATTAGGATACAACTTACATTCCCGACTGAGATTTAACCTAAATGGTGAAAGACTACCGATAATAAAATCTATCTCTAACAAGGATAAATATTTTCCTGTAACTGGTGTAGGATTCTTTTTCTCACACAATTGCAACATAGAACATGATTTGTTGACAAAAAATTGCATCACATGTTTAGTTTTCATGTCACCATTCATGCCTACTGAAAATGACATAATCGTTTTTTGTTGACGTTCTCACATAACATTAAGCGTCTTTAAGTGATTGTGATGTTGAGAAATTGTTGGTTGAGACAAGGAATAATTATGTGGCAAATTCAGTGTGTAGCCTGTCTCAACCTTAGGGTTAGACAAGGAAATCCCACATGGGTCAAAACGTGGGATTTCCTTGTCACAGATGTGAGAAATTGTAATTTGGTACTCTAGATCACTCTGCTACCAAGGTCTCATCATAAGCCACAAACTGTCACTATAGGATAACCTTAGGTGAGGCAGCTAAAAAATAATTTCATGAAATAACTTTATATTTTGCCCATCAAACTAAAAGGAGTCATACTTTCAAAAACCTCACATTCTTTGTAAAAAGAGAAAATATTCAGATAATCTTTACACATGCTAAATTTAATCAGATAATACTTATATGTGCTATATTTGGCAGATTGATAGAATCTATCATGAGTATTCATGTAGGATAGGGAAATCTCACCCGAGGGGTTGAATATTTCAGGCAGAGACGAGGCTTGACGAGTCTCTGACAGAAATATTCAACCCCAAGGGTGAGATTTCCCTATCCTACATGGATAAACTCATGATTGATTCTTTTTCTTCCATTTTTATGACAATTTTTTGCTAGAAGTATCAGTCACATCGACATCAACACCATCTTTGTAAATCTAACTTTGTTATTTATCGTTTTACATAAAAATAAATATGACCATCAAACAGAATGTACCTGATTTTGGTTTATACAATATCTATTAACTAGAAAACAAAGCCATTTACTCTAATCTCCCAAAAAAACCATTTGAAACGCAGTGAAAATATCTAAATTTTGGAGACTCGGGTGTCATGTTCCCGCAAGACGACGTCATGTCGCTAAGATATGACATCATTCAATTGTCCTTTGTGACGTCACTGAGAGCCGCACGTGGAGGTGAAGATAGAAATTTCTTCCATTGTTTCTGCAAGCGGAAATCTCTATCTCAAACATGGGAAGATGGAAGAAAAAAACTTTTATCTATCCAGGACAATTGACAGATTGCTGGGCATGCCCACAATGTTCCGAGGCCCGACATGCTTGAATAACACACAAAAAGAATGAAAATTCTGTCTGAATTGTGCCATTTAATAACATCACTGACACTAGTACTTAATTAGTTGTGATGACGCTGCTTTGGTTCCGTAATGGTGGCCAGTGCCAGAACATCAAAGGCATGGCCGTCAATATGTCAATTGTTCTCAGCAACACTGAAACTCCAGAAACAAATATCTTTTGATACATGTAGTTTAGTAAGTACATGTAAATGCTACACTTGACCCTTACCTGTTGACCGCTAGCCACATTGAGAAGGTAGTATGTAGGATAAGAAGGTTTAACTGTTGAACCACTTTTTAATTCCAATCGTCCCTTGTCTGTAAATCTTCCTCCATATGCTAAAATAAGATAAAAAAAGCCATAAGAATTACTTTGGTATTAGATAAATAAATGTATGATGTATTCACACAGGGGATTAAAAGCATTTCTTTTTACTTTGCACAGTATCACAGTGAAACGATTTGTTTTTATTCTTCTGTTTTATTCAAATGATCAATTCTGTAGTTCAGTTGGAAAGAGCATTCTCTCCATATGTTGAAGACTGGGGTTTCAAACCATGACTTTAAAATAGATAGTGACTGTTCTTTCACCAATTACTCAGCATTCAGAAACGTGTTGCCTTAAGGATAATGCAAACAAAAAAATTCTGGCACTTTACATAAAGCTGGTGATATCCTGATATAAGAAAAATATAACTGATTGAGATGTAAAGCCAATTCAATTTGTCAATAAATTTTATTTGAATTATATGATATTCTAATTTGTTTGAGTAAAAAATCAATGGATTTGGCCAGTGTACCACATGATTTTAATGTCTGTGAGGAATATTTTGGAAAATGTTTACGTGACAACTTCTTGCAATAATGCTGTTAACAAGGGAAAGTGTCAACTGATGCGATTCCATATCAAAATAATAGTTCCCCACAAACTTCTTGCAATAATGCTGTTAACAAAGGAAATGTCAACTGATGCGATTCCATATCTAAACAATAGTTCCCCATAACCTTCTTGCAATAATGCTGTTTACAAGGGGAAATGTCAACTGATGCCATTCCATATCAAAAAATAGTTCCCCACAAACTTCTTGCAATAATGCTGTTAACAAAGGAAATGTCAACTGATGCGATTCCATATCTAAACAATAGTTCCCCATAACCTTCTTGCAATAATGCTGTTTACAAGGGGAAATGTCAACTGATGCCATTCCATATCTAAACAATAGTTCCCCACAAACTTCTTGCAATAATGCTGTTAACAAAGGAAATGTCAACTGATGCGATTCCATATCTAAACAATAGTTCCCCATAACCTTCTTGCAATAATGCTGTTTACAAGGGGAAATGTCAACTGATGCCATTCCATATCTAAACAATAGTTCCCCACAACCTTCTTGCAATAATGCTGTTTACAAGGGGAAATGTCAACTGATGCCATTCCATATCTAAACAATAGTTCCCCACAAACTTAAGGAGGTATCACAGTGTACACCTGCGAATTGATTTTTATATTCAAACTATTTAGATCATTACATCATTTAAAATTCAATTCCTTGATTGTATATGTATATAATATTTACCTTGTTGATGTAAAGTAAGAGATATATTTCTTGGACTGGACTTTTCCTTTAGCAATGTTCTAACTATCAAACTCATGCCACTGCTCAATATCATTTTACCTGTTTTAAATATTTATATAATATATAAGTTATGTTAAAAACATGTAATAATGACAATTTGTTTGTTTGGTTGTAATTATATGATTATTTATTAACACAGTCAGGATTCTATATCATTTATATTGAGGTAGCCAGATTTAGGGTTGTAGAGGAAATCAGGTGTACCGGGAGAAGATCACTTATCTTCAAATATCTAATTACTGGTTAACAACATTCTCCCACTAGGAATTGTCTAATATTGAATTAAAACCCAAGATGTTAGAGGCACTGAGATTTATAAGTTGGCACTTTAGACTGCTCAGCCATGATTACAAACAATCAAGTGAGTTAATTACCACTGATTTATAAAAAAGCAAAATCCTACATGGAATGCATACACAAATACTAAAGTTTGACCATATGACCTTGACCTTTGACATATATAACTAAACATTGTTAATGACATGTTTGCATTTGAACTACCAGTATCTTTCATTAATATCCATGTAGAAAAATGCAGGAGATACAAAGCAGACATGAAAGACACTTTATAACAAACAAGATTTGACCTCCTGACCTAAACATATGACCTACATAACTAAACATGGTTCATTGTACATCCTTGCATACTGGCTTGAATTTTTACCATGTTTCTTTAAGATCTATGTAGAAATGTAAGAGAAGCAGAACTGACACGATACACACACATAAGTTGTAAGATTTGAACTCATGACCTTGACCTTTGACCTACATTACTAAACATGTTCATGACACATCACTACTTGTTGGTTTACATTTGTACAAGTTTGATTTAAAATTTATGCTGAAATGTAGAACATACAGGGAAGACAAAAATTGTTAAAGACTGATGAACCAACAGAATGGCAGACTTCTTTGTGGGATGGGAGTGGGGTGGGGGCATATACTAAATCAAGTTACCCTGAATGTTGACATCTGCAAAACCAAGTTCTGATATAACAGGTGACGATATCGAGCCTCCATCTTGAAACAGTAATGTATCAGCTGCTGCTGTTAGATGTAAATTAGTTACCATGACAACCAACTTTGAGTTTACATTAGAAGACTGGATATAAATCCTACATTCTGCAGGAAAACTGATTGCATTTGGAATGTTAAATGACACACTCTCTGTATTATCATCAGTTACAAAATAATCTGAACATTCTGTAAAGAGATAAATAAAATGTTATTGAAGATTAGCAGGAGCCCTATAGCTCATGGCTCCTTAAAATAAGCCTGGGTCCCTAAAATTTACACAATTTAGCTTTTATTATTATTACAATGTCTTTTCTGAAGTGAACTGGGTCCCCAACTTCTATTAGTAAAGCTTCATACCTGCATGTGTTTCCATCCATACCAAGGTCACTCAGTGATAATTTGCCTGTCACCATAGTGATCAAAAGTATAAGAATTATTAAATCAAATCAAATGTAAATCCTTGATAATTCTGTGATGTTTTTGTTGTTTCTATAACTTATTTCAACTGTTTTTTAATTTTGCTACTTTATTCTGAAGATTTTACCCATGTTTTAAGATGTAATACATAATATAGGAAAAATTGACAGTCTGTGTTTTTTTGTACATATACAGTCCAACCTGCCTTAAAGGCCACCTCTATATAAGGGTCACCGGCTTATAAAGGCCACCTCTTTATAAGGGTCACCGGCTTATAAAGGCCAGTACAATTGTATCCAAATTGTACTTTATTCATATTATTGATCCTGTATGTAAAAGCCACATGCCCATAAAGGCAACTTTTACTGGTTCTCTTGGGTGGCCTTAATAGACAGGTTTGACTGTAATGTCACTCAGTCAGAGCCAGGTGCAATCGGTCAACTGGATTTAATTGGAGACCAACAACTTATCAATCTACACTAGTGACAATTTGTTATGTCCTTTGACTGTACTTTAATAATAAACAAACTTGGACCAAGTTTTACCATAATCCTGTTATACTGCAAGAAAAATCATCCAAAAGCCATTTTCAAATCAAAATGCAATATGCTAATTAATTATGCACAGATTTTGTGACACCTCAAATTGAAACAAAGTATTTAAATAAAAATTTTAAATACAAACCAATTTTGTCAAAATACCAAAACAATCAATTATCATCATTTAACAAGAGGCCCATGGGCCTGATATGCTCACCTGATAACTAATGGCTAGCTGATAGATTTAAAGAAAACATAAATACTAAACCCCAATGACTTTTTTCTTTACATCATGATAACCATTGTATCAATACCTACAACATTCTAATATACATGCCTATACAAAAAGTTAATAGTTTTCAAGATAATTAACCATTTCAGTATTGTTTCACATCTGTGACCTTGACCTTTGAACCCATGACCTTTTTCTATACATCAAAATGATCGTTGTATGGATACCTACAACATTCTAATATACATGCCTATACAAAAAGTTTATAGTTTTTGAGATAATAAAACATTTCAGTATTGTTTCGCATCTGTGACCTTGACCTTTAAACCAATAACCTTTTTCTATACATCAAAATAATTGTTGTATCAATACCTACAACATTCTAATATACATGCCTATACAAAAAGTTTATAGTTTTTGAGATAATTAACCATTTCGGTATTGTTTCACATCTGTGACCTTGACCTTTGAACCCATAACCTTTTTCTATACATCAAAATGATTGTTGTATCGATACCTACAACATTCTTATATACATGCCTATACAAAAAGTTTATAGTTTTTGAGATAATTAACCATTTCGGTATTGTTTTGCATCTGTGACCTTGACCTTTGAACCCATGACTTTTTTCTATACATCAAAATGATTGTTGTATCAATACCTACAACATTCTAATATATATGCCTACACAAAAAGTTTATAGTTTTCGAGATAATTAACCATTTTGGTATTGTTTCGCATATGTGACCTTGACCTTTGAACCCATGACCTTTTTCTATACATCACAATGATCGTTGTATCGATACCTACAACATTCTAATATACATGCCTATACAAAAAGTTTATAGTTTTCAAGATAATTAAACATTTCGGTATTGTTTTGCATCTGTGACCTTGACCTTTGATTCCATGACCTTTTTCTATACATCAAAATGATCATTGTATCAATACCTACAACATTCTAATATACAAGCCTATACAAAAAGTTTATAGTTTTCAAGATAATTAACCATTTCGGTATTGTTTCGCATCTGTGACCTTGACCTTTGAACCCATGACCTTTTTCTATACATCAAAATGATCGCTGTATTAATACTTACAACATTCTAATATACATGCCTATACAAAAAGTTTATAGTTTTTGAGATAATTAACCATTTCGGTATTGTTACACATCTGTGACCTTGACCTTTCAACCAATGACCTTTTTCTATACATTAAAATGATCATTGTATCAATACCTACAACATTCTAATATACATGCCTATACAAATAGTTTATAGTTTTCGAGATAATTTATCATTTCACTATTGTTTCGCATCTGTGACCTTGACCTTTGAACCCATGACCTTTTTCTATACATCAAAATGATCGTTGTATTAATACCTACAACATTCTAATATACATGCCTATACAAAAAGTTTATAGTTTTCGAGATAATTAACAATTTCGGTATTGATTCGCATCTCTGACCTTGACCTTTGAACCCATGACATTATTCTATATATCAAAATGATCGTTGTATCAATACCTACAACATTCTAATATACATGCCTATACAAAAAGTTTATAGTTTTTGAGATAATTAACCATTTCAGTAATGTTTCACATCTGTGACCTTGACCTTTGAACCCATGACCTTTTTCTATACATCAAAATGATCGTTGTATCAATACCTACAACATTCTAATATACATGCCTATACAACATGTTTATAGTTTTCGAGATAATTAACTATTTCGGTATTGATTCGCATCTGTGACCTTGACCTTTGAACCCATGACCTTTTTCCATACATCAAAATGATCGATGTATCGATACCTACAACATTCTAATATACATGCCTATACAAAAAGTTTATAGTTTTCGAGATAATAATTATAATCAGAGGTAAAAAAAATTAGGTCACGACCTTCACAATTGACCTTGACCTCATTTTGAAGATACTAACAAGAAGATGTCAAAACAGAAAACCCCATGTCATTATCTGGTCAAATAGTCAAGTTATAACAATTTGAAGCTATTTTACGATTTTTTCAAAATTAAACGCAAAAACTTGTAACCTATTTTTTATCCGAATTTCACAAAATGAACAAACTATAGGCTTAAGACCCTAGAGAAGCCAAATATCACATCAGATTTTTTCTCCAATCAGTACTTTCGGAGAAGAAGATTTTTTTAAGATTTTTGCACCCCTAGGTCACCTTGACCTAGTTATGGTAGCCATAGCAACGCCTCGAACAAATCTGAATTGCACTGGCCCATATATACTTCTGACAAAGTTTCATTAAAAACTGTCCAGTAGTTTCAGAGAAGAAGTCGAAAATAGGTGTTAACGATGCACGCACACACGCACACACGCACGCACACACGCACGCTGCGCTATGCCATAAGCTCACATGACCTTCGGTCAGGTGAGCTAAAAACCATCAATCAAGTACATGTTTGATCGTAGTAGACTAATTATGCATGGATTTTAATAGTGACATGCCAACTTTGTTTAATTGCATTAAGAAATGTTTTTATGATCAGTCAAGATTCTTTCACTTATATCAAAGATGAAAGAAACCGGAGAAAATCACTGACTTTCAACAAGAGAACCGAACAAAAACTGTCTCTTGATAGCCAAATTCTCCCAAACATTGAACTCCTGACCTTGACCTTTGACTTATGGACATAAATTTGGTATGAGGCACATTGTCTCATGTTGCCTTACATTTGTGCCAAGTTTGATCAAAATCCATCTGAAGACATGGAAGATATAGAGTGGACATGATATTGGGACGAACTACCAGATGGACAGATAGACAGACAGGACAATTCCTATATACCCCCCCCCCCTAAACTTCGTTTGTGGGGGGTATAAAAACTTTATAACACTTGGATCTGCCCCAAGTGGGATTTAAACCTAGGTGGTGAGAGGCACTGTAATCTGTAAGTTGTGTGCTTTAGACGAATCCATTAATTGAATAGAGGTATTTCATCAATGAACAGATTGACAAAACTTTGTCAAAATGTGATCAATATAAGAGGAACTATTACCTGAAAACAATGGGAATGTTGACACAGACAGACAATAACAATGGGAATGTTGACACAGACAGACAATAACAATGGGAATGTTGACACAGACAGACAATAACAATGGGAATGTTGACACAGACAGACAATAACAATGGGAATGTTGACACAGACAGACAATAACAATGGGAATGTTGACACAGACAGACAATAACAATGGGAATGTTGACACAGACAGACAATAACAATGGGAATGTTGACACAGACAGACAATAACAATGGGAATGTTGACACAGACAGACATTAACAATGGGAATGTTGACACAGACAGACAATAACAATGGGAATGTTTACACAGACAGACAATAACAATGGGAATGTTGACACAGACAGACAATAACAATGGGAATGTTGACACAGACAGACAATAACAATGGGAATGTTGACACAGACAGACAATAACAATGGGAATGTTGACACAGACAGACAATAACAATGCGAATGTTGACACAGACAGACAATAACAATGCGAATGTTGACACAGACAGACAATAACAAGAGGCCCATGGGCCTGATACGCTCACCTGATAACTAATGGCTAGCCGATAGATTTAAAAACATAAATTCTAAACCCCAATGACTTTTTTCTTTACATCATGATAACCATTGTATCAATACCTACAACATTCTAATTTACATGCCTATACAAAAAATTAATAGTTTTAAAGATAATTAACCATTTCAGTATTGTTTCACATCTGTGACCTTGACCTTTGAACCCATGACCTTTTTCTATACATCAAAATGATGTTTGTATCAATACCTACAACATTCTAATATACAAGCCTATACAAAAAGTTTATAGTTTTCGAGATAATTAACCATTTCTGTATTGTTTCACATCTGTGACCTTGACCTTTGAACCCATGACCTTTTTCTATACATCAAAATGATCGTTGTATCAATACCTACAACATTCTAATATACAAGCCTATACAAAAAGTTTATAGTTTTCGAGATAATTTACCATTTCAGTGTTGTTTTGCATCTGTGACCTTGACCTTTGAACCCATGACCTTTTTCTATACATCAAAATGATCGTTTTATCCATACCTACAACATTCTAATATACAAGCCTATACAAAAAGTTTATAGTTTTCGAGATAATTAACCATTTCGGTATTGTTTCACATCTGTGACCTTGACCTTTCAACCAATGACCTTTTTCTATACATTAAAATGATCATTGTATCAATACCTACAACATTCTAATATACAAGCCTATACAAAAGTTTATAGTTTTCGAGATAATTAATCATTTCGGTATTGTTTTGCATCTGTGACCTTGACCTTTGAACCCATGACCTTTTTCTATACATCAAAATAATCGTTGATTCAATACCTACGACATTCTAATATAGATGCCTATACAAAATGTTTATAGTTTTTGAGATAATTAATCATTTCGGTATTGTTTTGCATCTGTGACCTTGACCTTTGAACCCATGACCTTTTTCTATACATCAAAATAATCGTTGATTCAATACCTACGACATTCTAATATACAAGCCTATACAAAAAGTTTATAGTTTTCGAGATAATTAACCATTTCCGTATTGTTACGCATCTGTGGCCTTGACCTTTGAATGCATGACCTTTTTCTATACATCAAAATGATCGTTGTATCAATACCTACAACATTCTAATATACATGCATATACAAAAAGTTTATAGTTTTCGAGATAATTAACCGTTTCAGTATTGTTTCACATCTGTGACCTTGACCTTTAAACCCATGACCTTTTTCTATACATCAAAATGATCGTTGTATCAATACCTACAACATTCTAATATACATGCCTATACAAAATGTGTATAGTTTTCGAGATAATTAACCATTTTGGTATTGTTTCGTATCTGTGACCTTGACCTTTGAACCCATGACCTTTTTCTATACATCAAAATGAGCATTGTATCAATACCTACAACATTCTAATATACATGCCTATACAAAAAGTTTATAGTTTTCGAGATAATAATTATAATCAGAGGTAAAAAAAATTAGGTCACGACCTTCACAATTGACCTTGACCTAATTTTGAAGATACTAACAAGAAGATGTCAAAACTGAAAACCCCATGTCATTATCTGATCAAATAGTCAAGTTATAACAATTTGAAGCTATTTTACGATTTTTTCAAAATTAAACGCAAAAACGCGTAACCTATTTTTTGTCCGAATTTCACAAAATGAACAAACTATAGGCTTAAGACCCTAGAGAAGCCAAATATCACATCAGATTTTTTCTCCAATCAGTACTTTCGGAGAAGAAGATTTTTTAAGATTTTTGCACCCCTAGGTCACCTTGACCTAGTTATGGTAGCCATAGCAATGCCACGAACAAATCTGAATTGCACCGGCTCATATATACTTCTGACAAAGTTTCATTAAAAACTGCCCAGTAGTTTCAGAGGAGAAGTCGAAAATAGGTGTTAACGACGCACACACGCACGCACACACGCACTCACGCACACACGCACATACACACGCTGCGCTATGCCATAAGCTCACATGACCTTCGGTCAGGTGAGCTAAAAATGGGAATGTTGACACAGACAGACAATAACAATGGGAATGTTGACACAGACAGACAATAACAATGGGAATGTTGACACAGACAGACAATAACAATGGGAATGTTGACACAGACAGACAATAACAATGGGAATGTTGACACAGACAGACAATAACAATGGGAATGTTGACACAGACAGACAATAACAATGGGAATGTTGACACAGACAGACAATAACAATGGGAATGTTGACACAGACAGACAATAACAATGGGAATGTTGACACAGACAGACAATATATATCCTAGTTTTTTCAGGTAGCATGTTGAGATGTCATAATTTGTAAATGGGTTATTGTGATGAAATGATTAACTTGTGTCATAATCAGATTGCAGAGTTTACAGTAATTATTATCATTTATATCTCTCTGTGTGTGTGTGTGTGTGTGTGTGTGTGTGTGTGTGTGAGAGAAAGAGAGAGAGAGAGAGAGAGAGAGAGAGAGAGAGAGAGAGAGAGAGAGAGAGAGAGAGAGAGATTTTATAACCTGGGTTGATACGAGGGAAGTTGGCCTCAAACACTTGCAACACATTGAAGTTGTTGATGACAAGATCCATTTCTAACTTTGTGACGTTTATGATATCATCAGGTACAGCTGAACCTGAAAATAAATAATACAGTGATTTTATGCATATAACAATTTAGAATTTAGATTACAAGATCAAAGTTAAAATAGTATCAATATACAAGCACATATAGCACAAACATCATATCTTTGGATGAAATTAAAAAAATCAGCAGGGTTTAATTTTATCAAACAAAATTAGTGCAACAGTTTTGATTTCATCAAAATAATATGCATTCATGTAGTCCTTATCAGTACATAAAAGTCTAAATATCTATTGGTCTATATATATACTGTTATATTCTGTATCATTGAAATAAAACAAATTCAGTAAATTAGGATCCCCCGCCAGCAGGTTCTTTTTGTGATTTGTACTTATGTTCAAAGGGCAATAACTCCTAGGAAAATGAGGAAACCAACTCTGGTTTACGAAACTTGCATCTCCAATCAATGTTGATGTTGATGCTTTGCACCAAGTTTTATAAAATAGTGCTTCATAGCTTTGGGGAATTTGGGCAGACAGGAATTTTAGACGGACAGACAGATGGACAGAAACTAGAATTTAAAAACCTCTTTCAATAGTTGGGGACTATAAAAATTAAATCTAATGGGATATGATATATTTAAATTTATTACTTTTAGTGAGAAATATAGTATCCCTGAGGACAAGGAAAGCTCTGTATACAACTCACTAAAGGGCAATAAATCATTTATTATACCAGATCATAACAAACAGTATATAAATGGTAGAAGAAATAGGAATACCTCAAGAAAACCACAAGCATTTAGCATGTGAACTGATGAATTTCCTTACACTAGGACCTGCACCGAGCTGGTGATATCTTGATATAAGGAAATATTCTTAACTTGGACATAAAACATCAATCAATCAATCAATCAATCAAAACACCCACCCAACCGACCGACCGACTGTCCCACCCACCCAACCATCCATCCATCCATCCATCCATCCATCCATCCATCAATCAATCAATCAAACCATTGCCACCATGAGTTACATCCACTATAGAATATGTATCTACATGATATAAGCAGCACGTCATCTTTGTCTGTACATACCTGAAAAATTACTGGGCTTCATTCCTGGTCCAGTAACTGCTAAATGTCCATTCTTGATACTGAATTTATTGAATGACAAAACAGCCAGTCCATTTCCAGTGTTGTTCACCGTATAGTGGCAGGACAGACCCCCTTTACCCGGTTTGTATATAGGACTCCTGAATCCTGATTGGCTTCTGTCAATAGTTTGGTTACATTCTAAAATAATTTGAAAGATGAAAATAAGTTGGTTTTTTTAAGTTAAGTACAATACAGAACAGTTTGAAACAGATCTAGAGGAAAAAGTATGTTACAACCCCCCCCCCCCCCCAATAAAACAAAAAAACAGTAATAATTTTATTAGAATTGAATTTAATTCAACAAGTCAGAATTCTAAACTAAATAACATAAAAAACATGTAATATGTTATGTAACATATAGGGGATATGGTAAACTTTTTCAAGGACTGCCAGAAGCCTTTGTGTGTTTTCAAATACCGTATATCTCCGTATATACGTCGCCCTAGTAGATACGTTGCGCCCCCACCCCAGTCCAGCAAGCCAAGTATTTTCTAAAGGTTGTCTACATACGTCGCAACCAAAAATTTGCAAGAGAATATTCGAGATTTGCTCAGCAAGAGCCATTGATTTTCAATTCCATGAATAAAGAAACAAAAGCTTTTACCAGTGTTATTTATTAATTTTCTTCTTAATAAATATTGTTTGAATAGCTTGTGTAAATTAAACATGTATGTAGATATTATTTTTTACATGTATGGATACAAACAATGTAGATTGCTTGAATAAAACATGTACTGTTTGGCTCCCGATCATGATATCGGTTAATTCACATGTTGTTGTTACAGACAAAGGAAGTCAAAGTTTGATCATGCGCAGAGGTTGCGATATGTATTGCATGATTTGTTTAAACAAGGGGGTGCTTATAGGGCTCATAGGAGCAGGCAATTCAGGAAAAATTGCATAAATATTTTTATACATAGCAAACAAAAGAGGAAAAAGAATGTATTTACTTTTACAGTGTTTTGACTTTCAATGCTGTTTTTCTACATGTTGTATTAATGAAAACAAAACCTACCAGTATTTAGAAATAATTTTTAAGCATTGAAAGATTTTACATAATTATTATAATAGATAGTACTGGTAATCTGTTAGTTTTTAGAGGTTTAAGAATTAAGAAAATACAAATTCTCATTGGGACAGCCAATAACATAAAAACAGTGGTATATACTGCATTATGAGATCTAGAAATGCTTGCAGTTGTCAGTTTTTGTCACAGTTAGTAACAAATGTGTTTTGTCAATTAGATAATTTTACTAATATAATATCTGCAATTTATACAATTTCCTAGTACATGTATTGAAAACAAACTCTATCCTAGAAATTTCCACATTATAAAATAATATTTAAATACAGTAAATATTTATTCTTCTAATTTTTTGTTCAGATATTACATACAGCATGTTTAATATACATGTACTTACTTTTAGTGTCGTAACTAAGAGACATGGTGTCAAGCTGATTTATATTGTTATCTTTCTGATAGATAATGGTGGTGACATTCTCCAGGGAAACAATCAAAGCTGAATCTGATAAATAAAGAACAAAAATTAAAAAAAAAACCAATAAATCACAAAACTTTGTTTGTGTGCCTTAATTATGGATATAGATTATGTCACTCTAATAAGTACATCTTACTAAGTATGTAGAATAAAGTTACGTTAACCTAAAAATTCAAAAAGAGTAATAGTGTTCTATGTAATTGTAGGATCTGTTCTTGATGGGATAAAGATCAAGGCAGTCAGAGCGACTGCAATCTATAAGCGCACACTTAAGACCACTCAACCACCAAGGCCCCTCTAAAATTACTGTTTACTCTCTGCAGAGAAAGGAACGATGCAAAAATTTTCACAGATTTTCAATGGCAGGGTTAAAAATCAATTATCATTATCTGATTTTGTTTACATGCTAGTATTTTTTCAATGCAGACAAGGCAAAAACTTGTTTCTTTGAGTCCTCTTATTCCAATCTATACATACCAGCAGCTCCTTTGCCATATTTCACTATCTGTTCATTACAATTTATACATACAGCAGCTCCTTGCCATATTTCACTATCTGCTCATTACAATTTATACATACCAGCAGCTCCTTTGCCATATTTCACTATCTGTTCATTACAATTTATACATACCAGCAGCTCCTTTGCCATATTTCACTATCTGCTCATTACAATTTATACATACCAGCAGCTCCTTTGCCATATTTCACTATCTGTTCATTACAATTATACATACCAGCAGCTCCTTTGCCATATTTCACTATCTGTTCATTACAATTTATACATACCAGCAGCTCCTTTGCCATATTCACTATCTGTTCATTACAATTTATACATACCAGCAGCTCCTTTGCCATATTTCACTATCTGTTCATTACAATTTATACATACCAGCAGCTCCTTTGCCATATTTAACTATCTGTTCATTACAATTTATACATACCAGCAGCTCCTTTGCCATATTTCACTATCTGTTCATTACAATTTATACATACCAGCAGCTCCTTTGCCATATTTCACTATCTGTTCATTACAATTTATACATACCAGCAGCTCCTTTGCCATATTTCACTATCTGTTCATTACAATTTATACATACCAGCAGCTCCTTTGCCATATTCACTATCTGTTCATTACAATTTATACATACCAGCAGCTCCTTTGCCATATTTCACTATCTGTTCATTACAATTTATACATACCAGCAGCTCCTTTGCCATATTTCACTATCTGTTCATTACAATTTATACATACCAGCAGCTCCTTTGCCATATTTCACTATCTGTTCATTACAATTTATACATACCAGCAGCTCCTTTGCCATATTTTACTATCTGTTCATTACAATTTATACATACCAGCAGCTCCTTTGCCATATTTCACTATCTGTTCATTACAATTTATACATACCAGCAGCTCCTTGCCATATTTCACTATCTGCTCATTACAATTTATACATACCAGCAGCTCCTTTGCCATATTTCACTATCTGTTCATTACAATTTATACATACCAGCAGCTCCTTTGCTATTATTTATACTATCTGTTCATTACAATTTATACATACCAGCAGCTCCTTTGCCATATTTCACTATCTGTTCATTACAATTTATACATACCAGCAGCTCCTTTGCCATATTTTACTATCTGTTCATTACAATCTATACATACCAGCAGCTCCTTTGCCATATTTCACTATCTGTTCATTACAATTTATACATACCAGCAGCTCCTTTGCTATATTTTACTATCTGTTCATTACAATTTATACACCAGCAGCTCCTTTGCCATATTTCACTATCTGTTCATTACAATTTATACATACCAGCAGCTCCTTTGCCATATTTCACTATCTGCTCATTACAATTTATACATACCAGCAGCTCCTTTGCCATATTTCACTATCTGTTCATTACAATTTATACATACCAGCAGCTCCTTTGCTATATTTTACTATCTGTTCATTACAATTTATACATACCAGCAGCTCCTTTGCCATATTTCACTATCTGTTCATTACAATTTATACATACATGCAGCTCCTTTGCCATATTTCACTATCTGTTCATTACAATTTATACATACCAGCAGCTCCTTTGCCATATTTCACTATCTGTTCATTACAATTTATACATACCAGCAGCTCCTTTGCTATATTTTACTATCTGTTCATTACAATTTATACATACATGCAGCTCCTTTGCCATATTTCACTATCTGTTCATTACAATTTATACATACCAGCAGCTCCTTTGCAATATTTCACTATCTGTTTCATTACAATTTATACATACCAGCAGCTCCTTTGCCATATTTCACTATCTGTTCATTACAATTTATACATACCAGCAGCTCCTTTGCCATATTTCACTATCTGTTCATTACAATTTATACATACCAGCAGCTCCTTTGCCATATTTCACTATCTGTTCATTACAATTTATACATACCAGCAGCTCCTTTGCCATATTTCACTATCTGTTCATTACAATTTATACATACCAGCAGCTCCTTTGCCATATTTCACTATCTGTTCATTACAATTTATACATACCAGCAGCTCCTTTGCCATATTTCACTATCTGTTCATTACAATTTATACATACCAGCAGCTCCTTTGCCATATTTCACTATCTGTTCATTACAATTTATACATACCAGCAGCTCCTTTGCCATATTTTCACTATCTGTTCATTACAATTTATACATACCAGCAGCTCCTTTGCCATATTTCACTATCTGTTCATTACAATTTATACATACCAGCAGCTCCTTTGCTATATTTTACTATCTGTTCATTACAATTTATACATACCAGCAGCTCCTTTGCCATATTTCACTATCTGTTCATTACAATTTATACATACCAGCAGCTCCTTTGCCATATTTCACTATCTGCTCATTACAATTAATACATACCAGCAGCTCCTTTGCCATATTTCACTATCTGTTCATTACAATTTATACATACCAGCAGCTCCTTTGCTATATTTTACTATCTGTTCATTACAATTTATACATACCAGCAGCTCCTTTGCCATATTTCACTATCTGTTCATTACAATTTATAAATACATGCAGCTCCTTTGCCATATTTTACTATCTGTTCATTACAATCTATACATACCAGCAGCTCCTTTGCCATATTTCACTATCTGTTCATTACAATTTATACATACCAGCAGCTCCTTTGCTATATTTTACTATCTGTTCATTACAATTTATACATACCAGCAGCTCCTTTGCCATATTTCACTATCTGTTCATTACAATTTATACATACCAGCAGCTCCTTTGCCATATTTCACTATCTGCTCATTACAATTTATACATACCAGCAGCTCCTTTGCCATATTTCACTATCTGTTCATTACAATTTATACATACCAGCAGCTCCTTTGCTATATTTTACTATCTGTTCATTACAATTTATACATACCAGCAGCTCCTTTGCCATATTACACTATCTGTTCATTACAATTTATACATACATGCAGCTCCTTTGCCATATTTCACTATCTGTTCATTACAATTTATACATACCAGCAGCTCCTTTGCCATATTTCACTATCTGTTCATTACAATTTATACAAACCAGCAGCTCCTTTGCCATATTTCACTATCTGTTCATTACAATTTATACATACCAGCAGCTCCTTTGCCATATTTCACTATCTGTTCATTACAATTTTTACATACCAGCAGCTCCTTTGCCATATTTCACTATCTGTTCATTACAATTTATACATACCAGCAGCTCCTTTGCCATATTTCACTATCTGTTCATTACAATTTATACATACCAGCAGCTCCTTTGCCATATTTCACTATCTGTTCATTACAATTTATACATACCAGCAGCTCCTTTGCCATATTTCACTATCTGTTCATTACAATTTATACATACCAGCAGCTCCTTTGCTATATTTTACTATCTGTTCATTACAATTTATACATACCAGCAGCTCCTTTGCCATATTTCACTATCTGTTCATTACAATTTATACATACATGCAGCTCCTTTGCCATATTTCACTATCTGTTCATTACAATTTATACATACCAGCAGCTCCTTTGCCATATTTTACTATCTGTTCATTACAATTCATACATACATGCAGCTCCTTTGCCATATTTCACTATCTGTTCATTACAATTTATACATACCAGCAGCTCCTTTGCAATATTTTACTATCTGTTCATTACAATTTATACATACCAGCAGCTCCTTTGCCATATTTCACTATCTGTTCATTACAATTGATACATACCAGCAGCTCCTTTGCCATATTTCACTATCTGTTCATTACAATTGATACATACCAGCAGCTCCTTTGCCATATTTTACTATCTGTTCATTACAATTAATACATACCAGCAGCTCCTTTGCCATATTTCACTATCTGTTCATTACAATTTATACATACCAGCAGCTCCTTTGCCATATTTTACTATCTGTTCACTACAATTTATACATACCAGCAGCTTCTTTGTCATATTTCACTATCTGTTCATTACAATTCATACATACCAGCAGCTCCTTTGCCATATTTTACTATCTGTTCATTACAATCTATACATACCAGCAGCTCCTTTGCCATGTTTGCCATATGTTACTATCTGTTCATTACAATTTATACATACCAGCAGCTCCTTTGCCATATTTTACTTTCTGTTCATTACAATTTATACATACCAGCAGCTCCTTTGCCATATTTCACTATCTGTTCATTACAATTTATACATACCAGCAGCTCCTTTGCCATATTTCACTATCTAATCATTACAATTCATACATACCAGCAGCTCCTTTGCCATATTTTACTATCTGTTCATTACAATCTATACATACCAGCAGCTCCTTTGCCATATTTAACTATCTGTTCATTACAATTCATACATACCAGCAGCTCCTTTGCCATATTTTACTATCTGTTCATTACAATTTATACATACCAGCAGCTCCTTTGCCATATTTCTCTATCTGTTCATTACAATTTATACATACCAGCAGCTCCTTTGCCATATTTCACTATCTGTTCATTACAATTCATACATACCAGCAGCTCCTTTGCCATATTTAACTATCTGTTGATTACAATTTATACATACCAGCAGCTCCTTTGCCATATTTTACTATCTGTTTATTACAATCTATACATACCAGCAGCTCCTTTGCCATATTTCACTATCTGCTCATTACAATTTATACATACCAGCAGCTCCTTTGCCATATTTTACTATCTGTTCATTACAATCTATACATACCAGCAGCTCCTTTGCCATATTTCTCTATCTGTTCATTACAATTTATACATACCAGCAGCTCCTTTGCCATATTTTACTATCTGTTCATTACAATTTATACATACCAGCAGTTCCTTTGCCATGTTTGCCATATTTCACTATCTGTTCATTACAATTTATACGGTACATACCATCAGGTCCTTTGCCATATTTCACTATCTGTTCATTACAATTTATACATACCAGCAGCTCCTTTGCCATATTTTACTATCTGTTCAGACTTGTTTCCTTCGTATATGATGATTGAACTGTTGCTAGTTATATTAAAGGTCAGTTGTATTGAAGTTTGCTTATCTCCGGCCCCTCGTTTTATATACCAAGCACATGTTTCATTTGCGGATACTGATGGTAGATCTATTACTCCAGTTGCATTAGTAAATGTTTCACCACAATCTGTAACAAGATATTTCATATATAATTATAAATATTTTATTATTATCTATACAGTAGCATTTATTATCCCATAGCCTCATGAAGCATGAAAATTTCCTCCATAATTCATAAAATACTTTCTCCATAACTTCATGAAAACAGATCTCCATAACCACATGAAAACCTGTCCCCTTAACTTCATGTAACATGTCTCCATAATCTTATGAAACCTATAGATCCCCATAACCTCATGATGAACAAGAGCACCGCCGAGCGGAGCATTATACGCCCGTGTTATATTGATCGAGTAGGTAGTACTATTTACTGAGAAGTATAAGTACAACTAGGATATATGTATGTAAAAATATATTACCAACTCCGTGTTCGGGCCATAACTCGTAACCCAAAAAGTTGTAATTCAAATTTGCACGAGATATTACCATGATTAAGGTGTAACTGTATAACAAATTTCATTTAAATCCATGTTTGTATTGTCTACTGAATGGAATACAAACCACATGGTCATACATACAAAAATTTCTAAGTTAAAAAAGGGGCATAACTCCTCCAAAAATAATCTGAAAAAGTTGTAATTCGAACTTGCACCAGATATTAACATCGTAAATGTGTATACCAAATGTATAACAAATTTCATTTAAATCCATGCTTGTATTGTCTACTGAATGGAATACAAACCACATGGTCATACATACAAAAATTTCTAAGTTAAAAAAGGGGCATAACTCCTCCAAAAATAATCCGAAAAAGTTGTAATTCGAACTTGCACCAGATATTAACATCGTAAATGTGTATACCAAATTTCATTTGAATCCATAAATAGTTGTAGGCTCTAATGATCGGAAACCACATGGTCATAAATACAAAAATTTCTAAGTTAAAAAAGGGGCATAACTCCTCCAAAAATAATCCGAAAAAGTTGTAATTCGAACTTGCAAAAGGTATTACCATGGTAAAGCTGTATACCAAATTTCATTTGAATCCATAAATGTTTGTGGTCTCTATTGAACGGAATACAATTGTTAACAGACGTCCGCCCGGACGGACAGCACCGTAACATAATACGTCCCGTCATATGACGGGCGTATAAAAACTATAAGGTATATCAATCTATTTTTCCTACCATGAAGTCATAAAGACAATAAGTGTGAAGCAAATCAATACAGGATGGAAGGGATCATTATATGTACACTATTCTTATTCTTGCCATAATTTCATGGAAGACAATTGAGGTAGTTCAGTTGGTAGAGTGTTCACTTACTATGTGGAAGGTCAGGGTTCAAACCTCAGTTGGGTCTGATCGAGACTTGAAAATAGGTAGTGACTGTTCTGTTGCCATACACCAACCATTTAGAATTGAAAGTCTAAGTGTCCTTAGAAGAGACTTTAAAAACTAGTGCCCAGTGTCACAGTAAGTGTATCATGCTAAAGAACTCTCCCTGCACACTGAGCGCACAGCAAAGGTAAACATTTCTGCTACTTCACCTACTGCTGGTGAAATCTTGATATAATTGAAATATTCTTGAGTGGGATGTAAAAACCTATTGAATCAACCAATCACAATCACCTTCATGGAAGATGATTTCATAAAACTTAATTCGGCTTCTGGTTGTTCCATACATTTAATATTCGTTTGAACAACACTATACAAAAAATCTTAGTTCCTTAACTGCCTTTTACATACATGTTCTCTGTGCTTACCAGCCAATGCTGCATATGAATTCACTGATACTGGAACACATATTCCAGAACGACTCTTAGAATCCTTGGGTATAAAACATGTCTCCTGTTTCCCACAGTTGGTCAAGATACCAAATTCACACACTTTTTTATCAGCTTGAACTGAAGAAAAAAATTTTAAAAACTACTGTGAATGTCTCATAACTCAATGTGCATTAGATGCAAATGTTCACTCAAAAGTTTTCAGAATGTTTGATTTTATTTTAATTTCAAAATTGTGAAAGACAAGCTATTTGGACCAAATAATGACCTCAAAGTTATCCATGATACTTGAGAAAATGATGTCCAGCAGACATGGGGTGATTAAAAATGTAATGGTAATCCAGATCCCTTGTAATGGTCAAAATTAAGGTTAAACAAAGTCAAAATTAGACTCAATTTCTATTTTTGTAGTAAAGTAATTGTTTTAATTTCTTTTTAATGCATAAAGTGACAGTCAAACTGGCATTTGTTGAAAAAACATAAGATTTTAATTGGGAATGGGTCCAATATCAGCTTGATATCCTCCTGACTGATGTATCATCTATCCAAAACCACTGACACATTAAATCCATATTAATAACATTAAAACATTAACATTAACTTCCTTAAAATGATCTATGATCTAATGTAAATCACAAACTGAATTATGATGCAACCAAAGAATTCAATGTTATTTTTTTTTGTTCTATATTCATGCAAAAAAGCAGAAAACTATTTTAAATACTTTCTGATTCAGTAAAATTTAGAAAAAAAAAACATCAGACAAAACATTATCTGTAATAATTTATTTACCTGTTAACACTGCCAAGGTGAAAACAAAAGAAACGGCGAACATCTGTAAAGCCGACATTCTGAAAATGATAATTATAATTACAATACATAAATGTAGGATCTATAAAATAAATTAAAATAAATACAGTCTTTTCATACTGGAAATTACAAAAACAAGCTTAAGAGGCCCAACAGGCCAGATAATATGCTAACCTGATAAATAATAGCTTAAATTTCAAAAGTCCAATGGGCCTGGAGCACTCACCTGATATATAATGGCAAAAGTTTAAAAAAAATCACTTTATTGTATTTATTTTTAGATTACAAAAACCAATTTATAAAATAACGACATTGTGTTGCAAAGTATTTTCATCCAAAATCTTATTCACCTAGAAAAAGGTAATGCACATAATTCAACCACACATTAAAATTTTCTTTAAGTAAGGATACAGTCAATCATGCTGATTACATTGATGCTGTCCTAACTCAACTTTGACCTTGTGTTCTTTGTAAAAAACAATTCTTCAAAACATAATAAAAAGTGATCAACAGTTGTATTGAAAGGTTTACTAAATAGCTTTTTCTTCTTCCAACTACAGTGCAAAACCATTTAAATACATGTACATGCACATTGGGAGAGTTCAGGACTAGTTTGTATAGATACCATTCGATGTGGCTATAAGATATATACTGCAGCAATATGTATGCACATAATTTTAACTGTAGATAGTCTGTTGGTAATGTGTTGTGAAACTTGGAGCAGGCAGTATAATATCGTTGAACAAATGAATCCTAGTCACTTCGGCACCGGGTCATTTCGGCACCAGGTCATTTCGGCACTTGACAAGTCATTTCGGCACCAGGTCATTTCGGCACTGGGTAATTTCGGCACCAGTCCCGAGTCATTTCGGCACCTTGCTAATACACTTACTATTAACAGCTGATTAATCGTCAGTACTGTAAATTATTGGTTATGTATAACTTTGTCATAATTCTGAGGACATAATTATAATAATCACACTATTGACGTTTTCCCTCTACACAACCCAGTGCACATATCATTTTTATCCACTTTTTACAATGTTTATATGTAACACCCAGAATTTACATTTAAAATAATTCTGTTGAAGTTTAAAAAATGCAAAAATTCAGTATTTTAATGGTATCGAATGACAAAATATTGGCAGAAATTAATAATTCATTTTCAGTCATTTTCTTTTTAAACGAAGTTTAATATTTTTTCTATGAAAATTTAAAGATATATAAAGAGGTCTTGGTATATGATTGTATTATTGTATTTTGTGAATAAAATATTGTTTAAATTAAAACAAACAATTTTTCCACAATTTCTGCAGAGATCGGCGTTTTCAATGAAATACTTTTGACTTGTTATATTGTATTTTGATTTAGGCAAATATATTCTTGACTAGCTACGAAAGTAAAATATTTTGCAAAGCCGCATATTCTTGATAGGCTACTCAATTAAAATATTCAAAAACTTGAAAAGTAGCATATTAAACACATGTAAAAACATATGTCAGCAACACCAATCAATCCACGCGGCCCAGATTTCAACACATTTTCTACTCTAATCTACCAGTCCACACCATTTCTTTATTATTACATAGATCTAAAGAATTTGTAAAAGTAAATAATCACGGTACCGCTGATGCACCGGTAATTATTATTATTATTTTTTTTTAAATTTTATTAATTTTTAATTATAGCTACTAAAACACATTCTGTAGTGATTTTATTGAAATAAAAATTTTAAAAAATGGAGGTGCCGAAGTGACCGATCGTAGATGCCGAAGTGACTTATTGTAGGTGCCGAAACGACCTGGTGCCGAATTGACTCGGTGCCGAAATGACTTTTTTTACAGGTGCCGAAATGACCTGGTGCCGAAATGACTTGCACCCGAACAAATCACATTCCAGTGGAACCAAGTTCATATTCAGAATCATCACAATTCACGATTTGATGCAAATGTATGTGTGGAGTGTAGTCTTTGTACAGGTGCATGGTTAAAAAAAATGCTAAAATATTATTATTTAGTGTCCGACATAAACAGCAAGATCTTGAAGCCGTCTACAGGTCTAGGGGATCTGCCACAACCATCAGCACTGATCCGTTTTACATATAAAGCAAGGGTGGCAATAAAACGGTATTATAAGCAACGACATGGATAAAGTAGCTATATGGGTAAATAAATTATTGATCCCATTGAACATCTGTAAACTAATTGCGTTTTTGCTTTCTCCGACGTAAGTTTCAAGATACTTCCGGCTTTGTAAAACAACCATAAACAAATTATTTCGGGCTGTCATGCAACAAAACATTTTGAATTTAATTTAAAAACACAAATTACACCTCATTTCATCATACCTGATTTAAAACATTGCGTCCATCAAACAATTTTCAATAAAAATATCCAAACCGAAAGTGTAGGGAACTTGAAGAAGGCGTTTTTATATGACCCGGAAGTTATCTAATCAGAATAAACCGTAAAATGAAAACATTCCGGAATTAAAATTAAAGAGCCGACAGAAAGGGTATTGACTTTTGCACATCTCAGTTTTGATCTTTACAAATATCTTTTTACTGAAAGTTATCTTAATCTGAAGCTTAGCTATTTTAAACATACTTTAACAGTAAACATAATTTACGTTCCTTTTTATATTGTTTTTATTCTGATTGTGTTTCAGTTGAATTGACTTTTAGCGTTTGAATCATGAACATTTTGTTATGATGGCACAGGCCTATTAACTCACAAAAAGTTAAATCGGCTTTTGTTCATGAAAAGTGTATATTGTCAGAAGTCACGAAGAGTTGCAATTGCAAGCATATTCGATTGACCGCGGGGCCGTTGAAACCGGCATCACCAACAGTCACAACACTCACAGGTACCCGGGGAATGAATTTCAAGCATTTTCAAATATATATATATAAATTTATATAGCGTATTGTGAGAAAATGCTTGAAACCAATTCCTCGGGTACCTGTGACAGCACTGAGTTGATTTAATCAAAGTATGAATATTTCTTCAATAGCTAAAAATACTTAAACTAGATGTAAAATCCTGCTGAAAGATGATGCATAATGAGACCGGTTGCATTTTCGCAAAATTCAAACATCGTGATACCGTATAGATGTGATAGTATTAAACACTAATCGTTCCATTTGTTATCCGACAATATTGTTGATAAGTATAATATTTCTTTATACGTATCCAAAATTATCCTGGAGATAATACTATGTGATTACGCCTGTTTTCAAGATTTAAAATTACATTATGGACTGATTTGATTATTGGCCGATTATTGTTATGGGCCGATATTGACATAGGCTAAAATGTCCCATAGTTTGACATCCTTTCATTCCAAATTTTTATTTTACAGATAGTTAAACAGGAATTTGTTTTCCCCTCCCGGAACACCTGTCCCCAATTCCTTGGTGGAAAATCATGTGTGTAGCTAAACTTGACAGTTTCACAGTTTTTTCTTTCCTTTTTATTGTGATTTGAACATGGGCAGATGTGTTTGGTCTTGATTATTAAAAATTACAATAGTAATAAATTAATTTAAAAGGCACATTATTTCTCAGGATATTTTACTCTAGAAAAAATTAAAGGGAGGGTTTTATAAGCCGCTGATGTAGATGTTTCCAGGTTGATGTATATTTCACCTGTTGAAGACATTGACTTTAATGTCATAAACGTTACTTCCACTCCACATTATTGCAATGGTTGACAGGCACACACCACCAGCCGAATGTAAAAAAACCAGATTGAGTTCGGACGATGTCACCTTGTTTCGTGCGAACACAGTACCTCAATGTCGTTCATAAGGGGCATGGGGAGGGGAGCACCTTGTAGTAGTATGGGGTCTTATTAGACAAAGCAAGATTCAGACAAAAGAGCCACAATGAAGGGATATACAATCTTTACACCTGGTTGTGTCACGAAAATGGTTGACTCCATCGCTTAGAACATCAAAGAAACAATAACCACCTCTGCATATAAGATGCAACATAATGTGTATCACTATGTGTAGCCCATAGGACATAATACATTCCGCAATGACTCCAGTCATATGGTGAGAAGAAGATAAAAACTTAATGACATTGTTTTAGTGACAAGATATATGGGACGTCCGAAAGATCCATGGCCCTTTCATTCTCAATATCGATTTTACACGTGGCGGGTGTGGTGTGTCTAGCTAATCAGAAAGGGCCTACCTTTCTGTAGCTCCCGTCCACACCCACCTGGTGGTGAAAGTTTACGTGTTTAACTTAATTTTGTCAGTTTTTAAGTTTTAAATTTTTTGCTTTGCACGTGATCGTGATTTGGACATAGATTAGTATGTTTGTTTTTGATTTAGTAGCATAAATTAAATAGATTACTTACATGTCAAGTTATGAAAAGGTAGAGTACAAATAATCTGTATTCCCTTGACCGGCTAGCGCTGAGGCATTTAATGATAAATTTTATCATATGACTGTTACCACTGACATACAATTTGCACGCGCAACCTACTAACGTTAAGTGTACTTCCTGGTTCATAAAACTTATCAAATTATTTCAGGCTGTCATGCAACGATTTATTTTGAAATTTGTATAGAAAAAAAGATTTATTTCGTAATATATTTTAAATATTAATCCTGTCAAACACTTTCATAATAGAATGTGTAAGTTTTTATACAACCCGGATGCTGTTTATAGAGAATAATTAGCAAAACGAAAAACCAACAACAAAAAAAGAAAAAAAATAGTGGTAGAAAATGCAGATCAGATAAATTCGCTATAAAACCACAGGTATACTTTTAGGCAGGGTATTTAACAATTTTTAAAACAATTTTCAACGCATCTTATAACAAGATACATATTATACAGTTATTGTCTATTGGTGAGGTAGATATGGGATTGTACAGATCTGGCCAAAGTAATATTCACAGAGGCTGTTGGGTGATCTGACAGATAATATTTTGCAACAAGAATGATTAGATTAGACTTCTGTTCCAAAGAGGCATAGTTCAACTATTTCACTATGATCTCTAAAATGAAGAGACAGCTCAAGTTCTGTGACTCTCTTAATTTGTAAAGTGGAGCGGATAGCCGGTAAAATATTTCACTTCGTCACAAAAGCATTAAATTTCGTATGAAGGTCCCTTATGTATCCAATAATAAGTAAAGATAGTTGGCCATTTCAAATTGAAGCAGTTTCAAAATTGCGTCAATTTTAAAGATTGGTATCGTAGTGTTTACTAAGCATGTGCAATGTTTCACTTTTATGGGGTTTATGAATTTATTATCCCTGGCCTTACAAAGAAAGGGGATATTATCTACCGTCTGTCCGTCTGACCTTCCATCCCACTTCTTGTCCGTAGTAATTATCAAAAACTATTTATTAGAAGTTTACATAACTTGGTGAACAAAGTTAACAGTGATGATTAAAAAGCAAGAGTACATGTGCCAATTTATTTAGAGTATAGGCCCGTTCCTATTCTCCAAATCTGGTCTGGTACAAAATGGTAAGATAAGCGCATATTATTGTTCATGTGCTTAAATTTCATATTCAACTCGAATAAATATATGTTTACATAGTAGTTAGCATTTGCAATAATCAGAAGTTATTTTACATCTTTGTCATATTATAAATTTTTGAATTTTCTGAATGAAATATTCAAAAAATATAATATGACAATTATAAATTTTTGAATATTTCATTCAGAAAATTCAAAAATTTACAATATGACATCTTCATTAATTTTTGACAACATGTTGCTGTTGGAGCCATTGATGTTCAGTATTGGGCTTAAACTCCATTGTCTTTTTCCCAACTCCATCTAATCTAATGGTAACGTTGAGACTGGTACTGATCCCAAGTATGTCCTTGTAGAATTGCTCTCTAGGTGTGTTCAGTATGAGTATAGTGGAATAGTATTGTCAAGTGCCGATTTTGAATTTTTATTAAAATAATGCATTCAAAATTTTAATAAGAATTCAAAAGCAGCACATGACAGTTTACACGGATGTTGTCTGCAAGCATATAGCTCAAAACACGCACAACAACAGCAAATTATTCAATGCATCCCATAATATGGATTCCAGTTGAAGTTCGCTAGAGATACTTAAGGGCTAAAATATTTTAGTTTCCAGGGCTGTTCTTTTGCCTCCCACCAATAAAGGTTGATACAACAACACAATATCCTGTAAATGCATGATTTAGTGCTTATTGGGCAACCAAATCATGAATGATCTGATATCTAGTGCAAATCAATTTCTTTGACATAGGTGATCCATAACTGATCTAAATTAAAATCATACGATAAGTTAAAATCGTCTATTGTTGCTTATTTTGTTTTGAAGAAACACTAAAATGTCAGCTTCCTCATGGTTACTTGTTGTTTAGTACGCTATGTTCTGATTAAAAAACAACATCTTCCTCTTACGAGGACACTGGTTGCATAGGTAGGGTTTGCTACAATTGTAATTGTTATGTTAAGTTATGCTTGGAATTTGGAATTGTACCACAATTATGACACTCGTGAAAGGCTACTTTTGAAGCTACATGGCAAACATGATGACTTCAATTTTATTATTGTCGATTTTCCTTTTCTAAAAACCATTATACCTTCTTTTGTTGCTGAGGGACTTGTGTCCCGTTAGGATTGTCTTTCCCGAATTGGCACTCTCTGTCATTTTGGATACGACGTTACAACTTTTTTAGAGCAAATCATGAGGTATTTGTCATAAAATGAAAAAGCTAACACCTTGATCCCGAGTTTCTGCGGTCGGAATTTTTGACAGGCAAACGGAAACACTGAATCATACAAACTAGAACAGTCTTTTGCGATACACCCCTGGTCCCTGTGTTTCCAAGTTGTTATTCCTACGATTTGATCATGACCATGTTACCTTGACCATTGCACCCAAAGTTATGAGATAAATTGTCTCTTTGTAAAACGTTTGATCAAGATCAACTTCCATCCATGGATGATATGTATACGGACATGGTGTTTGGACGGACGGACGGACGGACATTGCGCCTTCTTGAGTTGTAGTATAAAATTATGTCCACTGTAATGAAATAAACACATTAACAAGTGGAATAAATGGAATAAAATACGGAGTAAGATTACCATGCAATGTAAATACGTCGTCGTGTTTGTTTTTCGGCGGCCATCTTGAAAATGACAAAAATTATAATTTTTGCAACTATAAGTTCATTGACAAAAATTGTGTACAATGCCATGCTTTTACCCAGATTTGAATTCTTTTGGTGAAAAAAATCATGTTATTCGCTCCTCTATACATAGCGTTTTCTTGGTATTTCAGTTTAATTTTAGGACTGACAGCCTCGATATGAATGAGACAGCTTTGACTGGGCATAAAGAGCATTTCAGCAACTGTCACATTCAACCTTATTTGACAAGGGGTTATTACCTCCAGCGCTGTTCAGGTTCACACTTGGGTTATAAGTTCCTTTTATCAATAAATAAGACTGAAGAACAAGTGTCACTAAATATATAGAATAGTGACAAGTCAACGATGACATAACCACAGCTCCTGGTGTCTAACGTTTCGGTATTGTGCGCTTCTTTTTTTATTAAGTTTTCAACTAAACATTCCAGATGAAGGCGCAAGTCCGAAACGTTGCAAATCTCTCTCTCTCTCTCTCTCTCTCCGTGTGTGTGATAACGTAAAAAAGCAGGAAAGCCATTCCATACTTTAAACACTATGGAACCAGCTTGTTTCCACTACGGGTACTTTATACAACGAAAACGAAGCAAGTTTTTATGGCGGTCTTCACAATATTATTGACAAATACACGTTTTTGGTATCCAAAAGTATCTTGATATATTTGAAGCCCCATACTTCCATGTTACTTTAATTCTCAGCTTAGATTTCACTTGCAAGTACAATGTATAGCTAGCTGAACACAATGCGCTTCCAGAGCAGGCGGCCTCACTTCTTTGGTGGAAGCTTACGTGTTTAACTTAATTTGCCAATTTTCAAGGGTTTTTGTTTACTTCTGGGATTGTTGTTTAAACATGAACTGATATGTTTACATTCAATGATTAGAACAAATAATCAGATAATAATAATGTCAGTGCTGTTTTTGAATGCATTATTTTAATAGAAATTCAAAACAGCACATGGCAATAATAAAAATAATAATAAAGTTAGGTTTGAAAGTTTTATTACAACCACATAATCTGAATATGTCAATGTTTATGATTATAATGATAAAACACGTTGACGCAATAATATATACATGCATTTGTCTATAAGAAAATAAGGAAAGTTGAGAATTTATACACCCCTCGAATATCTTGTGGTTTAACAAATTGGGGTTTATTGGTAAAAACGTGATAAAATTCAAGCGGGCTGATACAGAATCGATGTATACAAGCGGCGAAAAATTGGTCAGAAATACAGAATACATAATGGGTCCTGTTGATCTATGACTAAAAATAAACATTTGTATTTTCATCAATCGAATCCATGATACAGGGGAGCGATGAAAGGTATATCAAATATGATATTATTGGTGTACATGTTTTAATGAAATCTGTTATGATCGTTGTTTAAGTAATATACTTAATCGAAGCACGACAACAATTTCCTGTGACGAACAAGTGATTGGGACATTGGAAAAATGCGCTTCCAATTAATGGATGGCCGCTGTTCGGTTTTAGCTAAACCATTTACACGAACATCTTAGACAACTGACGTTTCGGTATTTTGTCACAATGTATCCAGCAACACAAAAATTTGGACATCTCAAGGGTCGACAACCTGCAACAAAAACAGAAAACATATGATGATGTATAGAAAATGGTAGAGAATGGATCATAAGTTGGAACAACCAAACAAATTAGAGTTAGACGACAAGGAGGAACAAGATACAATAGTGACAATATTTATTGGGTATATAACAATATAGAGACACAACACTGACCTGTCCGCTTGACCTTTCATTTGTAGTATTCATATAGGAGGATCCACCCAATACATGGGTAGTGTTATGACATACAGTGCTCTAAAGCAACGACACTCCCATTCTTTCACCATCCAAGAATAGACATCGATATAATCGAAATAATTTCCTTTTATAATGTATATATTTGGCCCTTTGGATATTTTTCCAATCGGCCTCTGAAAAATTTGGTTTTACAATTTTGGTCAAAGCACTATTGATGGATAATTGTATTTCGAAACGGACATCTAGTGCTGTAAAATTAATTTTGGTATAATATGTAATTTGACTGGGGCGTAAAACACAGTTAGTCGACTTCACCCTTATTTAATTTTTCGTTTGGATTTGTAAACATCGATATTCACAAAATGTCAACATCAAAAACTCCTTTTATATAAACCATGTAAACGTGGATCATATATATGATTTGGTCAATAAATCTATTTTCAGAATATACAAATACACTTCTTTGCACAGAGGAACACTAAAATTCAAAATAATAATTATATTTCTCGGGATAAAACTGCTTGAACATTTTAAGTTTACAATACAGACCTGTCAAAAGTTTAACACTAAGCTGACGAATAAGAACCTAACTAGCAACTCATCTCGGTCCATCGTAGGCTATATTCCTATAGCCATATACTAGTATTTGACAGGTGCTCTCTATCTCTCGTCACCTTTTCGGTCACAAGCCACTAGTATCCATATTTCGAACACTTCGACCACTTTTGCTAGTTCAGTGTTAAATTTACGACAAATCTGTACTGTAACTAGGGACCGAGATGAATTTCTGAATCGGCCCTTATTCTTTAGCTTAGTGTTACACTTTTAACATGTCTGTACTGTACATCACGTGAACATCTTTCTTGTGTTACTCTCTTTTTTACATTAATGCGAGTGCCATAAAAATGTTAAAGTTTTTTTTTTTTTTTTTTTTTTTTTTGCATATTTATCATTAATACATATTTTGCATTAACAACGCATTAAATTATTCTGTTGAATGATATATAGTGGCACATGGATTAGTATGTTTGTTTTTGAATATAATTACACGTGCAAGTCTATGCAATATAAATAACATAAATTATTTTTAATGTGAACCAAAAACAAACATACCAATCTACGTCCAAATCGCAATCCCAGAGCAAAGAAAAAACGTTAAAACTGAAAACATAAGCCAAATACGTGAATTTCCACCACTTAAGTGAAACCGGTTGCTCCGGAAGGGCGGGCCATCTTCTGTTTAGCTAGTTGCTACGGAAGGGCGGGCCACCTTCTGTTTAGCTAGCTATACCGGCAACGTGTAAACCGAATTGAGAAGGAAAGGAGCATGGGAATAATTACACGTCAAAATTTTGAATACAGGGACATCATACTTATCAACAATATTGTGATGACGGTCACAAACTGTTTATTGACCTTGATAAGCATAGGCTTGCAATATCCCCTTGTTTCCGAGTGAGATGTTAAATCCAGTCTTAAAACATAAGTATTTATGTTCCAAACAAACAAATTATAAAAATAGAAGTAAAGGCTCATTTTGTATTTCATGCAAATTCTTATATAAACCATTTAAACTTACATAAGCATCGTGTACATCCAAGTTGATCATGCGCATAGCCATATCTGCATTTATTGGGGCATCTGGAATAATGGAAACATGACCGTTTATCATCAACGTCTTGACCTGAAATAATAGATAAAAGATTCTTATATAAATTATGTTCAGTTTCATTTCACCAATTTGTTGAATACAATCTAGCCCTGACTTTGTAGTAGTTGAACCATGATGTTCGTATTTGATTATATCGAAAATAAATAAATAAATAAATAAATAAATAAAAATAAATAATCATTTGCAATTTAGAAATAAATACATAAAAACTTAAATCTACATACAAATGTGCGTATACGTTTGATGCTTATGATCGAACTGAGAAACATTTTGTGAAATTTATTTATTTATTTAATTATTCATTTATTTCATGTGCCATTTCTTAATCCCCAAAATTGAAAAAAAAATCATACATACCTGTCATGCAACCCAAAGTTGTCATAAACACAATACAAATCCACAATTTATGCTCATGATGTTGAATCCGCCGTTTCCGATTCTAAAAGAATAATAATGACTTCTGCTCAGCATTTATAGAGCCAGAAAATAATGACAGCTTGTCAAAATACAGAACAATGGTGAGTTTGTTAAGAACATAATTATGCTAACTAGATAACTAATTAGATGTGGTCAATACAAGCATGTCTTCTGTGTTACTGGATCTGAATAGGAAAATTTTTTCATAGAAATGTTGTGAATAGATTGTCATTAATTAACGAAAACGTATTGTTTGATGAAGACACGGTCTCTTATTTACTGCGTATTTACTAATGTTTGTTTTGTTACCAATATTTTTCGATGTCATTTAGCAAACACATACAAGTAGTTATATTACATTGCTAAATTCGTATATATATTGCCCTACAGTTTATCGGCATCGCTGTGATTTATGTAACAATGGCCGCATGTCACAGGGAGCTTTGCGTTGAGCAATTAAGAAGCTCTTCTATTGGCGGATACTTTCTTACCTTTTTGACCATTCAGATCACAGAATGTAATTTTTTGTTTTCCATTTCTCTGGAAAAGTGTTCGACTGACTGTCACCCGTGAACGACTGTTGCTCGCGAAAGACGCGTTAAGAACATTGTTACAGTCAAATAACAAGTGTAACGTTGTTGTCCGTGATCTGAAGTAAAAAGTCAAAAAATAGGTCAAAGGTAAATGTAGGGAAATAACAATTAATGTGATATTATCTTCTAAAACTACTTGTTTTATACGGTTATAATCACGGTAGTGTCTAAATTACCAATTAGCGGTCAATCTCGCAAAGTCGCAATTCCAAAAGCAAGGTAAAAACTTTGAAAACTGACAAATTTAGAAAATCGTCTGAAAAGTGAGTTCGGGTGCTCTGGAAGGGTAAGCATTTCCCCTCTAGCTAGCTGAACCCGCCACGTGTGTCATCAAAATTAAGAATAAAAGGATCATGGAACGATGGGACGTCAAAGATATCCAGGATTATATTAGATACAGAGACGTCACATTTATCAACAGTATATGAAGGCATTAAAACTTTTGAGGGCCTTAATTAACTTAAACTTCCTATATCTCTGAGTCAAAAATATATATTGTTAAGGAACTTGCTTTGTTGTATAAAGTTATCGTTGTGGGAACAAGCTGTGCCATGACGAATGAATTGTGGAAGAAATACACCGTATAAGCAGGAAAAACAGGCGCATTAATGCGTAGAAAAGAAAATTTGACAATAAAGTGTTCTTGACAAAATCTTTGTTATACGGATAAAAAAAGTTGAGTTGAGTAATGACGTGTAACGTCCCAATCAAGAATATATCACTTATATCGAGGCGTCGTCAGCTATAGGCGGAGGTGCAGAAATTTTGCCTGTGCGTTACGCTGATGGCATGATACAGTAGGGATCGTGCCACGCCTACCGTGATATGGAACTCGTTTATATTAAGTTCCCATGGGTCAGACGCGGTCAGGGTTCAACCCACGACCTCCTATTTACGGAGAGAGCATTCTACTAACTGAGATACCGCAGTTGTGATAAAGAAAACAAGCAAGCAATGGTGTACAGTAATGTACTGTACACGTAATGCCCTTTGGTATATTGATGGGTTTTTTTTAAAAATAATATTGTCAAAACATTTATGCTATGTATCAAAATCTCTTGTTTACTGTAAACAACAGCAACGAGATTTTCTATTTATATAATAACATTTTAATAAACATGATTATAGAAGAATTAGGATTGTCTTGGCCTTTATTAGTGGAAAGTTATTATACAGGGTGTGACTACCCCTCTGTCATAGGAACATATCACACAATGGGCAAATTTCACGTACGTAACACTGGATAAGTTGAACAATGTTTGTACAAATGTAGAAAATAAAAGAACACATTACATAGTGTTTAATTGGGGGATATTTCCTCTACAATTATATTTAATGAATATTATCCATAAATAGTTATAAGAGACAGATATTGTATTACGTTTGTCATTAGTGTATTGAAAATGATTTGTAAGGTTCTATAACACATTGGTTAATTAGAGTATCCAGTGGGAGTGGAAATAATGGACTCTGTAAAACGAAAGATGACACTTTCAATAACCAATGTGTTCATCAGATATCCATTAGATATTTATAAAGGGTTCTTTTGTCTACTACATGTAGCATTTTTGCAAAATAAAAATCACATTTCTGCTAGGTCAATCCTGTCTATGTACAGACCACCAAAGGGAACCTGTAAAAGTGACCACTATGAGTAGTTGACCTTTATATACAGGTTCAAACAACCTGAATAAAGGGTAACTAGGATAAAATCTTTCTGGCCTTAAAGGCAGGTGACCCTTATATAGAGGTGGCCTTAAGGCAGGTGACCCTTATATAGAGGTGGCCTTAAAGGCAGGTGACCCTTATATAGAGGTGGCCTTAAAGGCAGGTGACCCTTATATAGAGGTGGCCTTAAAGGCAGGTGACCTTTATATAGAGGTGGCCTTAAAGGCAGGTGACCCTTATATAGAGGTGGCCTTATAGGCAGGTGACCCTTATATAGAGGTGGCCTTAAAGGCAGGTGACCCTTATATAGAGGTGGCCTTAAAGGCAGGTGACCCTTATATAGAGGTGGCCTTAAAAGCAGGTGACTCTAATATAGAGGTGGCCTTAAAGGCAGGTGACCCTTATATAGAGGTGGCCTTGAAGGCAGGTGCCCCTTATATAGAGGTGGCCTTCAAATGTATGCTATTCATATTTGGTTGGTGTTTTAATAGAAAGATGTATTCTCAACTACTCACAAACCATAGTGGAGTAGGGGAATGGTATTCAATTTTAACCAAGAACCACAAAGGGTGGGGTCTCAATGGTTTAAAATTTAGTACAGAGTCCCACCCATCTCCAACTCTCTGGTAACCCTGGGGGACTATATGTGTTGTAAAGTATCAATATTTAATGCAAAGTTTGAAAATTATTTAATCAGCTAGAATAAGTATTTTTTTTATTCCCCGTTCAATTTCTTAATTATGGGTAATGATTCTAAATTTACTACTTAATTTCCTTTTGTTATTTTATTGACTCCAACTAATACAATCCTCAAAGTTTTATTCATTCATTTATTTTTCCCCTATATATTAGAGATACAATGTATAAAAGAACATACAAATACACATATGTACACTATACATATTACACATAATAACATAAGCAACAAGTTTATTACCAGTACCATTAAAGTCATTCATAGTTTTTTTTAATATAGAATGAAATTTCTGATAAATATACTATTATGGATGTTTTTTAAAACAAGAGCTCTATTATATCAATATGAAAAAATATCAGAAATTTCCATTGTATTAGTTTACCAGCATTTTGAATGTCTTGAAACAGAGAATGTCTCAAAAACTAAAAATTGATCTAATGAAAACACACAAAATACTATCGGTGCTAATCAACAATATCTTGAAAACCTAGATATAGAACTTTTCAATTTGCCCAAAGATGACTATATTGATAAACTTTTGAGACTTTCAAATAGTTCTGAAAATATCATATCCTGGTATCGTACAGTACTAGTCACAAGAGCACAGTCAATCCCCCATTGCCCAACTGGTAAACTTGTGATGAGAAAATCAACAAATAGAAGCTCTAGTGCTTTTAAATATGCTAAAGACTGTTTTAGTGTACAGATGCTTATAATGGGTGACCCATCCGAGATAGATGAAGTATTCAGTAAGGGCAAACCCGGGGGAGAGCCCCTAGACACAACACAAGTTGGGGACCAATCATCCAGTAAGGTATCTGTTGACATTCATATCATGGTACACAATTTATTAGAACAAGTAAATAGTCTCACTGAGCAACAAGAATCTTTTGCTAAGAAAGAAGAGAAGTTTGTAGACAGAATTAAATCGGCAGAAGACAAATATGACAAACTAAGGTTGGAATTCGATCGCTTTGTTTCACAACTAACACCACAGGTTGTCAAAATAGAATCTTTTATCAAAAGTTCTAAAGTAGATCTATGTGATAAAAACATTACTGTAGACTCCGAAAATTCAAAATTTAAAAGTCGATTGAACGGTCAACTACGTTCCCTACAAAGAGTAGATGATTTAAAAAATAAAATAAAAAACGCATGCCCAAACACAAGTCTTTAACCCGTCGAGAGCCCCATGCGTGAATACCAAAATATCCAAAGTTCAAATTCCAGTACGCTACAACCAGTTATTACCGACAGTGAGCGGTCAGACAGTGTTCTTAAGGGTCATCTAAGTAGGAAAATTCAAGTGAAACCCATTTGATTGAAAAGCGTGAAAGAGGGGTATAATTATGAAATTACCTACACAAGTGTGAAGATTTATTAATAAAAATAAAATAGGAATTGATAATTTAAGAGTTTATAAAATATTTGTATCATTTTTTAAAGAAACTTGTGCAAAAAAACACGTGTTGGGGAAAAAGCTTACACCTTGTATAACGAATTAATTTTAAAAAATGAAAAGATAGTAAGATGGTCAACGTCTTAGAGCAGTGCAAAGGGGCCAGAGTTTGGTAAAGATATACGAGGTTTTTGAAAACTCGACAATTTACGGTTGAGGTTATCTACGATTTATTTTCCTTTTAAAAATGCGTGTACCAGGCGTGATATTTATATTTCAAAAACCTCGTATTTCTTTAACAAACTCTGGCCCCTTTGCACTGCTCTATGATGTTGACTATCCTTGACAGCCAGAAAGCATTTGATACCGTATGGCGCAATGGTGTCTTATACAAGTTAAATCAATTAGGCATAAAGAACAAACTTTGGCATATTATAGATGACTGCCACACAAACACCAAAGATTGTGTTGTCTTTGGTAACAATAAATCAGGTTGGTTTCCTGTGGAGCAAGGCATCAGGCAAGGTGGCATCTTATCTACCCTCCTGTATTGTGTCTATATTAACGATCTCTTGAACATACTTGAAAACTACCCAACTTCTATAACCATTGCTAATATAAAAGCTGGTAACACAGCCTTTGCAGATGATATTACGTGTTTAAGTATCTCTCCAAAAGGACTTCAGTCTATGCTTGATGTTTGTTACCATTATGCTTGTCAGTGGAGATTTAAATTCAATCCGAACAAGTCTGTAGTGATGATTTTCAACAAGAGACACAACACTCAGCAATGCAGTGAAGAAACATTTAGTATCGGTGGAAATGAGATCAACAATGTTAATCAAACGGATCATCTTGGTATTAAGTTGGACTCTAAATTTCAATCTATAGAGCGAACGTTAGACAGATGTAAAAGAGGCCGTAATTCATTTTTTGCACTAAATGGAATGGGGACATCCAAACAAACCCAGTAACAACGATAGGACTTTACAAAAAAGTTGTCATACCAACGGTCTTATACGGTTGTGACGTCTGGTATAACCTGAAAACTGCTGACTATAATGCACTAAACAAACTACAACACTTCATAGTCAAATACGTCCAAAGACTGAATCCAAGAACTCGATCTGACATTGCAGAAAGTATGTGTGGACTGTTCCCCTTAACAGCTGAAGTTCAAAAACAAAAATTACTCTTTTTAGAGAGTTATGCTCAATGAACAACATGTGTCTAACAAAGCAAATATTTAAGAGAAGATTATTTGAACATTTTCTATGCCAGAAATCTAGCACCGGTTTTATTCCAGAAATCTGTGATATACTGCATCAATACCAACTACAACACTATTTACAGAACTACATAAATATTGGCCTATTTCCAACAGTTAATGAATGGAATATAGTCAGCAAAACCGTCAAAACAGTACAGTTCAACGCTTGGTTACAAAGAACAATTAATCACCCGGATTTTAATAGATTCTTATGTCTTCATGACACTAACAGATCACCAGCTCTTATATGGACAACCAGTAAGTGTAACAGTGAACTAAAACTTTGTTATTTTATTGTACAATTATGGGCAAATCCGGTTCAAACTAATACAACACTTTACTGCAATGCATGTTTTTCCGATATCACTGAAGAATCCATTCAGCATGCGGTGTGCACATGCCCTGCAACGGGCCGACTCAGAACCGCATTTCTTAATTCCGTGTGCATGTTCGACAGAGACTTGCACAGTAACATCTTTAATCTACAAACAAGCAGTAAAGAAAACTTTGTCCGCTTCCTCCTATCGGGAAGATACCAACATTCTGATGTCGAATACAACCGAAATTGGACTTTATCGGCATTTAGATTTATAAAACGATGTCTTGTTGCATGTAGTAATAGACTGAATACTTCTGACATGCCACCCCTATAGTAAAAGTCCTTCAACACTGGACTTCTTATATATATATATATATATATATATATATATATATATATATATATATATATATATATATATATATATAGTGTATATGATTTACTTATGTTGTTATATATAATATTTAGTATACATATGTTTATCTGTTAAAACTTTCATACATTATATCTCTAAAATAGAGGAAATAAATAAATGAATGAATGAATGAATGAATGAATGATCATATTCATAAAAAATTCTTATAATAATGGATAGCTTCCGAGTTCGCCCAAAATTGCAGGAAAACTTCGATTTTATTTCTTCAAAATTACCCATAGAGTTCCATTGGTGACAATGGCATGCGCTTTTTTTCAAACTAGTATCTTTCAGTGCAGCTTGTTAGAAATTTCAGAAGATTTGACTGAATAATAATGAAAATAATAATAATTTAAAAACATATGCTTTTCTGCAATTACTGAAAATGTTTACTCTATTGGATCGTCTGGTTGTCTGGATTGTCTTTGATCAAATACTATTACATCCAAGATCGTTATTTCAGAAAATATTATGACACCTCTTTTCATAAATGATACTAGGAACTTCACCTGGATGCGCAAGATAGAAATATATTAAGATATTTGTATTGCCCACATACGTCATCTTTGCCTGTGCACGTATGTTTGAGTGTAATTTAAAAAGTGAGAGACGTTTAGAATTAAAACCTGTGATAAACCGAGATCAACGGCATTTGTTTACTACATAAACAGAACGTCAAACAACCGATTAATGCATTCTTCTTTTAACAAGGTATACCAAACAACAATTAACTACCACGCCCTCGTCTAAGATGACAGGTACTCTGGTCAGATCAAACTGTTAACAATATCGTAAAAATATCGTAATATTATGTATAGATTTACGGTTATTTCTGAATTAGTTTTTGTGGATGACATGAAATTAATTAAAGAAAATTGGCAATTTTATATAGAAATTATATTTTGACCATTTGACCGTCTAAACACTTACAATACAGTTTGCTTTTTGATTTTGGAAAAAGGCTTACGATTTGAAACTATGGAGTTATATTTTTCTTAAGAATTATTATGACAAGATACAAAAACAAGGTATTTATTTATAATATCGGAACTGAATTTGAAAATTTTTATCTGAAACCAGAGTAGATATTCTTAACGCTTTATAACAATTATGATTTTTTAAAAATCCAAATTTCGCATTGTCGTCTAAAAATACTACTCGTATAGGTAATACATGCATATTATTGTTACAGGCATTCAATTATTTTCAAAAAGCGATTTGTGCCACCATAGCAAATTTTAAAAGAAAATATATAAAAAGCTACTTTTAACGTTTGTTACATTTTGAAATTAATATCATGCAACTTATATCGCTTAAATATATTCATTTTATCTATAAAAACAATATTTAAAACTCAACGGTATATTTTGCATTCAAACCTACTTCGATGAACGGAGGTCTAATTGTAATTGTAAAATGGATCATATTGGTAACACAATACTGATATATTTGCATCGTGATTATGTTAGTTTTTAGTGAAGAGATATTGAATTATTCTGCTTATTATTTATTTGTTCTGTTCTGACCAGTTTGTTAAGATTTCAAAATAACACAGAAACAGATTGTCAATTTAGAATTAAGTTAATATTGCAAAGAACAGAAAACGAATCCAATCCAAAAGACAGTCAACACATACAAGTATATTCTATATTGATTAAGTACCAAGAGAGAGAGAGAGAGAGAGAGAAGAGAGAGAGAGAGAGCATTGTATGACCAGTATTTCTATTATTGTCAGAGAGAGATTTGCTATGGTGTGTATAACCTGTATCTTGGTTTTCGTCAGAGATAGAGATTTACCATGCTTGGTATAACCTGTATCTCGGTTTTCGTCAGAGATAGAGATTTACTATGCTTGGTATAACCTGTACCTTCGGTTTTCGTCAGAGATAGAGATTTACTATGCTTGGTATAACCTGTACCTTCGGTTTTCTTCAGAGATAGAGATTTACTATGCTTGGTATAACCTGTACCTTCGGTTTTCGTCAGAGATAGAGATTTACTATGCTTGGTATAACCTGTACCTTCGGTTTTCGTCAGAGATAGAGATTTACTATGCTTGGTATAACCTGTACCTTCGGTTTTCGTCAGAGATAGAGATTTACTATGCTTGGTATAACCTGTACCTTCGGTTTTCGTCAGAGATAGAGATTTACTATGCTTGGTATAACCTGTATCTCGGTTTTCGTCAGAGATAGAGATTTACTATGCTTGGTATAACCTGTACCTTCGGTTTTCGTCAGAGATAGAGATTTACTATGCTTGGTATAACCTGTACCTTCGGTTTTCGTCAGAGATAGAGATTTACTATGCTTGGTATAACCTGTACCTTCGGTTTTCTTCAGAGATAGAGATTTACTATGCTTGGTATAACCTGTACCTTCGGTTTTCGTCAGAGATAGAGATTTACTATGCTTTGTATAACCTGTATCTCGGTTTTCGTCAGAGATAGAGATTCACTATGCTTGGTATAACCTGTATCTCGGTTTTCGTCAGAGATAGAGATTTACTATGCTTGGTATAACCTGTATCTCGGTTTTCGTCAGAGATAGAGATTTACTATGCTTGGTATAACCTGTACCTTCGGTTTTCGTCAGAGATAGAGATTTACTATGCTTGGTATAACCAGTATCTCGGTTTTCGTCAGAGATAGAGATTTACTATGCTTGGTATAACCTGTATCTCGGTTTTCGTCAGAGATAGAGATTTACTATGCTTGGTATAACCTGTATCTCGGTTTTCGTCAGAGATAGAGATTTACTATGCTTGGTATAACCTGTATCTCGGTTTCGTCAGAGATAGAGATTTACTATGCTTGGTATAACCTGTACCTTCGGTTTTCGTCAGAGATAGAGATTTACTATGCTTGGTATAACCTGTACCTTCGGTTTTCGTCAGAGATAGAGATTTACTATGCTTGGTATAACCTGTATCTCGGTTTTCGTCAGAGATGGAGATTTACTATGCTTGGTATAACCTGTACCTTCGGTTTTCGTCAGAGATAGAGATTTACTATGCTTGGTATAACCTGTACCTTCGGTTTTCGTCAGAGATAGAGATTTACTATGCTTGGTATAACCTGTACCTTCGGTTTTCGTCAGAGATAGAGATTTACTATGCTTGGTATAACCTGTACCTTCGGTTTTCGTCAGAGATAGAGATTTACTATGCTTGGTATAACCTGTATCTCGGTTTTCGTCAGAGATGGAGATTTACTATGCTTGGTATAACCTGTACCTTCGGTTTTCGTCAGAGATAGAGATTTACTATGCTTGGTATAACCTGTACCTTCGGTTTTCGTCAGAGATAGAGATTTACTATGCTTGGTATAACCTGTATCTCGGTTTCGTCAGAGATGGAGATTTACTATGCTTGGTATAACCTGTACCTTCGGTTTTCGTCAGAGATAGAGATTTACTATGCTTGTATAACCTGTATCTCGATTTTCGTCAGAGATAGAGATTTACTATGCTTGGTATAACCTGTATCTCGGTTTTCGTTTTACAGATTTGAGCACATAACGTGCAGCGGAGTCAAGAAGTTAAAGTTAACATTCTGTGTTGGTTTTCTTTTCTACATCACGCATACAGGTAAATCTTTACAATTTATCTCTACTTCCTCGATTGGGTGTCTTGTTTTCTGAGTGGTTTAAATTATTTCAATTAATATATTATTTCACAAAAATTCAAAAGTAGCACATGACAATACTCTCACCCGCTGAGTGGTCTAAAGCGGGTGATTGCAGATCACAGTACTCTCACCCGCTGAGTGGTCTAAAGCGTGTTATTGCAGATCACAGTACTCTCACCCGCTGAGTGGTCTAAAGCGGGTGATTGCAGATCACAGTACTCTCACCCGCTGAGTGGTCTAAAGCGGGTGATTGCAGATCACAGTACTCTCACCCGTTGAGTGGTCTAAAGCGTGTTATTGCAGATCACAGTACTCTCACCCGCTGAGTGGTCTAAAGCGCGTTATTGCAGATCACAGTACTCTCACCCTGAGTGGTCTAAAGCGCGTTATTACAGATCACAGTACTCTCACCCGCTGAGTGGTCTAAAGCGGGTGATTGCAGATCACAGTACTCTCACCCGCTGAGTGGTTTAAAGCGGGTGATTGCAGATCACAGTACTCTCACCCGCTGAGTGGTCTAAAGCGGGTGATTGCAGATCACAGTACTTTCACCCGCTGAGTGGTCTAAAGCGCGTTATTGCAGATCACAGTACTCTCACCCGCTGAGTGGTCTAAAGCGCGTTATTGCAGATCACAATACTCTCACCCGCTGAGTGGTCTAAAGCGGGTGATTGCAGATCACAGTACTCTCACCCGCTGAGTGGTCTAAAGCGCGTGATTGCAGATCACAGTACTTTCACTCGCCTAGGTTCAAATCTTTTCTAGGCACTTCATAGCGTGAGAAAATTTGTTGGTTCGATCGCCGAAGGTAGGTCGTTATCTCCGGGATCTGCGGTTTCCTTCTCCATCCATGAACTGGAATGGGGCTAGTCCGATTAATCAGCCCACTAAACCCCATTTTAATTTTTTGACTTTTTGGGGGTTTCAAAAAATTAGAATGGGGGTTTAGTGGGCTGATTAGTCGGACTAGAATGGGGCGTAAATGGCAATTCCTTGACTGTATATAACCATAGCAAAAAAGTCTTCATATTTTCTTCAAAGTGAAATGTTGGTTTTTCATTGCTCATATGTTCGTTGTTAATCGATTGGCGGTATTATTTTATAATGAATTATTCCCACCAAGAAATCACATTTTTACAATTATATGAAACTGAGATTAAACTGAGAAAGAATAACTAATGTTTCACATAAAAGACAATACCGGGAATTCTACAGAGTGTTTCGTCAGTTTTGTTATGTTTGCTATGTACGTGACACGTGGTTTGATCTAGTATTTTGATGTACGCATTCTTGTTTATTTATATATACGGTTCAACCTGCCTTAAAGGCCGCCTCTAAATAAAGATCACCTGCTTATAAAGGCCAGTAGAATTATATCCCAATGGTTCTTTATTCTTATTATCTGAACCTGTATATAAAGACCACTATTACTGGTTCCCTTGGGTGGTCTTTATAGACAGGTTTGACTTATTGAGTAGAATAGCTATATAACACCACTATGATCCAATTTGGTTTTGCTTACAACTGTGAATTTTGAATTTATTAATAATTATATTTCTATGACCATAAACTAAGTTACTTATATGAATGTCACTCACGTTAACATAAACTTCACAAGAAGACATTTTTTTGATATTGATAGCTTGCTATGATCAGACCCTTACAGCTACACCTTCAGTCGCTTATCTGACGTCCCCAGGATATCCAACAGCGTACACAAAGTAAGTATATAACACTTATCATATTGTTGTTGAGCCACAAACAAAAAGTTCATTTCATAAAACCTGTGGCAAATCGTTTTGTAAGAGCAAACTTTTAGGGCAACGGTGGGTAAGTGGTCTATATAGCGCCCTTACGATCACAACGCCTCGGGCCATAAAACATGTTTGTTGGAAAGTAAGACATTTTTTAGGAACATACATTAGAAATTTTAGCAAAGAATGACAACAGATTCACATTATTATGCCATAAAACTTTTGTTTACTAAGAAGAATCTTGTAATCATATTGTGGATCTCTCTCTCTCTCTCTCTTCCTCTCTCTCTCTCTGAGAAAATGTTTCAATACATATACTCATCTATATATAGTTGTTGTATTATCGTTTTGTTTTGTGTTAACTATATATCTATATATATTGAACATGCAATAAACTAATACCAGAACTGTCTCTTGAGAGAGACATTAACCATTTAAAACTATCGAAGACATTTCTTTAAAAAAAAAAAAAAAAAAAAAAAAAAAATACCGGCGTCATCATTTCTTTTTACATTGAGGATCAATATGAACACCAAAATACAATCAGAGAAGATTCGTTTTTTTTTTTTGTATTCCTAATGACCCCGATTGTTTCATTGTATTACAACTGAAACTGATATATTTTATCCATTATTGAGCATTATAAGTAGACCAATTTTATATTACTATTTTTCAGTAACTTGACATATGAGTGGTTGATAGAATCACAGGATGTCAATGAGGTTGTGAAGATATCATTGGTAGATTGTGTTATAGAGTATGTAAATGCTAAAGTACCATCATGTCAGCTCGATTACCTCAGGATATACGATGGTGAGTATATAACAGGTTTGGTTTTGGTTGAATGGGGTTTTACGTTCCAGTTAAGGATATTTCACTTACATCGAGACGTCACCAGCTATATGTGAAGTGGCAAAACTTTTTACTTTTGCACTGCTCTCAGGACAATACGCTTGGAGGTTTTTTTGACGCACCACGTCTATCGTGACACGCGGCTTCGATTCTTTAATTTCTATTTCTAAAGTGCCAAGTGCTTGGCGAAAGAGCTACTTTTTTCAAAATTTTGTCAGACCCGGTAGGTGCTCGAAACCACGACTTCACACATACGAAGTTAGCCCACTACGAAATGAAATACCGTATTGGTACATTGTAATACATAGAATTCATTACGAGTCCAGGCATATTGACCGCATCACAACGACGGCCATTTCGTCAAAACGGTGGTTATTTCAGTTACAATAAAATACAGGTTTCACCTCCACTAGTTTAACAGGGACTAACTGACCTAATACTACTAGTCATTAAGACAAACTCTAGTGTGAGATGTGTCATATTTTCTCTGGGTACTCTGGTTTCCTCTGCCATCTCAGAACTGACCGCCTCAATATAACCATATATAGAATCTTACGCATCTTCACCAGGACGTGAAACGCAAATAATTCAATCCAATCATTTGGCGTTATGGAGTTAAACCTATAGGTGCGATTACTACATGTTTATGTAATTCGGTAAAACTTAAACTTAAATATCGTTACCCTTCATGCCCTGTTTTGGGTGATGTCAAGATTATTTACAAGCAGAGGTGTCCATGTGTCTTATATGTATTGCATCTCCATAAACAAGTAACTCTCGTATACTGTTGAAGATTCTAGTGGGTTGATAAGTGGGAGTAATGTTTTTCAGATCGCCGGCCACACCCACAATGTTCCGACAAAGATCTGGCATGCTTGATTTACACACAAAAAAATGAAAACTCGGTCTAAATTGCGTCTTTTAATGACGGCACTGACACTAGTACGGCATTAGTTGTCGTGACGCTACTTTGGTATCGTGATGGTGGCCAGTGTCGGAACATAAAAAGCATGGCCGGCAATACGTCAATTCTTTGTAGATGTTGGTAAGATGGTATGTAGAAATATAAATCTTTTTCTAATCTAGGCGCCTTTGATAATGCCACACTGTTGTACGATTCTTGCTGCTTGACCCCTGTACCCGATATGAACAGTACCACGTCATACCTACTTGTCCAGTTTGTAACAGACGCCACTGTTGTCGACAAAGGATTCCGGATAATGTACTACAGCAGTGGAACAACCACCACTACGACAACAGGTAAACGGTGTATATATAGTGCATCAAGTTTGACCTGGCTGTTTGACCTTTGATTTAAATATCTAAACATACATGTTTATAGTGTAATTAATGGTCTATATCAAGTTGATATATAAGCCTGATAGATGATTATAATATACACTGGGTGTCGAGTGTTTATGGTGATGAAACATACTGTCTTACTTAAATCACAATGTAATAGCTCAATCTTATAACGGGTATTCAAATTAAAGGTCAACCGACCAGGACAAACTTGATATATATATCCATTATACAGAATGGCCAGAATATAGAGATGCAACTGAAAGTCATAATCTTGACAGTTACATGCACGTCAAAATAAAAATATTTACATTTATGATGATTGATTGTATTAAACTCTGGTTGAGACCAAATGAAGTTACATTTGCTAATATGGCGTCACTCATCTCTTGCGTACGCCTATACCCGTGACGCCATTGATTGGCTGTTCCAGCACTTGGAATTGCATGTCGCACACGACAGTGTAGGATTCAAAAAACGAGATTGTCAAAAATTGTGAAAAGTAAATACAACCATTGAACTGTCTAGAAATGGCGTTTATAGTGCTATAAGTTCCATTGCCGTGCAAAGCAAACTGAATAACGCGCGCTAGTTAAATGAATTCTTTAGAATAACACGAGACGCAATGATATAAAACATTTATGTAGGTGCAAGTCCTTTAAAATCATTCGGCATGCAATTGATTTTGTCTATGCTCTTAAAGTTGCTGGCGGAGTTCCAGAAATTCGGAATTCATAAAATGACCTTAAAGATGCCAATACAAATCGCTCAATTTTACAGTAAATACAAATTTGAACAAGTCTGTTACTAGCATGATGTGTCATTACGGTGTCAACTTTGGTCAAATGTGTAAGTCTACTAATATAAAAGCGGATGAGAAATATAAAGTTAAAAAATTGAAAATATGACATGAAGCAGCAGACATGCGTAATAAGACAAAGAAAAAAAAACCCATACAGAAACACATATTGAGATGACTGATTAGTGACATATTGACACTGGTTATTATTGTTGACTTATTTTGTTTGTTTCAGACCCCCCGGCCGTGATTGCAAGTGCTAGTATTTTCATCCTGATAGGAATTATTGCCGTACTTGTCATAATTGGTGCGTTCCTGGCGATATTTATAATTTATAAGCTGAAACTAAAAGAAAAACTCTCTCTGCGAGTGACACCTGTTGGCGGAGAGGAGGCTGTAGCAATTCAAGATGGCGGCCAACCACATGTTCGCACACCGATTAACGAGTACACCAAAAAACCACTGCCATTTGAAACAGGAAGTCCTATACCACCACCGGAAGTTTGTGACGATGCCGGGAGTTCCAAAAACTTTCATTCTCCAAAAAAATTCCAGTCACCTATGAATACAAGTTTATTTGATATTGATTTACCTAAAAGTAACACCAGAGGAATAAAACTCCCACCTGTTAACTAATCCACGTGACAGACTAATGTTATATATATCCTATATAACGTGATTAGCACATGTGATAAATCAGAGTGCTGTGTAAATAGAAATACTAGTACATATGTAATGTTTGCCGAATTTAAATTAAAATAAAGTATATCCAATGATATCTCACCAAACCAAAATGTTATTAAGTTTTTGGACTTGCATCTCAATATTACCCAAAAGGGGCATCATTTGAAACTATATGACAAACGTGATTACTTCTCTTTTTCTATTATCAATTTTCCTTTTTTATTCAGCAGTACACCTGCTGCCCCTGCTCATGGTCTATTTAAGTTTTGATACGCTATAGTAGAGCTTGCTCTTACAATGGGAACTCAAGTTACTCAACGAATCAAGCTGCTTAAAATGGTAAGGAATATGACAAACTAAGGCTTATCAAGGCTCTCAAAAGGTTTATGGCAATCATCAACATATTGTTGATAAGTATGGTGTCTCTGCCTCCAAAATGATCCTGTATATATTTGACGTCCTTCCCTAGCTTGTAAGCTAGGAACGTTCCTTTCCAAATTTCAATTACACACGTGGCTGATTAACTAGCTAAACGAAAAGTACTTACCCCTCCAGAGCACCCGCCCTCTCTTCCCTGAAAAAATTGTGTTAAACTGAATTTGCCCGTTTTATTTTCAAAATGTTTACTTTAGTTTCTGAACTAGGGACTGGTAATTTGTTTTCTTGATTGTAATAATTTTACAAACGTATTATAGTTATGTAATACAGTACATGTACGTCAGTTCTTTGGCATGCATGACGTTTGACAAAACAGGCTTGGACTTATCATTATATGACCAGAGGTAATTTGTCGTTGTTGAAATACTTTGATGAAAACATCGATACTAGTATGCGTGTTCAGTTTCCATGGGATTTTTGTCCACCAAACTTGTTTTTTATTTGTAAGCAAATTGAAGACAACTTATATATATTTAGCTGTTCTAGTACTAACGTACTGTACTTTTTGTCCAAAGACACTGAAAGTTGATATTCTAAAAATACAAGACCCCTCTGTATTGAAAGAGTGAAACCAATTGTATGGACCACATAAAATAATGATACGGACAACGAATCAGTTATGACAAACACTATATGGTTAAACTGACTGGTCATATGACTTTACTGTCCGAGGATGTGGGGTTGGCGATTAGCCACCAATATTAGCTAATTACCGAACTTAATTTTGTTGAAGAAGAGGCTCTATTGACTGATATGTAACCACCGTAATTTTTGACAAGTTAGATCACATAATGTACTTTTATTTGTCATTCGAGTGTTAAAGTTATCAACGGCTTTACCGACCCTAAAAAGACCGTTGTATATTAAAGACCCGTTGAGACTAGTCAGTGTTGTTGATTTCATCGTTCAAATGCTTAATAAAGGTGGGCTAAATCAAATTAATGGGAGAGCTTTTTATCCGACGGAATAATACCAGTCGTATTTGGTCATTATATAGTTTATTTGCACATTTGAAACAGGTTGACCAATCAGATTGTTTTTTATTTTGTCCAGATCGATACATTTTTAGTGCGCAACGTTGCCATTTAGGTACTTTTTTATCGTAAAAAAAAAACAAAAACAAAAAACCGGATAAATCTGTCGAATTGGTCAGCCTGTTAAAACACTACATATGCTTTTCGTAAAATATAAATGGGACATTGAGTTGCCATAAAATGTATTATATTAAGTATACTAGTTGATTTATATAAAACAAACTAATCATGACCTAAATAGTGTTATTTTAAAATTAAATGTTAAATTGGATTACACGTAATGATACCTGTAAAATACTCATGTCGGTTATCTTATTATCTGCACCCGTGATAAATTAAGAGTCCAATATATAATTACGATTTCTGAAAATGGGATGGGATATGTAGGGAAAATTACTATATAAATCTGAATTCTTCCCGATAAAAGAAGTCAGTTTCAGAGTTCAGTACATTGGAAGACTACAACATCCAGTAGTGACATATTGAGATGAAAGGTAATGAATTTTTATAAGTTTTATTCTCTCTCTTTCTCTTTCTCTCTCTCTCTCACACACACACACACACACACACACACACCGTTTTCAGCTATATTGTGTAGTAATCAAGCGATATAAATCTTACTGGTAAATTTCACAAACCTCTTTACCACGGGTTATCAGAAACTGACCATTGAGTAACTGACAACCTGATACGGTCTTAATGAGATTAAGATGACCTGATGACGGTAAACATGAATTTAAGAGATAATCCAAGCACAACACTAAATTAATTTAAATGTTTATGAAGAGGAAAATATACCAGTTGAGAGGAAGAAAAAGTAGGTCGTTATTTTGAAGTAAAGATATACTGTTTGTTGAAAAACGGATATGTAAACTTTTATCCATTTAATCTACACAAATCTACACAAAAACATAAACGTGATCTACTCATGAATCAAATAGTATAAAAAAATACTATTTTTATGCGCAATACAAATATATGTAAGAATGCTAATACACATTTTAATAAATGTGATTAATCGTGATACACCACATCCATCCATTCTAATGTTAATGTGCAACTATCTTACAAATAATTAATGGTAAATGTAAAATAAATAAATAAATTTCTATATAATATTTTTGTCTATTATTAAAAAAAAGAATGTATTGCTTTTATCGATAGAATACATTTTTGCTTTAAAAAATTTGTCATATTGCAATAACAAACAAATATGTATAAAATCACTTTTACAAAGTTCACATCTTGGTTTCTTGGTATAATCTTCTCAAGGATAAAATTCAATAGGTACTTTCAGATTATTATAAATTCAAAATCAATTAATATTGTTTAAGGTGAGATCACACATACCAGTAATTAAAAGATTTTCAATAAACATCCTGTTTATTAATAGAACTTTATCGCCTGTAATCAAAAGGACTTCCCGTCCAATTTGCAAACATTGATTGAAACGTGTGTAAAAATCATTAGATGCACAGATTTATCAGTAGTGACTTCTCGTGTTTTTATAGATGTATTAAGATACCCGGTAAATGTTTTTTCTTTAAAAGATATACAAGTATTTGACTAAATTCAACTAAATCATATTAGAATGATTTGGATGAATGAACTGATTGACCGACTTACTGACCTAATGAAATTATTTTTTTTTAATTGAAAATGATTAAAATATTTACAGTTTTCTTATTTGATAGAATTAATTATTTATATTAATTTTCATTGTCTTAAAGGATTATTTCACTTTCATTTCCTTCACTTCTCTCGTGATATTTATATGAAGATAAATCTAGAACATTTAGGAAGTTGTCTAACAAACATGTCTTTAATTTGTTTGAAAATTAAAAAATAAATATTGTTCATTGTGCTATTATTATATCCAAAAGTCGAGAATAATATTACTTTTTTATCGTTTTTCACTTAACTTGTACCGGAATATCGCCCCCGATTTAACCCCACATTGCCGTATTTCACTTTCTACGGGGGTGTCGCCACTGATTAAACATTTTAAACTCGAAAACCATCCTGTATAGCCTTGCCGTGATTTAATATAACTTTTTTATTTTTATTATTCCTTTTAAATAATTTTGGCATATTTTTTTTCACGTATGAAAAGGCCTATTTTGGAATGCTTTAATAATGAAAAAAGAAAATTTGACATTTCCAGTGAAAAAATATAACTTTTAATTTGTTAGATTTGGGAAAAACAACATATCGCATGTTTTATAGTGTGCGATGTCAACCATGTTGTATATTTCTTCACTAGAGGATAGACATTCACAGTACCTTATCTTTAAATGAAATTAGAAGCAATTAGCCGTCATATCCAACATTTGATTTTTATAGTTTTACCTTTATCAAAGTAGGCTCTAACACATAAGATGTGGTCATCAAATTGACATGAAAAATCCGGACATAACGGTTTATTTTCACATTTTCCCAACATTAAACAAGAATATTAAGAAATAGTGCCAAAACAAATACTATATTTATAACTTAAAATGAAAGTAAATTGTACAAACAATACTGAAATAACCGGAATTTAATAAGGAACTCAAATATATGTAGTCAAATTTTGTATCGCTTTTCGGTTTCTATTTAATGAGATAAAAACTGTACACCTGTTATGTATATCTTATTGAGCTTGAAATAAAATACACGCCTAATTCCTGAAGTTCTGCTTCATAATTAGACTTATACCTGAATTATGACGCCCACGAAAGGCTACATTTGACAAACATGATGACTTCAATTTTTCTATTGTCAACTTTCCTTTTCTATGCAGGCAATATACCTGCGTCTCCTGGTGTATTTGTTTCCCAATTAATACGCTATTGTAGAGCTCGTTCCCACTTCAGGAGCTTTTGTACAACGAAGCAGGCTGCATGCAAAAATTGTTGACTCGGGAATATTGTAAGCCTTGGCTTATCAAGGCCCTCAAAACGTTTTATCGCAGTCATCAAAGTATTGTTGATAAGTTTGATATCTCTGTGTCCAGGATTGATCTGGATATTTTTGACGTCCGATAGTTCCATGTTCCTTTCACACAATTTTGATTAGGCATGTGGCGGGTGTAGGTAGCTAAACAATAAGTGCCTACCCTTCCTGAGCACCCGGCCTCACTTCCCTTGTGGACGTTCACGTGTCTAAACTAACTTGTCAGTTCCAAAGTTTTTACTCTGCTTCTGGACTGTGATTCGGACATGGATTAGTTTGTTTGTTTTTGATTTGTACCGATCGTAAGACACTGAACTGTAGATCGTTATACAGGTGAAGTACGACATTGTACATGATAGGTTCCCATCACACACACACACGCTCGCTCTATCTGATTCTTATTTAATCAAAAGACATCTCTCTCTCTCTCTCTCCTCTCTCTCTCTCTCTCCTCTCTCTCTCTCTTCTCTGATTCTTATTTAATCAAAAGATATATGTTATAGTGCAATCACATTTTCAGTGAAGAAAAAACTTGTTTCGAATGGGTGGTGTGAATCAAACTTAGATATCTTACTTGATATAGCTTCAATAGACTTGAAATTCCACATGTGTTATTAGAACATATTTTTCATATTTTAAATATTTTTTTGAAAATATTCTCAGCAGTTTTAATTTTTTGCTTTTAATTTATATCAATAAATTTTAACAAACTTTTTCGATAAAAGTTTGTTAAGAAATTAATACTTGGTCATTTGCAGTCTTGTTTTAAACATAAGTATTTAAAGATATTATTTTAATATCTCCATGGTTAAATTATTAATATTCGCTGTAGTTTTTAAGTTTTTGGGAGTCAAAATTTAGCAATTAATTAAAAGGTAGCTGTTACCCGTCTCATATGTTGATATGGCATATTCGACAGTTTCATTCATTTAAGTCATTCATAATTGGGTTCTGATTGGCCAATACGTATTCACGCGACACGAGTTTATACATGTGTTGGTATTCCTAACCAGTATACGTCACGGACTAACCCATTGATGGACAACATTTAAAACAGCATAAACATCAAAATAATGAATAATATTCATTCAATACACACGTTTGGTTTAGAACGACAGAATGTTTCAATTAATGTATTAAAACTACAAGCTCATCTAACAAAGCCGCTGCTTTTTTGTCTCAAAAGATATAGTTAATGGCGATAATGCATTTTACTACGTGATACGCATTGTCTGAATTCAGATGTGCGTCTGATAAAACAGTTTTTATTTGATTTTTAGACTTAATATAAGGAATTTACTTAAATTATTTAAACCCATTTTATAAAAATAACAGATCTACATATAACATAAATGAAATTTGGGGTCTTTTTAAAATCACATCGGTTTCCATCACTGAATAAGTGATCGGACTATAATAAAAATTGCTGACGCGTTGAACGGGACCGCACATTTATCAAAGTGGGCTCTAACACATAAAATGTGGTCATCAAAATGGCATGAATATTAAGAAAAAGTGTCGTATATTTATAACTTAAAATGGAAGTAGATCCTAAAATTGTACAAACAATACTGAAATAACCGGATTTAATAAGGAACTTAAGTATATGTCGTCTTTTTTTGTATTTTTAATAAGATAAAACTGTACACCTGTTATGTATTTCATTGTACCGATCGTAAGACACTGAGCTGTAGATCGTAACACAGGTGAAGTACGGCATTGTACTTGGTAGCTTCCTATAACACACATATAACCACACACACACTCTCTCTGTGATTTTTATTTCATGAAAAGACATCAAAAGATAAATGTTCATAAAAATTGCTGACACGTTGAGCGTGACCGCACACATTAACTGATTTGTATCCAAAATACCCTGGATAAATTTGACGTCCTATAAGTCCATGTTCCTTTAATTTTCAATTTTGATTACACACGTGGCGGGTGAAACTGGCTAAACAGGAGGTGCCGCATATCTTTCGGAAGCACCCGGCCTCACTTCCCTGATTGTATACACGTTTTTAATTTAATTTGTGGGTTCAAAAGCGTTTACTTTGTTTTGGGATTATGATTTAGTTATATATTGGTTGTGTTTTTTTCTGTTTTTTTTTTTTATTTTTGAACGCGATCGTATACTTATACCGAGTCGGGCATTAAACATTATTATCAAATCATTTCTTTACCGACAAAATGTTACATTATAATACATTATGATAAGAATGTCATGTAAATAAGGAGAGAGGATTAAAAACGTTGCCTTTGGTGCCATACAGAACGTAAAACTAAATTACATAAGGTTGAGTTAATTGAACCGTTTCCCCATTACATTTGTATCGCCCGATGCTTCAAGCTCGTTTGTGATTGTTAATTGTGAAAAGAAACAGTTCTGAGGTCGCGAGATAAACATAGTTACAACAAAAGATAATGAACTCTAAATAGATACATGACATAAAAAGGCGAAAATGAAGATACAATGTTAAATTCAGTATATATAGCTCCGTTAAAAATATCGAGACATGCCATACCATGTTCTTAAATGTTTTGTTTAAAATGTTTAAAGTTCCGTCATATGTATTTTAAATGTGTTTATAAATTAAAAAAAACAATTGATTCCATGGAAAATGAACACTAGCCAAGACGTATTTTATTTATAGTTGGATCAATATGAATACTGATAATGACCTTAATAGTGACTTTCTGAAAATATTATATAGGTTTATTTGTAAACAATTCCTGTAACCACATGCATATGAAATAAATCTGCCATTGTGATCAGTTTGAACATATAAACAGTGATATCACGGTCCTGAAATAATGACACATAGAAATTCATCAAACTATAACTCTATCTGATGACAAATAAATGTTACATAGACATTTGGTGGAATACTACAGATACTACAGATTCTTGTCCTTTATTTAAGTATGTTTTATGTTGATATACTTAATCAAAAACAAATATACTTATCCATTTCCGAATCACAATCCAGAAGCAAAGTAAAAACTTTGGAACTGACAAGTTAGGTTAGACACGTGAACTTCCACCAGGGAAGTGAGGCCGGGTGCTCCGGAAGGGTAAGCACCTCCTGTTTAGTTAGCTACACCCGTTACGTGTGTAATCAAAATTGTGTGAAAGAAACATGGAACTATGAGACGTCAAATATATCCAAGGCAATCCTGGACACAGAGACATCAAACTTATCAACAATACTGTGATGACGGCCATAAAACTTTTTGAGGGCCTTGATAAGCCTAGGCTTGCAATATCCCTGAGTCAACAATTTATTTGCAAGCAGCCTACTTCGTTGTACAAAGTCCCCGTAGTGGGAACAAGCTCTACCATAGCGTATTAATTGGGAAACAAATACACCAAAAGCAGGAGAAGCAGGTATATTGCTGCATAAAAAAGGAAAGTTGACAATAGAAAAATTTAAGTCATCAGGTTTGTCATAAAGTTTCAAATGTAGCCTTTCTTGTGCGTCATAATTCAGGTATAAGTCTAAATATGAAGCAGAACTTGAGGAATCAGTCGTGTCTTTTATTTCAAGCTCACTAGGATAGATGACATTTACATAGTCTCCAAATTTAGGATTGTTAAGAGACAGAACGTCATTTATGTATCTGTATGTTGAGTTGAATGATTTGGTGACAGTTTTCTCTCCAGATTTAACAAGGTTCTGCATAAATTCTGCTTCGTAAGAATAAAGAAACAATTCAGCAAGCAACGGTGCACAGTTTGTACCCATTGGTATACCGATTGTTTGCTGAAAAACCATATTATTAAACACAACAAATATGTTATCTATCAAAAACTCCAACATTTTGTTGATGATATCTTCAGTATATTTTTGTTTGGATACTTAAGGTATTCATGTTGTTGATTTTTTTATTTGAACTTTTCCCATTACATCGAAGATGGTAAAAAATATGACGATACTTATCGTACTGTAAATCCAAAATTTTGAAGTACTGCCTCATCTATTATACTTGTTGTTGTTTTAAAATTATTTATTATTTCAAAACCGGCTAAAGTTATTATGATTTGAGATTTTCGTGTTTATTACACACGGTGCGGGTGTTTCTCGATATACATGAGTCCGACTAATAACAAAATAAACACGATTTTAATGGGGGATTCGGCAAGTCAAAAGTTAAATTGGTTTAAGTGGGGTGATTATTCGGACTTAATAAACATCGGATACTTACCCTTTCGGAGCAACCGGTTTAACTTACCAAGTAGAAGGTCGCGTGTTTAACCTATTTTGTCAGATTCAAAGTTTTCTCTTTCTTTTTGGGTTTGATTTGGAATGGATTGATATGTTTGTTTTTTATTATATCGGGTTATAATACAAAATGGATTATCAAACAGAAAACAGAAAACCAGTGTCTATCGCTCTCACTATACAAGTGTTTATGTGTCTGTATCCTAGAAACAAAGTGATTAAAAAGTCAAATTGAGTAATACGCGAATTTCTTCCAGGGAACTGGGGTCGGGTTTTCGTTAGAGTGAGAATTTTTCTAGTTAATTCACTAGTTAGTGAATATTATATGTTAGTTTTTGGTTACTAGTATTTGCATTATTTTGTTATGTTGATTTCGTTGGTTGTTGCCAAATACATGTCGTTTAATTACATACTTTTATTTCACTCGTTGCTAAGTCACATCATCTACAGTATCTAAGTGTAACTAACAAACTTTCATTAAATAATTAATAGTTATTATATAAAATCACACGAGGATGAGGAATTTTATCCCGCCACCACAGTCTAGTGCCGAAAAAATTAAAACAGGTTAAGTAATGACCTTGTACGTTTCATTTTGTGAAAACTTGCGTGACAGTATAAGTCTCACTGTAATTAGTGGTTTGGAAATAGTTCTTCTACAACCACATGTAACATTATTATAAATTATTATTCAAATATTCATATATCTGAATTAAGGAACGCACGAAACCATAATCTAAATTCAATAACAAAACCACATACTGAAGCTAAGACTAAATTACAAGAGGTTGGGTTAAATAAAATTTTTCACTGAAACCAACTAGTATTATCATCCTGTCAGATTGTATAGATTTGTTTTAGAGGAAGGCCTATGTTTGTTCTTATTGATAGTGATAATAACAACACGGAAAGTACAAAAGGCATAGCTACAACATTACATAATTTCTATAGGTAAACAACATTGACCTGTCCGTTTGACCTTTCATTACGAATATTCATATAGGATGGCCCAACCAATAAATGGGAAGTGTAAAGATCCAAGTTAATACATACTCAGTACACAGGTGTACTCTATGAGGTGAGTATATCTCATGATGTATATAGAATAAATACTGTGTTACCTATACACAGATGTACTTGGTCCGTGATAAATATTTAACTGAAAGGTCAAACGGACAGGTCAAAGTTCTTTACCTGTATATAGGTAAATGGTATACAAAACATATCGATATAGGAATAATGAACTGAAGTTATTTAAATGTATTATGTATTAAGATACTAACGGGAATTGTGCATTTGTTAAAATATCAAGATAAATCATCATGTTGTAGTGTTTTGGTTAAATAAGTTATTTATGTAAACGTATTTAAAATGCATTTTTAAAGGCAAAGTGTAAAATGTGGATTGGATTGGACTCTTTGATTGGATTGGACTCTTGGACTGGACTCATGGATTGGACTCTTGGACTGGATTGGACTCTTGAATTGGACTCTTGGTTAGAATTGCGGACTAGACTTAAAATTGGACTTACAATTTTTATAAATAATAAAATTAGATTAAATCAATACCAAATATATCTACTACTAATGTCTGTTCTTTATATATGCACCCCAAAGAAAAACACAGCTACCATGAATAATAAGAATTAAGTTCATATTCTATGCCATGTCTAAAAAGTGACACAAGTCAAAAAAGGTTGCAAATTTTTCTCCTTAACGCTGTTTTTGATTTTACAACCTCCTTAATGTTTTATCTGGAATGATGACAGGTTGTTGATCTTAAATGAGGAAACTTTAGAACCACATTAATGATACTAAGTAAGATAAGATGTTGACAACTACAGGATATATATAATGGTTCTGTAACAATTACAGTATGTTGTGATGTAATACATATGGTAATTTTTAATTAATTTAAATAATCAACTAACATAAATGAATTCATTAATTTAATTTAATTAAACTAATTACTATTTTTATTTATGGTTCATGGAATCATTAAACATAACTTTAAAAATGTTACTACTGACAATGGTAGTGTAGTTTCATAAATAGTATCATATTGCATAGTTTTCTACAGCTGTTGTTTATAATTAGTTTTTAAGCTGTTGTGATGTTATCTCTACAATTCATGCTTCGAGTGAAAAAATGTCTCAAAGACATGTGCTATCATCACCTTTAACTTTCCGACCTAGCATGTGTGACTTTTCAAATGTCAAAAAATCTCTAACTAAAACATTCACTTGATAAATGACATCTGAGAAACAATCTCTTTTGAAATAAGATATCATCATAATAAAGAGGAAATTAAACATTGTAGTAGGTATTGATAAAATCACAAATGAAATGTAGTAATTACCAAGTCGCAACACAATTTGATTTATACAAAACTTTGAGAAATCTCTTTGTTCAATAACAAATGAATAAAATTTAAAAAAATGTAAAAGAAACATAAGAACTTGGTTAAAAAATTTAACAGTCCAACGCAAAAGTCCCAGTCTATGAGTTCAGTTCAAGAGTCCAGTCCAACAGTCCAGTCCATGAGTCCAATCCAATACAAGAGTCAAATCCAATCCAAGATTCCAATCCAGTCCACATTTTACACCAAAGTCCAATCCAATCCAAGAGTCCAGTCCAGTCCAAGGGTCCAATCCAGTCCACATTTTACACTTTGCCATTTTTAAATTCAAAATTAAACGATAAATAAAAATCAATAAAAACACACAGGATTCCTTAAATGGGGGTTACATGGGCCAAGTAAGCTATTTAAGTCGTATTTTATTGCGAACCGATTTATAGGAATACTATCATGACCTAAATAGTGATTTCTGAAAAGTTAAACAAGTAATATACCTTATAACAGAGATATCCTATCGATTCACGTGATTAGTCAAATCAGAGTCATATAAAACCCGAGATTGGCAACACCTATATACCGCTATTCGCCTGCAGCGAACTATCGCGGTTCGGGGGTATACATGTTTATATTACTTATACCTATTGTATGAGAAAACAACGTACAGCTTTGAAATATTAAAATGTCTTTAATATTGATTTTAAAAATGACAGAAGATTGAAATTTTCATCCTAAGTGAACTTTTGACGGGTTGTGGGTATACTTGCAACTATGATAAAGAACGTGTATATGATACTTATACCCATTGTATGAGAAATTTACATACAATTTTGAAATGTACAGATTCCTTTAACATGGATTCAAAGTTGAGACCTGCACCAGATATTTTAATCTGCAGTTCCGGGCGCTTCGTCTCTCTCTCTCTCTCTCTCTCTGTGGAGTAAAAACTTGTCAGTTCCAAAGTTTTTACTTTGCTTCTGGATTGTGATTCGGACATGGATTAGTATGTTTGTGTTTGATTTGCAATATAAGTTCTGAAGAGATTTTATTTCCAGACACGTATAAGAAATAAAATAACGTTATTTTATTTAATGCTTGCGAAAATTAAAGTTTAGAGCTTATATTGTGAAAATAGTGTAACAGTTTCTATAACATTTGTTGTATATGTATCTTTCAATCTTGCAATTTTCATCTATTTACTATATGAATATCCGCAAAAATATCTTTATCCGTAAATCATGCCATTTTTCAAAGTAATTTTGTAGTATGGTATTGGCCATAAATTTAAAAGTTTGAAAAACAAGATGTAGAAAAAAATGAAGAATATCAATCGATGTGAAATCATTATACTTTTAATTGAATGTTTTGCGTTTTTTCTTAAAAATAATCATATCTATGTCAATAATCACCTATTTACATACGTGAGGTTACTTCAAAATCTACACGTCAGGAAGTACTATACACATGCCGTGGCGGATCTCCTTGTGATCTCGATGCTTATTTGCATATGAAAAGGGGCCGTGATATGTGTAACAATATACATGCCGTTATAGAAATTTCAAAAGTTAGAAAGTTATAGATAATTAGTTGTATTGATCATTTCTAAAATATTATGAAGTTGTGTAATCTACTGATGTATTGGTTACTGCACATTGAAGGCAGTGTGTCTATTTATAACATGCTGTTGATTGATAGGATCTCCTGCTGCTAAGATAAAACAAGATGCCCTGTAGTTAATTACCCCATGCTGCTTCAGCAAAACGAAGTACCGGCCATACTGTCCATTAAGGAATAGAATGTAGTCATTACATCACTTATTGCTTGACCAATACACAATTCTCAGAATCGCTTGTGTAGTGCCCATAAAAGGCATTCAGGTCCACACCCCTGGTTGCCTGCACACATTCACAGTTACATTAATACTCAGGACTAACACGTGTTAGCGGGGAGATGGAACAAGAAGAGCAGTCCGACAAGATGTAGTCGGCTCCCTCGGAAGCTGCGGGACGAAGCATACATCTCCAGCACCAGCACCACACCCACAAGAACACCACAAACAGATACCAGCAACAATTTAGTATAGCAACAGTAGAATAGAATAAAGCATTTAGAATCCAACAATGGAGTTACAGAACTTTTTTTATTTACATCATTACAAACATATTGTTACATATGTTACGGGATTCCGAGAAGTTGCCTCTGGCCAAATCTAACATATATACATTGATACATTATCTGGGTTACGATATATAGGTCAAATAACCAATAGAGTATATTGCGTCATCATCAAATCGTAGTCTACGATGAAGACAGTTATGAGAAACCACGCATTTCCAAAAAGTAATATAACTTAGAAAATTGCTTACTAGAACCAACTTCGATATGCCGAAATATATCTCCATACATTCAAGATAAAACATGTGATTTAAGTATATAGATACAAACTGGCAGTATCATAAATAAAAGAACATACCGATTTATTGAATTAAAAAAGGGATAATTAAACTGACCATGTTCAAATCACAAAGTAATGTAAAACTGGCAGGCTACATGGTGACTATGAAGGCGAAAGTAAAAAATAATAATAACAAGAGATGATTCCCCACCATCCATAAATTATACTGTATATTATCTAAAATATACATCTGATATTTATATGTCTGGGTACACTTGACTTTGACTCTTATATTGGCTGACTTGGTATTGTACAGATGGTTTATAGACAAAACGTACGTACTTTTGCCAAAACATTTCGGTGGGTACGTTTTGGTAAAAATGTGGGGTGCTTTTAGTCCAAAAATGGGTACGTTCTGGTAGTGTACGTTATGGCATGGATACGTTTTGTCCTCCGCCAGCACAGATCTATTACTTGGATTTGTCCAGTAAAATTTTTGATTTAAAAGATTTCATGCTCTAGTGGACTTTTTTACGTTCAATAATTAGAGTACCTCATAGGTGAAAACATTGGCTTGGTATAATAAAAGTGTCATAACCAGCTTATGTCCATTCAGAATTGGTTTCCCCGGGTATTCAACTACGTATTTATTACGCAATTTACACCATCTCAACTTTGAAATAAAAAAATTGATGATTTTTTTCATATCTACACTGATAACAGATTATTGGTACCAAATATCATCTAAATCCATCAAGCCGTTTCCGAGATCTGCATCAGCAAACTATGATAGTAGGCCTTGAAGGAATAATAATAAGAAGAAGAAGAAGAAAAAAGAAGAAGAAGAAGATACAGAACGAAAACAATGTGATTCCCCACCTTTGGTGGTGGGGAATCATAATAATAAAGTTTTGGGGGATGGAAAAAGTTATATTAGTCATGCGGAAAGCAGTCAGTGGGAGAGAGTAAGAGTGCACCAACAACAGACGAAAGAACGGCTACAAAAAGACAGTGAATATTTTCATATTTTCCATAGAGGGCATTGTTAATGTCTTCTATTGTTTATGTGTATCGATCGGGACATCACACAAAAGTGAGACAGAGAAGAACGTTTAAATATGTTTTACCCGATATTGAATGGTTACGATTTGACATCTTAAATAATCTCCTTTTGTTTAATTATCTCCAAATTATATCCACGTTGTTATGTTATAGTTATTGTGTTCGGAAATAACAAAACAATCGCATGAAAGTACTAGCAAAAATGTTATTAAATTGTTTGCGAAAGGATCAACGAGTACTAAACCTTCTTATATAATCAAGTCCCAGAGATTTCAATAATCCTCACAGACATACATATCAAATACGTTGTTGTTTCATCTGAGAGGCCTCCAACAACATTATTCGTATTTGTAAGTCATTCTTCCTTGAACTTCTCACAATAGAACTTGGTTTGCATATCATATCGAGGAATCCATTCACACAGCTAATTTCACCAAAGACCAAATTATTTCAAACCATGGAGAAGATTTTGAGTCCTTTGGTATCAATTATCAATATAAAATAGGAATAACTTGATCTTCCTTACTTGTATTGAACTGCTAAAATTCACAAAAATCAATACAGGATAAAATATACAACAGATCCTTTAAATGGATCACTTATTTATTATCAGTAATCCAAACAACACAATTTTTAAAAAGAATTACTTGAGCATCTTCTCAAATTATACCTAATCTCGTGAAAATGTATAAAACCTTTGATTTTTAACACTTTGTACCATTATATCTCATTCTTAATTGAAAGAACGTCTAAAACAAATATTTTACAAAAACGGTAAGACAAGATAATCTATGATTTCACTCAAATGGTCAGATATTTTCATCTCAAACGAGGCTCCGCCGAAATTTCCTCATGTCAGTCTGAAACGAGTAATTATTTTACTCGCATATAGAATCTAATATGGTAGTCTAAGGACATTGAAATTTCCTACTACAAAGCAAAAATTTTGTAGGCGGATGAATACGTGTTTGACGTAATGCTGTAACGTCATCAATAACCTATAGCTCTGAGCAAAAATGTGAACCTAACAACAAAATACATTTTCTTTTTTATATACTTATTGCTCAAAATTATTTTTTTCACAAATAATAATAAAATAGAATTAAGAATTATAGAAACCAGTCGTTAGGGGAAACTTTAACATGTTATGATATACCTCGTATCATGAATTACGTCCCTTACTATTATTGCATTGTACCGAGATTCCTTACACGTAATCACGCTGGGTGAGATATGGAAAAAATATCGTTGCAGCTATCCCGTGAGATTATTCTGTCACATATGCGAGAAATACATATCTAGTGTTGAACAGGAATAGCGGTTATTTATACAAGAACCTTACGGACTGCAGTCATAAATACACAGCCAGCAGATACAACAACAAACAAGGTTTTGTTAAATGTACTAGTTGTGTAGCACTATCTTGTGATTTGTTTCCTTATCCGTAAAAAGCAGAATGCACTACCTTTCTAGGGATGTTTGATGGTATTATTCCTTCTTCGGTGTTTAATTTTGATCTGTTTTTTGTATTTAATATTCATTGCTTGTTTCCAAGAGCGTGATTTTACTTATAAAAATTTATTATTTGAATAAAAACATTTAAGTCAATGCATTATAACCAGCCTAGATACAGAGCTCATTTATTATGACTGAATATAGAGTTATGTAGATATTATGTAAATATCTAGGTAATTTGTCAGCTGCTATATTCTGTTATTCATAATTGTGTTTGACTTTCATTTCAGTTGGACCACAGATTTGATGGTTTTTAAGGCTTTGAGATTTATTTATACCTGCCGAATAAAGAATGGATGGCCAGATAACTGACTTAGATCGAATAAACCCCGGTCTGTTCGAGTTGGATTTGAACATTAGTTCTACATTAGATCCAGAACAATTAAAGGATGTTTATCTATATCTTTGCAGAACAAGAAAGGAAAATCCTACCCCAAACGTATATAATATACTTGATTGTATGATAGCGTTCATAGAGAATAAACGACCTCTGTCAAAACGAATAGACATGAAACGTTTGGAAACCATTTTAAAAGATAACCCTGATCACTTAAACGCTTTAGCAGATATAGAGATGATATATAGGCAAATGCATATGGTTGCACGTGCTGAAACATATAACACCAGGAAAAATGAAATACTTAAAGGCAACTCCCCACAACATATCCGTCAAAAAGCGATATGTTTTCTCGAGCAAGGTTATTGTGTTCTAGCAGAGTACGACAATAACATTGGAGAGGCATCAAAATATCATACCGCCATTGAATATTTAAAAAATGGTATCCATATGTTAGAAAGCTTACCTGACTCTGATCCAACTGAATGCATAATATGGAAATATTATATCGCTTGGGCTTACATGCGGTATGAAAGACGAATAAAAGTCAAGTACACGTCTTGTCTGTCTTACTTTTTTGAGGTGATAAAATATCTAGAAAATTTGGATGACGAGGATAATAACTTTTACATTGCACGAAGTTATATATGCATAGGATGGATTGCAATAAAAGATTCTTTAGACCAAAATTCTATCAAAGACCATTCATTAGATTTTCAGGAAATATTAGATAACCCATTAGCAGCATGTGAGAGAGCGTATTTAATGCGACCACGGGATACAGTTGTACTAAATCGATATGCAAGATGCCTTATCAAGAACTTGCGCTCTAAAAATCGTAAGGATATAATAGAACACTTGGAATTAGCAGAGTTGCTTTTAAATGAATCACTGGATATCTCACCTGAATCTAACTGGGGAGCGTACACTACAAGAATAAATCTTTGTCAAACCTGGACAAAAACTGGAGTTATTGAAATGGATGCTGATAGAAAAAAAACGCTCCTTTTAAGAACCGTAGAAGATGGTCGAAAATGTTTTGAAACAAAAATTTCAATGAGAAATTGCGCTGAGATGGGAACTATTTGTCACAGACTTGCCATATTTCCCAACAAGGATTCTTTACAAGGACGCGGTTTTGTACAAGAAGAAGAATATCTTTATGAAGCTTTGGCTTTTCTCCATCGAGAGCGTATCCGTGGCGGAAAAATGAATTACTTCAACAACTTCCAAATGGGCCGTTGTTTATCTGACTTACAGGAATACAGAGCAGCTGTTGAGTGGTCAAAAAGGGCAATGTATATATCCAGACCAGATAATTTATGGTTTTCTTTTCAGAATGCATGTTCCTATTTGTTCTCATTATACGCCAGCGACAATGAAACAAACGATGAACCAGAATTTGAAAATGGTGAAGCAGATCAAGAGTATTTGTTAGAAGAGCTTTTAGTTCTTATAGTTTATGGATTCACCGTCTCAATAGAACATGACTTTGTAGAACAAATGACAAAATCTACGATCAAATGTATGCGAAAACAAATTTTATCTGTTGTTGCATATTTCAATAAATCACAATATTCTACTGTTCCTCTCTATGTGGACACAATGCAAGGTATAAAGACATATTTAAAGCCATATCAAAGAGGATATGCTAAAAACATAGCAATCCATCAAGACGAAACGCTGGATGAGCCATTTGTGAACATTTATCCACCATTGCCAAGAGATGGGCATTTGGATAATTCTCAAGACACATACAATTTCTTTGTATTCGGCAGTTGTAAAGATAGTGGATGGATAATAACACACCTGTTAAGGCAGCTAGAGAATTCTTTTGACGGAAATGAAAAAATACTAAGAGGTAAGTGTCTTTATAAAGTGACAGTGGTTAATGTGTCCATAAATATTAACTAGTAAGTTTATTTAAGAGGTTTTTAAACACCTATGTTACCAAACTTTTTGGTCTTCACATTTGCCTGCAATGTTCCTGGGCCCAGTTAACTGTTAATTTTGTATTGTATTATTTGTATTTACTAATAAATATAAATATTGTTTAAACTAACATTTGCTGGACAATATTTTATTCCATGTGGCCTTCATATTTGCTAGGCAGTATTTTGGTCTCTTCGGCCTTCACATTGGCTAGACGCTAAAAGCTGACCTACTCTTTGGCCTCGTTATTTTTTATTTGCACCAATTCTACTGTTATTTATGGTCATTATTACCGTGATGATACAGAACATGCATCATCATTTTCATAAAATAGAATTAGCCAAAATTACTTAATTCTTTATTATATGTATACAAGGTGTCTCAGAATTGTTTTTAAAACATTTATACTATTTTAATTTATCACCCCGACATGTTTGTTATTGTTTTGTTTCCTCCTTTTTCGTGTTCTGGATTACACAAATTATTGTCAAGTACATGTATATGTTTTTCCTTCAACTGTTTTTATAATACATTATACTACTGTTAATTTTACACAACTAGACGGACGTTTCGGAATAAAATTCCTCATCATTAGTGTTTGGACCAAAATTGTAAAACCAAGGAACCAAATTACATTTACCCATATTTAGCTAAGAAAGTACTTTTTAGCATGAGGAAGTATATCCTAGTTTTCGAGGATTTCAAATTGCTAAGGAAGTTCAACTTCAGACATAGGTACCCTGAATGGATTTTAAGCATTTTATAAAAAAAAACATATAACGTATCACATATATAAATAGGGTTCCCGAGCACCTATGACTACAGCTAGTAAAATTAATTAAAAGTGACACACTTTCCTGGTGAAAGTTCACATGTTTAAACTAATTTGTCATCTCTAATTCTCTGATTTGACTCGCCAGTGCTTCTTAACACTGCCATCAGATCGTTGGCAACATATTATATATCATAATTCTCACTGCTATTTTTTGTGTTTTTGTTTTGAAGGCTGCATTGACAGACGTGATTTCAAAATAGGAGAACCTGTCATTGATAACATCTCCAACAGTATTACCAAGAGCAGCCATGTATTGGTGATTCTTTCGCCGGCTTTTCTAGAACACCGCCTCAACCAACTTCACGGCAATTCAAGAATAAAGGAATTGATGAAACAAAAAGAGGAAGAAGATGAAAAAGCAGTCATTCTTGTGATGATACAGAAGTGCTCAATTCCAGAATCCCTGAAACATCTACAATGTATTGACTTGACAGAACATACCAATATGTTACAGGAAATATTAAAACTGAAATCAATTCTATTAAATGACTAAATTAATACAAATGAATTTGAAACAAAAAAGGATGTTATTTAAAACAATTTACAACATATAAAGAAATGACTGATTAAGGATACCTATGTTTATACACCAATCTATGATATCTATGATAAATGACTTTATTGGCATTTGGTACAGATCTTGTGACAGACTAACATTTGGCTTATGAAAAAGAGTTGGAAAAGTTGAGATATGGATGGCTAGTGGCTGAAAAAGCTACTATGATAAATAATATATATATATAAGCAATTGCCAAAAAGCGTTCAAGATTTTTTCAAGATGAAAACATTATTTTAGCTGTCAAACCCATATTTTTAGCAGAGTGTTGTTTCCATTAAATCTTGTGAAGATTTTCAGCCTGTAATGCTTACATGTTTAAGGCTGTCATATCACTGCAGACGGAAAATATTCACAAAATAAAGTTGTTGAAAACATTATTCATCTTCAATCTGGTGTTTTATATAGATTTTATCTTGATATTTATATTTTTTATTTTTCCTAGAAAAATATTCTTATTGCATACATTAAAACCATCAATTTACAGTGTCGATTTCGAATTTTTGAAATTTGTGATGATGATTAATATACATGCAAACCTGTTTTTTTTAATTTTTCTCAAATTGCATAAAAAATGCATACATTTAGATCATTAAGTTAAGTTATCACTTAAGAAAAACTTTTTTACAATTTCATGAAATTTGACATGATGATTATAATATGGTCAATATAAATTTGTATAGCTGGTATGGATGGCTGTGTGTAATCAGTGATTTAAAGTTGTTTTATTATACCGGCTTTGAACTTTACAAATTTAATTTATATTATAGACCTCTTAAATAAATTCCTTATTTGTGGATACAATAGCATAGTTATCATCATTTTATTATGATATTGAAACTACTTTAATTCAAATACATTTGTTCGAAGACATAGGACATGTAAATAAATGAGAGGAGAGTTCAGTTTTATGATCAGAATGCTATTGGTAACCAAGTATCTGGATATTCATACAACAGATATTCTTGCAAATACAAATGCTAATAGATGTTAGCATTCTTATACATTTACGTGTATATATTTTATTAAAACTAATTGTTTTATGTACAACAATAAAAAAATTTCATCATTGTTTATATTCATTATTTTATAAATTGCAGCCAATGTGAAACGGATAAAACAGGTGTCAAGATGAATTGTTTCCAATTATCTATTTATCAATTTTCTGAAAGGAATTTTACTGGTTATTGGTGTTACAGGTATTTCACAATTATTTCTAAACTAAGATTTTCTTTAACTAAAATCAAGCCAATTTTCCCAATCTTTTTGACACTAAGAACTAAATAATTTTGTTCAAACTAAATACAAATGTTATACAGTTGAAGTGATCTTCATAATGATGTCTGAAAAACCAAATCAGAAAATTATCGTTGTACCCAATTTGCCATGTTGAAGTTAAGAAAAATCTTAATTAAGGTGAATTATTGATTGATTGAATTTGGTTTTACATCTCATCAAGAATATTTCTCTTATATTCAGTCATACCTGCAACAGGTGAAGTGCCAATAATGTTCATCTTTGCAGTGTGCTCAGGCCAATGTGCTAAGAGAGTTCTTCAACATGTCATCACTGCTGTGACATTGATTTTCAAGGTCTCTTCCAAAGGACTCCTTGGTTTTCATTTCTAAATTCAGTGCTTGGTCAAGTATTGGTCAGACATAGGTCTGGGTTAGAACCCATTACTTACCTTATAAAGAGCAAGCACTCTACTAGAGGAGCTACTGTATTGATTCTTACTTAAGAAACGATAGTTAAACCATCGCCTTTTCCAAAAATGCATCATATATAGTTCACTGAAAGAGGCTGATAATAATTCTTTAAAAACTTTTTAAAACATGGACTTATTATACCCCCACTAACTGGTTTAAGGGGGTATAATGGAATCGCCATGTCTGTCTCTCTGTCCGTGTAAAATCTTGTCTGGGCCATCTTTTATAATTGCTTTTACGACTCAGAAAACTTCACATGAACAACCTTAATGGTTTAAAGGTGTGTCATGACCTTGAATCAAGGTCATATCTGAAAGGTCAAGGTTGCAGAAAAAGTATGTTTGAAAACGGTGTCCGGGTCATACCTCATAACTACTTTGAACCACTGTCATAAAACTTCATATGAATAATCTACATGGTCAAGGTGTGTAATGAATGACCTTCAATCAAGACCATATTAGAAAGGTCAAGGTCGCAGGAAAATATTAAGAGACAGTTCTAGTTTTAAAATGCCTTTTCATTACTTTTATTTTCTGCTGGGTGACGTAAAGTTGTTTAGTATGGAATGCACAGAAAAAATTCTGATAAAAACAACTTCATTTTTTGTAATAATGATATGTTAACAGTGTCATTGAAGGTTTTATTGGGTTTCTAACAAAAGAATGTAATAGTGACAACATAAAAAACTAAATTCCAGATTTTAAAGAAAATCAAATAATATTTCGATGCCTATTTCTCTAAACATAATTACATACCTGACGGACATGTCAGATACATTTTTAAATGGTTACCACCTATGGACTTAAATTCCAAATTTAGCTTAAATTCAGCTAGTGGTTTCAGAGGAGAAGGCTTATGTTTATGGGTGCTTAAAAGCTTTCCCATGCAATAAGTCAATACTGGTTTTGCCAGGTGAGCTAAAAGAATGAGCAGAGTAGACAAAAAACAAAATAAAAATTATAAATATAAAATGGAAAATAAGGAAAATGTACACAAATTGGACGTAGCCATCCAACTGAATGGTGTCACACACTCCCTCAGCCCTTTCAACAGACTGATATACTTTCACAGGCAATCCCATCGGTAAATCCCACATCCAGTAACAGTGTAATGTCATCTGGTTTTATTTCTAATTCATCTTTCCATAACTATACATTTCATTTTACCAATAATAAGTAATACATGTGTGAGCACATCCAACGTGGTGGCCACGTTTATCAACTGAAAGCAGATGAGTGATTGATCACGCGTCTTCTTAACGCTGATTGGCTGATTATAAAAAATAATCGGGTCATATTCATCTGCCTCATGATGACTATCGATGTAGATTTCATTAAACTTGATTTAAATGTTTTTTTTAATTTCTTAAATAATTAAAGAATATCTAAATTAAATTATAAGGAATAACTGTGATATCATTTTTTTATTGGTGTATCAGTTATTCCTTAAATGAAAAAACATAAGTTGCATAATTAAAAATCAAATGATATGTATTAACACGGGGGACAATCAGCATAAAAGTGAAAGCATGATCAGCCCGCATATCTAACTTGATCAAAACATTGTCGAAGTGTTTGCATTAACTACGGGGTTTTGGAATGTAGTCATTTGGCAAGGAAACTTAATGCACATATGCATCTTTCGTAGAATACATTTTATTTTTAAATCCATGCACTATCATACAAAAGTAAGGTCAACAAACCGTCGAAACGAGCGTTTTCAAAAGGAAGCGTGATCAACATAAGTCACGTGATTATCCCCTTTGATTTAGGGTTAGCTCTGCAATTCGCTGATTGCTAATTTTGACAATTTCTGGCTCAAAAAATACTTTTTGGGTACCGTAGTATCTTTTTTCGTTTTTTTTTTAATTTCAAGGTAAGGCAGATAAAGATCACCATTTTTTTTCTTTTATGATTTTTTTCTTTTATATTTTTTTTTACACAAGTATGAAAAAGTAAAACAAGTTTTACAAATTGTTGATAATCAATAATCAAGAAAATCTATACAACAGATTAGTAGAACTACCGCTATATTAATATTTCAGACATGTTTGCCGTCTTTGTTACCGTAAATCGGGATTTTTGCTGTGGTTTTATTTATGGCGATTTGCGGATAAAAAAATTCGCAAAAATTAAACCCGTAAAAATTATATCGGAAAAAAATTAATTTAATTCCCGGAATTGTCAATCATACGCTTTGGGAGATTGTTTTTTATCCGATAAAGTATTTATTTCAGTACGATGTATCTTACATGGAGTCTCTGATTAGATTCTATTTATTTTTTATCAATTAAAATTATGGAAAAAATGGTCCGATATTAAAAGATTATAATCGCGTTTTTATGTTGTTTATTTACACTATTTGCCGGTATAGGAGCTCATATCAAGATAAAGTTGTATGTTTTCTGAAGTCACAAGTAGATTTATCAATAAAAAAGAAATTGAAAACTACTCACAAGTGTTGCAAATTAAGTTTAATTATCAATTCACATCAGCTTGGATGACACTCTACTATCAGCTGACTATGTTTACTCAACCGTCACAGGAAGCACTCTGACCATACAGAATATATTTATGAACTCAATTCTGATTGGCAGAGATTGTCTTCTTAAACAGGAGGAACTTACCCTTCCAGAGCACCCGGCCTCACTTTCCTGGTGGAAGTTGACGTGTATAACCTAATTTGTCAGTTCCAAAGTTTTTACTTTGCTTCTGGATTGTGATTCGGATATGAATTAGCATGTTTGTTTTTGATTATGACAAACACTATGGTTAAAATGACTGTTCGTAAGACTTTACTGCCCGAGGATGTGGGGTCGGCGATTAGCCACCAATATTAGCTAATTACAGAACATAATTTTGTTGAACAATAGGCTTCATTGACTGATATGTAACCACCGTAATTTTTGACAAGTTAGATCACATAATGTAATTTTATTTGTCATTCGAGTGTTAAAGTTATCAACGACTTTACCGACCCTAAAATGACTGTTGTATATTAAAGACCCGTTAAGACTAGTCAATGTTGTTGATTTTATTGTTCAAATGCTTAATAAAGGTGGGCAAAATCCAATTGATGGAAGACCTTTTTTGTTCGACGGAATAATACCAGTCGTATTCGGTCATTATATAGTTTATTTGCACATTTGAAATAGGTTGACCAATCAGATTTTTTTTAATTTGTCCAGATCGATACATTTTTAGTGCGCAAAGTTGCCATTTAGGTACTTTTTATAGTAAAGTGTTTGATTTTGGTACAATCTCCATAAGTCCGAAATTTTAGTACTTTTAATTAAAAAAAACCTGTCAAATGTGAAAAATCAGTCTAATTTGACCTTTTTACATTAGCCGTCCATTTATCTTATTTCATGGAACAAATCCGTCAAAAACGGATAAATCTGTCGAATTAGTCAGCCTGTTAAAACACTACATTTGATTTTCGTAAAATATAAATGGGACATTGAATTGCCATAAAAGGTATTCTTTTAAGTATTCTAGTTGATTCATATAACACAAACTAAGCATGACCTAAATAGTGATTTTTTAAAAATTAAATGTTAAATTGGATTACACGTAATGATACCTGTAAATTGCTCATGCCGGTTATCTTATAAAACATCTCCAACATACCTGTATATACGTTGACTATGACCGTGAATGTGTGAACTTAGGAGGGGGCGCTTTCACAATCTAACTTTGCATTATATCAGTAAAAATAAAAAATTACGTATATCTACATTGACATACGCATAATATTCATCTAGAATGTGTTTATTATTATTATTATTAGTATTATTAAACATACCTTGCTTTATTGCAAGCGATATTTCAATATAACGGGCGCAAGAACGATCCTTTAACCTTTTTTTAACAGGCTTACTAACAAAATGAATGGGTGTCCTTACATTGTAAAATTTATTGTTTAACAACACAAATATTCAAAGAGGTCTACACATACGTATCACTCTCATACGGAGAGAAAGGACATTGAAATAAATATATGTTTGTGTTCATACGGAATGATATTTTGCTCCCAAGTTCATCATCAAACCAGGAAAATATGAAACCGTGAAAATAAAGAAATATACAGTAAATTTTAAAAAATCAAAATATGAGACATACATGGGAACGTTCAACCAAAAACAAACATACTAATCCATGTCCGAATCACAATCCAGAAGCAAAGTAAAAACGTTTTGTATTTGATTGAATTAATTATTTATAATTATTTTCATTGTGTAAAAGGATTATTTTACTTTCACCCTCACTTCTCTTGTGATATTTATATGAAAATAAATCCAGAACATTTAGGAAGTTTACTGACAAACCTGTCTTTTATTTTAGAATGTGTTAACAATGAAAAGAGAAAATTTGACATTTCAAGTAAAAGAAACATAAAGCCTTTCAATTTTTAAGATTTTAACTAGTTAGGAAAATAAAACAACACATCGCATGTTTTATAATGTGCGACGTAAGCCATATTAGATATTTTTTCACAAGCGGATAGACATTCACAAATTACCCTATCTTTCAATGAAATTGGAAGTGATTTGTCGTCAAATCCAACATTTGCTTTTATATTTTTAACTTAATCAAAGTGTGCTCTAACATATAAAAAATGGTCATCAAATTGGCATGAAAAAAAACAGTCCATATTGTCACATTTTCCCAGAATTAAACAAGAAGATAAAGAAATAGTGCAAAATTACTGCTATATTTATAACTTTAAATGGAAGTAATTCCTAAAATTTTAGAAACAATACTGAAATTACCGGTATTTAATAAGGAACTCAAATACATGTCGTCAATTTTTGTATCTCCCTCTCTCTCTCTGTGATTTTTATTTCATGAAAAAATATGAAAATATAAATATACATAAAAATTGCTGACACGTTGAGCATGACCGCACACGCAAACTGATCTGTATCCAAAATGCCCCTGGATTAATTTGACGTCCTATAAGTCCATGTTTCTTTAACTTTCAATTTTGATTACACACGTGGTGGGTGAAACTGACTAAACAGGAGGTGCCGCATATCTTTCCGAAGCACCCGACCTCACATCCCTGGTTGAATACACGTTTTTAATTTAAATTGTGGGTTCAAAAGCGTTTACTTTGTTTTGGGATTATGGTTTGGTTATATATTGGCTGTGTTTTTTCCGGTTCTATTTAGTATGAAAGTATACTTATACTGAGTCGGGCATTAATCATTATTATCAAATCATTTCTTTACCGACAGAATGTTACATTATAATATATTATGATAAAAATGTCATGTCAATAAGGAGAGAAGATTAAAAACGTTGCCTTTGATGCTATACAGAACGTAAAACTAAATTACATGAAGTTGAGTTAATTGAACCGTTTCCCCTATACATTTGTATCGCCCGATGCTTCAAGTTTGTTTGTGATTGTTGACATTAATAGTGAAAAGAAACAGTTCTGAGGTCGCGATATAAACATAGTTACAACAAAAGATAATGAATTCTAAATAGATACATGGCATAAAAAGGCGAAAAATGAAGATACAATGTTAAATTCAGTATATAGAGCCCCGTTAAAAATATCGAGACATGCCATACCATGTTCTTAAATGTTTTGTTAAAAATGTTTAAAGTTCCGTCATACGTGTTTTAAATGTGTTTTTAAATTAAAAAACCAATTCATTCTATGGAACAATGAAGACTAACCAAGACGTATTTTATTCATAGTTGGATAGATATGAATACTGATAATGACCTAAATAGTGATTTTCTGAAAATATTATATAGGTTTACTTGTAAACAATTCCTGTAACCACATGTATATGTAATAAATCTGCCATGGTGATCAGTTTGAACATATAAACAGTGATATCACGGTCCTGAAATAATGTACACATAGGAATTCATCAAACTATAACTCTATCTGATGACAAATAAATGTTAAATAGACCTTTTGGTGGAATAATACAGATACAACAGATTCTTTTCCTTTATGAGGTATGTTTTATGTATTTTATACTTAAGGTATTCATATTGTTGATTTTTTTAACTTTTTCCATTACATCGAAGATGGTAAAAAATATGACGATACTTATCGTACTGTAAATCCAAAATTTTGAAGTACTGCCTCATCTATTATACTTGTGTTGTTTTAAAATGATTTATTTTTTCAAAACCGGCTAAATGTATTATGATTTGAGATTTTCGTGTTTATTACACACGGTACGGGTGTTTCTCGAGATACATTAGTCCGACTAATAACAAAATAAACCTCATTTTAATTGGGGTTCGGCAAGTCAAAAGTTAAATTGGGTTAAGTGGGGTGATTATTCGGACTTAATAAACATCGGATACTTACCCTTTCGGAGCAACTGGTTTCACTTACCAGGTGGAAGGTCGCGTGTTTAACCTATTTTGTCAGATTCAAAGTTTTCTCCTTGTTTTGGGGTTATGATTTGGAATGGATTGATATGGTTTTTTTTATTATATCGGGTTATAATACACAATGGATTTTTAAACAGAAAACAGAAAACCAGTGTCTATCGCTCTCACTATACAAGTGTTTATGTGTCAGTATCCTAGAAACAAAGTGATTAAAAAGTCAAATTAAGTAATACGCGAATTTCTTCCAAGGAACTGGGGCCGGGTTTTCGTTAGAGTAAGAATTGTTCTAGTTAATTCACTAGTTAGTGAATATTATATGTTAGTTTTTGGTTACTAGTATTTGCATTGTTTTGTTATGTTGATTTCGTTGGTTGTTGCCAATATATGTTGTATGATTACATACTTTTATTTCACTCGTTGCTAAGTCACATCATATACAGTATCTAAGTGTAACTAACACACTTTCATTAAATAATTAATAGTTATTACATAAAATCACATGAGGATGGGGAATTTTATCCCGACACCAATTCAATTCAAACTTTTTTCACTCTAAACCACCGGAGGTGGTACAAGAGGTATATTTACATATAATATAAATCCGATGCCTGGATCACAATGTTTACAATAAATATACATTTCATACATACAAACATTAAATATAAATACATAGTTCCACAGTGTTTATAATACTGTATATCATATAAGTTTACATCAAAGGTTACTAGAAATAAATAATAAAAAGAAGTACATGTTTTCCTGTAATAAGTGTATGTGTATTGTCCGAAATTCAACAAAAACATATAGACCTTCTATGTATTTACTGAGATTAATAAGTGTATCTAAATCTTGACTGTTAAATAATTGATATAAATTCAGTATATTTGGTCTTTTCCAGAAACGTTCTTTTATGTATTTTGACCTTTTTTTTTAATTTTTTACACTGAAGCAAAAAATGAAATTCGTCTCCCATAATATTTTTACAAAAAATACAAAAACGTTCATCTCTAAGAGTTCTATTCCACCTACTAGATTCTATAGGTAACTTGTGATTCGAGGTTCTGAACTTAAGCATATAAGACCAATAATATTCTGGGAGAATGGATAAATATTGTTCATAGCCAAAACTAGTTTTAATAATCTTATATGTTAACCCTTTACTTGATTTATTTATGTCTTGTTCCCATTTCTGTATAAATTAATCTTGCCATTTTCGTTCAATAGTTTTAACTACCGATTTCTCATTTAACCCATCACCTTGTGTAATCCAAATATTTCTATACCCAAGAGAATTAAACATTTCTTTCAGATTTTTCATCCAACTTATGGAATATCCGTTATTAAAAGAATTTAAGAGTAGTCTATAGAATAAATTTGACAATTTGTTAGGACTATGAACAAGTTTTATCCAAAAATAAAAATTCTTTTTTTATTTTAATCGTCAATGGAAATCTCCCTGTTTCCCCAAAATCCATGTAATTCGAAGTAGATTTTCTAAGTTTTAAAATTCTCTTTAAAAATTTCAAGTATAAGTTTTCTAACATTGCAATATTTTCATATCCACAGACTTCACAAGCATAAGTTAATATGGGTTCAATCATTTGGTCAAATAGTTGTAACTGACATTCTATTGATAAGTCCAAATTATTGTTTTTTTTTTATTAAATACAAAATAATGCTTTAGATGCTTGTTCCACTAAACGTTTCCTTGCTTGAAAATATTTCCCATTTGATTTAAATATAAGCCTAAATAACAATATTCATCTACATATTCTATGTTTATATCTCTAAACTTAATAATAGGTCATTTTTTAACTTTTTGTTTTGAAAACGCCACAATTTTGGTTTTTGAAATATTGACTTCCAATTTCCATAGATCACAATATTGTATAAATATATTAATAGCAAACTGCATGTCTGTTTCATTATCAGCAAAAATTATAGTGTCATTAGCATATAGAAGAAGGAAACACTCCTATTTTTTGAGTAAACATATTCGTTATAGTGGGCAAACCCATGTTGTTGTTTTCGGATAAAAAACTTCTAAAGTCATTAAGAAAGATTACAAATACAAATGGAGATAAATTTCCCCCTTGTCTCACTCCAACATTGCATATAAAATAATTTTACATATCTTCTCCCATTTTTACACATGATTTAATTCCGTTATACATATTTTTATTGCATTAAAACATTTCCCATTTATTTGACTTTTCTGCAATTTTAGCCATAAACCCCCTCTCCAAACAGTATCACACCACAGTCTAGTGCCGAAAAAATTAAAACATGTTTAGTAATGACCTTGTACGTTTCATTTTGTGAAAACTTGAGTGACAGTATAAGTCTCACTGTAATTGGTGGTTTGGAAATAGTTCTTCTATAACCACATGTAACATTATTATAAATTATTATTCAAATTCATATATCTGAATTACGAGACGCACGGAACCATAACCTAAATGCAATGACAAAAACCACATACTAAAGCTAAAACTAAATTACAAGAGGCTGTGTTAATAAAACTTTTCACTGAAACCAACTATTATTATCATCCTGTCAGATTGTATAGATTTGTTTTAGAGGAAGGTCTATGTTTGTTCTTAATGATAGTGATAATAACAACACGGAAAGTACAAAAGGCATAGTCACAACATTAAATAATTGCTATAGGTAAACAACATTGACCTGTCCGTTTGACCTTTCATTAGGAATATTCATATAGGATGGCCCAACCAATAAATGGGAAGTGTTAAGATCCAAGTTAATACATACACAATACACAGGTGTACTCTATGAGGTGAGTATATCTCATGATGTATACAGAATAAACACCTGTGCTTCCTATACACAGATGTACTTGGTCCGTGATAAATATTTAAATGAAAGGTCAAGCGGACAGGTCAAAGTTTTTTACTTATATATAGGTAAATGGTATACAAAACATATCGATATAGGATTAATTAACTGACGTTATTTAAATGTATTATGTATTAAGATACTGACGGGAATTGTGCATTTGTTAAAATATCAAAATAAATCATCATGTTGTCGTGTTTAGGTTAAATAAATTATTTATGTAAACGTATTTAAAATCTATTTTTAAAACTCAAAATTAAACGATAAAAAAAATCAATAAAAACACACAGGATTCCTTAAATGGGGGTTACATGGGCCAAATAAGCTACTTTAGTCGTATTTTATTGCGAACCGATTTATAGGAATACTATCATGCCCTAAATAGTGATTTGTAAAAAGTTAAACAAGTAATATACCTTATAACAGAGATATCCTATCGATTCACGTAATTAGTCAAATCAGAGCCATATAAAACTAAAGATTGGCAACTCCTATATACCGCTATTCGCCTACAGCGAACTATCGTACTTGCAACTATGATAAAAAATTTGATTTTTTTTTCAATCTTTTACTAGAATTCTATTTGCAACATGTCTATAATACTTAAATCCATTGTAAGATAAAAGTTACATACAATTTTGAAATAAATAAATTACTTTTCAATAGTTTAAAAACGAGAGAAAAATTGAAATTTTAATTTTTTGACGGGTTTGGGCTTGTACTTGCAACTATGATAAAGAATTATATTATTTTCAATCTTTTACAAAAATTCTAATTGCAACATGTCTGTAATACTTAAACCCATTGTAAGATAAAAGATACATACAATTTTGAAATAAATAAATTGCTTCTCAATGAATTTAAAAATGAGAGAAAAATTGAAATTTAAATCTTTTGACGGGGTTGGGGATATACTTGCAACTTTTATTAGCTTCAAACTTTTTTTTATTTATTTATTTATTTATTTATTTTGTAACATGTTTATATTACTTATACCCATTGTATGAGAAAACAACGTACAACTTTGAGATATTAAAATGTCTTTGATTTTAAAAATGACAGAAGATTGAAATTTTCATCCTAAGTGAACTTTTGACGGGTTGTGGGTATACTTACAACTATGATAAAGAACGTGTATATGATACTTATACCCATTGTATGAGAAATTTACATACAATTTTGAAATGTACAGATTCCTTTAAAATGAATTCAAAGTTGAGAGCTGCACCAGAGATTTTAATTCGCAGTTCCGTGCGCTTCGTCCCCCCCCTCTCTCTCTCTCTCTCTCTCTCCCTCTCTCTGTGTGTGTGTGTGTGTGTGTGTGTGTGGAGTAAAAATTTTTGTACACAATAAGGTATTAATAAATGGAGTTAATTAACAATTGAACTGTTTAGAAATGCGGTTCATAGTCGATATGAACGCAATTGATATGCAAGCAAACTGAATAACGCGCGTTAGCGCGTTATGATTAGTTTGCCTTTTCTATTTTCTTTTCTTTTTCTTGGTTCAAAATCATTTTAGAAAATTTTAATTCCGCGCTTTGTCAACAAGGATTTTCGATTAACGGAACAGCTGATGGAACAGCAGATCCAACTGATCAGCCGTGTAGTTTGGCGCCAGAAATTCTAGGACAAAATAGTGCGTGGAAAAAACAACAAATTGCATAACAAAATTTCTACTAAATTGTTCAATTTTATATTAAATACACTTATTTCGGTAGTAAATAATCACAATTATGCAAACAATCAATATAGTTCCGGTTTTGTGTATTTCATATTGTGTATTCATACGCCGATTGTTGTGAATGGAATTCCAGTGACGTCACCAAGGTAGATCTTGCTGTTCATAGCCGATATGAACGCAATTGCTCTGAAACCTTGTGTGGAAGACAGAAAACAGACAAAATGTAAATATTTAGTGATATCCGTTTACGAGTAATTAATGAACATCGATAACTCAATTAATCACTACCGATACTGAGAATGGACACACTTCGAATCTGCAAAGGGATTAATGAAGGGGATTCTCTTAATGAGGAATGTCCAATAAACAAGCAAATCAGTAATTTAAATTAAGAAATAAGTTTTTTCAATTAACAATATACTCGTGACAGTTTTTTGTGTGTATATATATATATATATATATATTATCCAGTCAATGA